>CM048754.1:94269964-94929131 GCA_026315105.1 Locusta migratoria
TTTATACTATTTATCTCCCATTCCATTCTCGAATAGCGCGCGGGAAGAAAGAACACCTGAATCTCCCCGTTCAAGCTCTGATTTCTCGTGTTTTATTCTGATGATCATTTCTATCTATGTAAGTGGGAGTCAACAATATATTTTCGCATTCGGAGGAGAATGTTGGCGATTGGACTTTCGTAAGTAGCCTACGCCGCAGCGATAAGCGCCGTTGTTGTAATGATTCCCATCACAGATCCTGTATCATTTCCGTAACGCTGTCTCCCCTGTATCGTGACAATACGAAACGAGCTGCCCTTCTTTGGACTCTTTCGATGTCCTCCGTCAAACCCACCTGATAAGGATCCCACACTGGGCTGCAATACACCAAAAATGGACAGACAAGCGTAGTGTATGCAGTTTCTTTTATAGTTCTGTTGCGCGTTTTAAGGATTCTGCCAATAAAACGCAGTCTCTGGTTTGCCCTTGCCACGACATTATCTACGTGTTGTTTCCAGTTTAAGTCTTAAGTAATAGTAATTCCTAGGTGTTTTGTGGAGTTTACGGCCTTCAATTTTGATTGCTTTATCTTGTAAACAAATTTTAACGAATTTCTTTTCGTCCTCATGTGGACGACTTCACACTTCTCATTATTTAGAGTCAAATGCCAATTTTTACACCATACTGATATCTTATTCAGATAGTTCTGCAGTTGGTTTTGAGCATCAGATGATTTTACTAGACGGTAAATGACGGCGTCATCTGCAAAAGACCTAAGAGAGCTACTCAGATTTTCCCCTAAATCGTTTATGTAAATAAGGAACAGCAGAGGACCAATAACACTACCCTGTGGAACCCCATATATCACGTCTGTTTTAGTCGATGCCTTACCATCGATTACTACCGTGTCCTCTCTGACAGGAAATCCCCTATCCAGTCGCAAATTTGGGGCGATATAATGACACGTTTTGTATTTTTATATTATTTCGGCATATTAAAATAGTTATCTATGAAAGTCAGAGAAAGAAAATTTAGGAACAACACTATCAATTTTTTTTTTGTAAGAAAGAAGACACTCTTGCTTTGTACTTCATAGCGATAGCATCTTGCAGACTGGAGCTGTACTTTATTATTTTTATGTGGCCGCTATTATGTACATTCAGGTAAATATATGTGATGTGAGCGTATCTTAAATTTATAAATAAACCCCCACCTCTCACTTAAATTCGCACTTAGTCGATTTTCTTGTAAATTTTTAGAAGTCCGATGTGTTTGACTTACGTGATATTCCTATCCGATTTATATCATGTCACTTATCTTACTTTACTGTTTGCTACACAAGTCGTAGTTTAATATTGACGAACTGCCATCCACTGTTCGGCAAGTGGTTATCATATTATTAAAATTTCATTTACAGCCAAATTTCAACCACCGATGGATCTATTGTTAAAGGTAACTGCTCGTCGATTCTTTTGTAATGTTCTGCCTGCACAACACTCCACCGTTAATTAGCTTACCATTTCATTCAAATGCAATCTTTCATAGCTTCTAACTTCAAACCACTTCCTTCTGTAAATTTGTTAATCTCAAAAATTAATAGCCTGGCTGGAACAATGTAAAAGATTTGGCGACCGTTCACATGACTTTCATTGTGTTATAATACCGTAATATTCCGAATTTGCTCTTAGTTTATTAAAAAAATCTTAGTGCTATATCACTGTGTTACTCCATTGTCAACATATTAATAGTTGTCTTTCTGATTTCATGCGTCTACATCCACGAAAGTGAGACTGATCATTTTGGAAATAATTGTTAGAGAAAAAGTGACTACTCATGTGGGGAGATATTTTAATGGAAATAATTGTGACGAAAAAAATTAAAAGGACGGACGGACCACAGCATCCGGATGAAAGACAAGGTAAGACCAGGCCTGCACCGTTTCTGTAGACGCTTTTGACCTTCTTTTACTATTATTTGCTTGCAGAATATCAATTTCAGCTATTCCTTATTTTGCAAATTTTTCCTAAGTGTTTCATTATTAGTTACCGCGTCAACAATAGAGCTTTCTAGAATTACACAAGATGGCTGCCAAACCCATCTTGTAGCCGCGATCCTCATCTTTTTCGCATTATCTGTGTTTTGCGAGCTGCAGTGCCGTGTTACTAGCATCTTTGGCTATAGGTAAACAAACAGTGTTAGCTCACGACATCCGTATTTACATTCACTGTACGCATGTTTTGACATGGTTAGGACGCGAAGACAAGCTACCGATATGGATAGTATGCAACCGAGTAACATTGTAGGACAATCTGAGCAGGAATTAGAAAACGTTATGGAAGACAGGCGGATAGAAAATATTTCGCCTGCTCCGGACGTAAGTGACACGTCCGTAGCAGACGGAGGTACGTCTACTGTAGCTGTGCACTCAGATAGTGATCTACCTACCCTATGGTTTTCAAAATTCGAGTCAATATTTCAAAATTTAACGCAGCTAGTCTCCATGATTAGCCAACAAATGACGACAAAGCAGGAAATTAACGACAAGCTTGATAAACATTACCAATGCACAAGACAAGTGTTAGTAAATCTCCAATTGACACAAAAGCAGGAACTTGATAAACATTACCAATGCACAAAACAGGACTTACATAATAAATTCCAAGCTCAACAGAATGTCTTAACACGCCTAGAACAGCAACAAAAGGAAATCGCGGATCAAATGGTAACGAGGGAAGAAATCGAGAACAGATTTAAGCAACTCGAGGAAGCACAGAAAAACCTACCAGCTCTCATTTCTGACGAGGTGAGCAGACAATTAAATACACAGATAGGCAATCTTGAACAACAGGTAGCAGATGTAGAAGGCAAAGTTAACAGTAATATTTTGAATAGTTGATGAAAAGGTCTCCAACATTGCTTCACAGCTTGATAACGTTTCGCAAACAACCAAAGCCCTTCCGACAGCCATTGAAAATATTACACAGGACTTGTCAGCACTCAGAATTGAACGTGAAAATTTAAAAACTACCGTAACGCACATAACCTCTCAGGCAGAAGCCATAGTCAATGAGAATTAAGCAAGAGTTCAAACCTTTTTGGAGCAGACCGAGGAACAAATTAATGATAAACTAGTACGTGATTTAAACTCTGTCATTCAAAACGTTGCTACAAAAGTATATGAGGAGCACAGCACCGCTGTAAAGTCATTGCAGGAGGAATTGTCGAATGTAAAGGCTAGTGTACGAAGGGAATCCCGGACACAGAATGCAACTTCTGACACACGTACGAGACACGCATCACCAGTGACGTCATCTCCAGATAGCTACCATAACCGAGACCGTGACGCAAAACAGACTCACGTAGACGACGAGTGGTTTGACAGTGACAGACGCACAGTTATGCAACGCTCACAATCTCCCCGTCCTAGTGTTACCTCAATCCTGTTGGAAGAAAGTCTCCTCAAACATCACCAGTTTCCCACTTTTATACCCGAAAATAAATCCGTGCATCCTGTCATTTTTATAAATCCTTTCGAGAATTGCTTCCTGACACCTGGAGTGAGCGTAGGAAGATAAGGTTTGTAATGGGATATATTCAAGGTGAAGGGAATATCTGGGCTTCAGGCGTATACCGCTACTGTGCCACTCTCAAAGAGTTTGAAAATGCATTTCTTAGCAAGTACTGGTCGGTGGGAATTCAGGAGCGTGTGAAAAATGAAATATACAACCCTCCACCCTTTAATGAGCGGAATGGCAGTTTAAGAAAATACTTTGAAAAATATCTAAACAAAGCACGCTTCTTCGACGAACCAATGTCGCATCGAGAAATACTTAAGAGTACTGATAGGACGACTGCCAACATACCTCAGATTGCAACTGGTACATATTCCTATATATAATCTGGAAGACTTCTTGTCGACAGTCGATTCGATTGACTTAATTTACGAAGATGACCGAGCTAGGAACGGACATGGTAACCACAATACTTATGGCAACGCCAGTCGGTACGCCAACAGTAATGGAATAAATCAGCTGATGCCGCCACCGCCGACGCAGGCCAGCCAACAGTCGCGTAAAAATACTCTGGCACCACACGTTAACCGCTATGACACAAACTCACAGGCTCAAAGACAAACATACAACGGGGGCGGTAGAAATTCTAACAGACAAACATACAGCGGGGGCAATGTAACAAGGCAAAGAACAGACAATAGGTACCATCCAGGGTATAGTAATAGAGGAAACGACTGGAACAATAATCGAAACGGGGGCAGGAATTTTAACATGGGGAATAACACAACAAAACACATACACAGGTAGACAATATCCGAACCATCCCCCACCCAGTGACAATCGACAGACAGACTACGTGCCGCTGGCATGGATAACGACTGACTGCGGACAACAAACGACTTGTGGACCACCACAATCTACCGTGACAATAAATGAAGTTACGGAACCTGCCCAAACCGCATCAGGTACTCAAACAAACTGAAATCGCTCTTCTCACGCCCTCCGAGTTTGAGCGGTGAATCCAGTGGGGGCACACGATACTCGAGAGTTCGAATGCTGAGGTTTAATGATGGTGTAAACATTAAAGATGAATTGATGCAAGAACACACAACTTGTAGAAGGAATCTATCTGAAGTCTTACAAGCAAACGTTGTCAATGTGGTTGGTGGTATTTGTTTTAATTCGCACACATCCTAAAGCATCAGTTATACAAAAGCAGAATAAGAAGTGGCAGCATATGTATAGCGGACCGTACAGAATTGTACAGATTCCACACCGAGGCAGTTATCTTTTAGCACACATAAACACTGGAAAGATTAAAGATCTGTACCCACACAAAGATTTAAAAAGATTTCACGCTTAATATGAACGTCTGTGTGCATTAAGTGGCATTATTTATATTTATTTGTGTAAGCATAAAGTATGTCATGCGTAAGAACTTCTCCGAGCGACGAGCAAGATCGCAGGTAAGTGCCTAATATTTATTGTCAGCTGGCACAATCATTCAATGGATAATAAGTAAACAGATGTAAGTTACCACACTTACACAGTTATGGGCAGTTAAAGACTTAATAGCCATATATTTTGACGTGGGTAATATTTTGTGTAGGAGTAATATTTTATATTTACGTGTATATTTATATATGTGTTGCTTGGAAGAAGTAGGTGATTTATTCTGGTTTGTGATCGGGAATCTTTATTTATTCATTGGACGTGGAGTGTACAAGCACACGTACCACTTATATGCATTATTACCCGACCAAATCTTGGATAGTCACTTATGGGGACAAGTAATGTAGTTTGTGGTCAAAAATAATTTTTGCTATAACTATTTATGCTACCAGGGAAAGATACACCAAGCTATAGAGATTTTGCAAACTTTTATGTGGATGATCATCTGACAAATAAACAAAACACGTAGAATCATGTTGCATGACAATACAAGCTTGCACGCATACCATCTGCATAAGTAAGAACGAACTTAAATTTTCTCCGCTTAATCGATGTTGTAAGTAAAAACTGCAGACTATGCAAAGAATTTAAGATGCAGGGTACACACTATTTAATTGCTATATAAAGCGCTATTTGACAACAGAGATAATTTTTTACCACATCGTTTAACTTACAGATATTTTCTTTCCTTTATCACACTTCATTGACGTAAAATTCTTAAGATTTACTTGAGTAATGCAGCTGGTAGAAAAACTTATCATTTGCTTAGGTTATGCAATTGTTTTGTTTGACAAACCACACATTGCGAGAAACACACGAAATTTCACAACATAGCATGGTATGGAATATTTACTACTCAAACACCGGAGACTTAAGCCTAGATATAAGAACTTTTATTTCAGCAAGAAGAAACGACGAGTATGTGTAGCAGCCACCGCTGGAATTATTTACTTCAACAACTAACTCAGGAGGTGCATTTTAAATGAAAGATTTACTAACTTTTGACATGAACACAGAACGACACAGACACTCGCATATCTGAGTGCCATAATGTTATTTATAATTACCTATCTTTGCACATAAATTATGCATATAAGGGCAGGATTAGGCATGGTCGCGAATGTTCGAGGAATACGGATGGTGTGACAAGATGAGGACTTTCCGATGCTAGGATCGATGATTTATGCTTTATGTTGTTTGCTCGCGAATTGACGTTAGGAGTGATCTTTGCTGTAACGATTGTAGACTGATAAAATTGATATTCTGCAAGTAGAATTAGCGAGATTCCTCTAACTACTCTGTCCTCGGTCTTCCTTCTTTAACTGTACTTCTGCCGCACAAATGGTGCGAAATCTACCTTGTGTCAAACACGACGGCCGGGCCTGATCTTGTCTTGCCTTAACTTGTATATATATTTTTTGTGTGTATGAATGTTTATTGCCAATATTTTTTGTGTGTCTGGATTACTTATGTTGATGAACACCAGGGTAACACAACACGGACTACGGACTTTAAAATGTTACGATAGGTGACACTTTAAAAAAAGAAATCAAAACCAGTATTGCATAGCGACAATTAAGTCTGAAATGAATCACATTTAGACATGTAATACTGCATAGAAGAGACGTGCAGAGTGTATCGGATAAACAAGGCTGAAAGCAGCATTATGACAAAACAAACTGACATGAGCATAGGCAAACCACATATGGTCAATGTTATGCTCGATATTAAAGCATGCTTATGTATTTCGAAAATTGTAAAGATTTTTATATCTGTTAAATAGCTAATGAAATGAATTTTGTAAAAGAGATATGATTTTATGTGATTTGGATGTTAATGAGAGACAGTCCTTAATTCAATGTCTTATTAAATCGAAACTATTTGGGAGAGAACAGTGAAGCTAGTTATTTGAATAGGACATGTGGATTAGGAGACCGTGTGAAACAGCAATAAGCACAGATGTGTTAAGTGCAGTGAAAGACGCCAACAAGTGCTTTCATTATTCTTAAGAGTCGTTCAACGACCTTCGCGCTACAGAAAGTGCAAATTTCAAACGTTATCACCCCGCGAAAAGACGCTGTCCAGTGAATTAACAGTGTTTAGAACAATTAAAAAACTAAAAGACAGGCCTACGAGGACCGATAAATAAATTAAAGTGATAAATTAGTTTGAACAGTGCGTGATGGTGAATAAAGACGCATTCTAACGCTACCATAAACGCTCACGAGAATCAAACATAAAAAATAAAAGATGACGTATAATGCGCACGCAGGACGTTTAATTGACGCACGTGCTTACATACTGTGAATCAATTAATAAACGTACGCATATGAACAAGAGAACAGTGCCGTGTGATAATTCAGAGACACTGCTAGGTGATGTGAATTCCACGACACGTACGAATCTCGCCTGCTGCAGACAAACAGACAAATAAACGTAATGTGGTACTCACCCACCGGTGTGAAGTGTGGATCCTCGACGAGTGCAAAGTGGACACTCCTTCCTTAAAAACACACCACAATGTAATCCCCAATGTGTTGCAGTTTGAAACAGTACGATTAAAATTACGGAAGTCATACCGCGCGATCCTGCCACGATGCAACGTAAGCACAGACTGAAGCTGAACCAGTGGCGCGACGTGACGTCATTACTGACTGTCGACAGCGCTATGCAAACAAAGCTCTTACAACACCGTCTAACGGACAATATTAATCAAATAAAAAATATGAAAAAAATGTATGGACTCGCAGCAAGCTGCGTTAGCATTAATAGAGACTGAATCTATTCAGCGATAACAAAAATATTAATATAGAATCAAATCAGATACTTTAAAATGTTAGCATAAATTTAAATCAGATGCCATAGTATGTAAGATATTCCAGATAATTTCTCCATTTCTTGTGACCCCATGTATTTATATGTATGATAGATAGTAAATTATGAAACATCTAACATTTTTGCCTTGAAAGATCGCATGTACGATCAACATAAATAATCATTCTGACCAATGACTAGTATTCATGATAGGCATTCTGTATATAGTCATGTATATAGCACCAAAATGTATATGTAGATAGGAAAGTAAGATAAATATTAGGCAAATAACCTGCTAGTATCAGAGTCGTGGACATACGTCATTTGTATTGAATGCTAAAAAAAATTTTTTTTTTGGATGATATCTGGCGTATGTTCATGTCAGTTTGTTCATTTTATCCTTTACCCACAAGAGCGCACACACACATATATATATGCCTAGATATCTCCTTCAATAATCACAATTCAATCACGTAATAGCTTTTGCGAATGCACAAAAAAAAAAAAAAAAAAAAAAAAAAAAAAAAAAAAAAAAAAAAAAAAAAAAAAAACCACACTCATTCACCAGACAACGTGTGAATGAAGGAAACTAATCAAGTGTGCATTCTTTGCAGGAAAAAATTAATAGTTATCCTAGTGCAGTAGATATTGCTAACTCCAATCTTTTTGTTCTTTTCATGAGCAAAAATTGCAATGAGACGGTGCGAGCGAGGGGCGCTGAACTGACGATCCATCACGGACCGCTGTTGCCCAAAAAAATATATGTACAGGCATTGGTAACTGGATGTTACATTTTAGCGAATTTAAGTTGTTTATTTTTCTGACATAGGGTATTCTTTGTACGTATCATAGCACAGTTCTTTGATTGGGAAATGCCGTAGAGGCGGTTTTCGCTGTGTTCATTATACAAATATTAGATACATTTTGTTTATTTTGAAACCATTCACAGTGCTAGTTTGAATTTTCACACGGCGGGATCGCCATTGGGTGCGTGACGTAACAGTCAAGCGTCAACAATGAATAAATTTCTACCGCTGGCCAGCTTCAGCAGTGTACGTTTAAGCATTGCGTACAGCACATAACTCGCCGACTTCCACTCCCGCCTCCAGTACCAACGCAACAACCTCGATCCGTCGCCGCCGTTACTGAAATTCAACCTACAGACAGTACTAAAAAATCAACTTCATAATCAATAAAATGAAATTTGATGCAACTTTCTGTACTGTACAGACATCCATCAAAGTGAATAGATTGTAATATGAGGAAACATGATCTGTTCTTGAGAAAACAATTATGAAAAACGAATATTCCGAAAGAGCGACCTATGTTGTACTTATGTTATGTGGATTATATGTAATTTACATTATTATCTTATGTAATATTCGATGTATTTGTGTTCTATGAAACTAGCCTTGACACAATGCTTGTTTGGCACGGCTATCGGATTGTGTATCATACCTCAGGGGGCCGTATAATGACACGTTTTCCTTTCCCCGATATTATCAGATAAAGTTTTGTATTTTTATATTATTTCGGCATATTAAAATAGTTATCTATGAAAGTCAGAGAAAGAAAATTTAGGAACAACACTTTCAATTTTTTTTTTTTTTTTTTTTTTTTTTTTTTTTTTGTAAGAAAGAAGACACTCTTGCTTTGTACTTCGTAGCGATAGCATCTTGCAGACTGGAGCTGTACTTTATTATTTTTTATGTGGCCGTTATTATGTACATTCAGGTAAATATATGTGATGTGAGCGTATCTTAAATTTATAAATAAACCCCCACCTCTCACTTAAATTCGCGCTTATGAATTTTTATTAATAATTTTGCCCTATCCTCCCTCCGCCCATAATGTCTTTTTCAGCCTTGTTGAATCACCGCAACAATGGATGGCATAGTTTTTAGTTAATATTGAATGGTGATATTTCGTGTAGCCTGCCAGTCTTGTTTCAAAATTTATTCCATAATATTATCATTTACTGGCAATAGAACCTGCAGTCGATTTTCTTGTAAGTTTTTAGAAGTCCGATTGTTTGACTTACGTGATATTCCTATCCGATTTATATCATGTCACTTATCTTACTTTACTGTTTGCTACACGAGTCGTAGTTTAATATTGACTAACTGCCATCCACTGTTCGGCGAGTGGTTATCATATTATTAAAATTTCATTTACAGCCAAATTTCAACCACCGATGGATCTATTGTTAAAGGTAACTGCTCGTCAATTCTTTTGTAATGTTCTGCCTGCACAACACTCCACCGTTAATTAGCTTACCATTTCATTTAAATGCATGTAATAATTTTCCCCGTAATTTACCGATTGGGATCTTTCATAGCTTCTAACTTCAAACCACTTCCTTCTGTAAATTTGTTAATCTCAAAAATTAATAGCCAGGTTGGAACATTATAGCGATATACCATAATCACGCAATTTGATTAAAAGCCGTTTGTGAGGCACGGTGTCAAAAACCTTCTGGAAATCAAGAAATACGGAATCGATTTGCGAACCCTTGTCGATAGCATCCATCACTTCGTGTGAATAAAGAGCTAAATCCCTGTTGACCTTGGGTAAATAGATCGTTCAGTTTGAGATAATTCATAATATTTGAATACAAGATATGTTCCAAAACCCTGCTTCAAATTGACGTCAATGAAATAGGCCTGTAGTATAGTGGGTTACTCCAACTGCCTTTCTTCAATATAGGTGTGACCTGTGCAACTTTCCAATCTTTTGGTACAGATCCTTCTATGAGAGAACGGTTGTATATGGCTGTTAAATTCCCACAGTAGTTTGGTCCCACTGAACTACATACATTTGAATCGAACCACGTGCTGCTACAAGCGGTAGGAAAATCAACATCTAATTGTTGTTTTCAACAGAACGTTATCCATTCCTGTACGAGCACAGTCCTGAATTACTTCAACTATAAAACGTTTTTTAGCATTTGTGCATCTGGAGAAAGCTTTCGACAATGTTGACTGCAATACACCCTTTGAAATTCTGAAGGTAGCAGGGGAAAAATATAGGGAGCGAAGGGCTATATTGAACTTCTACGAAAACCAGACAGCAATTATCAGCGTCGAAGGGCATGAATGGGTCGCAGTAGTTGGGAAGGGAGTAAGACAGGGTTTAGTCTTTCACCAATATTGTTTAGTCTGTACGTTGAGCAAGCTGTGAAGGAACGCAAGGAGAAGTTTGGAGAGGTAATTAAAGTCCAGAGACCTTGCGGTTTCCTGATGAAATAGTAATTCTGCCGGAGACAGCAAAGGACCTGCAAGATTAACTAAACGGAATGGACAGTGTCTTGAAAGTAAGGTATAAGATGAACATTAACAAGAGGAAAACGACGGTAATGGAATGGATTGTCAGACAAACAGGTGATCATGAAGGAATTAGATTAGGTAATGAGACAACAAAAGTAGTACATGAGTTCTCTAATTTGGGTAGGAAAATAACTTACGATGGCCGAAGTAAAGAAGATGTAAAATGCAGAATGGCTATGGGAAGAGAAGCGTGTCTAAAGAAGCGAAACTTGTTAACATCAAAAATTAATTTAAATGTTAGGAAGTATTTACTGAAAACATTTGTCAGTAGTGTAACATTGTATGGAAGTGAAACGTATACGATAAGGAGTTCAGAGAAAAATATGATAGAAGCTTTCGAAATCTGGTGCTACAGACGAATATTAGATGGGTAGTTACGTGACTAGTGAGGAGGTGCTCAACAGAATTAGGGAGAAAACGAGTTTCTGGTATAGCCTGACCAAGAGAAGGTATAGATTGGTGGGAAAAATTCTAAGACATCAAGGAATCGTCAACTTAGCATTAGAACGAAATGTGTGGTGGACAAATACAGTAAGCAGATTCAGAAGGATGTAGGTTGCCGAACTATTCTCAGATGAAGAGACTTGCACAGGACAGGGTAGCGTGGAGAGCTGCATCAAACCAGTCTGCGGACTGAAGACCACAGCAACAGAAGTTATAAATCTGGCCATCACTGCCAGCATTAACGTTACCATTGTTATTTCAATTATGTTGATAAATATCAATTTTGCTTTCTAGGAGAGATGTGTGATGCTTATCTGGTGGTGCTCTACACAAAAAAACTCCAGAATCTTTCTGGCTCAGAGTTTCGACGCATTATCATTTTGTAATATGGCAGTGTTTGTTCATATTCGATTCCATTATATCGAAGGATACGGTCAACGACCATAGAAATAATTTTTATTTGTCGTAAAAATCTTTTAGCTATAATGAAAGCAAAAAGAATTTTACGACAAATGCTGCCTGTTTCACTGTTTGTATAAAAATGTCTCTTTATGTCTTTTTTATGTTTTCCATGGCAAGCAGTTTGCTGTCGATAGTCATTCACTGTTATGCGACCGGTGAGAGAAATGATAGAATGAGTTGGATACAAAGATTTGCCGGAATAAAGACGGAATCTTCTCATATTTGACTATACGACGCAGACATTACGTACCGTAAATTTCATTTGGGGTTCTCGACACGGAAACGAAGTCGTTTGAAGGAAGCATTGTAAAGGTAAGCAATGTAAATGATGATTCATCGGACCGTATCACATACTTCCAGCCAGCAAGTGTCTAGGTTTGATGACCGTGGCATCACTTTATTCGCAATTTTCCGTTGCCTTGCGTTATTTACAATTTACAATCTCCAGCTCTTCCATGAATGCTAAGCTCCTGCCGTACTGTTCATTATAAAAACAGTATTACTCAAGCCACGATATAGTTTTGCAATCACTATTTCCGCGGTAGCTTTATGCTGTATGGATACAAATGTTCTTAATTCTCGTCAGTCGCTGTGAGTTAACGTTTGGTTTAGTGTACTTGATCATTACCGAAGATACTAACGCTAGTGAACGTTTAACAGTGTCGCCATTTTCGTGACAGATAATAACTGCACACCATCCACTTGGCCTTTGTCATCCACATGAGTACGGAAAGAAATCCGTTAAAATTTGCTTACAAGATAAATCAATCAAACCCTTTGTGTCAATACCTGATGTATGCCTAAAGTTTGTAGCACAGTTTCGTAGCTTTCTCTATTCACCTATGGAAAGACAAGTCCTTTAATGTTGCGACTGGCTAGGGGATTTCCTGTCAGAGAGGACACAGTTTGTAGTAATCGATGGTAAGGCATTAACTAAAACAGAGGTGATATAGGGCGTTCCACAGGGTAGTGTTATTGTCCTCTGCTGGTCCATATCTACATAAACGATTTAAGGGAAAATCTAAGAAGTTCTCTTAGGTTGTTTGAAGATGACGCCGTCTTTTACCGTCTAGTAAAATCATCTGAAGATCAAAACCAACTGCAGAACTATCTGAAGAAGATATCACTATGGTGTAAAAATTGGCAATTGACTGTAAATAATGATAAGTGTGAAGTCGTCCACATGAGTACGAAAAGAAATCCGTTATACGTAGTTTACAAGATAAATCAATCAAAAGTGAAGGCCGTAAACTCCACAAAATACCTAGGAATGACTATTACTTCAGACTTAAACTGGACAGAACACGTAGGTAATGTCGTGGGAAAGGCGAACCAGAGACTGCGTTTTATTGGCAAAACATCTACTAAAGAGGCTGCATACACTACGCTTGTCCGTCCTTTTTTGGAGTACTGCTGGCCAGTGTGGGATCCTTATCAGGTTGGTTTGACGGACGACATCCAAAGAGACCAAAGGAGGGCAGCTCGTTTCGTATTGTCACAACACAGGGGAGACAGCGTTACGGAAATGATACAGGATCTGGGATGGGAATCATTACAACAAAGGCACTTATCGCTACGGCGTGAGCTACTTAACTACAATGGCCAACATTCTCCTACGAATGCGAAAATATATTGTTGACTCCCAATTACATCTGTAGAAATCATCATCAGAATAAAATACGAAAAATCAGAGCCCGAACAGAGAGACGAGGTGTTCTTTCTTCCCGCGCGGTATTCGAGAATGGAATGGGAGATAAAATAGTATAACGGTGGTTCGATGAATCCTCTGCGAGGCACTTATATGTGATTTGAGGAGTATCAGATGTAGATGTACATAGTCTGAGAGATCACCCATCATTTTTGTTGACGGTGATATACAAACAAGGTAACATCCAAGATTTGCTACGTCAGTTGTCCACTGCGGTATGCAGTGTTGCCAACTTGCAATAAGATGTAGTATACTGCACGGTGTTGCTATTATTTGTCCCATAGTGGAGCAGGGCTGGGAAACAGGTCATCTCCGTCTGCGTCATACCTCCAGGAATGCAGCCCATCTGATTGCGACTTCTTCGCGTAGGCTCCTGGCTCTAATATCGCTGTGGGAACGTCGCTGCCTACCCCGACACCACAGGTCGCTAACAGCGGCGCTGGTTTCGTCTTTCGTAACTCATTAAGGTGGCTGCAATAAGAGTCGACGCACTCTGCGCGAATTACGTCAGAGAAAGTTGTCACACCGGCCACACGGACGCAACACAACATCACTCAGTCCAGTTTTGAATGAGGCAGTTCCGCTAACCGGTAACAGATGCGGTGTATTAATCACACGACCGGTTTCGCAGCTGATAGCTGTAGCCTCAGATGCTTCGTCTGTGTCATAAAAAAGGTTCCACATTAACCTTCTTATGCCCCTTTCCGACCGCTTCGTTTTAAGATTGGATCTGCATTTGTATCTTTGTGATATTACGGATAGGGGGAAGCTGATTGTTTCCATGTGAAAGGCGGGTTTTGCCAGGCTGTTGGGTTCCCCAGCCGGCCGACTAACAGTTTGAACCTAGTGAATGGGATACAGCAGGTAGTCAGGGTTTCCCTAATATGATCGGAAACAGGAAGTGACTGTCTTTGATGAGCGAGGGCGACTAACCCAGATTCCAACTGAAATACAATGTAACCACACCCAGTATTCTAATAATCCATATAAAATCAGGGAATAATCAAATGGCAAATATAATTATATTAATGGATTCAGAAGACTAGGGAGAATCAAACGCCGTAATTACAATTTCATTATCCCTTAAAGATAAAAAGCCGACAAATCTCAGTACTATAATAATAATATTATATGACTACTATTTAGATTTATTGGTACGTAGAGTTTATCAGTAACAATTTAAGAAGCAAATGTGCAGCATTCTACCAGACATCCTATCTCAAAAGGCATACCACGTTATTTCCCGCCAATGACGTCATGACTCAAAGCAGTCGGGTGGTATCGGGTCCTTCAGTTCAGCAGAGCAGTTGATCACATTTTCAGAGAAATCGCTGCAGACACCAGACGGGTGATCTTGGCCAGCTGCTGCCGCTGTTGACCTCGATGACCTTCAACCTCACCATTGGCCTCCGGCACAGGAAAGGAACCACAAGCCGGGCAACTCTGCCAGGTTTTCCATTTGCTGGAGCCACACGAGCGTAGAAAACTGACCCATCCCACGTTTCACTGCATCTCATCCGGCGTTTCTGATCCTCAGCTCATCATTTCCATGAGACAAATGTGGTATAAGTGACTGATGCCTACATTCATTCCACTGAAAGCGCTGTACGTATACTTCTACATCTACATCTACATAGATACTCTGTAAATCACATTTAAGTCCCTGTCAGAGGGTTCATTAACCACTTTCATAACTTTTCTCTGCCGTTCAATTCTCTAATAGCGCGCGGGAAGAAAGAACAGCAAAATCGTTCCGTTTTCGATCTGATTTCTCATATTTTATTGGGATGGCCATGTCTCCCTAAGTAGGTGGATGCTAGCAAAATATTTTCACATTTAGAAGTAAAATTCGGTGATTGAAACTTCGCAAACAGATCACGCGGTGATCAATAACGTCTTTCTTTTAATGATTTCCACCCCATTTGGTGCAACATTTCCGTGACACTTTCCCGCCTGTAACGTGATAAAACAAAACGAGCTGCCCTTCTCTGAACCTTCTCAATGTCTTCCGTCAGTCCCACCTGGTGAGGGTCCCACACTGGGCAACAGTACTTCAGGAGAGGACGCACAAGTGTGATGTAGGCAGTCTCTTTCGTGTCGCTGGTGCATCTTCGAAGCGTTCTGCCAATGAAACGTAATCCTTGGTTCGCCTCCCCCACAATATTTTCTGTGTGTTCTCTCCAGTCAAAGTTGTTCGTAATTGTAACTATTAGGTATTTGGTAAAATTTACGACCTTAAGGTTTGACTGATTTATCGCGTAATTGAAGTTCAGCGGATTTCTTTTAGTGGTCATGTGTATTACTTTACACTTTTCTTTATTTAGTGTCAATTGCCAATTTTCGCAGCCTGTAGCTTTACAGCTGCTTTCGATCCTCTGTTGACTTGACTAACCGATAAACGACAGCATCATCCGCGAACAGTGTAAGGGAGCTATTCAGACTGTCCCATAAATCGTTTATAAACACAAGAAATAGTACGGGACCTATGACGCTTCCGTGGAGAACGCCAGATATCACTTTTGTTTTACTCCATGACTTACCGCCAATTACAACGAACTGTGTCCTTTCTGATAGCAAATCTTGAATCCAACTTGATGTTAAAGAATATTTCGAGGAATGGTAAAGACTTTCCCGTAATGGTGCCTTCTGAAACGAGTACGTGTTGACATCAGTGCCGAATCTACAACCTTGGCCTTGTCTTCTTTCAGCGGTTTTTGGTGTCTGAAATCATGTCCAGGTCTTGGAAATTACACTTTGGCACACTCCAATAGCTGCCTCTGTACTTCCGATGGTTGGTTGGGGGAAGACACAAACCAAACGAGATTGTAAAATTAATGAAACTGTCTAGCTTCCGCTCCCCAACAGGTGACTTACCTCGTAATCATCTGTTGCTGCGTCCGCTGCCAGCATCGCAGCTCCTCTGTTATTTAATAAGTGAATATAAAATACCTTAGCAACAGAGAAAGTCCACAGATCAGAAATCGGTCAGTACTGTGAAATAACCTTCACGCAGAATCACCAGGTAGCCTGTTACGTCAAACACAACTGTTACTAATTCTTGATGCAGGACATAAAAAATTAAAAAAATACATTAAAATAAAATAAATAAAAAATAAAAAATACTCATCGTTAAGAAGGAACATTTATATATAAAAAGTTCTCGGGTGTCCGTTCGCGTCAGGTGGTTAAAACTCCACGAGCTTTCGGCCAAGCACTCCTTGCCCATTGTCAACTGTGACTGACTAGTGGCTGCAAGTACGGGCTTATATACACTGGCTGCCGCTGTGACGTCACTGGTGCTCCGCGACATCGCCATATATGGGCACGCTTTGGGTCAGTGTTGGATGCGCCAGTTTTAACTGCGCGATAGCTGGATCCCACGCCGCGCTGAGCTGCAGGCCGCCGTCTCTGCTAACGTTGTTATCACATGTTTTAATTTCGATGGCTTCTATAATAATACTGTCCCAGAAGCCGTTAGTGCGAGCCACGACGGCAGTTTCATCGAATTTGATGCTCAGCTGAAGCAGATTTGTCTGGGTACCGTAAACGTCAAAAGCTTTTATGTTCCTTCTTTCGTTGTTCAACAGTTCGTATTGTTTGTCCGACATAAGACTGGCCACACTCGCAGTGCAGAAGAGGAAAGGAACAAAGTGAGAGAGGAAAAGTGGTAGCAGGATAGGGTGCCACGGAGATGCCTATGTCCTAAGCAGATCCGGCCAGACGCTGATGATGATGATCATGACGCCCAGAACCACCGTGTGGTCCCCTTAACTTTCTACGCCTACGCCCAGAACATCTACCTCTACATACATACTCCGCAATCAAATGTTTAAATGTTTGTATAGCTTATGGGACTTAACTACGGGGTCATCAGTGCCTAAACTTACAAACTACTTATTAACTAACTAACACTAAGGACGGCACAACTATCCATGCCTGAGGGGGGATTCGAACCCCCGACCCTAGTGGCCGTGCAGACCGTGACTGGATCGCCTCAGTCTCCTGGGCCACCGCGGCCGGCACCCCGCAATCCACCGTACACTGTACCACTACTAGGCATTTCCTTTCCTATTCCACTCTCAAATACAATGAAGAAAAAAAGAATGACTATATGCCTCCTTACGAGCCCTAATTTCTCTTGTCATCGTTATCACTACGCGAAATATATGTAGGGTGGCACCAAGATCGTACTACACTCAGCTTCAAATTCCGGCCCTCTAAGTTTCCTCAGCAGAAATTCACCTACCAGTAACAAACCTAGCTGCTCGCCTCTGAACTGCTTCTATGTCTTCCTTTAAATTTGAGCAATACTCAAGACGTCGTCGGACAAGCGTTTTATATGCGGTCTCCTTCACAGATGAAGTACATGGTCTGAAAATTCTCCCAAATAAATCGAAGTCAGCTGTCACCCTTACAACTGTCCTTACATGTTCATTCCATTTCATATCGCTCTGCAATGTTACGCCTAGATATTTTAATGACGCGTCTGCATCAAGAAGTTCAGTACTAGTGTTGTGTCCGAGCATTATGGGATTGTTTTTCCTACTCATGCGCATCACCTTACATTTTTCTACATTTAGGGCTAGCTGCCATTCTTTGCACCAACTAGAAATTTTGTCAAAGTCATCCTGCATGGTGTTACAGCCAGTTAAAGACGACACCCTCCCATACACCACAACATAATCAACAAACAGCTGCAAATTACGAGTTACTCTGTCCATGAGATCATTTATATAGATAGAAAGTAATAGCGGTCCTATCACACTTCCCTGGGGCACGCCTGACGATACACTCGTCTCTGATGAACACTCGCCGTCGAGAACAACGTACTGCGTTCTATTACTTAAGAAGTCTTCCAGCCAGTCACAAATCTGTGAATCTATTCCATAAGCTCGTAGCTTCGTTAGCAGTCTGCAGTGTGGCACTGCGTCGAACGCCTTTTTGAAGTCGAGAAAAACACAATCCGCCTGTCGCCCTTCATCCATGGCTCGCAAGATGTCATGTGAGAAAAGAGCAAGTTGAATTTCACATGAACGATGTTTCCTGAACCCATGCTGGTTCGTAGAATGAAGCTTTTCAGTTTCAAGGACATTTACTATATTCGAACTGAGAATATGCTCCAAAATTCTACGTGAAACTGATGTCAGCGATATTGGCATGTAATTGTGTGGGTCATTTCCCTTTCGTTTTTTGTAAACGGGAGTCACCTGCGCTTTTTTCCAATAACTCGGAACTTCGAGCTGCATTAAAGATTCGCGATAAATGCAAGCTAAGTAGGGGGGCCAATGCGGTAGAATACTGTTTGTAAAACCCAACTGGTACTAGCGGCAGGTGGTCACCTCGGCTTCGCCCGCTATCTGATCGTAAGCCACGCGTATGTGGCGGCCGTATGCTGTATGCTGTACGCTCGCTGGAGACTTCCGCCGCGTCACGACGCACCCATTGTCTCCAGCGGCGGCGTCTGGAGAACTCCAGCGGCCGGTCGATTTCTCCAGCGCACGCAGCACGCGCAGGTGCGTGCTGTTGACATTTGCCGGCTGCGGCGAGGTGCGTGGTGTGCCGGAGAAAACCTCGCAAACACTGTTGGCCGCGGTTTCTCTGAGCTCCGAGGTGGGCGAGCGAAGCGTTTCTCTGAATGGAGCCGGCGTCTCCTGCAAACGGAAGCACGGGACACGTCTCCAAACACTCTCTCCACAGACCATCAATAACGGCAAACAGGCTGTTAAGGCGGGCGAGGATGGAAGTGAGGTGTGGCTACGACGAGGCACAGTGGGTCTTCTAAACAAGTGACCGACGCTTATACAGTCAGGAACAAGACCTAAGAGATGACCTGAATATACTGGTAAACTACACAGCCAGAAAATAAATATTAGTAGCTCTTAGGAATGTGAAATGATGGGGTTTAACATCTTTTAAATACAGGGTGTTTCACGAAAGACGCCTGCCAGGCGTCCGCAGATCGCGCGGTACGGCCCGGCCGCCGCCACCGCATCCGCCGGCCACAGCAGCGCCCGATTCTCGGACTCTATTGTGCCACGGGCGCATACACTGAGATAAAGTCTAAAAAACATTGCCATTGCAGGTAATGGAAAAGTGCTATGAGTAGAACAGGGAATTGTATCTAGAAAAGGCTTAGATCTAGAAAAAGCTTCTAGGAGGAAGCTACTGTCAGTTCTACAAGATTATGGTATAGGAGACAAACTTCTGCAGGCAATTAAAGGGCTTTACGTAGACTGTCAGGCAACAGTTAGAGTAGATGGCAAATTAAGCTTATGGTTTAGGGTAGTGTCAGGGGTAAGAAAAGGCTGTAACCTGTCTCCACTATTGTTCATACTGTTCATGGATCATATGCTGAAAACAGTAGACTGGCAGGGCGGGATTAAAATAGGTGGAAACAAATTAAGTAGTCTCGCATATGCAGATGACTTAGTTGTAATGGCCGATTCGATTGAAAGGTTGCAAACTAATATTTCAGAGCTCGATCAGAGGTGCAAGGATTATGATCTGAAGATCAGCATCTCCAAAACGAAAGTAATGTCTGTGGGAAAGAGATTTAAGCAGTTTGAGTGCCAAATAGGAGGAACAACATTAGAACAGGTAGACAGTTTCAAGTACTTGGGATGTATTTTCTCACAGGATGGCAACATAGTGAAAGAACTGGAATCGCGGTGCAGGAAAGCTAATGCAGTGAGTGCTCAGCTAAGATCTACTCTCTTCTGCAAGAAGGAAGTAAGTACCAAGACTAAGTTAGCAGTGCACCGCTCTATCTTTCGACCAACTTTGTTGTATGGGAGTGAAAGTTGGGTGGATACAGGTTACCTAATTCACAAGGTAGAGGTTACAGATATGAAAGTAGCAAGAATGATTGCAGGTACTAATAGATGGGAACAATAGCAGGAGGGTGTCCATAATGAGGAAATCAAAGAAAAAACTGGGAATGAACACAACAGATGAAGCAGTTAGAGCGAACAGACTGAGATGGTGGGGTCATTTCTTACGCATGGGAGAAGCAAGATTACCTAAGAGACTCATGAGCTCGGCAGCGGAGGGTAAGAGGAGGGTAGGTAGATCAATAAGAAAGTACTTATATTCGGTGAAGAATGACTTTGAAATAAAAGGCATAACATCAAATGAAGCATCAAAGTTACCATTTATTAGGGGATCATGGAGGAATTTTATTAGAGGTACTATGCTCCAGACTGAACGCTGAAAGGCAAAATCAGTCTCTAATGATGGTGATGATGATGTATATCTTGACAGTACTGAGAGTAATATCTTGTTAGATTACCGCTGCCGAATATTTATTGAACGTTTTGAATGTTCCTTCGTCAGCTGATCATTTCGACTCCTGCACTATTGGCCAACTTCGACCTCGCAGGCCAGATGATTGTGTGTGTGCGTCGCTTCGGTACAGTGGAGGAGTGACAACTTAATGAGGAGAACGTGCGTTCACCTTTAAGCTAATCCGCATGTCCTCAGGCCCTCGGTGGCGCAGACGTGAGCGACCGCTGTGTGATTGGCTGCCATCCCGATCGAGACTCATCCCTCCGCCATTAGTGGGGAGAAAGCCCGCCGCTGTCATCGCCTCTGACTGCCGCGGCAGCCTGAGACTCACTGCTGACAGTTTCACCGCGCGACAAGGAATGACGAAAAAAGAAAACCAAGTTCTTGAAACCCTGTTGCCAATACCAGATGTATACCTAAAGACTGACAAGCAGGTTTGTAGCTTTTCCTAAATACGTATCTTAAGACAAGACAGAGCCCGAAACGTCCTTGACCAATTTGCTTCAAATTTTTACGTGGTACACTAATAAACATTCAGATCGGCAGACGCAATATGTTTTTTAAACGGGAATGTAGAACCTTTCAGTCAAAATCAACTGCATGAAAGAACATCTTGCACTGTACTGTCAAATTGACATGTTTAGTTATTTTTCTCACAATCACTATAAACTTCAATACTAGGGCTTAGTAATAATTATTTCGTTCACATGCATGGTGCTTGTTCATTTTAACTGAAGTAACTCGAAAAGTGTAGTTGTTTTGAGTTTCCACCAGGAGAATCTTTTCATGCAACTCCCCACACTACCCTGTCCTGTGCAAGCCTCTTCATCTCCTCATAAAGAACGGCAACCTTCATCAATTGAAATCTGCTTACAGTATTCGTCCTTCTGCAATTCACCACCCACTCCATCTTCCATCCAATACTGAATTCCCCCCCTCCAATTTTGTTCAGTACCCCCTCATGAGTCACTTGATTTACGTAGCCAAAAACCTTCAGCATTTCCCTTTAGCAGCAAATTTCAAACGCTTCAGTCCCTTCTTCTCAAAACTATTTATTGCCCACGTTTCTTCAGAAATCCTGTTATATCATTTATATCGTCAGTAATTTGGCCGCCATAAGTTTGTTATTGCCCATGTAACAATACTCATCTATATTTTCTCGTTTCCTTATTCCCTCAACATTGTCTGATATAATTCTACGGCAATAAAGATAAACGTTCATCTTATACCCTCCTTTCAACACACTGTTGATTCCGTTCAATTGCTCTTGGAGGCTGTTCCCTTTCTCTGACAGAAAGGCAACGTCGTCAGCAAACTCCATTTTTTTTAACAGCCGCGCGGGAGTATCCGAGTGGTCTGGAGTGCCAAGTTACGGATCGCGAGGCTTTCTGCGACGGAGGTTCGAATCCTCCCTCGGGAATGGATGTGTGTGTTCTCCTTAGGTCAGTTTAAATTAGTTTAATTAGTTTGTAAGTCTAGGGACCGATGACCGTCGTAGTTTGGTCCCATAGGATTACAAACAATTGAACATTTTTTTAAACAAATGCATATTATCAACCATAGCTTGTTTATCATAGTTGTAACTTCGACAGCTTTCGGTTCTAAACCATTTTCAGAGTAGTAAACTGATTATGTAGATGCATTATCTGTAATAGTATCCAAGCTGATATGCAAGTCAATCAACAAAAATTCCGTAAGATATCACTTGACACCTAACCAATTTAATATGGCGGCTGAAAAACAGCTAATTCAGTTCCTGAAGTAGCCGGCACAATCTCTATGTTCCTTTACTCGAATATCTAATATTTATACTTTTATTTCATATTATAAAATCTCATTCTGTCCATATGTGCCCAAAATTTCTAACAAGAAAACACAACCTGACAAGCCAAGAACGCTTCAAAAACGGCTGTGTTTACGTGCGCTTTACAATCGATTGTGGAACTGAAAAAACTCTTTACAAAAGTGGATTTCCAAAATGGATTTTGGAGTGTTTACATGACTAACCAAAAGCGTAATTGGGAAATCGGTTTAAGAAATCCGGTTTTGGGAGCCCATGTAAACGGGGATGTGGCGTGTCTGGTAGTCCTCCGTTCCATATGTCGGCGGAATACAACCTTGCGCATGGGGTTTCCAGTTAGAAGTTAGGTTAAACTATCGTGTCCTATCCTCGAAAGAGGCAGTTGAGGGGGCCTGTGGAACACCGGATATTTAAATTTAGTGACATGTTGTAAATTAAAACTGTGTACCTATTTCTGTTCGTCGTATTACAGCTGCAACTGTAGCGAAGGTAAAGAAATGTTTGTCACAAAACGTATGTAGTTTTGGTCGTACAGTCGTAACCTACATCAGAAAGTTGCACCAGGCACTCTTGCACGGCGTCGGGTGCATGTATAATGTGATAGCATTGGAAGTACCGGTCAGAAAAAAATTCTTGGAAACATTTTTTGATACTATCTGCAGTTCCAGAGACAGTTCATCCTTCAGTTAAAATGAACAGCCTGTAAATTCTTTCTTCATATAAATAATTTCTAATAAAATTGCCTACATGAGGATTTCTTTTTCCCTCCTTTGGTTATAGAAAGCTGCCCGGGAGTAGCCGAGCGGTCTGGAGCACCACGTTGCGGATCGCGCGCCCTCATGCGTCGGAGGTTCGAATCCTCCCTCGGGCATGGATATTTGTGCTGTCCTTACTAGTAGCTAGTTCATAAGTAGTTTGTAAGTTTAGGGACTGATGACCCCGCAGTTAAGTCCCATAAACTTTACAAAGTTTTTATTTTATATTATTTATTTTTTTAAATTTTTTTAATTATTATTCTAGAAAATTATAGGTCTAGAAGATCTGCATGTAGAGGTAAAGACCGCACGCAATCTCGCGGTGTGTGGCTGAGTGTAACTGAGACTCCCTCCTCTTCCTAATGACGACGCGTACGGTACGCAAAAAAGAAATGCTGTAGCTGTGTCCCCATGTGGGGTCTAATCCTAGTGGTCTTTTCCCCTAAAAATAAGGAGAAAGCAGCAAATTTCTAGCGCTACTTTCAAGCGCTAAGAAACATATGTTACTGCGCATGCGCAGCTACTATGACGTAAAAACTCTTGTTTGATACTTGCACTGCTGGAACGCTTTTTGCACTGTTTCTGGCTGCAGGCGAAGATGAGTTTAAAGGAATAATTGAAATACTTTTCTTTCTAATAACGAAGAAGTATAAACGAGAAATATATGATGATAAGTGTAATTGCAGTGTTGTTTGTTTGTAAATCTATCGGACCAAACTGCGTGGTCATCAGTCCGTAGCTTACAAACTACTTAAACCTAGGTAAACTAATCTACGGACAAACACACACACCCATGCCCCAGGGAGGACTCGAACCTCCACGGCGAGCAACCGCGCGCTCCGCAGCGTGACGCTTTAGACCGCTCGGCTACTCCACCGCGGCTGATTGCAGTGACTTTGAAATAATCGAAAAACCCGCTACAAACACATACGTATCACGTGATGGCTACCCCCACCCTTAACTCAGACCTTTCTGCGCATGCGCAAATTGGCAGCTTGACCGCGCCAGAAATATTTTTCCGGGTAGCGTCTGGCTGCTTGCGGCAACTGCTGGAACACCAGACAGCCACACTCCAAGTCGCCAGAAGAGGGAGAAGGCGCTGCTGGAACACAATTTCAGCGTTGCGCATGCGTGTCAAGCAATCTGTCAGCTGCTGGAACGAACCTCTAAAGATAATGAGGCACCACACTATTCCTCAATCCCAATGGGCTTCTGTAAAAGTTGCGACAGCGTACGTTTCTAGAGGGGTTTACATCTACATCTACATAACTGCAGATCACGAGAAAGTGTCTCTGAAAAAGGGCAATCCACACTCGACGTACATCCCACCCAGTTTTTGCTGAAAGAACGTAAAGCCGCCATGGAGTGGCCGAGCGTTCCAAGGCGCCTAGCTACGGAGCGCGCCGCTGCTCGCCGTCGGAGGTCCGAGTCCTCCCTCGGGCATGGGTGTATTTGTAGTCCTTAGCAAAAGTTAGTTAAAGTAGCTTGTAAACCTAGGGACTGATCACCAGAGTAGTTAAAACTATAATGGAACTGCCTTTTACTTTCAGTTCAGCTCCCTGCACAGGGAGACATGATCATCATAATTATGTAAGCTAAATCAGATCGAAAACGGAAACATTTAGGAGTTATTTTTCCCCGCTCAGAATTAAGGAATTGAAAGATACAGATTTTGAAAGCGGTACCTATAAAGCCTCTACCATGCATTTCAATATGATTTGTCAGAGTAAATGTGTAGAAGTGAGGTTGCAACTTTGACAGAAGTGCATACCGCATGTGGTATGGGCAGTCAGGTAATACGAGTATCACGGTAATTACCACCTTCACTTGAGATCAGCGGAAGACACTCCGTGCGTCGCGCCTACGGATTCCTTCCGTTCCGCTAAGGACCTGCTTGTGCCGACAACACCCAACTTTTTCCCAGATTTTGTAAAATACTGTTGCGAGCTTGATTCCAATACTACAGTAACGCCACTCGTTGACGCAACATGTTTATATCGAAATAAATACGCACGAGGCCGTCTCACAGATGGCGCTGCATGTTGCGTAATATACATCAACGATGCAGGCATCGTTAATGGAAACACCACACTTCTCTATTTAAGCAGCGCCACACGTAGGAATCGGTAGAAAGAAGGCAGAATACCGCCCGTTTTAATCTAACGCAATCGACTGCCGCTGTGTCTGTGGATATCGAAATAGCATACGCCACTGTGTGGATTGAGAACGTATTTTAGAAGTTACGTCGCCTAACCCCATTTTCCTTGTTGTCACACCAAACTACTGGCCAGTTTCCTGACCATTCGCAGCATCCAGGCACGGGTTGATGGCTGTCGATCTGCTTCCCGGTCGATTCAGCCAGGAGTACCACAGGGTTCAGTGCTCTCCCCCCTACTGTTCGCCTTGTACATAAACGACTTACCGAAACTAGCGACTGTCCATCCTTTTGAATTCAGGGACGATACGGTCTTTCTTTACTAAAGACCGTCGCCAAGAAACAAACATTAATAGGCTTGAGATCAAACTGGACAGCTAAGTGCGATGATGCCGCCTCATTGAGATGAAATTCATTCCAGAAAAGATGTTGACTGTGTACTTCACCAAGAAGAGACCGGATATCCGCCATACCTTGCGACTGTACAACAGGAACTTCCCCTGGAACCCGTCGGTACGCTATCTTCGGATGACAATGGACAGTGACCTCTTCTACCCATCTAAATGTTCAAATGTTTGTTAAGCTTATGGGACTTAATTGCGGAGTCGTCAGTGTGGTGTCGCACAAGTGTAAAGTTCACTTGGGACTGCGATAGGAACCAGTTAACACTTCGGAATCAGATAGGCACCAGTGAAGACTTGGCTATCGGATAGGCACTAGGCAGGCCTCTAGCTCAACTATGTATCAGCATTCTGCAGTACTGAGCTATGCAAAAGTTATATCTCGTTATAATTTACTCTAGTGTTTCTAGTGTCTGCTGTCCCACTGGCTGGTCACCTCCTAACTGCACAAACGTGCATCATTTATTCCTGTGTCGGTCTTTCTACTCGGCCACCGACACCTACGACGGAAACGAGTCACAAAAGCGGCGACGAGGCTGGGACACAAAAGTGGCGACGAGGATGGGACACAAAAGCGGCGACGAGGATGGGATACAAAAGTGGCGACGAGGATGGGATACAAAAGTCAGTCCCTCAACTTACAAACTACTTATGAACTAGCTTATTCTAAGGACGGCACGAACATCCATGCCCGAGGGGGAATTGGAACCCCCGACGGAGAAAGGCCTCGTGTATCGTCGCATAGCGCCTCAATGCGATCGGACCGCTCCGTCGCGGCTACCTATCACATCTCCAAAACAAAGCGACCGGGATAGTCAAGGAAATCTTCCCCTTCTTACTCAGTCGGGAATTCCCGATTCGTACGAAAATCCACCTCTACCTACAAATGGAACGAGCTGAATTACTCTACGGCAGTCCATCCCGGGGAGTGGGTAGCCCCACCCAACGCCGACACCTCTGTTATTCAAAATAGGACTCTTCCGTAAGTCGTGCGAGCCTCCCGGTATACACGCACCGGGAACTGCACATGCTAATGTTGGACGAGTTTGTACGAGAAAGGTCCAGGAAACTTCACTCCAAACTCGATCTCCTACGAGAAACAAACCGACACCGACAAAATGTGGGAACAATCGACCCCCAGACCTGGCATAGGTTCCACGTCCCGAAGTCTGTTATGGAAATCAGATAGTGGATAATGAACCACTGAGTTGGGGGAACACTTAAGGACTGTCGTTGGCCCCTAAAAGTCCCCTGGAAATTATTCAAATAAATGGTGGCTCGAAACTTTAACCTTTCCTTACACACTGAAGGTGGATCACCCTTGGTGAAGGCCTTTCGCCTTCTTAGTAAAGTAGTCATCTGGTAAGAATATTCATTCCAAGCGTTATACGAACAACGAGTTAGCAGTGTCTGAAATGTTCCCTGAGTGTATATAGGGCGTGAAGTGTATAGTGAGATGTTTTTCGATTACTCAAGTACTTGTACATACAGTTGTTGTTGTGTAGTTCAGCTGACAAACGGCTCTTCATTTCGGAATACGAACGGCAACCTACGTCCTTCTGAACTTGTTTACTATATTCGTCACTCGGTCTCCCTCTACGAGTTTTACTCCACAAGTTAACGATTCCTTGATGTCTCAGAATGTGCCGCACCAACCTATACCTTTCCTTGGAAGACGCTACAAACTTCTTTTCTCCCCAATTCTGTCAAGCACCTCCAGTTACGTGATCTATACACGTAATCTTCATCATTCGTCTGTAGCGCCACATTTCAAAAACTTTTACCATCTTCTTTTTTTTTTTTTTTTTTTTTTTTTTTGTGAAATCCTCATCGTCCACGTTTTACTCCCATACAATACTACACTCCAGACAAATGCTTTCAGAAAGGACTTCTGAACATTTAAATTAATGTTGGAGTCAACAAATTTCACTTTTTCAGAAACGCTTTTCTTCCTATTGCCATTTTGCATTTCACCCTTTAATGCATAGCGTAGATGATCAGCTACATACCTTATTTTTCCCATTATCTCTCAAAGTGATCAAAATTGTACCACAAATTCATTTGTAGCTGCTTGTGTACACAGTGTTACATATGCTAGTAGCTTCTCCTGCAGGTTGCTATTGAATCAGTTCGACAGGTAACTGCATTGATTACTCCAAACATGTGCGCTTGTTTACTTTAGCATTCCTCCTTTGCCACGTAAAAGTAGTCAATCACATACTACTGTTCCATTATGAGTTACTTCCTGGAAAGATGAGAGGCATGATAGTGACATTTACTACATCGGGTACATCATGGAAGCACTGTGTAGTGCTTCTTGCTAGTAGTGCAATATATTTTTCTCAGTATATGCGTACTACACATTAAGCGTGGCATTTTATAGCTTCAAATAAAAATGCATGCATTAAAGGGTTAATACTTCTTTACTTCGGCCATCATAAGTTATTTTGCTTCCCAAATTACAAAACTTTTGTATTACTTTTATTGTCTCATTACCTAATCTAATTCCTAAAGCATCGCCTGATATTCTGATCCTTGTTTTAGATCGATTTCAACTTCATGCTTTATGAAGTGATCACTGCAGGACGCGGGGAGATGTATTACCTGAAAAAGAGGCCAATGCTGCTAACACAGTCAAGAAAATTCGCTGGAAGTACTATATTAATTATTGGAAAGTTCTATACCGACGATCAGCTGAGGCCATTCCTTCAACGATTACCCAGACTTACTTTATAGCATATTGACACCACCATGATGTCTTATTTAAACAGACGTGAACTGCTCTCTTGATTGAATTAGTAGACTTCCAGTATTCGTCGAGTTTTCGATAATATGGAACACTGCATACGGAACAACTACATTGTGCCGGCCGCGGTGGCCGCGGGGACTGAGGCGCATCAGTCACGGTCTGCACGGCCACTACGGTCGGGGGTTCGAATCCCCCCTCGGGCATGGATATTTGTGCCGTCCTAGTTCATAAGTAGTTTGTAAGTTTAGGCACTGATGACCCCGTAGATAAGTCCCATAGACTATACAAACATTTGAACATTTTGAACTACATTGTCCCCAGGGCAACACTGCAACATTCTGATACTTCAGAAAACACTTACTGTGCGAGATAAAGAGTTTAGTACTTCACCATAGAACCAATACATGACGCTGTTATTATTATTACTATTTCTCATTTCAAAGACAGAAGTGTTTTCAGAAGTTTACGCGGAACAGGCAACTATACACCGCAGTCCTAACTTCATGATCACAACCTAACATTGAACTTACATCGTTCCGGACTACGAACATAAATTAATTTCACTTTTGTATGAAAAACTTTATGAACACTCATCGTTTTCGACAATGACTTCTACTTAAATGTGACATCTTGGCTATGAGAACTGAGTTTATTGACAGAACGATCCCACAAGGACTCTGTTTTTGCTGACCTAGGTCCGGAACACTAAAAAGACATGATATACAGAGGTCCCGCTTTGACAACCGTTGCGAAGCACGGGCATATAAGCTAGTCTAATATATAATACTAGCTTCTGCGCACTAAAGAAAGAGTGCAACAGCGTATTAAATCAAAAGACGGAACTGTCAAAAGGGCATTTCTGGGCCTATTTTATAATATCCTCCTGGAGAAATAGCAAAATTTATATGGCAATTACAGATCTTCAGCTATGCAGACATCCTTCAGAACTTAATAGCTTCTTAAATAATTTTATTAGAACACACTTGGCCCATTCCGTGGAAGTCACGCCTTCAGTCACCTTTGATTTGTAGCTCCTCATAGATTCTCGCTGAAACAACAGAGCAGCTAGCCGGCAGTTCACAGTGGTATTACACACCGACAACATGTCTGATTATTGCATGACAATGCACCGATGCGCATATATTTTAAGGTGGAAGTTGCCTAATGACTGATTAATTTCAGTTTTTTGGTAAGTTATCCTATAAAGGATAAATGTTCGCAACTTAATTTTTTGTCGTGTTTTACATTCTTTCCTTACTTCTTGTAGGACTTGCGAATGGGATAATGTAATGTTGGTCCTGAAACATGTCGTTCTGACAATGTTTATATAAAAAGCAGGGTTTCCGTATGTTCGCGTGTTTGTGTGCACATATTGTATACAAATCTACAGTTTTGTTCCAATCTTTATGAAATTTTGCACACGTTAGCTTCAATCCATGAGGACGGTTGGCGTAAGTGTATTGATCACATAAGATGCATAGTTCACGAGATATGAGCTCATGGACAGAGAGGTGAGACAAAAACTGATTCATACTCGACAATGCTGCTCATTTGCTCCCAAACCACTGAACAGATTTTGACCAAATTTGGTACACATATTCCTTACGTGATATAAAAATTCCTGTAATGGTAAGAATCAATTATGACAAATGGTTCAGGAGATATAACACGATAAACAAAAGGAGTTGCAAGAAACTGCCTTATAATGCGGTGTGATTTCATGAATACAGTGTATAAGAACCACGTAACTTATCGACTTGCAAGAAACTGTAAACATAATTTCAAACCGTTATTTAACTTTTTCTCGCTGACAACCATAACACAATTATGGAAGGAAGAATGTTTTTCGCTTACTACCTTTTCACTGTTCATGGACTAAAACTACGACATTCGGTGTGACGTCACAATTTATAATTTCTACACTTCAAATTGTAGCCGCAGGAAATTTCACAGACAGTATAAACACATGTACTTGACTATACCTTCTGAACTGTACCACAGTACAACACGTAGTTCATGAGATACGAGCACATAAACAGTAACGTTCATGGAAAACCGCCTCAATACGCAGTGTTTTTTAATCTATCACTTCTTTACTGTTAACTTCATTCGTAGTAGATTTTACCGACATGCAGTACTTATACAAATAAATATATACCTACATAATTGCACTATTTTACAACATATGATTCAATAAATATGAGATCGTATGTAATACTAGCTGCAAATCCGGCGTTGCCCGGGTATTTATTTATTCCTGCCATTTTTCAGGTATATATTCCTTTGTAAAATCTCTTGGTAATAAATTTAGTAGTAAAGAAATAATAGATTCAAACTTGAAGCGTGATACCGCAATTTTCCATGAACGTTATTGTTTATGTGCTCATGTCCCATGAACTATGTCCCGGACTGTGGTACAATTTAGAAGTTACACTCAACTATATGCATGTATACTGCCTGTAAAATTTTCTGCGGCCGGCCGCGGTTGCCGAGGGGACTGCGCGCTCCAGTGACGGTCTGCACGGCCACTACGGTCGGGGGTTCGAATACCCCCTCGGGAATGGATATTTGTGCCGTCCTTAGTATTAGCTACTTCATAAGTAGTTTGTAAGTTTAGGGACTGATGACCCTGTAGTTAAGTCCCATAGACTCTACAAACATTTGAACATTTTCTGCGGCTACAATTTGTAGTGTACAAATTATAAATTGTAACGTTATACCGAATGCCGTAGTTGTACTCCATACACAGCGGAAAAGTAGTAAGCGAGTAACTTTTTTCCTTTGATCATTACGCCATAGTTGTCAGTTAGGAGAAGTTTAATAAAGGTTTGAAATTATGTTTAAAGTTTGTAGCAAGTCGGTAAGTACTGGTATTCTCATACACTATATGAATAAAGTCTCGTCGCATTCTGTGGCAGTTTCTTGGAATTAAATTGTTGATGACGATGTATCTCATGAACCATGTGTCATATGTGGTTCTTACCCCGACAGTTTTGATACCTCACGGTAAGCAACATGTGCAGTAAATTTGGTTATAATCTGTTCAGTGGTTTAGGAGAAAATGAGCAGCATTGTCGCTAAATGCAGCAGTTTTTCGCGCATCTCATTGTGTATGACGTCATATCTCGTGAACCATGTGTTGCACGTGATTCTTACACTTACGGCGACCGTCCACATGGATTGAAGCTTACGTGTACAAAATTTCATAAAGATTGGAACAAAACTGTAGATTTATATGCAACACGTAGACACACACACTCACACACATACACACACACACACACACTCACACACACACACCAAGATACGGAGACTCTTCTTTATACAGGATGTTACAAAAAGGTACGGCGAAACTTTCAGGAAACATTCCTCACACAAAAAGAGAGAAAATATGTTATTGGACTTGTGTCCTGAAACGCTTAATTTCCATGTTAGAGCTCATTTTAGTATTTCTCTTCAAATATAAATTGAAATAATTCGTGCAGACAATTGTCAAAATACCCAATTGTTTCGTTAGTATGTACTGTACTTCCTCGATTCACGTCACCACCACAGATTTTCAGTGAACGTTTGGGCAGGAATTGTTGGTGATGTCTCGATTGGGCCTCATGTTCTTCCACCTACGCTCACTGGAGCACGTTATCATGATTTCATACGGGATACTCTACCTGTGTTGCTAGAACTTGTGCCTTTACAAGTACGACACAACATGTGGTTCATGCACGATGGAGCTCCTGCACATTTAAGTCGACGTGTTCGTACGCTTCTCAACAACAGATTCGGTGACCGATGGATTGGTAGAGGCGAACCAATTCCATGGCCTCCGCGCTCTCCTGACCTCAACCCTCTTGGCTTTCATTTATGGGGGCATTTGAAAGCTCTTGTCTACGCAACCCCGGTACCAAATGTAGAGACTCTTCGTGCTCGTATTGTGGACGGCTGTGATACAATACGCCATTCTCCAGGGCTGCATCAGCGCATCAGGGATTCCATGCGACGGAGGGTGGATGCATTTATCTTCGCTAACGGAGGACATTTTGAACATTTCCTGTAACAAAGTGTTTGAAGTCAGGCTAGTACGTTCTGTTGCTGTGTGTTTCCATTCCATGATTAATGAAATTTGAAGAGAAGTAATAAAATGAGCTCTAACATGGAAATTAAGCGTTTCCGGACACATTTCCATATAACACATTTTCTTTCTTTGTGTGTGAGGAATGTTTCCTGAATGTTTGGCCGTACCTTTTTGTAACACCTTGTTGATGATTAATCACGTGAAATGCCATTTTTTAACATTTGAATGTTGAATGAAATGCATATTGTCAAAGAAGGTATTGTATTTCGTATGTTTCTTGAAAAGCAATCTCATACCAGACTAGTGTAAAGACAACTCATCTATGATACTCTAGCAACACGCGTTACATGAATGGGTTGGAGCCGCTGGCCTGGGACACCACGTTAATGACGCTGGACCCTCGCAGACAGCTACACACACTTAGACACACACAGACACAGCAAATAAACGGTTTTGTACGCATTACATTAAAATCATTTTCGTGACAAAACAAAATCAATCATGTGAACATAAGTAGTTGACAGTTCTACAAAGGTTTGTTTATGTTATTTAAAATTGTTAAATTAAAGTAATTATGCGGTTTTCACAGTCACCAAAGTACTACATTAAGGTCAATGCATTACGGAAGACATCAGATAATGTTAATGACAAAATTTGTGTTAAAATAACAATGTTGCGTAATATGAATGTTACCGTTTTTCTTTACAAAGATAAAATAATTATCAAAATCCAATAAAATACCTTGCTATTGTTACAATGAAACAGTCTTGTAAGGTTTTGTAATGTTTTACGAATAATTTTGTGACTATGCAAACGATAGGATTTGTTATGATACGTATCGAACGAATGATAGAGCGGTGCACTGCTAACTTAGTCTTGGTACTTATTTCCTTGTTACAGAAGAGAGTAGATCTTAGTTGGGTGGATTCAGGTTACCTTATTGATAAGGTAGAGGTTACATATATGAAAGTGGCAAGAATGATTGCAGGTATTAATAGATGGGAACAATGGCAGGAGCGTGTCCAAAATGAGGAAATCAAAGAAAAACTGGGTTTGAACACCATAGATGAAGCAGTTGGAGCGAACAGACTGAGATGGTGGGGTCATGTTACACGCATGGGAGTAGCAAGGTTAACTAAGAGACTCATGAGCTCGTCAGTGGAGGGTAAGAGGAATCGAGGTAGACCAAGAAGAAAGTACTTAGATTCGGTGCAGAATGATTTTGAAGTAAAAGGAGACTTCAGTGTTAGCATTGAATAGGGGGTCATGGAGGAATTTTATTAGAAGCACTTTGCTCCAGACTGAACGCTGAAAGGCATAATCAGTCTCTAATGATGATGATGATGATGGTGATGATGATGATGTTGTTGTTTGTATAGTGTATGGGACTTTACTACGGGGTCATCAGTCCCTGAACTTACAAACTACTTATGAACTACTTACGAACTAGGACGGCACAAATATCCATGCCCGAGGGGGGATTCGAACCCCCGACCGTAATGGCCGTGAAGACCGTGACTGGAGCGCCTTAGTCCCCTCGGCCACCGCGGCCGGCGATGATGATGAGGTATCGTACGATTCAGTAATCCAATTAAACGAAATTTTATCTCTATATATAAAAGGAAGTGTTCCGATTGAGTGACTGTCTTATTGACTGATTGACTGACTGAATGACTCATCATCGTCCAGCCCAAACTACTGAAGATAGAAACTTGTAATTTGTGGAGGGTGTTGAACTTACTCTGTAGGCGTCATTTAAGAAGCGATTTTTCGATATTCCGTCTGCAGGGGCTGAAATAGGAGATGAAACGTTTTATGAAAATACGAAGCTATTTTGGCAATTTTGAGCCAGAACTACAAAATTTCGGATTTTAATTCATGGTTCGAATTTAAAAGACACGTGTTTCGGCAGTTTTTGAAATTCGACAATAAGGAGGTAAAATAGGTGACGCAAAAAATTGATTTTCAAAAATATGTTGCTGTTAACTCAAATTTTAAGCTACAACTACGAAATTTCGGATATGGAATGTTGGTCAGGATTAAAAATCCATGATTTTTAGTATTTTTGGAGTTTGAAGCTAGAGCTGCAAAAGTTCATATTTGTGTAGTTGGTTAGACGTTAAAAATACGTGTTTCGGTATTTTTGGAGATTCAACCATCAACGGGGTTAAATTGGAGTGGGGATGTTTTTCGAAAATACGTTGCTATTTAGACAATTTTGAAGTTAAAACTACAAATTTTCGGATTAGGATTCAGGGTTCAAATTTAAAAGACACGTGTTTCGGTATTTTTGGAAATTCGACTGTAAGAGGACTGGAATCCATCCTCCTCCATGACGCCAAAGAGTCGCTGTGCCTTCAGCAGAGTAGATTCTCTTTTAAATAAGGACTTTGGTGCGCGCTGCCGAAGGAGCAGGGCAACGCGAAATATAGTGAGTCACGTCAAGGCCCAGCTGCCTGATGGCTCGCACTTACGGCCATGGAGCACTTCTGAGTTTTGTAACGCAGCCGTCGCTGTTGTTCCAAACATTAATCTAACAGTTTATCATCAGAGGTATAGCAAAGCCTATGCTCCTCTGAAGTGCGTTGTGGAAATATTACTTTTGTAACAGTGTTGTGCAACGTGAACTCTAACGGACCTGAATTGGACACACCAGCTGAGAGAAGGTTATAGATAAGTTTTGACATACTAAAAGATTGAGCCCTTCTTAGTTTTGTACCAAAACCTTAAAAGAATATATTGAATTAACAGTTTAAACTATTTCCTTTAGTAGAGTTAGATATCCTCCAGCTCCCAGTAAATTTTGAATAGATCCTGTAAAAGAGAATACGTCTTCCACGTGATTCTCCAAGTAATTTTATTTGTTTTAAATCCAATCTACAAGATCAATCACCTGTAGTCTTTGATATCATTTGTGGCTAACAAGTACCACAAATTAAAGATTAATAAAATTCATAAACAGTTACCAGTAGCCACTAGTATTTAGCAAGATTAAATTAATAATGATAAAAACTGAAGATAAGTTCTGCGTGATTTAAAACCAAAAATTTAAACTATTTGACATTTAGCAATGTTTCTCAAAATTGCCATTAAAAGTCAGGTTGCCTCACGTATGATAACTCGACAGATAGCATTCGGTTGTAGAGCTCTTCTGATTTTCTTTTAAATAATTTTCTATTACAGAAATTTCCCTCTTAAAGTAATAACATAGTTCCCGGGTGCGTATCTTTGTTTACTCCTCATCAAAGATTAATGTATATTCGTGTTGTGGCATCAGGAAACAGAGCTAGCCATTGGGAAGCTCATGTGTAGAAGGTTAACATATTACAAAATTGGTGTTGTGAGAATTAATTTGGATTTCTTTTATGCGGGGGCCCGATCTTTTCAGATCGATTTGTTAAAGTTTTTGATTCCGAACCCTGCTGGCGCTAAGTTATACGAGCAATAAGGGGGTGAAATACGAGATGCAAAAATTGATTTCAATAAATATGGCGCTGTTAACTCAAATTTCAAGCTATAACTACGAAACTTAAGATATGGATTCTTCATCGGGATTAAAAAGAAACAACTGGTGCAGACCAACCAGCATACGCATGCGAAGCAGCGGAGGTTCAGCTAGTAGGGTATACACATTACAGCAGCTACAGAAAACTTTATTTTAAACCCGGGCAAAGCCGGGTAGTTGCAGTTAGTTGTCAATGATTAAGCACGTTCAAATCAAATGTTTGTTAAGCTTATGGGACTTAACTACAGGGTCATCAGTCCCTAAACTTACAAACTACTTATGAATACTTACGAACAAGGACGGCACAAATATCCATGCCCGAGGGGGGATTCGAACCCCCGACCGTAGTGGCCGTGCAGACCGTGACTGGAGCGCCTCAGTCACCTCGGTCACCGCGGCCGGCGATTAAGCACGTGAAATACTTTTTTTATTTTTTTATTTATTTATTTTTTTTTAATTTGAATGTTGTTTGAAATTCATATTGTCAAAGAAGGTATTTCGTATATTTCTTGAAAAGCAATCTCATACCAGACTAGTGTAAAGACAACTCATCTATGATACTCTACCAACACACGTTACATGAATGGGTTGGAATCGCTGTCCCCTCCCAGACAGCTACACACACAGAGTAAGACGCACACAGACACAGCAGTCCCCCGGTAGCGCCTAGCCGCGTGACCTCTGGTGCCTCCCTCCCTCCCTCCCAGAGAGGAGGCGGACCTCTCGTCTCCCACGGCTCTGCTGGGACGCCCGTGCGTTTTCTCTTCAGTTGGTGCCCGCGCCCCACACCGCACAGATGACGCTTCTCCTGCAGGTAAGACGAGTCTCTCTCTGGCTCTCTAACTCTCTCAACACGCAGGCCCCGTCTAGCAGTTCCAGTCAGTCATACTGCAGCCGGGACTCAATTCTTCACCCATCTGTAACGTAGCCCGCACTCTACTATCCACATCGTAATCACCGCCCTCTGATTTTGAGCTCATATTCTGGTTACATCGCACGAGGCACGCCGATATATTGTTCCCTTTGTGTCATGAGGCAATTTCGATGAAAAGGAAATAATTCAGTGTCAGCTTCATTTTTAATTAAATAAGTCACAATTTGCAATCACTTATGGCTTCACTGTACTAGGTTTAGATGTAATACCAACGTGCGGCGAATGAAAATTTGTGTTTGTCCGGGATTCGAACCCGGGATATCCTGATTACTAGGCAGACACGTTGACCACTCCGCCACCGAGGACACAGTGACCAGCCCCACTACAGAGGACTCTTCCCTGCACGTCTCCCGCCACACCCAAATCTCCATTCGCCACGCTGTCTCTTTCCTATACCACAGCCTATTTGTTCTGTAATGGTCGCAGCCACAATACATCTACATCTACGTACATACTTCACAATTCACGGTAAGGAGCGTGGCGGAGGGTACACTGTACCACTACTAGGCATTTCCTTTCCTATTCCACTTCCAAATAGAACGAGGAAAAAAACAATGTCTATATGCCTCCATACAAGCCCTACTTTCTCTTATCTTGTCTTTGTGATTACGCGAAATGTAAGTAGGCGGCAGCAATATCGTACTACACTCAGCTTCAAATTCCGGCCCTCTAAATTTCCTAAACAGAAATTCACGAAAAGAACGTCGTCTGTCCTCCAGCGATCCCCAATTCAATTGCCCGAGCATTTCCGTAACACTCGCGCATTGGTCGAACCTACCGGTAACAAATCTTGCTGCTCGCCTCAGAACCGCCTCTATCTCTTCCTTTACACTGATCTGCTGCGGATCCCAAACACTTGAGCAATACTCAAGACGTGGTCGTACAAGCGTTTTATACGAGGTCTCCTTTAGGGGTGAAGTACATCTTCCCAAATTCTCCCACTAAACCTAAGTCTGCTGTCCGCCTTACTCACAACTGTCCTTACATGCTCGTTCCATTTCATATTGCTCTGCAATGTTACGCCTAGATATTTGAACGACACGAGAGCATCAAGAAGCTCACTACTAATACTGTATTCCCGCATCAGGGAGAACAGACCATGAGGTATCGATACACAATTAATAGGCTGTGATATAGGAAAGAGACAGCGTGGCGAATGGAGATTTGTGTATGGCGGGAGACGTGCAGGGAAGAGTCCTCTGCAGTCGGGCTGGTCACTGTGTCCTCGGTGGCGGAGTGGTCAACGCGTCTGCCTAGTAAGCAGGAGATCCCGGGTTCGAATCACGGCCGGGCACAAATTTTCATTCGCGCACATTGGTATTACATCTAAACCTAGTACAGTGAAGCCATAAGTGAACGCAAATTGCGATTTATTTCATTAAAAGTGAACGCTGTAATGTCGTCAAAAAAATATATATAATTAAGCATCAGCGTTCATTTGCGTAAAAATTATCACCGACCGAATATTCGATTTTCGGTTTCGGCCACTTTTGGAGCCAAAATGATAGTTTCGGCGGCATTTTTCGGTAATCGGCCGGAAATCAGCCGAATTTTCGGCACGGTCGAAACTAGCTTTCGTGAAGCCGTGGATGAAGTCTAGTCGCCATTCGGGATGGTTTCTGTCAACATTGACCTTCTGACAGGCGCCACGTATGTCTCAGATACGAGGCGACAAGGTTCGTATCTCTTTCTCGGAATGTGGCAGAGTCGGAAATCCCCCTCTTTCTGAAAGCAATCACTTTTGTGTATGTGTGTTTCTTGAGGTTTATTACCAAGAGGTAACTGCAAAATATGCGTAAACCTCCTTGTCTCACTAGAAGACGCGCCTATCGGAAGACTTTATATCTGGCGTTCCCCAGGGAAGCGTTATAGGTCCCCTACTCTTCCTTGTGTTTATCAACGATTTAGGAGACAATCTGAATAGCTCCCTTAGACTGTTCGCGGATGATGCTGTCGTTTATCGCTTAGTGAAGTCAATTGAGGATCAAAAGCAACTGCAAAGTGATTTAGATAAAATTTCTACATGCGCCAAAATTGGCAATTGACACTAAATAAAGAAAAGTGTAAAGTACTAAACATGGCCACTAAAAGAAATTCGCTGAACTTCAATCACGCGATAAATCAGTCAATCCTTAAGGTCGTAAATTCTACCAAATACCTAGGAGTTACAATTACGAACAACTTAGACTGCCCAGATCACACTTGTACGCCCTCTCCTGGAGTACTGTTGCCCATTATGGGACCCTCACCAAGTGGGAGTGACGGAAGATATTGAGAAGGTTTTATCACGTTAGCGTCACGGAAATGTTGCACTAATTGGAGTGGAAATCATTAAAAGAAAGACGTTATTCATTGCGGCGTGATCTGTTTGCGAAGTTTCAATAACCGACTTTTACTTCTGAATGTGAAAATATTTTGCTAGTACTCACCTACTTAGGTAGACATGACCATCCCAAAAAAATAAGAGAAATCAGATCGAAAACTAAACGATTTAGGTGTTCTTTCTTCCCGCGCGGTATTAGAGAATGGAACGGTAGAGAAAAGTTATGAAACTGGTTAATGAACCCTCTGCCAGGTACTTAAATGTGTTTTTTCTAGAGTATCTCTGTAGATGTAGACCTCAATTGACAGGGCGTCCTTTGACTACTTAAAAATTGGCGATATTTTGTATTTAATCACAATATAAGGCAATCATATCTTATAGTGGTATTCTGTGTTGGTAACAATTTATTCAGAGATGTTACATTGGTATACTGAAAAGTTTTATTATGTTTCGTTGAAAGCGATCGCCTTTTTTAATAACCAATACCAGTTTAGAAAACATTGACCGCGAGATAAATTAATTAAACAGTCTAAGATAGCAATATTTTATTTTTGAAATGACCGATTTCGGCAAAAATATATTGCCATCTTTAGATATAATCCACCGTGGTTAAAAAGCAGAAGAAACTGCGTTAGAAACAGTTCTCAGAACTACATGTTGCTGTTCAGAAATGACGAATAAAAATGGCAGCATTTGTAAACAGTAATTTGTAATCTTGACATCTGTTTCTAACGCAGTATCTTCTGCATTTTTATTCACAGTGGATTATCTCTGAAGATGGCAATATATTTTGCCGAAACCGATCATTTAAAAAAAGTAAAATATTGCGACCCTAGACTGTTTAACTAATTTATCTTGTTATAATAGAACTATAATCTCCCACAACAATGTATCCTTTCTTGTTCAGTTTCGTAAATTTACAGCGGAAACAATCATACTGTTAGCCCGAACTGTAACGTTAGTTTTCGAAATACTTTCTGCAACACTCATTGAACTTGATTTACTCAAATGTTCGTTAAGCTTAGGGGACTTAACTGCGGGGTCATCAGCCACTGAACTTACAAACTACTTATGAACTACCTTATATTAAAGACGGCACAAACATCCATGACCGAGGGGGGATTCGAACACCCGACGGCAGACTGCCGCGCGCACCGCAACACGGCGCTCTAGTACGCACGGCTAATCCGCCGCGGCGAACTTGATTTACTGACTATACCTTATATGCATTACGTAATTACAATGCTGAGAAGAATCTCTATACTTGTTGTTATGGTCTTCAGTCCGGATGGTTTGATGCAGCTCTCCACCCTACTCTATCCTCAGCAAGCCTTTTCATCTCCTCATAAGAACGGCAACCCACATCCACTTGAATCTGCTTACTATACGCGTCTCTTGGTCTCCCTCTGCGATTTTTACACCACACACTTCCCTCCAATGCTAAATTTACGATTCCTCGATGTCTAAGAATGTGTCCTACCAAGCGATCCCTTCTTTTAGTCAGGTTATGCCAAAAATTCTCACCAATTCTGTTCAGTACCTCTTCATTAGTTATGCGATCTACCCACCTAATCTCCAGCATTCTTCTGTAGCACCACATTTCAAAGGCCTCTATTCTCTTCCTGTCCGCACTGCTTATCGTCCATGTTTCACTCCCGTACAAGGCAACACTCCACACAAATGCCTTCAGAAAAGACTTCCTTACACTTAAATTAATATTCGATGTTAGCAAATTTCTCTTTTTCAGAAATGCTTTTCTTCCCATTGCCATTCTGCATTTTATATCCTCTGCACTGCGACCATCGCATGTTATTTTACTACCCAAGTATGAAAACTCATCTACCACCTTCATTGTTTCTTTACCTAATCTAATTCCTTCAGCATCGCCTGATTTTCTGAGACCGCATTCCATTATTTCTGTTTTGCTCTTGTTAATGTTCATTTTATTCGCTCTCTTCAACGCACTGTCCATTCCATTCAACTGCTCTTCCAGGTCCTTTGCTGTCTCTGACAGAATTACAATATCATCAGCAAAACTGAATGTTTTTATTTCTTCCCCCTGAACTTTAATCCCTATTCCAAATTTTTCCTTGCTTTCCTTCACCGCCTGCTCGATGTACAAATTGAATAACATCTGAGAAAGACTCCAATCCTGTCTTACTCCCTTCCCAATAAATGTTTCCCTGTCATGCCTTTCGAGTCTAATAGCTACTGTCTGCTTTCTGTACAAGTAGTAAACAACCTTTCTATTCCTATATTTCACCCATGTTGAAATAGTGTATTCCAGTTAACATTGCCAAAAGATTTCTCCAAATCTACAAACGCTGCAAATGTAGGCTTGCCGTTCCTTAACCTATCTTCTGAGGTAAGTCGTAATGTTATTGCGTCGGATATTGCTGCATATCTTGAAACTGTTCGTCGCCGATGTCGGCTTCTACCAGTTTTTCCATTCGTCTGTAAATAATTCGGTTTAGGATTTTGCAACCATGACTTATTAAACTAAGGGTCTGTAATTTTCACACATTGGGAAACTTATGAGTACGAGTAATGTGTGGCATATTGAAACTTGGTGCGGACTACGAGGTGAGCGCGCGTATTGTAGTGGTTAATGCGTACCGCTAGCGGAAAGCTGGGGATGCGGGTTCGAATACCGGTCCGGGAAAAATTTTCACATGTAGCCATTAAATCACACACATGATTCATACTCGCTATTACGAATACTTTGGGGTGACGTAAGCGGTAATATTTAAGAAAATAAAGCTAGCTTTTACTTGCATTTTTTATCCAGTGTCAAATTTCCTTTCCACACCTTCAATATACAACCTTTTTGTATTTCCTGTTGGGTTTTCTTTATTTTCTGACTAGTCACTTTGTAGATGTAATGTTAAACTCAATACGTTCCTGTTGCAATTATCTTTGTGGCTATTGACGTTCTCAAAGCACCGCGAGTTTACATCGTGTGTCATTACTAATTCATGCTCCTCATGTTTGTCAGTGAAGACTTTGTAAAGCAATTGCGTTACTTCCTGCAATGTACGTGAGACTGCGCTGGTACTCACATTATTGATGAGTCAATATTATTGCAGACTATTTCGTAGTTAGGGCATCCCAAGCTTCGATTGTACATTTCTCCTACGAAATTTCCAAAATTAATCCACAAAATTACCTAGAAAAGCTTTATAATTTTTTCCTCATGTTCAGTAAAAGACAAAGCACCTTGAAATACGAGACTTAGTAAATAAGTACAAGGGTTCGAACTTAAATAGTGACAACTATTTATTCAAAACGGATATAAAAGTATTACATGTTTTCACCTGTTACTGTCCTTCAAAGCAGTCACCAGCGTTGTGTAGAATCTACTGCAAGCCATGTGGAAGGCGTCGTATACCGGTAGCAGCGCCTGTTCTGTTGATGGTGCGAATGGAGCGGTCTACTGCCTGTCGAATCTCTGTAACAGTTCTTCGTCTTAGGAATCACATCAGAGTCACAAGAAGTTAAGACCGGGGAGTATGGTGGATGGTACAGTACTTCTCTGTCCCATCGACGGAACAGAGCAGCCACAGCTTGCGCTGTATGCGCCCGCGCATTGTCGTGCAAAATGATGGGTGGATAGCATAGAAAGTGTTGCCGCTTTTCTCGCAAAACTGGTCGCAGGTGATGCTCCATAAACGAACAGTAACACTGTGGACTGACGGTCTGCCGCGGAGGAACGTAATGCGTTAGGATAACACCATTAGCATAACTTTCACCTTACTGGGGCTCTGACGCACTTTCGACTTTCGCGGCGACCCATAATGATGCCATTCGTTGGACTGGCGTTTCAGTTTTGGCTCGTACGGTGTGGCCCATGTCTCACTCAGTGTTACGATACGGCGTAAGAAAGCCTCTTCTTCGCGCTCATAACGCTCCAAGTGCGTCTAAGCAGCGTCGTAACGCATCCATTTCTGCATTTCCGTAATTCACGGGGACCTCATGGTGATGTAATTTTTCGCATGGCTAGGCATTCCTTCAGGATGCAAAGCACAGTCGTACGCGCTAAACCGGTTTTGTGGTCGAGCTCGCGAATTGCCTGGCGTCGATCACTGTCCACTAGCGCGGCAACAGTATGCACTTATTCTTCAGAGGAGCTGGGTAGACCGGCCCGATGCATGTCTGCCACTGTTTGTCGACCTACATTGTAGGCTTTTACCCAACGAGCCACTGATCTGTACGGCAATGCCGATTGCCCGCACGCCTCATGAAGCCCTTGATGACACTGTCTGCTGTACGACCTCTGGCAATTCAATCTTGAACCAACTCCGTCATTCCTGTTTCTAAAACACAGTGACACCGTTACGTTAGACCGCTCGCTCACAAGTGGCTGTGATTTCCTCGATTGTGCGCACGCCGGTGAGTGGGACGGGCGAGTCCATTTGCTCGGAGGTGAGGCAGGTATGTCAACAAGGTGTGCTATCAGCGACAATAGTAGATTCCATTAAATAGTGTATTCACTTTTGATTGATTTATCTTGTAAACAAAGTTTAACGGATTTCTATTCGTGCTCATGTGGACTTGACACTTCTCATTATTTAGAGTCAGTGGCCAATTTTTACACCATAGTGATATCTTGTTCAGATCGTTCTGCAGTTGGTTTTGATCTTCAGATGATTTTACTAGACGGTAAATGACGGCGTCATCTGCAAACAACCTAAGAGAGTTACTTAGATTTTCCCCTAAATCGTTTAAGTAAATAAGGAACAGCAGAGGACCAATAGCACTACCCAGTGGAATGCCCGATATCACCTCTATTTTAGCAGATGCCTTACCATTGATTACTACGAAGTGTGTCCTCTCTGACAGGAAATCCCCTATCCAATCGCAAATTTGGGGCGATATACCATAACCACGCAATTTGATTAAAAGCCGTTTGTGAGGTATAAGAAAAGTATTCGTAATAGCGAGTATGAATCATGTGTGCGATTTAATGGTTACACGTGAAAATTTTTCCCCGACCGGCATTCGAACCCGCATCCCCAGCTTTCCGCTAGCGGTACGCGTTAACCACTACTATACGCGCGCTCACCTCGTAGTTTCAATATGCCACACATTACTCGTACTCTTAAGTTTCACTAAATGTGAAAATTACAGAACCATCAGTTTAACAAGTCATGATTGCAAAATCCTAACCCGAATTATGTACAGACGAATGGAAAAACTGGTAGAAGCCGAAATCGACGACGAACAGATTGAAGAAATGCAGCAAATCGTGAGGCAATACTCACATTACGACTTATCTCAGAAGGTAGGTTAAGGAAAGGCAAAACTACATTTGTAGCATTTGTAAGTGGAATACACCTTTTCAACATGGGTAAAATATAGGAAACGAAAGGCTGTTTACTACTTGTACAGAAAGCAAACAGTAGCTATTAGACTCGAAAGGCATGAAAGGTAAGCATTAATTGGGATGGGAGTAAGACAGGTTTGGAATCTTTCTCCAATGTTATTCAATTTGTACATTGAACAAGCTGCGAGGGAAAGCAAGGAGGAATTTGGAGAAGGAATTACTGTTCCGTTTGCCGATGACATTTCAATTCTGTCAGAGGCAGCAAAGAACCTGGAAAAACAGCTGAACGTAATGGACAGTGTGTGGAAACGAGTGTATTCGATTAACATTAACAAGAGCAAACCAAGGGTCATTGGAATGTAGGCTAAGAAAATCAGGCAATGCTGAAGGAATTAGATTAGGTAACGAAACAAAGTTGGTATATGAGTTTCAGATTTTTACTCAGACGTGTATTAATAGCCGTAATAGACCCTGGCTCACTATAAAGCAGCTTGGTATTGTTTTATTTATCATCTACAGCTGATGTCTAGTGAAACTTAATGTTTTTTATGGTTTGACATAGATATGGTAATAGCAAATGCACCAATGTAATCAGTCTGTTTAATTTTGTAAGTATCTTCTGGATGACATACTGGGTTATATCATATTTCATTGTAACTTGTGTATAATTCATGATTATAAATTTTTTAACAGACTCTTCTGATTATGGGTAATATCTGAAACCGCTTAAGTTCTAAATACAGTAAACAGCTAATGTTTGACGATGTATTTTTAAAAAAAATTATGCTACATGAATGTTGCTGTTTTGGCAGTAAAGTAACATACGAAGGTTGCAGTACAGATGACATAAAATGCAGAAAAGCGTTTTCGTGATGATTTCCGGAACGGGAAACGCTTGTAGGGCAATAAAATGTAGCAACAACCAGAAAAAATACCTCATTTGTCTGTTTTCAAATTTCGTAAGGACACTGAGAGGTATTTAACAATCATTCTGCTGAAAAGTTTCCGTTACGATTCGCCTGAAAATTGCTTTCCTTTATAGCTTCCTCAATGTACAAATTGAATAACATTGGAGAAAGACTACAACCCTGTCTTACTCCCTTCCCAACCACAGCATCCCTTTCATGCCCTTCAACTCTGACAATCGCTGTCTGGTTTTTGTACAAGTTGTAAATAATCTTACGCTCCATATATTTTACTCCTCCCGATTTCAAAATTTGAAAGAGTTTATTCCAATCAACATTGTAAAAAGCCTTCTTCAAATCTACAGAATCAGATATGTAAGTTTGCTTTTTCGTAATCTATCTTCTAGTATAAGCCGTAAAGTGAGTATTGCCTCTCGTGTTCCTACATTTCTCCTGGACCCAAACTGATCTTCCCCGAGGTCGGCTTCTACCAGCTTTTCCATCCTTCTGTGCGCGATAATAACATCCCTGTAATGGACTGGCCAATAGAACACCTTTTGGAATGTTCTGGAACGCCGACTTCGTGCCAGACCTCACCGACCTATATCGACATCTCTCCTAAGTGCAACACTCCGTGAGGAATGGACTGCCATTCCCCAAGAAACCTACCAGCAGCTGATTTAACGTGTACCGGCGAGAGTGAAAGCTGTCATCAAGGTGTAGGTAGGGCCAACAGCACACTGAATACCAGTATTACCGATGGAGGGCGCCACCAACTTGTACGTCATTTTCGTCCAAGTGTCCGGATACTTTACGCTTCATACCCTAGTCGTACGTTCATGCACTTATTAAGATGAGCAAATCTGCAGATTCTAAAATTCGTCATTTGAGCTGAAGTGTACAGAACATGAAAACACCGTGCTTACAAGTGCAGGTCGATGTGCCACCTATAGTCCACTGTATGACGAGCTTCCGAATGAGTATCTATTATTTATTTAGCGTATGGAAATACAGATGAACTGCAACCAGCAATCACGAGTTTGTTTGATTTTACAAAATTTACAACAACGACAAAAAAGTACATTAACTGCATAATTTTACAAACTATAAAAGAGGTAAACAACTAAATCTACAAATTAATATCTAGGTTTTCTATCCATTCAAGGGCTGCCTCTGTCACTTCAAAGAAATCTTCCAGATTTCCTTGATAAGCTCTTCTGCAGCAGCTTGTATCAATGTGGTTGACTGTCTGGTGCTCGTTTCCACAGTCACACTGGCAGGATGAAGCCTTTCCCTAACGGTGGAGGTCTTCAGCACAGACGCCGTGGCCTGTGCGGATCTTAATACGTGTTTTCCATGCCCGACGTGGTAATTCCATTCCAGCTGGTATTGCGTCAGGTCTTTGGAGGGCTGATATTTCTCACAGGCAAAATTGTTCCAGGTTTCCGTCCACTTTAATTTAATGTTGAATCCAGTTGCCTGCAGTGATTCTGCCAATAAGATGGATGGTTGCCTAGATTTTAGACGGCTAATTAGGAGAGCAGGCACATCATAGTGGAGTGGAAGTTCGGAGATTTTCAGTAATTTTTCGTATTCCTTGAGAAGGGCGTTCTGTGACTTAGACTTGGTAACCAGTGAACAGGAGTAGATATGATGCAGTGCGTTATTGTCCTCATTGTTGCATTTAGCTGTATGCCAATTTTAAGTCACACTGGAGCACGGTACTCGGCAGCAGAATAGACCAGACCTGAGGAGGAGCATCGCAGAGTTGTAGCTCTTGCACCGCATGAGGTACCACTCAGCTTCTGTATGATGTTATTATGGGATCTTAGTTTTGCCGAATGAGTTATGAGTAGTAACAACAAATCCTCCGAGACAGTGTCATTTTCAATCAGGTGTGCGAATACTTTCGATCACATAGTGTGTGTTACAGATCCGGGCGACCCAGCTAAATCTGCCATGATAATTTCCTGTAGGACTGCTGTTGGTGCACATCTGACGGATGACGACTGGAATGTGACCCGAAACACGCTCATAGCGTGAGCAATCTGGCGCAACCACAGCCCTGAAGACTCGCGAATAAAAACCACGCGTTACCGGAAAATGCTTTCACCGGGGCGTGCTTCCTGCTGGCCGTGTCGACACGGGAGAACGCCGTGGGACGCAGGACCCCGCATCCTGTGTCCTCGCCTCAGTGACACCCCAGCAGGCGACGACGGCGTGAGATTCGCCCCATTTGACCAGCACTGACTGCCGGGATGTTGCGACACGCCGAAAATAAAAGCCGACAGCTCACTTTCCACGCCGCTCAGGAGCTAATCACGGTAATACACGCTGTCTTACTCAGTCCCCTCATTAATGCACGGCAGACAGTATAATTGGAGTACGCACGGGTGACGTACGTTGCATCGAGAAAGTCGCCTGGGGCGACGAAAGCTCAGGGATGTCCGAACGGCGTCAAATTACACCCCCTGCACTGGTGATGCCACTAACACACACGTACATACATACCAGCTATGGCGTGTGCACGCCTCTTTAGCATAACCGGTTCTCCGCGGTTGAAGCCAATCGTAGTTATCTCTCTCGCTACTGTGGCATAGGTCCCCGTGGCACGCGGATCTGGTTCGGAGTTAATCAGATCGCTTCTGCCTCGATTTTACTGGCGAGTAGACGAGTAATAGCGTACTGTACATTTAATGTCCATTAGATCGTTAATCGACCACGTACATCCTCATGTCCGAGAGTCGTGGCTTTTTCAATGAAGCCTACGTTTATTTGATTCTTGACCGGACCGTTGAATCTTTATTTTCAGGTCAGTTTATTTTATGTACTAGTAGCTGAAAACATGGCGTCCCCCTGAATTTCACATCTCCCTATCCTACGCCTAGTGTCCTACTCTGCCCATTTCACCTGTTTCTTGTGACAATCCTACCTGTCACAACCTGCCACAACCGAAGTACTAGTATGAAATAAATCGCAATTTTTCGATTAGTTATGGCTTCACTGTACTATGTTTAGATGGAATAACACATTGTGGCGAATGAAAATTTGTGCCAGGCCGGGATTCGAACCCGGGATCTCCTGCCTACTAGGCGGATGCGTTGACCACTCCGCCACCGAGGACACAGTGACCAGCCCGACTGCACGTCTCTCGGGTTCGAATCCCAGCCGGGCACAAATTTTCATTCGCCACAATTTGGTATTCCATCTAAACCTAGTACAGAGACGCCATAACTAATCGCAAATTGCGATTTATTTCATTCATCGAACCCTGTAACGTCGTCAAAAACATATAATTCCAAGTACTAGTAGTTACGATGTTTTAAGTTTCATCACCTGATTCGCTGATGTTCGCAAAACTGTGCCGATCAACTTCTTTGCAGTATGCAATGTTGTCCTAAAATTATTTAAATTTGCAAACCAGGCTTCTTTGTAGTAGATAGCACTGCTACATGTTTGACTTCTGGTTCATTAGCTTCAAGAGAAACATAACTGCATCGGTATAAAAAAGTAAAGACAGACACTGCATCATGGAAATGAGCTTGCAGCGTCAGCCGCGATACCGCAAAGAAATTTGGGCACACTTCAAAGATTACGAATATGTTATCGACGCCGTTTGACTTCTGCTCTTCAAGCCGGCCAGCTGGTCAGTGATAACAATAAGCGTCTTAAGCCGGGTCCAGACAAACAACTAATGGCGTGCAAACGGATTTTAATCAAATTGCGCGCATATGGTATATTGCCCCAAATTTCTGATAGGATAGGGCATTTCCTGGCAGAGAGTACACAGTTCGTAGTAATCGATGGTAAGGCATCGACTAAAACAGAGGTGATATCGGGCGTTCCACAGAGTAGTGTTATTGGTCCTCTGCTGTTGCTTATTTACATAAACGATTTGGGAGAAAATCTAAGTAGCTCCCTTAGGTTGTTTGCAGATGACGCCGTCATTTACGTCTAGTAAAATCATCTGAAGATCAAAACCAATTGCAGAACGATCTGAATAAGATATCAGTATCAGTGTAAAAATTGGCAATTGACTCTAAATAATGAGAAGTGTGAAGCCTTCCACATGAGTATGAGAAGAAATCCGTTAAACTTTGTTTACAACATAAATCAATCAAAAGTGAAGGCCGTAAACTCCACAAAATGCCTAAGAATTACTATCACTTCAGACTTAAGCTGGAAAGAACACGTAGATAATGTCGTAGGAAAGGCGAACCAGAGACTGCGTTTTATTGGCAGAACCCTTAAAAGATGTAACAGAACTACTATAGAAACTGCATACACTACGCTTGTCCGTCCGTTGTTGGCGTATTCCTGCCCAGTGTGGGATCGTTATCAGGTGGGTTTGACAGAGGACATCGAAAGACTCAGAATAAGGGCAGCTCGTTTTGTATTGTCACGGTACAGGGGAGACAGCGTTACGGAAATGATACAGGATCTGGGATGGGAATCATTACAACAACGACGCTTATCGCGGCGGCGTGGGTACTTACGAAACTCCATTCACCAACATTCTCCTCCGAAAGCGAAAATATATTGTCGACTCCCACTTACATAGATATAAAAGATCATCAGAATAAAATACGAGAAATCAGAGCTCGAACGGAGAGATTCAGGTGTTCTTCCTTCCCGCGCGCTATTCGAGAATGGAATACGAGATAAGTAGTATAAAGGTGGTTCGATGAACCGTCTGAGAGGCATTTGAATGTGATTTGCAGAGTATCCCATGTAGATGTCGATGTAGATCTACGTACTCACTTCCGAGGGTCATTTTATTTATTTATTTTGTCGATGAAGTTTACGTTTACTGACCACTCGCTTCTTGACTGGACCCTTGCATCTTTTGTTAATTGTTATTTCTTTATTTATTGTCAAGTCATGGTTTATTTTATGTACAGTTATTTGAAAACCAGGCTTCGTGCTGGTATGTATTTAATCAATTCTCAGTGGAACGTAACGTCCACCGTAGCCCAGACGGAGTGGCGCTGACTACCTCGCAGGGGACCCGGGTTCGTTTCTCTGCAGGCGACTGGGTGTTTTCCTTATCATCACCAACATGCAAGACGCCTTGTGTCGTCAAGTAAAATGACTTAACACTAGGTGATCGAACAATCCCACACCGCATCTCCCGGTCAAAGATGCCATACGATCATTTCATTTTTATTACTGGATACCCGTCTCTATATTAATGCCCGATACCATGATTCTTTTACTATCAACTGCCGCTAGTCTGTTCTAAACAACCAATAATTACAACAACAGCATCAACTGTCGCGGCAGAGTGGCCGAGCGCATTGAGGCGCTATGCTGCGATGCGTGAGGCCGTTCGCCGTCGGGGATTCTAATCCCACCTCGGACATAGATGTTTCTGTCGTCTTTAGTATAAGATAGTTCATAAGTAGTTTGTAAGTTTAGGGACTGATGATCCCGTAGTTAAGTCCCATAAGCTCTTCAAACATTTGAACATTTTGATTCTGTTCTCGAAATCTGTGTAATCAATATTTTCAATGAAACTACATTCTAGATTCTGTTATATTAAAGCATAGTCTATCCGATTACTAAGTATATGAAATTAATTGAAGTTCATCCAACTTGAATATTACTTTACAAATATACAGTGTCATACAGTGTCATTGACTATGTTCAGTATTCGAATTAGTAATATTTCGATGAATAACAGTGAATCAAATCTACAGATTGTAATTTTGGATGTATTCAGCCGATTTAAACCCAGGTAATTACTTTCAGATATGTGTGTAAAGATTCTATCAATGAATACATCATACCAGTGGTGTCTGTGTTGATCTGGAAGTTTTAATTATTTCTCTGTAATCAACAGTATGTTATTAAATAAACACTGTTAGCAAACTTATTTACTATAGGCGTGCCAATAAGTCAGAAGTAGTCAGTCTGTAGTCAATAAATCTGTCTGTAGTTGTCTATTACAGTTGTGTATATTAATAAATATTTGGAAATGAAATTAGTCTCGCATTTCTACTGTTAGAGCACCCGCATTTTGTAGAAGATGATTTCAATGCTAAAAGGAAAGAAAATAAAGTGTCGAATTTACTAATTATCGACTACGTTATGAGGGTTCCGCAACGTTCCTGGACCGATCAAGTGTGGTAGTTCTTCTGATCCCTCTGTAGTCAATTTCAGCCGGCAGTTTCGTTTTCACGTAGCTCAATCTCTAAGACGTCATTTCTCCTTAACAATGTGACACATAGCAATTTTGCACGGGCGTAGAATATTAATGAAAGTTTTTCCGAATAAAGTTACAAGTGAAGACGTTACAAATTAAAATCCTTAGCTTGAACAGACGGTTTATCATGCCTAAAAAACGTGTCGTAGTTGTTTCTTACCTCTACAGCAATTATTACCTCGCGCTAAGGAATTTGTGTACCAAATTCGTTTGAAATTAAGCTTGTTTAGGAGGAAATGTGCAACACTGTCACATGTAGCAGTTTTCGGCGCACTCCATTGTTTATGACGTGGTCAGAATTATGTGTTGTTCGTAATATATGTACCTTTTAATATAAAGCAGGACGTACATTTGTAGTTTTACATGTTATACTTTGGATCACTGATGTTACATAATTTAAGTTCAAATGTTTGTAAATCTATCAGACCAAACTGCGTGGTCAACAGTCCGTAGCTTACAAACTACTTACACTAAAGTAAACTAACCTAAGGACAACACACACATACACACCCATGCCCCATGGAGGACTCGAACCTCCACGGCGAGCAACCGCGCGCTCCGCAGCGAGACGCTTTAGACCGCTCGGCTACTCCACCGCGGCATAATTTAAGTAATTGAGATAAATAAAGAGAAGAAGAGAAAAAAGAATAAAATAAAAACAAAGAGCAATTACAATTATAATATAACAAATTACAATTCGTGTATTTTATAATAAATTAGATGTAGTGGAGAACATAAAAACATGATTGGTTACATGATTGTTATATTCATGTTGAAATTCAATGTATTCTGAAATGTGTTAATTGTAATTATGGGCTAAACAATGTAATAGGAAAGAAAGAAATTATATCTAAAAAATAAGGGAGTTTTCTGTCCTTATGGTTAACTGCATTGTACTGTGCTGGGCGTTGAGTACCTTGGAGTACCTTGTTGGTAAACAATGGTTCATGAATCAGAGCGCCGCTAGCGGGCGTTTGCCGTATTACCTCTGTAAGACTGATATTGTTGTCACTGACCAGCAGACCGGCTTGAAGTGCAGACGTACAACGCCGTAATCTTTGAGTTGCCTCAAATTTATCAATGTGCACCTACCTCTGCACTATCGTGGCTGACGCGGCAACCTTATTTCAGGTGAATTCACTGCTTTGTACATTTAATTCCTCCGCTCCATGCTCCGATTCCGATTCACTTTTGATCGGATTGTCATGACAGGTACGTGATTTCGGCAATAAGCTAATTTTAAAGAACGCTGTTCAGGGACAATTAGAATCTGCAATCCTTTGAAAACTACTGTACAGTTTTTACTGTCGCTGTCATGAAGAATTTAAGTTATCTTGTATTTTGCTGTTTTTATTGGTTTTTGAAGACTGCATGCAGTATTATTTAAAAAACTGGCAAGCTGACCGATATGAAGTAGTATTTTTAGGTCAGTAACGATTTCTTTCCTTAGGATGGGTCTAAACGATGAGACTAGCCCTGGTAAGTTTCCGCCCACCCCCACTCATTTCCCACATTCTGATGATGCCCCAAAGACGCGAAACGTGTTGATATAATTACAATTGTAATTAGAAACTGTATTAGGTTCTGTAGAAGACGACTTGATGGAGAGAAAGACATACTTCAGTGGGCGCCGACAGGAAGGGTATCCCACCAACCCTTAAAATTAACCGTGTCACGGTCTGCAGTTGTCCACGCCGACCATTAAAACGTGTTAGATAAAAAAAATCCAGCACCTGATGGGGCCGTAGTAGCGCTGTACTCGGATGATCGTTCCGCACATCGGTCGCTACGCAACGGCCACGCATTTCTTTCATAACTGCGTCGGGAGGTCCGCCTTGCGTAAGACCAGACGTCCGAAGTTCCGCCGAGCGCTATCTCAGCGCGCGCTGGGAAAAGGAACGTCCGAAAAGCTGGTGGCGAATGGGGCTGCCTTTCTCTCCCCCAGTTACGAACCAGCTCATTTCCCACGGCTGTTACAACATCCCAATTCCTCTCTGCCGTAATAAGCAGCGCGCCGGCAGTAAGAAAGCATATTGTCCCAGGGTGCATGAAACCAACGCCGGTCAGACTCTTGTACAAGGCAGCTGGTTTTGCAGATCCCACAGCTCGCAGAAACGCTTTAGAACATGTAGAGAAAGTAAAACAACTCGCAGATGAGCGGTATGTCCTCTACAGAGCTCGACCACCAGAGACACGACTGAAGTCTAGGAGAAGTTTCCTTGTAACCGTCCAGGACGAACCGCCTGAAAATTTCCCTCTCCCCCCAGTTCAGTGGACCGGTCAAAACCTAAATTTTAAAACCTGTAGAACCTTGAATAGGCTCAGAACGGGGGTCGCCCCAGTAATAGTAAATATGCTTAAGTCGGGTATAATCGACCAAACCGGTATAAACTGTGACTGTGGAGAAAGTCAAGATATGGAACACCTTCTTACATGTGAAAAATGTCCACACCGGTGTACCCTCGAAGATTTGTGGCTCGCGAATACTAATGGAATAGACGTAGCCCAGTACTGGGCCGATAACCTTTAAATAGTCCGGACACGATAAAGAAAGAAAGAAAGAAAAGAAAGAAAGAAGGGGAATTCAGCAGGCCGCTACCAACCCTGGAGGTGAGGAAACTCGGATCCTGTCACGGTCGCCAAAACTTCAGTTTAGTCTGCAATGGGTATTCAGTGGACGTACATCAGGAGAACCGAAGTTAGAGCATGCACAATTGATTTTAAGTCTGAGTTGTAACTGGTGTCCATGGAACTATCATTTCCGATTCAAAATTGTTCGCCAGTTAGATTCCTTTGAGAGCTTGTTCATATAGTCGCATACCTAGCTATCATACACAACTGATCGCTCAGAAAAAGTTCCGTACCCAAAAACTGGACAATTTCGCAGAACACTTCAAAATTCAACCAGACTGTCAGATTGGGAAATACGTTTTCATTGAGCAGTAGAACAAGAGGAAAAGAAAAGCTTTATGTCGCGCAGTCCGCAAAATTACAGGCCTATATCAGTGATGTCGATTTGCCGCAACGTTACGAACTAGAACGAAGAGAATACCTACTGTCCCAGAGTGAACATGGATTCAGAAAGTATCGTACTTGTGAAACACAGCTTGCTCTGTGAAGTGATTAGTGATACTGACAAGGGATCTCAGATCGATTCCATATATCAGGATTTTTGGAAGGCTTTTGACACTTTACCTCACAAGCGTCTTCTAATAATATGGCGTGCTAACGGAATATCGCCATAGTTGTGCGGTTGGATTGGCTATTGCTTGTCAGGAAGGACACAGTACGTTGTAACTAACGGTAAGTCATCGAGTAAAACAGAAGTGATACGCGGTGCACCCAGGTAAGTGTTATAGAACTCCTACTGTGTCTTATTTTTATAAACGATTTAGGAGACAATCTGACTAGTTTTCTTACTCTGTTCACGGATGAAACTGTTGTTTACCAGTTAGCAAAATTTATCAGAAGATCAAAAGCAGTTGAAAAATTATATAGATATCTGCTTGGTGCAAAAAGTAACAATTGACTTTAAACAATGAATGTGAAGTCATCGATACGAACACAAAAAGAAATCCGCTAACCTTCATTTATATGATAAATCAGCGAAATCTAGAGGCCGTAAATTCAACTAAATACCTGGGAATTACGAACTAATGAAACCGGAAAGTACACGTAGAAAATATAGTAGGGAAGGCGAACCAAAGGTTACGTTTCATTCCCACAACAGAAGATGCAACAGCTCTACTAAACGAACTGCCTACATAATAATTCGTCCTATTTTGGCGTATTGTGGATCATTGTGGGTTCCTCATCAAGTGCGACTGACGGATATGATAAAAGAGAAGGGCAGCTCGTTTTGTATTATCGCGATATAGAGGGGGAGAGTGTCACAGAAATGTTGCACGAGTGGGGCTGGAAATCATTTAAAGAATATTCGCGAGATTTGTTTCACAAACGTCTGTCCTCGCGGTGTAGTGGCCGAGAGTTTTAAGGCGCCTTGCTGCGGAGCGCACGGTTGTTGCCCATCGGAGCTCAAGTCCTCCGTGGGGCATTAGTGTGTGTGTCTTATTCTTAGAGTACGTTAGTTTAAGTAGTTTGTTTGTATAGAGACTGATGACCATAGCAGTTTGGTCCAACAGGTTTACAGACATTTGACCGTTTTGAAATTTCTGCCACCAACTTTCTCCTCCGAATTTGAACATATATTGTTAACATCCACCTACATAGGGAGACATGACCATCACATTAAAATAAGAGAAATCAGATCGAAAACGTAAATGTTCAGGTCTCCCTTTTACCCGCGCGCTATTAGCGAATGGAATAGTAGAAAATACCATAAAAACGGCAACCCTCTGCCATGCTCTTAAATGTGATTTACTTATTTTCGTGTCAGAGACATCATAAAATACCTACACATTAATTTAAAAAGAAAAATTATGCAGATGTACAAAAAGATTTCTACTCATTCTTAACCCAGAATACGGCTAAGTCAACAGCGTTTGGTTGTGCCGACATTAACTCCTCAAAGGTACAGTGTGAGGGACTGAGCGGGCAGTTATACATATGGGTAGTTGTTTGAATGGCTCCACAGTCAGAGAGGGTGGAATCATTTTGATAGCCCCATTTGCTTAGGTTCACTTTATACCTTGCTATGCCACTGCGTAATCGGTTCAAAGACTTCCACGCTGTCAGCTTTCGTTGTGTCCAGCAGCTAAGGCTTCGGAGGATTCCATCCACTGGTGTCTTTCCGCATCCTTCCAGCGTTCTACCGTTGTTCTGTAGTCACTCTCCTTCTCACAAGGAAAGTACTTGGGCTCGAACAAACACGTATACACCAAAATCGTGTGAGAGATAATGTAAAGATCCCTTCTTGCACTAGTGATACTCCCGCATCTGCAAAACTCTGCAGTCGTCCGTTAGTGGCCTCTGTGTATGCCATGCCGCATTGCACTTTGACCTGTCGGTTCGCCAGTAGGGACGGTGCAGTGTGCCTCCGAAGTTGCGTTTTGTGATGTTATTCGTGTGGTGAAGCGTCAGATGGAGCGGCGATTGATAATCAATCCTGCTAAAGTATTGCGATTGGTTGAGATGAAGTTACGAAGAACCCTTCTTCGTGAAGATTGTATTAGTGTAGAAGATGAATCATTCGCATGCTTTGTCGTATATGGTACAGAAATATGAGCATAAGTTATATACTGTTGTTACAAACTCATAATAATGATAATAGAGATGATAATGACGAACAACTCATTGCTAGCGGTAGTGCTACGGTAAGTGCGGGAAGAGGCGATGGATGCAGTGGCAGTGAATACCAACAGTCTTCCGAGAATAAGGTTGAAGTTGCAACTATCATCACGGCTTTTGATGACAATACGCTAGAGAACATGTACGACGATTATTACATAAGTTACAGTTAAGATATCTGCATTACTAATGGCGTCTATAATTACATCTACAGTGCTATCTAGACCACGGTTGCAGAGCTTTGCACAAAAACGACACCCACAAGCACATTGAGGTGTACGTAGAGCTACTGTAACCAAACGTTCATACAGATATGTTTGTTAAAGCCCATGTACTTTTCTTCTCAGTTGATGTGAGAAAACTGTTTCTAGATTTAAGCCTCTGTGCTGCTGGCTTCATCGCATGGAGTGGCTGCCACTTGGAGACTATAGATTTTTGTCTCTCTTTATATGCTGCTTGTTCTCTTCGAGTTGCTGGAGGTGCAATACCGGCAAGATGATAGATCTTTATTTACAGGGGTTGGCTGCAAACATCCTGTAACTATTCTGGCAGATTCACTGAGGGCGACGTCGACTTGTTTGGCGTGTGCTGACCTGTACTACACTGGGCTAGCGTATTCGCCAGCGGCGTAGGCTAGAGATAGGGCTGACGTTCTTACAACATTTGGTCTTACGCCCCAGACCGAACCCGTCGGTCGTCTCAGAATGTTGTTTCTGACCACAAACTTTCAGTTTGGTACTAAGGCAATGTTGTTTAAATGACTGAGCCCGGTCTAAAGTAACGCCCAAGTTTTTAGAGTTTTTGCAGAGTTCCAAATCAACACCCCTCCAACTCACTTGCAGGTGACGAGATGCCAGATGGAATGCACATGTCTGGGTTTTCATAGGATTGGGTTTCAGATGATTACGGCAGTAATATGAGTTAAGGTCCACAAGTGCCTCATTCAGACTCTTCTCCACGTCTCCAAACGACTGTCCCTGAGCAGCTATGACTCGGTCGTCAGCATATATGTATCTGCTGGTGTTGACAGGAAGTGGCTGGTCGTTTGTGTACACGTTGAAAAGGAATGGAGCCACTACACTTCCCTGAGGTAGGCCAAATGAATGTTCAAATGTTTGTAGAGCTTATGGGACTTAACTACGGGGTCATCAGTCCCTAAACTTACAAACTACTTATGAACTACCTTATACTAAAGACGACACAAATATCCATGCCCGAGGGGGGACTCGAACCCGTGACCGTAGTGGCCGTGCAGACTGTGACTGGCGCGCCGCAGTACGCTCGGCCACCGTGGCCGGCTGAGGTAGGCCATTGGTTACGTTCCGCCATCGACTACGTTTTCCCTGAAACTCTACAAAGAATCGACGATTCTGAAGTAGATTTCTAATTATATCAGTAAAATGGGGGGGACTTGTAAGGAGCCTCCCAGCAGAATGTGCTCTTAAGCTAGCATCACATTCGGCGTCGTCCCCTGGGCAAAGGTTTTTCTTGCCGACCAATCCTTTCAGATCCAGAGACATCATGGCATAGCTAGTGTAATGACTACTCAACATAGGACTTTTTCAGGTCCAATCATGACTATTATGTCTGCCATGCTCCTAATGTGATTAACCAAGTATTTATGTAGATGTAGATGCGCTAATATTTTCGATATATTCTGAGCTCTGCTCGGGTGCGTATTGATTATATCTTCCTCGCTCATCTACGTGTCGTCTTCTGCCCATTGAAGGTAAAACAGTACTGAATTTCGACATGTAGTTTCGCTTTCACTGGGCTCCATTCGTGTATCTCAAGAACAATGTGCTCCAAAATTTTTCAGGTACTTGCTGTGGAACTTTTATCGAATATTTTAGTAAAGATATCATAATATAGAATCATATTCGTGATGGCAAACTTTGCATTACTTGTGTTTTCATATCTCCTCACTTATATCTCGTACGGTGATCATTTTAAAGGTACACTATGTGATCAAAGAAGTATTCGGACACATGGCTACATATGACTTACAAGTTCGGTTATGCTGGAATTCAGTATGGTGTTGGCCCACCCTCAGCCTTGATGACAGCTTCCACTGTCGCAGACATACGTCTAGTCAGGTGCCGGAAGGCTTCTACATGAATGGCAGCCCATTCTTGACGGAGTGCTGAACTGAGGAAAGGCAGCCATGTAGGTCGGTGAGGCCTGGCACCAAGTCGGCGTTCCAAAACATCCCAAAAGTATTCTGTAGGATCGAAGTTACGGCTCTGTGCAGGCCAGTCCGTTAGAGAGCTGCCACTGTCGCGAAACCACTCCGCCGCAGGCCGTGCGTTATGGACAGGGACTCCGTGGTGTTGAAAGATGCAAGCGTCATCAGAGAATTGCTGCGTGTGTGTGTTAGTTTTAATATATGAAATAAATTTTATTACAGTCATTGTCACATATAACTGCTATAGGAAACACACTAAATATGTTCCAAAGCCACAGTTGCTTCTTAGGAAAAAAACTTTTTTATTTTCTTCCATGTAATACACTATTAGTTTCTGCGCACTATGGCGTCATTTTCAAATGTTTATAATCACAAAAATTTACAATGATTCACATTAAACAGAGTAAATTTTCTAAATTTACGACAAAATTTAAAAAAATAATAATACAGAAAATTTAGAGCTTGAATGCCCTGTGTTCAGCTGTGGGCACACTTGTTTCATCCTTCATCACCATAAAGGATGAAACACTTGCCAACAGCTGAACATTGGGCATTCAGGCTCTGAATTTCATATGTAACTGATTCTCAGCTTCGCCAAGTGGGTATATGTGAATCCCTATACAGAGGAAGTCATGCGAAATTGGCGTTTCTCTACATATTTACATCTTTCAAATGATTGAAGAGTGAATAAGACTGACCACTTGAAAATTCAAACAATTGTGAATATGGTCAAAAAAAATTGCTTAAAACATCAATGTAGGCCTGTGCTGTGATAGTGCCACGCAAAACAACAAGGTGTTCAACCCCCTCCATGAAAATCACGATCACACCGTAACATCAACGCCTGCTCAGAAGGAAGATTACCCTAATAATCTTAAAAATCGGTTTTATGTTTATGACATCTTTACCGAGTATGTTCCACCTGTAATTCGTTGTTACCCGATCATTTGTAGGGCGACAAGGAAAAAAAATCAAAATGTTCAAATGTTTGTAAAGTCTATGGGAGTTAACTACGGGGTCATCAGTCCCTAAACTTACAAACTACTTATGAACTAGCTACAACTAAGGACGACACAAATATCCATGCCCGAGGGAGGATTCGAACCCCCGACCGTAGTGGCCGTGCAGACCGTGACTGAAGCGCCTCAGTCCACTCGTCCACCGCGGCCGGTCCAAAAAAATTCCAGAAAAATAGAAACACCGGAATAACAACATACGGTGTCACACCACGGAGAGCGCATTGTAAGCTTTGTGTACCATTTATACTTCTTAACACAAAATAAGCCCATTTACCATTATAACCGTTTGTAATTCCGCCTTGTAATTTTGTGTAAATTCTGTCATGCAGATAATCTGAAGATGCTCTGCTAAAGGGCGAAACGCGCCATTAACTAATAAAAAATTTACAATCAAGACGGTTTGAAGAAATATTTATTCTAACTGATTGCTGTACACCATGGATTGGAAATCATTTCATCGTTTAAATTTAGTATGTCCTGTGATATCCAAGGACTTTTTTAGGTCTTGCCTTCCTACCTATTTTGTCCTCTGCTGCCGTCACTATTTCATCTCTCAATGCTACCCATTCCTCCTCTACTGTTTTATTTCCCCTCGTTTCTGTCAATTGTTACCTAAAGCATCCTCTGAAATTTTCAAGAACTTCAGGTTCCTTCAGTTTATCCAGGTCCCATCTCCTTATGTTCCTACCTTTCTGCAGTTTTTTTTTTTTTTTTTTTTTTTTTTTTTTTTTTTTTTTTTTTTTTTTTTTTTTAGTCTCAGCGTACCATTAATGACCAATACGTTACGGTCAGAGTTTATATCTGCCCCTGGGTATGGCTTACAGTTTAAAACCTGGTTCCGAAATCTATGTCTTACCATTATAAAATCTATCTGGTATCTCCCGGTGTCTCCTGGTCTCTTCCACGTATACAACCTTCTTTCGTGATTCTCGAACCAGGTGTTTGTTATAACTAAATTATTTTCCGCGCAAAATTCTACCAGGCGGCTTCCTCTTTCATTCCTTTTGCCCAGACCATATTCACCTACTATTTTCCCTTCCCTTCCTTGTCCTACTACCAAATTCCAGTCTCCCATCACAATTAAGTTTTCCTCTCCCTTAATTGTCTGAATAATATCCTTTAGCTCCTCATATATTTCTTCGATTTCCTCATCATCGGCAGAGCTAGTTGGCATATAAATCTGTACTACTGTTGTCGGTGTTGGCTTCGTATCTATCTTGACAATGATAATGCGATCACTGTGCTGGTCATAGTAGTTTACCCACATTCCTATTTTCTTATTCATTATCAATCCTACTCCTGTGGTACCCCCAATTGATTTTGTATTTATAATCCTGTACTCACCTGACCAGAAATCCTGTTCATCCTGCCACCGAACTTCACTAATCCCCACTATATCTAACTTCAACCTATCCATTTCCCTTTTTAAATTTTCTAATTTTCTTACTCGATTAAGGGATCTAACATTCCACGCTCCGACCCGTAGAATGCCAGTATTGTCTTTCCTGATGATCACATCCTCCTGAGTAGTCCCCGCCCGGAGATCCATAACAAGTTTTCCTCTCCCTTAATTCTCTGAATGATTGCCTTTAATACAGTATTCTCTCTAAAATCGTACTGGTACCCCATCTGGACCTCCACTACCGTATGTACGTTCGTTCAGACACACGTTCGAATACAGCGTTAGTAGTGAGCTTCTTGATGCTGTCGCGTCGTTCAAATATCTAGGCGTAACATTGCAGAGCGATATGAAATGGAACGAACATGTAAGGGCAGTTGTGAGTAAGGCAGACAGCCGACTTCGGTTTATTGGGAGCATTTTGGGAAGATGTACTTCACCTGTAAAGGAGACCGCGTATAAAACGCTTGTACGACCACGTCTTGAGTATTGCTCAAGTATTTGGGACCCGCAGCAGATCGGTTTGAAGAAAGACGTAGAAGCAGTTCAGAGGCGAGCAGCTAGGTTTGTTACTGGTAGGTTCGACCAATGCGCGAGTGACACGGAAATGCTCCGGCAACTCAGTTGAGGATCGCTGGAGGAAAGACGACGTTCTTTTCGTGAATTTCTATTGAGGAAATTTAGAGGGCCGGAATTTGAAGTTGAGTGTAGTACGATCTTGCTGCCGCCTACTTACATTTCGCGTAAAGATCACAAAGACAAGATACGAGAAATTAGGGCTCGTACGGAGGCATATTGGCATTCTTTCTTTTCTCATTCCATTTGGGAGTGGAATAGGAAAGGAAATGCCCAGTAGTGGTACAGTGTACCCTCCGCCACGCACCTTACGGTGGATTGCGGAGTATGTATGTAGATGTAGATGTAGACGTGTGGTCGTGCTGGATGAGTAGAGCACTACTTGACTTTCGTCGCTGGCGCTCAGCTATCAGCTACTGCGCTGCCCCAGCCTGCCACAGCCGAACGGTGCCCAGGTAGCGGTGCCGCGGTGCCCCCCAGTGTACACGGGGGGCAGCGACCGCGCGCGCCCCACTGGCCTTCAGCGCGCTGGAGGAGAAACCTCTCCTCTCCTCTCCTCTCCTCTCCTCTGTTCAGTACCCAGGGGCCCACTTTCTCCCGCGAGATATGCCGGCGGCGGAGCCCATCCCGAGCGTGCTGGCGACCTCGCCAGCCGCTGACCCGGCCGGTAAAAGCTGCCCAAAGCCACTAACTCACCAGCGCCACGCGCATCCGTGCTAGGACCACTGCAAGTATGCCGCTGGCGACTGATACTGCTGACAGGCCACATTTTTCGGAAGACTCTATAAAGTGTCAAAAAATCATTGGGCTGTATGAACAAAACAGAGTATCTACTTATAAAATTTTTCCCATTCCATTTCTGCGTGGAGTGGTGATGATGATCGTGTGGCATTAGTGATCGTTAGACCCCAACTGGGGTCGTGTTCAGCCTGCCTGGTGCAAGTCTTTTTATGTGACGCCACTTCGGCGACTTGCGTGTCAATGATGATGGAATGATGATGAGGACGACACAACACCCAGTCCCCGAGTGGAGAAAATTTCCAACCCGACCGGGAATCGAACCCGGGCCCCCTGCGTGGCAACCCACCACGCTGTCCACTAGACTACGGAGGCCGACTGTGTGGAGTGGTACAGCAACCGTGTTAAGTCGAACTCTTGAATAAAAGAATGTCTTGTTTGCCAAAACTTTTATTTAAATGACGTCTTTCGCCCGGTTAGACCATCTTCAGATTTCTGACAGCCGCGGTGGAGTAGCCGAGCGGTCTAAAAAGGTGCCTCGCTGCGGAGCACGCGGTAGCTCGCCGTCTGAGGTTCGAGTCCTCCCTGGGGCATGGGTGTGTGTGTTTGTCCTTAGATTAGTTTACCTTACCTTAAGTAGTTTGTAAGCTACGGACTGATGACCATGCAGTTTGGTCCGATAGATTTACAAACATTGAACATTTGACAAAGAAGAAAAAATGATCCACAATTTTTACATGATACTATTACAAATTTTTTTTAATTTTTTTGCTACAAAACAATGTTGAATCAGTAATCAGGGATTGTAATAATGTAGGTACTGATGTTTTACCTGCTATGTGATAGAGGACGTTTAGGACAAAATGCATTCATAGGATGTCTTACCGAGACAGCGCTATCATTGACCGTTAAAAAATTGATACAATGATCAACTTAATTGCTATTGAAACAATTTATACTACGAGATCTGCCTTATCTGACGTCCCTGTGACATATAGTAGTATGAGTTGAAGACCTATTATATTGCACAGAGACATCAGATAAGGTAAATCTCGGAGTATAAATTATTTCAATAACAGTTCAGTTGATCATTGTATCAATTTGTAGAAAGTAGAAGCCAAGATCACAATACTATTATATATTTCATGAACACGGGTTTCAATAGGCTGTGGTGCCATCATTTGTTCATATAAAATTATACAATGTCGTCATTTTACAACGTAGCATTTAGTCTTAATATAAAATACATAAGTTAAATCATCAACAGCTTGTAAGAGATTCTTATAACGTACGATGACCACCTTGTCACCTTGTATAATTTTATATGACCAGATGATGGTGCCATAGCCAGTTGAAACCGGTCGCCATAAAATAAATATTTATATTGCGATCTTAGCTTTCTACTTTTGAAGGCAATTAGTGTATCAGATCGCCCTCACAATTTACGACGTCAGGTAATGACGAGAAAAATTCAGTAGATAACAACTGATATGTTTTTTTATATTACCACAACATTATAGATTCATAGATTGTTTTAATGAACTAGCTGCTAAACCCGATATTGCCCGGATACATATGCATTTTTCCAGTGTTTCATTAGACACCAAAATAAAAATTCGGAAAAGATTTCATCTCCATGTATTAATGAAAACATTTTAGAGATTATGCAACAGTAAAACAAAGAAATGTGCGTAATATATAAAATTATAAGTGCAGTATCCAAAGAAGGAAAAATAGTAATAAAATGCAAATGATGAATAACATTAATTTAATTCAAACTTGACTATAAACAATATTCAGTGCATCTCGCTCTTCCCTTTGTGTCCATCGGCTCCTACTTTACTATCTGTCTATTTACGTTTTGTTTTTATACAGCTCAATACTTATGAATCATATATCCCTGACAAAGTGTCCTACAATACTATAATTCTCCAGATTTGTAGAGAGTAATAGTACGAAACTCTCTGCGACGAATAAATATTGGATGAATGAAGTATCGTGAATCCCGTGTAGCGTGATGGGAAAGTTATTGTGAATCATTGTTTACGATGTCATATCTTCTGAACTGTGTCTCGTAGGTAGTTTTTAACCCCGCAGCGATTGTTGCCTTACAGTAAGGAATATGTCTACCAAGTTTAGTTGAAATCGGTCCATTATTTTAGGGCGAGATGTGGAAAAATAGCGCATGATGTAGCAGTTAATCGGAAACTTCATCACTTATGACGTTATATCTCCTGAAATATGTGTCGTACTACACCGTAAATTTGAATGTACATTCATTGGTATATGTGCCTAATGTCAGCAAAATATGTGTCACCGAGCGGTCTTAAAGAGCCTCATTGCGGAGCGCGCGGTTGCTCGCCGTTGGAGGTTCTAGTCCTCCCTGAGGCATGGGTGTGTGTGTGTGTTTGTCCTTAGGTTAGTTTACCTTAGTTTAAGTAGTTTGTAAGCTACGGACTGATGACCACGCAGTTTGGTCCGATAGATTTACAAACATTTGATGTATCATTTCCCTCAATTACTCCAGGCAAATGCCGGGATGGTTGCTTTCGAAGGGCACGGAGGATTTTCTTCCCCCTCCTTCTCCAAATAATCCGATCGTAAGTTCCGCCACTAATGACCACGCTGACGACGGGTCGTTAAACACTAACCTTCCTACTCCTCCTGCAAAATATGTCGGGAACAGTGTTAGTAGTAAAGACATAATGAATCGAAACCTCATGGGTGATGATTCGGTTTTTAATCAACCAAATTGTTTATTACTTCATATCTCATAAATTATATGTCGAACTGTGTTATAATATCGAAGTAACATTGAGTGGTATGTATGTGTAGTCTCTGTGAAATGTCTCGCGAATACAATTTACAGTATAGAAGTAATAACTTGTAACGTCATGCCAAATGCTGTAAGTATACCGGGTGATCAAAAAGACAGTATAAATTTGAAAACTTAATAAATCACGGATTAATGTAGATAGGTAAAAATTGACGCACATGCTTGGAATGACATGGGGTCTTATTAGAAAGAACAAAAAAAACCGAAAGAGTATTGCTAGACGCGTGAAAGATCTCTTGCGCGCGTAGTTTTGTGATGATCGTGTGCTCAGCCGCCACTTTCGTCATGCTTGGCCTGCCAGGTCCCCAGACCTCAGTCCGTGGGATTATTGGCTTTGGGGTTACCTGAAGTCGCAAGTGTATCGTGATCGACCGACATCTATAGGGATGCTGAAAGAGAACATCCGACGCCAATGCCTCACCATAACTCCGGACATACATTAGAGTGCTATTCACAACATTATTCCTCGACTACAGCTATTGTGGAGGAATGATGGTGAACATGATAAGCATTTTCTGTAAAGAACATCATCTTGCTTTGTCTTAATTTGTTATGCTAATTATTGCTTTTCTGATCAGATGAAGTGACATCTGTTGGACATTTTTTTCCTAATAAAATCCCGTGTCATTTCAAGCATGTGTGTCAATTTTTACTCTCTATCTACATTATTCTGTGATTTATTAAGTTTTCAAATTTTTACTGACTTTTTGATCACCTGGTACGTAATGAACATCGGAAAAGTATTAGGTGATAAACGTTTTGCCATTCATCATTTTGTTGGGGTTATCAGCGAAAAAAGTTTCCTTTGGTTAAGCCATAACTACAGAGTGGCTAGACTGATTTGCTGATCTTCTTTTCCTTCTCTTCGTAATTCTCAGAACAATGTTTGTATGAAATAAAATATTAGGTAATTCTTCCGACAAATTGGAAAATTAGGGAAGAAGTTAATTTTTTTCAGTGTGTCCGTATCTTATTATGTAAAGATCTATAGTTTTGTTTCGATCTCTATGAAATTTTGCACACTTGAGCCTAAAACATTCGGTTGGTTTCTATCTACATGTAGTTCCGTATGATGTATCATGGACGGTAATTTAGTTACGGAATTCCGAACTTAAAAATTCTGTATACTTGATCAGCAAAACTGTTCGGCGCACGGCAGAGGGTACATTACAACAAACGTTGACACCGTTTCACCATTTCCCATGAAAGTTGGTTCACATATGTATGATTTCATGGGGAAGGTTTTTAAAATCCACAAGCCACCGCATGGTTCATCCTTTCCCATGCTTGAAAAACCTATACGAGAGTGTGCTCCGACTGTGATGACCAGGGTGACGACGAGATGTTAAATCCTTCCTTGTTTCCACCTCAGTCGCGGGATGCTAAAGAAGGAGAAAGGAAGGAAAATTAAGGTTTAATGTCATTGGAGCACAAGATTGGGAATACAATCTATCAAAGGAACCATCCCAGAATTTGCCTGGAGTGATTTAGGGAGATCGAGGAAAGCTAAATCAGGAGGGCCTGAGGTGGATTTGAACCACCGTCCTTCCGAATGCGAGTCCGGGGTATTACCACTGCTATAGGCAGCTCGATATGTAGTCACTGTGGAATGCTACTGGTTCGGCTTATAGCAATTTTTCCCCGTATGTCTCTGAAGGTAACTTATGTGTAAAATACTGTGAAAGCAACGTGTGAATTTTGTAGATTGTTTGTTAATGAGGTACTTTTCCAGTATACATTTTGAGGGCAAGGTGAACGATTTAGGTAAAGTTACAGAGAATTTCAATTTAACAATGAGGGCGAGAGCGTCTACATCCCAAATCAAGTTCGTTCGATATTTTGCATGAGAAGGTTTGTACGAAAATGTAACATGCTCTGTAAAGAATTACATGCATAGTGTGTAGAATTTTAAAGCAATATTCATCAATTGATTGGTGTGGTGCAGTTACGTTAATAGATATTTCAAACTTGTTGGCCTTGGTTCGATGTCCACTAATGCCATTTTCTTCTATTCCCCACGATTTTAAGCTATGTATTAGTAACTTGAAATATATTTAAACGTTCAGTTTCTGTATATCATTTTATTATTAAAAGGTGGTGGGACTAAAAAAGCGAATATATGAGGAAATTTAGTTAGAAAGTGTATGAAGACAGTTGAATTAGTGGGAATAAGTTTCGCAACGCACTTCCACAGTTGTTATTCGTGAACAGTGATGCATGCTGTCTAGAGGGAGTGACAGATATAGCACATATCGATGCCTAAAAAGAACGCACATCATCAGCATATACAGAACACAGACGATCGTAGGTATTGAGTAGAGATAATATGAAAACAAAAGCCTCGCGGAAAATGCCGTCCGGTCTGGAAGTCACATCATGGATGATGTTTCGGTAAGGTGCGAGTTAGCAGCCGACAAATATTTCACTTAAAATTTCTGGGCTGGGAGGCCGTGGTCGATGGATAAAACTCTCTCCTAACGTTTCGTCTTCAGCTGCGGAAGACATCTTCGGAGGCTGCGTGGCCACTGCGATGGGGCCTCGAGGGAGCGTCGCATATATAGGCAGTGTAGGGGGCGCCACAGTATATCACGTGACGTCGGCTGAGCAACTACCTCTGGTGATGCCAACCTTATTACCAGAAGAAGATCGTTTGTCAACGTGCTTGTGCAACGTTGAAATCCAAATCTTTTCCAATTTAACACCTTCCTCCTTTCTATTGAAATTATTACGACTTTTTAAAATTTCAATGGCTTCTCTGTATGTGCGAGCATAATAGTGAGAAGTTTTTGATAAAACACTGGTCTCGTTAAATTTATTTTGATGGTCGCCCTTTTAGTAAACATGCTCCGCTACGGCCAATTTCTGTGTATGTCCCAGGCGGCAGATTCTTTTGCGTTCACTTGGCCACAGCTGCAAGGAATTTTATACACACTCGTTGCATTCAAAGGGTGTCGTGCATCTTTTACAGATCTTACATGTTCTTTAATTTTCCTGGTAGGTCTGAAAATAGTTTCAACCCCATGTTTGTTCAGCACTTTTCCAGCGCTATCTGTGACATGACTAATAAAGGGAAGGTACACTTTCCCTTTTGATGGTTGAGGTTACTTATTGTTTTTAGTTTTCGTCGTGGGGGGAAGAACTCGGTCTATTTCTCTGGTGGAATAACTATTCTTCTTGAAGGTCCCTCAAAGATGTTAGATCTCGTAAATAAACCGGTTCACAAATTTTATGCGCCCTGTCGACCAAGGTTTTAATTACTCCTCTTTTTTTGTCTAGGATGTTTGTTGGAGTCTTTATGAAGGTAACGATCCGCATGCGTAGCCTTCCTGTAAACCTTGTGGCCCAACGTGCCGTCTTCTCGTTTCATCACAGACACATCTAGAAAATTAAGCTGGCCATTAAGTTCTTTTTCCATTGTAAATTGTAAAAGTGAAATTGACGCCGGCCGTGAAAGCCTACATTGTATGAGCCGACAAATATTTCATAAAATGCATCTTAAAGCTCAGTTGATGGTTTAAGGTGCATTTTATGAAACATTATGGATGGCGCTGTCGATCGCGTCGGACGTTCGAGTCCTCCATCAGGCATGGATGTGTATGTGTGTGTGTGTTTGTTTTTCCCTTAGAATAAGTTAGTTTAGGTTTGTATGTCAGGGGACCGATGAGCTGAGTAATTAGGTTCCAAGCTGTCACTGAAAGCATCGCAATCTGGAGTGACGTCACAGGAAGTGTCATCGAGGCCACCAAAAAGTCAGGTCTGTACACAAAGCTAGGTCATGTGATAAGAGTAGTGCTGGGCCAATGTGATCGCTAGCTGGATGGCCACTATGAGTCAGTAGACTGAGCCCCACTGGCCAGCGAGTCAGCTACGCAATCGTGTTCGCTCAACACTATTCTTATCCCAGAGAATTACAAACAGCACGACGACTAGAGAAGTACAATCCGTAACTGTTATATAACTGCCTCCATGCCGTCACTGAAAGCATCGCAATGTGGTGTCACATCACTAGAAGTCTCATTGAGGCCAACGAGAAAGACAGGCCCGGATGCATAGATAAGTTACGTGATAACAGTAGTGCTGAGCCAATGCGATCACTAGCTGACTGGCTGGCTGCTATGAAATAGTAGGCTGCGCCCCAGTGGCCAGTGAGTCAGCTTTGCGAACGCGTTGGCTCAACACTACTTTTATGTGACCTAGCTCTGCTTTCTTTCTCGTTGACCTGGAGGAGTCATTCGCTGCTGTTAATGGTCGGGGCTGTGACGTCACTCCACACCCGCCTACCCTCACCGAGTCAGAGCGATCTGTTTGAGTCGGCACCAGCTGCTGCTGTGAAGAGGGGAAAGTGTGCTCCACACACACACACACATAGCGTGGCCAGCGAGAGTGGTGGCCGGTGTGAGGCGGGAGATGGCCGCGTTCCCAGAATGCACCGCGCCGCTTCCCACTACACGGATACACCGTCTCTGCAAACAAGTTCTAAAAGTTGTGGGCGTACGGGTCTGTGTCTACGTCCGGTCGAACGAAAATATGCACCTAGTTGCGTGACACTCCAGTAGATGCCAATTTAGTCATTTAGTCGTGCACGCTAAGAGCAACTGCATGCCATGCTCACCCCACCATATACCCTCAGGATGTAAGAAAGAGATTTGAACAGATTGAGTGCCAAATAGGAGGAACACAGAACAGGAAGACAGTTTCAAGTACCTGGGATGTATTTTTTGACAGGATGGCAACATAGTGAAAGAACTGGAATCGAGGTGAAGCAAAGCTAATGCAGTGAGTGCTCAGCTAAGATCTACTCTCTTCTGCAAGAAGGAAATAAGTACCAAGACTAAGTTAGCGGTGCACCGCTCTATCTTTCGACCAATTTTGTTGTATGGGAGTGAAAGTTGCACGGATACAGGTTACCTTATTCTAAGGTAGAGGTTACAGACATGAAAGTAACAAGAATGATTGCAGGTACTAATAGATGGGAACAATGGCAGGGGGTGTTCATAACGAGGAAATCAAAGAAAAACTGAAAATGAACACCATAGATGAAGCAGTTAGAGCGAACAGACTGACATGGTGGGGTCATGTTACACGCATGGGAGAAGCGTTTACCTAAGAGACTCATGAGCTCGGCAGCGGAGGGCAAGAGGAGTCGAGGTAGACCAAGAAGAAAGTACTTAGATTCGGTGCAGAATGATTTTGAGGTAAAAGGCATAACATCAGACGTAGCATCAATGTCAGCATTGAATAGGGGATCATGGAGGAATTTTATTAGAGGTACACTGAACGCTCAAAGGCATAATGAGTCTCGATTGATGATGATGATGATGATAATTTTCATGCTTTAAAACACTCATCATCATTTGTGTTCTGGCTAGAGAGAGGTTTTCACATGGTAACTCTCCATGCTGTCCTGTCTTATGCACACCTGCGTATTTTCTACTTCCCTTCATGTCGTGTATCACTCCTCCTCCTTCTCAATCTTCTCCCACACATTAGACCTTCTAAAGCATGCCCTTAAACATTTTCAACAAATGTCCTATTCAGTCCTTCTTCCTTTTCCTTATAACCGGCAGCAGTCTTCTCCTCTACAAACCCTTTCTAACACACTTTCGTTTCTCATTCTTTCCATCCAGCTTATCCTCTCCATTCTCCTGCACATCCACATCACAAATGTTTCTAGCCGTTTTTTCATCCTCTTGTCTCAGTGTCCATGTTTCTGCCCTGTAGAGTGCAACACTCCAAACAGAACACCTGACAAGCCTTTTACTCAGGTCTTTATCAAGTTTCCCACTTACTAATCTTCTCTTTCCGTTGAATGCCTCCATCGCTATAGCTGTACGAGTTTTGACGTCTTCAGTGATCTTACTCGCTATTTATTTAAATCTTTAATGAAGGACTTTTTATTTGAAGCTGTAAAAACTACCACGATTAATGTATAATAATTAATAAGTAATATATATACTGAGAAAAAAATCGCACTTACGTGTTTTACGGCCCACTTTAGATTTGTCGTTTTGTAAGTTTTTGCGAACATTTTGGACCAAAATAATAATGTAAACTATAAAACATTTTTATTAAGAGTGTCTGAAACCGTTTTAGGAAAAAAATATTTTAGATAGTGGCGGGTTTTGAACCACTGACCTTAAGTGTCACAGTCCAATGCATTGCCCACTATACTCCGGCCAACACCTAGAAATTGCGTTCTTTAATATCCTTTAACGAAGACTGTTGTTAACTGATGCAAATACGGCATTTTTAGACACTAGGTTATCTTTTACCGTACGAAGAACGGCGTGTTTTAGCCAATTCTTCAGTGCACCATTGCTTTGAAATGAGAACGTGCAAGTTGCAATAAGAAAATCATCAAATACGCAACGCGAGATGGCGTATGTCAGAAGGAGTTCTGGGCGAGGAATGTCACGTGACATCTGCGAATGGCTGGTTTTCGTTAATTCAATGGAGGGTGTCAAAACTCCGTGATTTTTGCAAATATCTCTCAAACGATACGAGACATGATAAAAATAAGGGAACAAAGTTGTAGAGAATTTTCTCCCCTAAAAACTGGTTATTTAAATTTCATGTCAGGTGAATGGTTAAGCCGTTATTTTTATTTAAATTTCGAGCTGTCAAGAGACGATCGCAATGGACCACTTTTAGTGTTACTACCGTAACCTAAAGTGGGCCAATATTGAAAAAAATCTTTAAAATTATTATGCGCTACTACCAACAAAAGCTCATAGCTGCTCAAATAAATAGTGCTTCCATGATGTACCCGATGCAGTAAATGCCACTAATATGCCTCTCATCTTCCCAGAAAGTAACTAACAATACAACAGTTGTATGTGATTGACTACTATAATATGAAAAAGGAGAAATACTAAAGTAAAGAAACGCACATGTTAGGGATAACTCAATGCACCTAACTGTCGAACTGATTCAGTAGCGCTCTGCAATTTATAATTTCCTAGGACGAGCTACGTGCATGTGTAACACAATGTATAGAAGCAGCTACAAAAGAATTTGTGTTAAAATGTTGATTAGTTTGAGAGATAATGTAAAAAAATAAGGTAAGTACATCATGCATTATAAGGTTAAAAGTTATTACTTGATCTGATTTGATCGATCTTTGCGTTTCCTTAATTTGCCGATCACCATACTCTTTTGCTATGTTAATCCTCATCCCTTATTCAACACAAGCCTCATTCAGATCATTTAGCATATTATTTGCAGTTTTCTAGCTTTCTATTACAATCACTATGATCTCAGTAAATCTCAGGCCCTCTATTCTCTTCCCATCAATACGTACTCCTCTTCTTCCGTCTAAGCATTTAGCAATATCCGATAGGGAAAGCATAAAATTTATTCGAAACCACAGTTACACTCCTGTCAGATTATAATCATTTAGTAATAATCTCTTCAAAATATAAGTTAAACAAGAATGGGCAGAGGCAACCACCTTGTCCAACAGTCCATCCAATGCTGATTCCTTCCGACATTTCACTTCCAAATATTACTCTTACTTTCTGCTATAAATATGGTTTCTGTATCAGTCGTATCTCCTTCTTCTTCAAAATATCCATCAGCTTGTCCCACTGGACTCTGTAGATCAATAAAAGCAGCATAAATTTATCTATATTTCTTGGTATACCTCTCCTATGGTTCGTAACAGACCAATAGCGTCTCTTGTTCCTTTGCCTCTTCTAAATCCCCAATCGTATAGCTTATCTCTTGTCGCGATATGCCAGAAACTCTTCTCCCCAATTCTGTTGAGCACCTCCTCATTAGTTACGTGATCTACCCATTTAATCTTCATCATTCGCCTGTAACACCACATTTCGAAAGTGTCATTTCGTATCTTCTACTTTTATTCCCAAACAATTCTGCACTCCAGACAAATGCTTTAGATAAAATTTCCTAACATTTTAACTAATATTGGATATTAACAAATTTCAGTTTCTTCAGAAACGCTTTTCTTCCCATGGTCATTCTGCATTTTATATCTCCTTTACTTCGGCCATAAGAAGATATATTGCTATCCAAATAACAAAACTCATCAACTACTTTTATCGTGTCATTACCCAATGTTATTCCTTCAGCATCGCTTGATTTTTTTGACACTGCATCCCATTGCCCTCGTTTTACTCATGTTAATGTACATCTTATACTATCTCTAACGGAATTACTATCTCTTAAGCAAACCGCAAGTTTGAATTTCTCCTCCCATTCCTTCACATCTTGCTCAATTTACAGGTTTTACAACATTGGGGAAAGGCTGCAATCCTGTCTTTTTCTCTTCCCTACCACTGCGACTGTTTCATACCCTTCGACTCTAATAACTGCTGCATGATATTTTATCGCTGTTACCTTCAGAATATAAAAGAGAGTATTCCAGTCAACATTGTCAAAAGCTTTCTTCAAATTCACAAATGCTAAAAACGTAGGTTTCCCTTTGCTTAACCTATCTTCTAAGAGACGTCGTAATGTATTTCCTCGCATGTTCCTACATTTCTCCTAACTTCAAACTGTTCTCCCCCAAGGTCAGATTACACCAGTTTTTTTCCATTCCTCTGTAAATAATTCGTATTAGTGTTTTGGAACCATGAGTGGTTAAACTGATAGTTCTGTAATTTTCAAATTTGTCTGTACTTGCTTTCTTAGGAATTGAAAAGACTATATTCTTGTTGAAGTCTCATACATCTTGCATACCAGGTGGAACAATTTGTTCATGACTGGCTCTTCTAACGATAATCGCAGTTCAGACGGGACATCAACTACTCCAGCGACTTTGTTTCTACATCTACATCCATACTCCGCAAGCCACCTGATGGTGTGTGGCGGAGGGTACCTTGAGTACCACTATCGGTTCTCCCTCCTATTCTAGTCACGTTCGCGGAAAGAAAGATTATCAGTATGCCTCTGTGTGGGCTCTAATCTCTCTGATTTTATCTTTACGATCTCTTAGCGAGATATATAGGTATGTCGAAGCAATATACTGTTAGACTCCTCGATAAAGGTATGTTCTCGAAACTTCGACAAAAGCCCGTACCGAGCGACAGAGCGTGTCTCCTGCAGAGTCTTCCACTGGAGTTTATCGATCATCTCTGTAACGCTTTCTCGATTACCAAATGATGCCGTAACGAAGCGCGCTGTTCTCCGTTGGATCTTCTCTACGGATCCCAAACCGGTGAGCAGTATTCAAACTGTGGGCGAACAAGTGTACAAGTGCATCTCCTTATGATTCTTCCAATGAATCTAAGTGTGGCATCTGCTTTACCGACGATTGATTTTATATGGTCGTTCCATTTTAAATGACTCCTAATACCTACTCTCAGATAATTTATGGAATTAACTGATTCCAGTTGCTGACCTGCTTTGGTGTAGCTAAATGATACAGGATATTTCTTTCTATGTATTCGCAGCACATTACACTCGTCGACATTGAGATTCAATTGCCATTCCCTGCACCATGCGTCAATTCGATGCAGATCCTCCTGCATCTCAATACAATTTTCCATTGTTACAACCTCTCTATGTACTACCGCATCATCCGCAAAAAACCTCAGTGAACTTCCGATGTTATCCGCAAGGTCATTTATATATATCGTGAACAGGAACGGACCCACGACACTCCCCTGTGGCAAGCCCGACGTAACTCCTACTTCGGAAGACTTCTATCCATTGAGAATAACATGCTTCATTCTGTTATCTAGGATCTCCTCAATCCACCACACAATTGGTCTGATACACCATACGCTCTTACTTTGTTAATTAAACGTTTGTGGGGAACTGTATCAAACGCCTTGCGGAAGTCAAGAAAGACAGCACCTACATGAGAACCCGTGTCTATGGCCCTCTGAGTCTCGTGGACGAATAGCGCGAGCTGGGTTTCACACGACTGCCTTTTTCGAAACCCATGCTGATTCCTCCAGAGCAGATATCTAGTCTCCAGAGATGTCAATATACTCCAACATAATACATGTTCCAAAATTCTACAACTGGCCGACGTTAGAGATATAGGCCTATAGTTCTGCACATATGTTCGACGTCCCTTCTTAAAAACGGGGATGACCTGCGCCATTTTCCAATCTTTCGGAAAGCTACACTCTTCTACGGTACACTACTGCAAGAAGGGGGGAAGTTCCTTCGCGTACTCTGTGTGAAATCGAACTGGTATCCTATCTGGTCATGCGTCCTTTCCTCTTTTGAGAGATTTTAATTGTATTTTCTATCCCTCTGTCAATTATTTCGATATCTGCCATTTTGTAATCTGTGCGGCAATTTAGAAAAGGAACTACAGTGCAATCTTCTTCTGTGGAACAGCTTGGAAAAAGTCATTTAGTAATACTCAAATCTTTTAGTGCTCTTTAAAATTCTTCTCGCAGTTTGTTGTTGTTGTGGTCTTCAATCCGCAGACTGGTTTGATGCAGCTCTCCACGCTAACCTGTCCTCTTCACATGAGAGTACATTTGGCAACCTACATCCGTTTGAATCTGCTAACTGTATTCGTCCCTCGGTCTCCCTCTAAGATTTTTATCCCACACACTTCCTTCTAATGCTAAGTTGACGATTCCTTGATGTCTCAGAATATGTCCCACCAACCTATCCCTTCTTTTAGTTAGAGTACGCCAGAAACTCCTTTTCTCCCCAATTCTATTGAGCACCTCGTCATTAGTTACGTGATATACCCATCTAATTTTTATCATTCGTCTGTAGCACCACATTTCAAAAGCTTCTATCATCTTTTTGTCTGAACCCGTTATCCTCCACTTTCACTTCCATACAATGCTACACTCCAGACAAATGCTTTCAGAAAGGACTTCCTAACATTTAAATTAGAATTGGATGTCCACAAATTTCGCTTCTTCAGAAACGCTTTTCTTCCCATAGCCATTCTGCATTTTATGTCTTCTTTACTTCGGCCATCAGAAGTTATCTTGCTACCTAAATAACAAAACTCATCTACTACTTTTATTGTCTCATTACCTAATTTAATTCCTTCAGCATCACCTGATTTTCTGACGCTACATTCCATTATCCTTGTTGATGTTCATCTTATACCCTCTTTTCAAGACACTGTCCATTCTATTCAATTGCTCATCCAGATCCTTTGCAGTCTCTGACAGGATTACTATGTCATCGGCAAACCGCAAAGTTTTTATATCTTCTCCCTGAACTTTAATACCCTCTCCAAATTTCTCCTTGCATTCCTTCACTGCTTGTTCAATGTGCAGATTGAACAACAATGGGATATCTCCTATCTTATCTTCCCGTACTTTGCCTTCCATTTCTATAATACTACCTTCAAGTTTATTTCCTTTGTACAGGCCTTCTATACGTGCATTCTGCGAAAAAAAAATTCACTGCCATCCCTAGGCCGATGACCAAAGAAGTTTGCATCAATTTAATTGGAACCACCTGAACACACGACAGTAGAACAAATTGAACCCAGGACACAATTCAACACACCTCGCCTTTCGTTCTCGTCTTGGACGCCTGATGTCTGCCAGAGAAAGTTCGCGAGTCTCCCCACGCGACGCAATGCATTCGCGCTACTGCTGCTAGTCGCTCTTACACGCACTGGGATGACTTCGCCACGCGTGATCTCCCTGCACACATTACACGGGTGTTTCACTGCCCGTAACGGCACACAGCTGTTCCTGCTTCACGACGCTCCATCTCAGTACACACGACACTCAGACGCCATTAACACCAGGCAGAGAGAGGGGGGGGGGGAGGGGGGAAGGGAGAGAGAGAGAGAGAGAGAGAGAGAGAGAGAGTCGACTCTCAGGAGAGAACAATATTACTTTCTCCGCGCTGTTCGGTACCGGCCCAGGGCTCCGTGGTGTATCGAAAGAGGTGTGTCGTTTTGCGATTGACACCACTACTTTCTCTGCATCAGGATTCATACATTACATTAGTTTTTCGTTCCGTAGATCCATGTTAAGGAGATCCTCTTGGATGTGCAACATGTCAAGAAACAAAATAATAGATAATAGATAATACTAATAATATAAATACACAGCTGAACCCCCGCTGCTTCACATGCGTAGGCTGGTTTGTCTGCACAAGTTGCTTCTTTTTAAACCTAATGAATAATCCATATCTTAAGTTTCGTAGTTATAGCTTGAAATTTGAGTTAACAGCAGCATATTTTTGAAAATCAATTTTTGCATCTCGTATTTCACCCCCTTATTGGTCAAATTTCCAAAAATACTGAAACACGTGTCTTTTAAATTCGAACCCCGAATCCAAATCCTAAAATTTGTAATTTTAACTTCAAAATTGCCTAAATAGCAACAGATTTTCGAAAAACACCTCCTCCCCAATTTAACCCCCTTGATGGTTGAATTTCCGAAAATACCAAAACACGTATTTTTTAAATCATAACGAAAATTACAAATACCAATTTTTGCAGCTATAGCTTCAAAATTGTCTTGACAACAAAGTGTTTTCGAAAAGAATTTTTGAACCCCAATTTTAACCCCTTAGTTGTTGAATTTCCAACAATACCGATACTCGTGTGTTTTTAATCCTGATCAAGAGTCCATATTCTAAGTTTCGTAGTTATAGTTTGAAATTTGAGTTAACAGCAACATTTTTTGAAAATCAATTTTTTGCGTCCTCTATTTTACCACTTTATTGGTTGAATATCAAAAAATCCCGAAACACTTGTCTTTTTAATTCGAACCCCGAATCCAAATCGGAAAATTTGTAGTTGTAACTTCAAAATTGCCTAAATAGCAAAATATTTTTGAAAAACAATTTTTTGCTTCATCTATTTTACCTCCTTATTTGCCTTTTAAATTCGAACCCTGAATTAAAATCCGAAATTTTGTAGTTCTAGCTAACAAAATTGCCTAAATAGCTACGTATTTTCAAAAAACGTTTCATCTCCTATTTCACCCCCTTACGAACGGAATATCGAAAAATCGCTTCATAAATGACGCCTTCAGAGTAAGATCAACACCCTCCACAAATTTCTTCAGTGGTCAGTCAGTCAATCAGTTAGTCAGTCAATCGGGACACTTCCTTTTATACATAGAGATAAATACAGATACATACATTAAGTGTTTTTGTTTCCTTGATAGTATAATAATACTAATATAGTATGAGTGCCGATACATACATCATATGGTACAATTTAGAAATTCACTAATGGAGTATGAGGAGTTGGCCAGTAGAAAGTCTTTTAGATTCCTCTTAAACTGATGTTTATTTGTAGCTAATTTTTTTATACTTGATGGTAAATTATTGAAAATATGTGTTCCGGAGTAGTGGACCACTTTTTGAACTAAAGTAAGTGCTTTTAACTCCTTGTGTAGATCATTTTTATTCCTAGTATTGTATGTATGAACTGAGCTGTTGTTGGGAAAAGGGTTATATTATTTATGATAAATTTAATTCAGGAATAAATATACTGAGAGGCAGAAGTTAATATACCCAATTCTTTGAAGAGGCTTCTACAGGACTTCCTTGAATTTACTCCACAAATAATACGTATTACACGGTTTTGGACTCTGAAGACTTTTGAATGACTTGAAGAGTTACCCCAAAATATTATACCATATGACATTGTGGAATGAAAGTAAGCAAAGTATGCAAGCCTTGTTAGTTTTATGTCTCCTATGTCTGAGAACACACGTATTGATAATACAGGTTTGTTGAGTCGTTTCTGCAGTTCTGTGGTGTGCTCCTCCCAACTAAATTTATTATCAAGCTGTAATCCCAGGAATTTAATTCTGTCAATCTCTTCTATCTGCTCTTCTTCATAATTAATGCATATGCTGACGGGAAATCTCATACATGTTCTGAAATTTATGTGGTGAGTCCTTTCAAAGTTTAATGACAATGAGTTCGCTTTAAACCATTTATTAATATTCATGAAAATATCATTAGCAGACCTTTCTATAACTATGCTTGACGTACTTTTTATTGCAATACTTTATAATCTGCATACAAAACGAACTCTGCTTTTGGTAGTGTAACTGATGAGAGGTCATTAATGTACACAAGAAAAAGCAATGGCCCTAAGATGGATCCTTGTGGGACATCACATGTAATTCTTCCCTTTATGATGCTGACTGTTGGCTTAATTCACTAGTCCCTTGCACTGACACCCTTTGTTTCCTGTTAGTGACGTACGACTTGAACCATTTTGCAGCATTTCGCTTGACACCATAAAATTCTAATTTGCTTAAAAGGATGTCATGGTTCACACAATCAAATGCCTTTGACAAATCACAGAAAATACCTGCTGCTTGCAGTTTATTAGGCAGAGCGTCATATTTAGATTTCAGCTTGTGACGATCCTACCTATGACAAAAGAACGCCACAATCCAACGCAAGTTCTTATAATTACAATGTTTTTAATTTCGTCACCTGCTGTGTTGATCAGGTTCTTCGCAGTATACAATGTTGTCCCGAACTTATTTCAGTTGGCAGTCTGAGTTTTTCATAGGAAATGGAAGTACACTGTTGCATGTTTGACTTCTATTTATTAGCTTCCAAAATCATAAATGCGTCGGTGTAGGTCCTACAGCATCATGGTTTTAGCGTCGTATGTGACTCTGCTGCATTGCATTCGTATTTATAGGTAATGCTAGGTTCTAGAAAGTTCCAGAATAAATTTGGTACAATAACATTCCTGAATTGTGTTTCAGTGATGAAATTAGGCGTTTTGCACAAATAATATATACATCAGATTAAACGGCACATACAGCAAACAATTGTACAAATACTTATAGATCGGATACATTATATACAAAACATATATGCAAAACATGGCTGGTGCCTTGTTGGTTCGTTTACATAATTGAAATTGTAAAATAACAAAACAATCGTATGGTTTCGATAAAACTGATTACGTCAAACAGTTTAGGGTACATTACGTAACTTCAGGAAAGGGTAGTATTTTGTTCTTGCAGTGCCGGCCGTGGTGGCCGAGAGGACTGAGGCGCTCCAGTCACGGTCTGCACGGCCACTACGGTCGGGGGTTCGAATCCCCCCTCGGGCATGGATATTTGTGCCGTCCTTAGTATAAGGTAGTATATAAGTAGTTTGTAAGTTTAGGGACTGATGACCCTGTAGTTAAGTCCTTTAAGCTTAACAAACATTTTTTTGTCCTTGAAGTAATACGAGTAATTGCATAAAGCTACCAGTCAACGCTGTTATCATTATACAAATATATCAATGTGCTGATGTTTTTCACGTTTTTCTATTATATTGAATTGGATCTACTTCAGCTGAAATATCATTTTCAGACACTCTCCATTACACCAGTGGGCAAAGACACGCTGTCATATACCTAAGGTGAACTTTTGTTTCACACTTATCTTTCGTAATATTTTAGTTGACGTTTCCTTAACGGAATTGACAGCCTGATGTTTTGACAGTAGTCCAAAGATGTTGTCATCATTATTACAAGATTTATATAAACTATAGTTAAACGCTAGTAATTCGACGTAGAATGGTCAAGACCGAAAGTATAAGGCGTGAAAAGCAGTATATAACGTTATTTGCATTATATTATAATTATCTACATCAGCGGAAAATTTCGAATGAAAATAAAGTACTGACACATAAATGATTATCTTAGTAATTGTGGTGTACACAAAATTATAGTATCTGAGTACCCTGGCTATAGAAAATAACTAAAATTTTTGTACTTTTATAACAGGCATCGAATACTTCCTTAATCAAGACAAATGTGTTCCCTAGGGCTAAATCCATTAGAATCTGAAGTTTATGGCGCACCACTCATTTATTAACGGGATATTTATTTGATAGGAGGGTACAGTGAAAGCCATAACTCATCGCAAATTACAGTTTATTTTATATCTTACGAAAGTTGGTTACCGTAGCAATTCAGAAGGCGAGTCGATCCAGTTGTTGCAATTTCCGAACAGCTGCTTCATCGCAGCGCGGGTAGTTCCAGCTTCACTCCACCTGGTGTCGTCACACGTCGTCTACTGCATATCTCCAGCCAACAGACGTATCGTATGTGGCAGCCAGGTCACGGCCGCAGGTCACAGCGTCTCATGCTTATTGCGCGAGACCTGCCGCTTCTAATCGTTTCTATTAGCGCAGACGGCCTTTCGCTACGCGTCGGTTACCACGAGCGCCTAGGATCGCTGTGGGGTCAGTGAAAGGCAAGCAGACTGCACTGGGGTAACAGCTCGGCCATAACCCGGCCATCGGTGAGGCAACTCCGTTGCTCTGGATTCGATACGGATGCCGCCGGTGTCACGGAGAAAGCTAACAGGTCACTGACCCCTGCACGCCTAGAGGCCTTCTGGCGGAGATGCCCATATACTGGGTGCCGTTTCCCAACAGCCTCCGACATTACGAAAGTCGCTGGAGGAGCAGTTGTAAGTGCACCAGCAACTGTTCAGGAAAATCCAGCACACTTTCAGACAGTTGTTGTGGTCTTCATTCCGCAGACTGGTTTGATGCTACCCTGTCCTGTGCAAGTCTCTTCATCTGAGAATACGTTCGGCAACCTACATCCTTTTGAATCTGCTTACTGTATTCGTCTCCCTCTACGGCCGGCCGCGGTGGCCGAGGGGACTGAGGCGCTTCAGTCACGGTCTGCACGGCCACTACGGTCGGGGGTTCGAATTCCACTTCGGGCATGGACATTTGCGCCGTCCTTAGTTGTAGGTAGTTCATAAGTAGTTTGTAAGTTTAGGGACTGATGACCCCGTAGTTAAGTCCCTTAAGCTTAACAAACATTTGAACATTTGATTTCTCCCTCTACGATTTTTACCCCACTCACTTCCTTCTAATGCTAAGTTGACAATTCCTTGATGTATCAGAATGTGTCCTACCAATCTATCCCTTCTCTTAGTCAGGATATGGCAGAAACTCCTTTTCTCCCCGATTCGGTTAAGGACTTCCTCATTAGTCACGTGATCTACCCACCTAATCTTCATCATTCGTCTGTAGCACCACATTTCAAAATCTTCTATCATCTTTTTGTCTGAACTCCCATACAATGCTACACTGCAGACAAATGCTTTCAGACAGGTCTTCCTAACATTTAAATTAATATTGGAATTATAAATTTTAACGTCATACCGAATGCCATAGTTTTAGTCGATGAATAGCGGAAAAGTAGTAAGCCAGAAACGTTTTTCTTTACATAATTTTCCTATGGTTCTCAGCGAGAAAAAGTTCAATAAAGGTTTGAAATTATGTTTAAAGTTTGTTGCAAGTCGCTAAGTACTGTTATTCTCATACAGTGTGTGAATGAAGTCTCGTTGCATTATGTGACAGTTTCTTGGGACTATGTTGTTTATGACGTTCTATCTTCTGAAACATGTCGTTATTAACGTCGACAGCATTGGTACCTCACGGTAAAGAATATGTGCTCCAAATTTGGTTGAAACCGGTCCAGTGGTTTAGGAGAAAATGAGCAACACTGTCGTTTGATGCAGCAGGTTTTCGCGCATCTCATTGTTTATGACGTCATATCTCGTCAATAATGTGGCTGTCATGGATTGAAGCTTACGTGTGGAAAATTTCATAAGCATTGGAAGAAAAGTGTAGATTTTTGTACAACAGGTACACACAAACACACACACAAACATAAGGACTCTCTGCTTTATATAGAAAGATGTCTGAGCATAAGTAATAAATGTCTCCCTGAATGAGAACACCTTATAAATTCATAAAAGCAAAAAGCTTGCTCCAAATCGTACTACAGATACACAGTGACATGTGAATGCGTGAACCTAATTCTTATGAAAATGCTCTGAGGTTCAACGCTCGCACATTAGATGTACAAGGTTACAGCTATAATTCTGATTATATTTGTGTAATAATTACTTACATACAATATACAGGGTGGTCGGAAATTACCGTTACAACCTTCTAGGACTTGTAGAGGGTAGTGAGTACAGAACATTTTGAATACCAACCCATGTCCGGAAACGTATCGTTTCCGTTCTACGACAGTGTCAATTCAGATGTTTAACTCGTGAACGGCTGCTTAGAGTTAGTAAAACGTCTCAGAGTTCCTCAGGAACAGGGCTCGACAGTGTGTACCAGAACATACTTCAAAGGTACAATGTTGTGTCACGATGTTGCTGGTCGCCACATCGAGCCGCTGTTCTAATGCGTCAGTACGTAGCGGCTGGTGCCGTGGATGAAGGGTTCTTGTTGACGACTAATGTAAGCCATAAGGAGTAAATTGTAATGGAAATGCGTAAGTAATAACGGAACGATTCAGTATTCTGTTCAAACTGATTGCAACAATTTTACTGGGTCACGCCTAATTACATTCCTCAAGTAGGAGTGGATGAGATAATCATCTGAATTGAAACCGTCATGGAACGGAAACGATACGTTTCCGGAGAAGGGTTCCTATTCAAAATGTTATGTACTCGCTACACTCTAAGAGTCCTAGAATGATGTAGCGGGAATGTCCGAGCAGCCTCTATATAATTTTCAAAACGATAACTCCACACATTTTTATTTCGCTACAAATTTATTGTCCGTAAATGCATCAAAGTAACAAAATGTCAACTCCACATTCTGTCAAGCAGCAGCTCTATATTTCGGTGCGTTCGTAATTACGAGGGTGAGTCAGTAAGTAATCGCAAACTGACGAAGACACGCCAGTATTGCGTTTACAAGCCTGAAAATTGCTTTACTTTTCAGCTGACTTCATCTGTAAATTTAAACACTCGTCCCATCGTTGGAGGAGGCTTTAAAAGCCCAGAGATTGGGATTTTTGTGGTAGCGTTTGTATCCTGTAAGTGACGCTTCTGAACTGTGTCTTCATTTGGTTCCTTAAACTGCTGCAACGCACAAGACGGATGCGTCGTAGTGGTAGAGAAATACCCCTACACATCACGCAGTACTACATCTACACATCTACATGGGATACTCTGAAAATCACATTTAAGTGCCTGGCAGAGGGTTCATCGAACCACCGTTATATTATTTATCTCACATTCCACTCTAGAAGAGCGCGCGGGAAGAAAGAACATCTGAATCTCTCCGTTCGAGCTCTGATTTCTCGTATTTTATGCTGATGATCTTTTCTACCTATGTAAGCGGGAGTCAACAATATATTTTCGTATTCGGAGGAGAATGTTGGCGATTGGAGTTTCGTAAGTAGCCCACGCCGCAGCGATAATGATTCCCATCCCAGATCCTGTATCATTTCCGTAACGCTGTCTCCCCTGTATCGTGACAATAGAAAACGAGCTGCCCTTCTTTGGACTCTTTCGATGTCCTCCGTCAAACCCACCTAATAAGTATCCCACACTGGTCAGCAATACTCCAAAAATGGACGGACAAGCGTAGCGTATGCAGTTTCTTTTGTAGTTCTGTTGCATGTTTTAAGCGTGCTGCCATTAAAACGCAGTCTCTGGTTCGCCTTTCCTACGGCATTACCTACGTGTTCTTTCCAGTTTAAGTCTGAAGTAATAGTAATTCCTAGGTATTTTGTGAAGTTTACGGCCTTCACTTTTGATTGATTTATCTTGTAAACAAAGTTTAACGAATTTCTTTTCGTACTCGTGTGGACGACTTCACACTTGTCATTATTTAAAGTCAATTGCCAATTTTTACACCATACTGAGATCTTATTTAGATCGTTCTGCAGTTGGTTTTGATCTTCAGATGACTTTACTAGACGGTAAATGACGCCGTCATCTGCAAACAACCTAAGAGAGCTACTTAGATTTTCCCCTAAATCGTTTATGTAAATAAGGATAGCAGAGGACCAATAACACTACTCTGTGGAACGCCCATCACCTTTGTTTTAGTCAATACCTTACCATCGATTACTACGAACTGTGTCCTCTCTGACCGGAAATCCCCTATCAAGTCGCAAATTTGCGGCGATATACCATAACCACGCCATTTGATTAAAAGCCATTTGTGAGGTACGGTGTCAAACACCTACTGGAAATCAAGGAATACGTGTCTACCTCAGTTTGTGTTTTATTTACTGACACACCCCCGTATTTAGAATCCTTTTTTGTGACTGGTTTAAAAGAACATTCAGCACAGTTGGTGTGAGCGCAGTCTGCTATCCAGCACGGAGCCTTTCTCCCTCTGGTGCCGCAAGCAGGCGAAGCCGGCGCTCAGATAACGCGCTGGAGGCCGCTGGACAAGTGACGCCTTTCTCCAGCGAAGCCGGCCTCTGGAAGAGTACATACACCGCGTCTAGCTCTAGAAAAACAAACCCGTTCTGCCACAGTCCGCTGGCTTGCCAAGTACATATTATTATTACACACTTTACAGGCCTTTTATCAGACAACGCGAAACATTCATGACTACTTGTTCCTTCATTCTTTCATTACAGGCTCTTCCTATCTTCATATAACGTTGCCCTTGCTTCATATGATGCCCTAATTGTTAAAGTAGATTCCGCGATTATATTTTGGGCAAGAAATTGATGGTACAGAATTTTTGAATTTGAAATAATTTAGTTAAAGTACAGCACAAAATGAACATTAAAGCAAATAAACCACGTTACAAGACTAAAGGGTATATTACACGAAGCGTATTTGGTCGCCAGTCGCTGGCGTCTGTTGTCGCTCGGCGTATGGGCGAATAGCGAATGAATACGCTGACGCAATGACACGCAGCGACTTCAGACGCCAGCGTCTTCGTAAAAACAATTGAAACACGACGTACCATATGTTATATTGTTTTGGAGGTTAGGTGATACCAAACAGTTCTGTTTCCCAAGGTGCGACATGGTCGGGAATTTATATCAGTGATCCATTTTGTAATTTTTCTTAATATCTTTATTTACGTCGATCACAAAATTTCTCGTCGTTTTGACGACCGGTTTCGGTCAGTGATGACCATTTTCAAGTCTAAGCAAATCGGAAACAGGACAAATTTAGTAATAGACTACGGTACCTTATAAAATATAAATAAGGCATTACAGTCATCAATATAAAAAAACTGTTAAAAATATTATGCATCATACCTGTTGTTACATTCCTTAATGAAGAGACAGTTATGCTGTGATGATGCCATATGGCTATATTACATGTATTGATGACTGTAAGTTAATTCATTATTTATTTTTCTAAGGTAGTCTAATACTAGATGTATCCTTCTGTTTCTGATTTGCTGTAGACTTGAAAATGGTCGTCACTGACCGAAACCGGTCGTCAAAACGACGATAAATTTTGTGGTAATTGACGTAAATAAAGATATTAAAAGTTCTGTGTCCCACCAAACAAAATATGAAGTGGAAGTGTAATCAAATATCTGAAAATTTATCGAAGTTTTCCAGTATTATGGGACATTAAAAATAACGATTATTTAAATTTTATTCTTGGTGAGATCGCCATCCTCATGTGTCCTTATTTTATCCTCTACCATTTACAGTAATCTACCAAAATTTTCTTATGTGATCCTCATTATATTTCTGTAGGCAGAAGGACCTTCACACGATAATTCACCCAAAAGATTTTCAGAAGCACCATATTTATCCCTCCTCGCAATCCACCTTCTAATCCATTTTCTTTTATTGTTTTCTACTTTTCTGCTTTGCTTTTGATTCATTAATTGTTCTTTTAAAACTGTTGCGAGAAACACAACGCCAGCATTTACAGTTTCCTTCGAAGTTTTCACTCGACTGGTGGCTGCTTTAGACGCTCCCGTATGTGGCACGGGGCGACCGAAAACGCCAGCGACCAGCGTCTACTGTAAAGTAGCCCACCTCACCCTTCAACTTTAGACGCTCGCGTTTCGGAGCAGCGACTTTGTTCGCTGTCCCTGTTTACACGGAGTGAATTTAGAAGCTGCGTCCAAATACGCCAGCGACTAGCGACCAAATTCGCTCCGTGTAATATACCCTTTACGGAAAGCATCTAGCTGGATCCTGCACTTCGTATTGTAGAAGCTGGAAATGATAACTTTTACGTCTTATTTAATACGTGAATGTTCGAGATACTTTCCGTAGGAGATCAATGTTCAGACTGTTCACTTCGCTTTTCATTGTTGTGTGACCGTGGGTGGAACATAAAATAATTTTAAAAAATTACAAAAGAAATGACTGCAGGTTCTAAAATCAAGCAAAGTATTGTATAAGGATGATTGCTTGATTGAAATTTTGCAGACAATGCGAAGCGATTGTAATGGCGTGTGAACATTAAACTATTACGGATGATGAGGAGCTGAAAAACATTAAGAAATTAAATATTTGGAGCGGAGGAGGTTGATTTAAATGAAAACCAAGGAGATGGAATGCTTTTAAATTTAAAAGAATATATTTTCAGCAACAGCTTGCATTATTCGTACTTACATGAGTGGATACAGGTATGAAAGACGTCTACAGCGATTGGATACAGACCAGAGAGTGAGTAAAACTACTATCACAGTACCGTCTTCTTGCTTGTTTTGAAAGTAAAAAATGACGAACGAAATTAAATTAGTTGCATTGCGAGTCAGAGGGAACCGGAGGCGGTAGGCATCGCTGATCAAAGATAAACAAAAAAATAAAAATTTTAGTGTATCGTTACATTTAGACCGCTTTGATCGTTGGGATTTAGGTGCTGTTTTTTCTGACATCACTTCCCACTTGTACGCCTCGAGTCTAAAGACAACTTTGTCGATGATGTGTGCTGAATCTGTATGTGCCCTTTCCAGATCAATTTTGACCTGTATCATCCATGGTGTAGTGCTCTTGAGGCCCTGAATGTACCTGAGGATTCTGTTGGTAAGTCTGGTCTGTGGAAGTCTGCTGACGTGTCCATAAAATTTTAGTCGCCTCTTTCTAATGTCCGCTGCGATGTTAGAGAGCTTCTATGTCGTATCCCTGGAGTGAACTCTATAGCCTTCGTCTGTAATTTTTGGGACAATAATTTTCCTAATGGTTTTTCTTTCCAGTGTGAGGATGTTCTCAAGGTCGGTCTTTGTGTTTAGCACCAGTGTCTCACTGGCATATAGCATCTCCGGTTTGATTACGGTGTTGTAGTGACGAATTTTGGTGAAGGTATGAGGACACTTCTTATTGTAGATATCCTACGTTTTGTATAAAGCTCTCTTCATTTCCAGTACTCTAGTATTCTGCGCAATTTTCTCTTTTCCTGTAGGTTCGATCACTTCACCTAGGTACTTAAAGTGTGCAACCGTTGTTTGCCAAGTATATATTCCCGCTGCTTCGCACGCGTAAATTAGATGGTCTGCATTGGTTGTTTCCATTTCTAAGTATAAATATTCATAGATCTAGCTTTAAAAATGCTTTCCTAATAAAGTATTTTGATACAACTTGCCACCACCTATTGCAACACTGATATCAGTATTCAAAACATCATGAAACACATTTCTTATTCTGTAATTTTTTTTTTTTTTTTTTTTTTTTTTTCATTTCTCAAATATTTGTAAAGTTATGACACCTAACTGCAGTGGTTATCGGCCTATAGGCCTCTAAACGTACAATCTATTTAAACTAGGTAGCACAGTAATATTTGTAACTTCATTCATTGGGTACTATGAACAGTGTAGGGCATTTGTAGGCATTGTGCGAACGATGGCACACACATTCCTATAAGTAATCTGCTTATTTTGGTCCACCTGCCGTTTCGTTTTTGACGTCTGTTACCCTGGATTACTTTATAAATAGCAGATGATCATACTACTTCATATATATATATATATATATATATATATATATATATATATATATATATATATATATATATATATATATATAATGCGAAAGTTTGTATGTTTGTTACCGCATCACGCTAAAACTGCAGCACTGATTTAGATGAAATTTCATATAGAGATTTCTTATGTCTTGGATTAGGACATAGGCTACTTTTCAAAATGTTTATCACAAGTTATTTATTTGAAATATATCCATAGAAATACGTAACGGTTGTAAGAAGCTTCTAATACAACAGCGGATATACTACGTTGTGTATGTCAAGTTTAGCCGCGAGGATTAACGCGTCATGACATAAACTTCCATTATTTTGGACAATGGTTCGTGTCCTGCTATAGTGAATTTTTTTTTGTTATTGTTATCTTTTTTACTTTCGAATATACAAAAACATTCTGGGATACTGCCAAAACGGCTTAACTGACATATAATTACATACACAAGAAATCTGAATGTTGGTGTTTATGCCACATTCATTTTCATTTGTTGTAACAAATGAAGGAAGTATGTATACAAATTGAAGACTTTAAATAAAATATGCTCTAAGTACCATGGCAAGAAAAAACATTGACGTTTTGGGTATAATGGGATCTAGATACCAAGTCCTATTTTGTGTACAAAGCGCGAACTGGCACGTATAAATAGCGTACGTAAACTGCAACGAAAGTAGTAGCAAATGCACTCAACAGATGGCAGGCGGTACGCTGCACTTAACACATGAAACGTTGTGTGTTCCGGCCAACTGCAACGAAAGTAGTAGAAAATGCACTCAACATATGGCAGTCCGTATAACCTTCATGAAAATATTTCTCAGGACGTATAATGTGTATTCAACTGTGATATTATCCAGGTTTTTAAATATTTTTTTCTCCTTGGTTTTCGATGACGTGTATTGGACTGTCACCTTCAACTATAGATGTTCGAACATTGTGATGTTATCGTAATTCTTTAAAAGTGTATTCTCTTTGGATTTCAAAGAATAATACTTTCTTTGGTGATTTCGATAATTTATAGCATTCTAAAGTTTGCTTTTAGTGCTGGTGACTTTGCTGGTTAGATTTCACTGATTCAATCTTTCTCCGGTGATTTCGTTGGTTTGTAAGACTTCGTTGGTTTCTTTCCCTATTATATTTATTGTTTCTTTCATTCGTTTAGTTCGTGTTTATAGGATCCGGATAGTTTCTTTATTCGTTACATTTGTTGTTTCTTTTGTTGGTTCGCTTTGCATTTGTAGGATCTCAACAGTTCGTTTCTCCGTTAGAATTTTTTTTTTTTTTATTTCGTTACTTTTCTCCGTTAGAGGTGTCAGGAACATCCCACAAGTTGGAGCTGAAGGTGGGTGTTCCTGTTTTATTGATGCGTAACTTTGATGCACCACGATGTGCAATGGCACCAGGTTACGCATCACGGACCTGAGAAGGCATATCGTGCAGGCCACCATCATCACCGGTGGAGCCAAGGGAGAGACTGCATTAATACCACGAATTCCCATCATCCCAACAAACTTGCCATTCCAGTTTAAACGGTTACAGTTCCCACTGAAAGTGGCCTTCTCGATTACTTTAAACAAGAGTCAAGGACAAACATTAAAAGTGGCAGGTATTCATCTGGCCACCCCATGTTTCTCGCACGGACAGCTCTAAGTAGGCTGCTTCCGTGTATCGAGAGCTAGAAATCTCTACGTATACTCGGAGAGCAAGAAGTCTCGAAACGTCGTTTACAGGGACGTATTGCCACAGCTTTTTGGCTCTCCATCCGTTTCAAGACAATTATATATTCCGTGCTAACAATGTCGCAAAAAGTCATGTAGTTATTTATGCCCTTTCTTGGAACTTTAATGTTTGACTATTGAACCGCGGGTAACACCGCGGGGAGCAGCTAGTAATACTATGAACGTTTCTTTTGTTTTGCGGATGAGAATTAAAAATCGGTACTTCAGTTTCGTATTCAGGTATTAATATTACGACTGCTGTTAATGGGAATGCTGCGAGTGTAATAAAGTGGAAAGGCCGCAATCTGCAGTTGTGAATGGTAGCGTTCCAGTCTTCGGGTATTACCTGAGGCGTTCTGCAAATAATACCTTTCACCTCGCCGGCGTGGAATTAGGTAACCGCTAGTTACTCGGAGTGTCGTAATGGTGGCGTATTGCCGCACGGCTAGAAGAGGTCACGAGATGCGATGCGGTGGGGGCGTTCACCCACCCCCTCCATACCCCATGGCGTGCAGTCGACGTCAGCACGTATGTGCAATTTGTGTCAGCACTGAAGGCATAAGAATTATCTTTACTGCTCGGGAGTAGACGCTACCTCGAGATGTTGCTAAGTCCTGTCTCGATTGATACTGACGGGAACAGAAAATGTACCCGGCTGCGGTGGCCGAGCGGTCTGCGGTGCATCAGTCACGGTCTGAACGGCCACTACGATCGGGGGTTCGAATCCCCCCTCGGGCATGGATATTTGTGCCGTCCTTAGTGTCAGCTAGTTCATAAATAGTTTGTAAGTTTAGAGACTGATGACCCCGTAGTTAAGTCCCATAAGCTATATAAACATTTGAACATTTGAACAGAAAATGTACACCACGAGTAAACAACCCGGTGTTTACGAACCTTTCAGGCGATGTTCATCGCGAAACGTATAGTAAATGACTTCACCTTTCATTCCAGCTTCGAACAGCATGAGCTGTCAATCTGTAATGGAACATTTTTATTATAGTGTGCCAGAACTCTGCTGTTTACGATCTTTATATATATTTAAAGGGCAATGTCCCGACTGACTGATTGACTGACTGACTGATTCATCATCGCCCAGCCTAAACCACTGAAGATAGAAACTTGAAATTTGTGGAGGGTGTTGATCTTACTCTGTAGGCGTCATTTTAGAAGCGATTTTACGATATTCCGGCCGCAAGGGCATGATATAGGAGATGAAACGTTTGTTTGAAAATACGTTGCTATTTAGGCAATTTTTAAGCTAGAACTACAAAATTTCGAATTTTAATTCAGGGTTCGAATTTAAAAGACACGTGTTTCGGCATTTTTTGAAATTTAACCAATAAGGGGGTAAAATAGGAGAAACAAAAACTTGACATTCAAAAATATGTTCCTGTTAACTCAAATTTCAAGCTACAGCTACGAATCTTCGGATGTGGAATTTTGATCAGGATTAAAAACACACCAGTTTCGGTATTTTTGGAAATTCAACCATCAAGGGGGTTAAATTGGAGATGGTTTTCGAAAATCTGTTGCTATTTAGGCAATTCTGAAGTTAGAACTACAAAGCCGGCCGCAGTGTCCGAGGGGACTAAGGCGCTCCAGTCACGGTCCGCACGGCCACTACGGTCGGGGGTTCGAATCCCCCCTCGGGCATGGATATTTGTGCCGTCCTAGTTCGTAAGTAGTTCATAAGTAGTTTGTAAGTTTAGGGACTGATGACCCCGTAGTTAAATCCCATAGACTATACAAACATTTGAACATTTGAATTTGAGAACTACAAATTTTCGGATTTTGATTCGGAGTTGGAATTTAAAAGACACGTGTTTCGGTATTTTTCGAAATTCGACCAATAAGGGGGGGAAATATGGGATGCAATAATTGATTTTCAAAAATATGTTGCAACCATGACTTATTAAACTGATGGTTCTGTAGTTTTCACACCTGTCTACGCCTGCTTTCTTTGGAATGGGGATTATAACATTTTTCTTAAAGTCTGAGGGAACTTCGCCTGTCTCCTACATCCTACACACCAGAATACAGAAATCGGAGGAATGTCGCGTCTAATGACGACAATGGGCAGAGAGTCAAAGTGAGAAGTGTGAGTAATCGTTTGCAGCTGGAGTTCCGCTAGAGTAGTCCTTGCAGGCGTCTGGTCAGCTTAACTGCTATAGTAACCAGGAGAGCTGGGTTCGAATCCCAGACCGGCACAAATTTTCATCTTGCCCCTGTCCATATCCGGAATGGCAGCAGGACCCTGTAATGCCTTTCAGACGGTTCGGCGACGCGGTTGTCCGCTAAAGCCCGGTGTAGCGGAAGCGGCGATCCCAAGCTGGTGACTAGCCAGGCCTAACACACCAGTCACGACACTCGAATGAATTTTTGTCACCCAACGCGACAGCAGCGCACCAAGCGGCTAGCAGGGAACACTACTGAGTTGGCGGTATTTCGTGCGCTGTACATCGCGTTACTGGTAGTGTATATTCGTTTTTGTGATGCTTTCCGGAAAGGGGGAACGCTTGTTCCTCAATAAAATGTAGCAACAACCAGAAAAAATACCTCATTTGTCTGTTTTTAGTTTTCAGAAAAATGTTCAGGGTGTTTCAGTAAGTGTGTTTGCCTCTGTAACTTATAAAATAGTAGGTGACGGGAAATATTAATGCGGTAGGTCAACACAAGAAATGTTACACTTTCTGTGGAGCTATGAACATAGTTTATTGTATCATTTTCCAAAGAGTTACAGCACCAAGATATAATTTATTTAAACGGAACAATAGTTTTTTCTATCGTGCATTGGAATCGTTGAAACCAGCTGCGTCCAAATTAATTTAAACTACAGTTTGAGAGCTACAACCCTTCAAAGTTTCAGGGGAAGATACCACACGCTGTACATAATACATGGCTGTGTGGTGGGTGATGGATGTTATGGCGGTGGGAAGTTCATTTACATGAGATGTTCAAATGTGTGTCCATGTTCCTCCATGCATAATGCAATGCTCCGTCGAAAGGATCTGCGGACGAGATGTAACATCGCCGGTGTGACGGAGCGACATGCGTCCTCGATGCGCCGTTTTAGATCATCTGGGGATGTGGGCTCAGTGACATAAACACGATCCTTTAGATATCCCCACAAAAAGAAATCCAATGGTGTTAAATTGGGTGACATTGCGGGCCATGAATGAAGACCATGGCGCCCCAACCATCTTCCTGCAAACCTGTTGTTTAGTTCTTCCACAACAGCAAGCGCAGAATGGGCTGGGAGACCATCGTGCTGCATCCACATATGGACTCTCGTGTGAAGACACACATGTTCAAGGAGACCACCGAAACTGTCGGCTGTAAAAGCGCGATATAACTCACCTGTCAGTGTACCTGGGACGTAGTGTGGACCGATGATTTCATCCCCTAGGATCCCACACCACACGCATTATGCATTGAGGAACATGGACACACATTTGAACATCTCATGTAAATCAACTTCCCACCGACATAACATCCATCACCCACCACACAGCCATGTATTATGTACACCGTGTGGTATCTGCCCCTGAACCTTTGAAGGGTTGTAGCTCCCAAACTAACAGTGGTAGGAATGTAGTTTAAACTGATTTGGACGCAGCTGGTTTCAACGATTCCAATGCACGAAAGAAAAACTGTTGCTCCATTTAAAAAATTATATCTTTGTGCTGTAACTCTTTGGAAAATGATACAATAAACTATCTTCATAGCTCCGCAGAAAGTGTAACATTTCTTGAGTTGACCTAACGCATTAAAATTTCCCGTCACCTATTATTGTATAAGTTACAGAGGCAAACACACTTAGTGAAACACCCTGTGTATGACGTCAACAGGCAGCTCCCTCGCTCACCGTTTGGAGCGCTAGTGTCGTCTCAGCTGTCAGGCGGAAACAGTGTTCAGATCAGTGAGGGTCGCGACCGGTATGGTAGGCTGTGCTGGAGCGGTCACGCGGTGCGAGCTACCCGAGCACGCGGCTGGCAACGGAGGCGGCGCCGGCCTCGACATTGGGGAGTACTGGAGTCACGTCAGTGACTAGCAGACACTCTTCCTCAGCTTTCGCTGCCCGCCGCTGCTGCATCGTTCGGCGCGCAGCAGCGCGTGCGAGGAATGCGGGATTCGAGTCGTGACCGGAACGACGGGCCCGTGCGCGTGCCACGCAGCCCGGAATGCTCCGACGACGGGATCCGCACTCGAAAGCCAAAGGAAACGCTGCTGGCATCTGTACGCAAACCACAGACATATTGTAAGATGCCTGCTATGGGAAGGTATTTGAGACCAGTGTCAAGCTAATCAGTCACGGGTTGTTTATCTTTTCGATGGCAGTACTATCGATATTGGAGACGGTGATGGTATTGTTGCCGGGAAGTAAGGTTGTGATTATTGACAGTGCAGACTTTGCTAGGCGCGCAGATGAGATTTCAGAAGCGTGGGGACCGTGGTTGTGTGCAGTTGTCGTTCCGGCAGGATAGCTTTCCGTTGGAGCTCTGATTTCTCGTATTTTATTCTGATGATCATTTCTATCTATGTAAGTGGGAGTCAACGATATATTTTCGTATTCGAAGGAGAATGTTGGCAATTGTAGTTTCGTAAGCAGGCCACGCCGCAGCGCCATTGTTGTAATGATTCCCATCCCAGATCCTCTATCATTTCCGTAACGCTGTCTCCCCTGTATCGTGACAATACGAAACGGGCTACCCTTCTTTGAACTCTTTCGATGTCCTCCGTCAAACCCACATGATAAGGATCCCACACTAGACAGCAATACTCCAAAAATGGACGGACAAGCGTAGTGTATGCAGTTTCTTTTGTAGTTCTGTTGCATCTTTTAAGGATTCTGCCAATAAATTCTGGTTCGCCTTTCCCAAGATGTTATCTGCATGTTCTTTCCAGTTTAAGTCTGAAGTAATAGTAATTAATAGGTATTTTGTGGAGTTTACGGCCTTCACTTTTGATTGATTTATCTTGTAGCGGCGACACCGCTGTAGAGACGCTTGCAATGGACTCTGCTATTGTCGCTGACAGCACACGTTGTTGACATACCTACCTCACCTGCGAGCAAATAGACTCGCCCGTCCCACGACACTGGCGTGCGCACAATCGAGGGAAACACGGTCACCTGTGAGCGAGCGGTCTGACGTAAAGGCGTCACTGTGTTTTCGATAGAGGAGCAACGAGTGGGTTCAAGATTGAATGTGCTAGAAATCGTACAGCACGACACTGTCAACAAAGAACAAAGTATACGAGCGGCGTCAGAGCCTATGTATCGGGAAAGTCATGGTGATTATCGTGTACGATTGTGATGCTTTCATCCTAACGCTTTACGTTTCTCCACAGCAGACCGTCAATGTCTGTTCGTTTTTGGAGCAACGCCTGCGATCAGCTTCGCGGAAGAAGCAGAAACACTTTCTACACAACCCACCCACCATTTTTCACGACAATGCGCGGGCGCATACAGGGCAAGCTGTGGCTGTTCTGTTCCGTCGATGGGAGAGGGAAGTACTGTACCATCCACCATACTGCCCGGTCTTACTTCCATGTCACTTATATTTGATTCTGAAGATTAAAGAACCACTTCCATGGTATCTGCTTCAAAACTGTTCCAGAAATTCGACAGGCAGTAGACCGCTCCATTCGCACCATCAACAGAACAGGCTCTGCTAACGGTGTACTACGCCTTTCACATCGCTGGCAACAGGTTCTACACAACGCTGGTGACTACTTTGAAGGACAGTATCAGGTGCAAACATGGAACGCTTTTGTATCGGTTGTGAATAAATAGTTGCCACTATTAAAGTTTCAAGCCTGGTAAATACGCATACTGCCCAGTTACCACCAACCATTCATCTCCATTAATCATTTCGATGGACTTGGGCAATTCTAACAGCACAACGCGACACTCCACACGGCCAGAATTGCTACGGAGAGCCTCCACAAAGTTCTGCTGGCCATCAAACTCCTTAAACATCATTGAGCATACCTAAGGTTGTCTTGCAACTTCCTCTCCAGAAGAGACCTCCACGCCCTCGTTCTCTTACGGAGTACTGCAGGATAATGAACAGTTTTTAATTTCATTGGTAACTGAGGACCAGACGGGAAGCATGTGGGAACAACATTTTTGGTTCAAGCCTTGTTGTAGGAAAATGTCTTTTTTATTTCTACACAAGTTATTATAAATTTGGAATAATTTCAATTAGTTATACAGTTCAACTCGCCACAGTCAAGATAAAGATAACTCAATAGTACTTAAATTTTGTCCTGAGAATGTTCAACTTTTGATAAAACAGTGAAAACAAAGTCGAAGAGATAACTATTTAATGGTATTTAAGATTTCCCCCCCCCCAATTAACATTTGATAACAAAACAATGAACATAATTAAAGATCAAATCCCATTTTCTTCCATTTAAGTGAATCACGCATGCAACGTACTGTTACAATAAGAACAAGTTTAAATATCCAGGCTTCCGCCTTTTACAACTGTTAATAAACATTAACACTTCAAACGACCAATTATTGAAATTGCAGACTTTCCCGACCGGGATTAAACAAACCCCAAATGATTTTTTAAAATAATTACCCTACATTAAATTCGCAGCGTGCCATACAACTTACAAGCAGAGAAAAACATTAAGACAATTTACAACTGACACTCTTGATGGCGTTTCTTTGAAACAAATACGAACGTGTGAACGTAGGTGACGGCACTGCTTATGTACAATTCAGCCACTGTAAAATTATTCCCAAAGTTACTCCAAGAACCACGCTGTGGGTTTTCAAGGTACAAGATACAGTAACTAATAGCAAACACAAGAAATGTTGTTGCGCATCAATGAGCCCGATCGGCCACAGACTCCCTTTTGTATCCCATCCTCGTCGTCACTTTTGTGTCCCAGCCTCGTCGCCGCTTTTGTGTCTCGTTTCCGTCGTAGGTGTCGGTGGCCGAGTAGAAAGACCGAAACAGGAATAAAGGATGCACGCTTGTGCAGGTAGGAGGTGACCAGCCAGTGGGACAGCAGCAACTAGAAACACTAGAGTAAATTAGAACGAGATACATATTTCTTAGAGACTTAGTAATACTTAACTTTTACACAGCTCAGTACTGCAGAATGCTGATACATAGTTGAGCTAGAGGCCTGCCTAGTGCCTATCCGATAGCCAAGTCTTCACTGGTGCCTATCTGATTCCGAAGTGTTAACTGGTTCCTATCTCAGTCCCAAGTGAACGATGTCGTTCAGTCGTGGCCACGAGCGGAGTTGCAGCAGAGGGCGCTCGTGGCTGACGTCGTAAGAACGCCGCGCCGTGCGTGCATGGCGGCGAGCGGCGAAAGTAGGTGGCGCGCACTTTAGACTTGTGCGATACCACACTCCCAATTCCGTATATCCCGCTCAAACGTGGGAGCCTGGCCCACACAACCACTGGTCTCAGGGGGTGATATCACAACATATGCAAACAAACCAAGAGGCAGGTATTAATAGGCAGTCACGAAATGGAGATTCATGACAAGAACAAGCTTGGCCAGTTACACAAATGATCCTTAAAACAAATCACAGTTCCAGCTAAATGAAGAAATAAAGAACTCGATGCACATTTTAAATCTTAATGATCCATAAACCATCAGTCATAAGAATAGCACACGTGACATTACCACTCTGCAATAATTACCCAGCTGTGTAGTTAGACAAACGAGGTTCTTAACACCCTGATTAAGAATAATAACAAGTTAAAACACTTTACAGGCTGGGAAGGCAGTGACAAGTACTATGGGGAGGGGTATGCTAGGTTTCCCCGATGAAACAATTTGGCTCAGGAAAACACACTTTCACCGCTATGATGGCATTCTCCAAGAAACGATTAAGTGCACGAGAATATGCGCGGGCGACACTCTTGAGCTCCCAACAAGATACCAAACAGGCGTCCTGCCCAGCGCCGACTATATCAATGCCGCCGTGACTTCCTGTAAAAATGTTCCCCTCTCCTGCCAGAACTGCACTGCCCGTCGTTACTCCAACACTCCCCATCCGTACGCGCGCGTCCTCGCGAAGATCGAAAGCAGCCCGCGCCAAAGACGAAACGAAACAAATGACAGATTTGCGCGGTTAAATCAAACTTGAGCCGCGACACGGCTCAGATACAAATTGTGGATTCCCGCCGGCACTCCTTCAGACATTAGTCGAATCCACGACACGTTGTACTGCGGCACTTCTACGTGCTCTCCGCGATGTAGGGTGTACCTTCACACGCCTACACCACGCTCTCTAAGAATTCTGGAATTTACGCAACATTTATTGTTAAAACGTAGACCATAGCATACGGAATACATTTACCAATCAGTAGATTTTCCAACAAACAGTCGAACCGGTAGTGAGGTACCAGGTTCTTCCTGCACGTGGAGGCTCCCTAATATTTCACCTGTCAGGTGATGCCATTCCCCGCAAAATGGATCAGTAGATACTGCGTACTTTTCCTCGCCTACTCGATAGCATTTTTGTCTTGGGAAAGCGAAGTCTGCCAAGAAAATATAAACCAAAGAGTCGATCTCATTGCCCGGATTGTGAATAGTGCTGCTCTCATATAACTACGCAAAGACGGCCTCAAAAGTGGTATTATAAAGAGAAGTCAGTATTCGTTAAAGCTGGCGTTGGAATTGCTGTAAATCTACTTTGAACGTTATCATTTGCTTATGCTTTGAGCTTTTTTGAATACCATTTTGCGGTGCGAGAGAGGGCGTGTGGTTTAAGCTGCCAAGCTACGGATTTCGCGGCCGTTGTGCGCCAGAGGTCACATTCCTTCCACCGGAATGCATATATATATGGGGGGTGTGCTGGGAGTGTGGGTGGGTGTGTGGGTATTGTTCTTAACATAAGATAGTTTAACAAGTTTCTAAGTCAAGAAACTGATGATTTCAGAAATTTAGTCCCTTAGATTCACAGCTATTGCAACACTTCTGGTTAGACACTAACAGCGGTACGTCCATAGTCAATAAAAATTCGACATTATATGACATTTAATTAGATTTCGTGTATAACGCTATGGATGCAGAGAATCAGGCAGACTGCATATTACTCGATTCTCGAAAGCCGTTTGACACGGTGCCGCACTACAGACTGATAACGAAGGGACGAGCGTATGGAATAGGTACACAAATAAGTTAGTGGCGTAAATAACAGCATCGAACCGTTGTGCTGGAGACTAGGGTATGGTCAGGGGTGAGCCAGGGACGTGTGATTTATATAAATGCAACATGCAGCTGTTTGCTGATGATTCTGCGGTGTACATGAAGGTCTGGTAGGAAGCAGGGTGACGTGGGCCAAACTTCTAGGTGGTGTGAGGAATGGCAACTAGCGCTAAATGAAGACAAACGTGAGATGATGCAGATGAGTACGAAAAACACTCTAATGTAGCATTAGTAGTGTGCTGTTTGACTGTCACCTAAATTAAATAGCTAGGATAAACGCTGTACAGCGATATGAAATGGAACGAGCGTATAAGGACAGTTGTCTGGAAAGCGGATGGTCAACTTGGTTTTATTTGGAAAATTTTGGGAAGACGTGATTCGTCTGTACAGGGGACCGCAGATAAGGAGCTTGTACGACCCTGGCTTTTGTATTGCTCAAGTGTTTGGGATCTCGCCAGATCGTTTTAAAGGAGGACACAAAGGCAGTTCAGAGGCAGCGGCTATGTGTGTAACTGGTAGATTCAATCAATGTGCGACTGTTACGGAAATGCTTCGGGAACTCAACTGGGAGTCACTAGAGGAAAGTTGACGTTCGGTTCGAAAAACACTGTTGAAGAAATTTAGAAGTTCGGGATTTGAAGCGGACTGTCGGGCCCGGTTGTTCTTGGGGTAAAGCGTTCGACTTGAAACCGAAGGGTCGCGGGTTCTAATTCCGGTCGGACCTCGGATTTTTTCGGTCTGCACTTTAACTCATCCTTCACCTCTCAACGATGTGAGGAGTCGCCAGAAACGACAAGTGGTTCGGATTCCACGTTAAGCTGTAGGTCCCCTTTTCCCGGTTGCATAACTGGGGTAGGCCAGGATCACGCAAGTCGCCGAAGTGGCGTCCAATTGAAACACTTGCGCCAGGCCAATGAGCCACACGAAATTATTATTATTATTATTATTATTGAGGCGGACTGCAGAACGATTCTACTTCCGCGAAACTAAATTTCGCGTAAAGACCGCAGAGATGATACAAGCATTTATTTCTATCTCGTTGTGTTTGGGAGTGGTACAGGAAAGCAAGCAACTAGTACTGAGTACCCTCTGCTAAGCGCCTATGGTCGCATTGCCGAGTATGTACATGCAGACCGTGACGTCCTAACTTTTCGTTCTGAAAGACACTTCCGTGTGTAACAAATCTCGTACCGCGAAATTACGCCAGTCTGACAGCCGAGAATCCGCCCCATAGCCTTTCTGTCAAATTTGAACCATTCGAAAAAAGACTATGGCTTGAGGAATCCCGTCGGAGGAGTACATGCAGCCGACTGGACACGGTGTTTTACCAAACAGTACCTTCAACATGGAGCGTCGGCGAGTCACGGTTGTCTAACCTGAACGTCGTACCGACACCTACAGCCTTAGAACGGAAACTTTTTGACGCCCTTATACTTCTCTGGGCACGCCTTTCCAAAGTCCGTAATCATCGTGCTGTGAGGCTGTCAATGTAATGCTTTGGTTCGTGAATGCAAACTGACGCGCCAGGCGTTCATGTCCCAGAACTGTGTCATGAAGTCACAGGTCCAGCGGTGAGCGCTTCTGTCTCACCTCGCTGACCCTTAGTGTTGTCGGTGAGACAGTGCGACATCGGTAAACAGCCGTATAGCTCGTCCGGTAGTTGCTCTCAAGAAGCGCGTAGCCCCCGTATCGACCAGTAGTAGAAAGTGGGCTGATTATCGGCCTCACACGGGAGATGGCACGCACTCTTCCTCACTCCTCTTTACCAGCTCGTAAAGTTCAGACGCGTTTCACCTGCTGCGTCCTCACTTTCCATCACTTTCTAACGTTCCAGCCGTATCAACATCCCCGCTATGGGTCTGGGAAAAAAGCTACATGTCGCAGTCTCTAGCATCGTGCGTTTCTAATACCTTACCCGAGAGACAGATTCACTTTCTTTCCGCATCGCGTGTTTCTGTTACCTTATCCGACAGATAGAGTAACTTTTTCCTCTCACCGAAAGAGCACATGCAGAACTAAAGATATTCCATCCTAAGCATTATACATCTACATATATACTCCGCAATCCACCGTAAAGTGCGTGGCGGCGGGTACACTGTACCACTACTAGCCATTTCCTTTCCTATTCCACTCCCAAATAGAACGAGCCCTAATTTCCCTTGTCTTTGTCATCTGTACGCGAAATGCAAGTAGGCGGCAGGAAGATCGTTCTATACTCAGCTTCATGTTCTGCCCGTCTAAATTTCTACAACAGAAATTCACGAAAAGAACGTCGTCTTTCCTCCAGCGACCCCGAATTGAGTTGCCGGAACATTTCCGTGACACTCGCGCATTGGTCGAACCTACCAGTAACAAACCTAGCTGCTCGCCTCTGAACTGCTTCTATGTCTTCGTTTAAACTGATCTCCTGCGGGTCCCAAACACTTGAGCAATACTCAAGACGTGGTCGTACTAGCGTTTTATACGCTGTCTCGTTTACAGATAAAGTACAACTTCCCAAAAACAATAAAAAAGGCAAACTGACGAGGAAAGTACTTGGGCTCGAACAAACACATGTACATCAAAATCGTACGAGAGATAATGTACAGATCCCTTATTGCACTAGTGACACTCTCGCATCTGCAAAAGTCTGCAGTCGTCCGTTAGAGGCCTCTGCGTGTGCCATGCCGCATTGCACTTTGACCTGTCGGTTCGCCAGTAGGGACGGTGCAGTGTGCCTCCGAAGTTGCGTTTTGTGACGTTATTTGTGTGGTGAAGCGTCAGATGGGGCGGCGTTTGCTAATCAATCCTGATAATGTATTGCGATTGGTTGAGATGAAGTTACAAAGAACCCTTCTTCGTAAATATGGTACAAGTGTAGAAGATGAATCATTCGCATTCTTTTTCTATCTGTTATGGTACGGAAATATGAGCATAAGTTAGATACTGTTGTAACACTAACACATAATGATGATAATTGAAATCATAATGACGAAGAACTCATTGCTAGCAGCAGTGCTACGATAAGTGCGGGAAGAGGCGATGGAAGCAGTGGCAGCGAATACCAACAGTCTTCCGAGAAGAAGGTTAAAGTTGCAACTATCATCACGGCTTTTGATGACAGTACGCTAGAGAACATGTACGACGATTATTACATAAGTTGTAGTTCAGATATCTGCATTACGTATGGCGTCTACGATTACATCTACAGTGCTATCTAAAGCATGATTGCAAAGTTTTGCATAAAAACGACACCCACAAGCACATTGAGGTGTACGTAGAGATACTGTAACCAAACGTTCATACAGATATTTGAGGAAATGCATACTGTGAACCATCAGCTGTTTATTATTTTTTAATCTTCTACCGGTTTCGTTTATAAACCATCTTCACGGAAGAGAACTAGACAGACTGATTAAACAGGTGCATTATATGCCTCCTTATGCATACTGGCATGCATGTCACACAGTAAAAATAAATAAAACCTTGGTTCACCATCACACAGCCTGGCATTGCTTTTATGTTTTTAACCAAGACTTTATGCCTAGTGACGTCTTATTTTTATTATGTGACATGCATGCCAGTATGCATAAGGAGGCACCTGTTTAATCAGTCTGTCTAGTTCTCTTCCGTGAAGATGGTTTATAACCGAAACCGGTAGAAGTTTGGAAAATAATAAACAGCCGATGGTTTACAGTATGCATTTCCTCAAATATCTTACGGCTATTGAACCACATCTCAATGGAAATTTGATCATACAGATATGTTTGTTCGAGACCAAGTATTTTCCTTTTGAGTTTGACACGAAAGCTGTTAGCTAAACCCGTGCTGATTTATAGAAAGAAGCCGATCCGTCTCAAGGAAATTTACTATATTCTAATTTACCACTGGTGTCCGGCATTAAAACAACGTACCGTTATTTTCCCGTCCTGTGACGAATTTACGATATCATCAAAGAAACTGTCAACAAATGTCCGTACAATAGTTTTCCCACGAACGATGGCTTTTCGATCGGAGTACAAACAGGCCAACGATAACGTCAGAATACCTGCCAAATAGGGTACGTCCACATTCATTTTCCTTGCTTTTACATTCACAGCGTTTTCCCTGCATATGTTATACATATACTGATATAGTAAGTAAATTTTTAAAAAAGTACCAAATAAGGCCCACCTAACGTTTAGGAATTTGGTAGGCAGTTTGTGAGACAGGTAGTATTCCGAATCGTACGTGCAACATCCTACAACTATATTCAGTTCAAAAATGAATTAAAATGGAAAGTTTATGTAATTAACATCATCACTTTAAAGGAAATGTTTAGCCCCTGGAAGAGGGCCTAGTTAGGAGATTCTGTTACTGATTTGGCCCGTAGCCACGTCTAGTACATATCAACATTCTGGGGCACGTAAATAGCAGGAAAACTGTTGGAATACACTGCAAGAGTTGTAATGTAATTTTATTTTAGACATAAGTGGAGTGAGATGATACATAGAATTTTGTTTACAAACGCTTCATACAGTAGTGTTGGTAACTTACTGTTTATTAACTCTTAAGATTATTAAATTTAATCGGCAACCAACATTGTTCTGACAGCACTAAGTTTCCTTATAGTACGCTAATAGGAATATAAGTCTACTCATTACATTTTCTATGATGCGCCTTATTGGGAACAACCAGTTTAAAACGCGTGTGTATTTATTGTTTAAAAAGAAACGTGTTTTTAGGAAGATTATGCCGCTATGTTAATACAGCACAATTTTCAAATACATATTTACCAGTAGAAATGCTTCATGACCGAAGCGATTGCATTAATTGAAACGTACCGTAAAAATAAGAAGCAGCCCACCTCCGTTATACGCCGTAGGACAACTGAAAGTAAAATGTCCAGCACGAGAGCGGGTGCCGAAGTAGTTGTTGCCTTGTCCACTAGTTGTCACGAGTTATTATTACCAACGACACTTAGCGCTGTTTTCATTCTGTGCTAGAAAATGAGAGTGGGCCTTATTAGGAATCCAGTATTCAAATGTTTGTAAATCTATCGGACCAAACTGCGTGGTCATCAGTCCGTAGCTTACAAACTATTTAAACTAAGGTAAACTAACCTAAGGACAACACACTCAACCATGCCCTAGGGAGGACTCGAATCTCCGACGGCGAGCGACCGCGCGCTCCGCAGCGAGGCGCCTTAGACCGCTCGGCTACTTCACCGCGGCCCTTATTAGGTGCCGGGCCTTATTTGGTATACGTACGTTATAAATAGCGTGGTTTTTCTTTCGGAATTTTCCTGACAGTATTCAGAAAAATATTGCGGTTAACCAAGCAAGAACATTTCCAGAATCCATGTTAAAATCTAAACAACGGTTTGTCGTCGTTCAGCAGTAGATGTGTATATGCATATGTTGTATATATTCATCAAATATGATGCCTGTGTTTATCTAAAGTATTATTACAGTATCGTGTAAGATTTTGAAATCAATCCATCAATAACGCTTCGAGACTTTTTTATGTATTATTTATTTTCTCGAAGTAGAGGCAGATAAATAAGATTGTACAGATCAAATGGAATACAAGGAATTTATACACACACGTAATAAAATTAAAGTGTATTGCAAATGAAACACACGGAATTTTGTCTTTTCTGAGAAACGGGCAACAGTATCGCATTGTCTCGTGCCTTCAACAACTCCTCCTCACTGCAATAATTTGGGTAGCGTGAGCACTTACGCAGATGTTCTATAGTCTGTACCTCCCCACATTCACAAAGCGTTGATCCATCTACGTATTTCCACTTAGCAAGATTATCCTTAGTTTTACCAACACCTGCTCATAGGCTCTTCAGCGATTTGCGTCTGGTCCAGTCCAAATTGTGTCCGACCAGCAAGCATTCTGCTGGTGTTACCCCTGTCTAAATATGGTCAGTTTGGACTGCCCACACTTCTGCTCTGGCTTTGTTCGCGGGAGTTTTACAGTGGAGAAGTTGACCGTAGAAAGCTATTTCTAGATTTCATTCTCGATCGTGGAGGGAGCAGTGGGTGTAGCTTATTTTCTTCCACTTTCTTTCTTACAGCTACTTCTCGGAGTATTTCAGGGGCAGCAATGTCTGCCAAGTACTACAGTTTGCCAGCGTAAGTTGCTTACAGAAATCTTGTAATCAAAATCTTAAACATGGCTACAGTTCAGCAACGGTGGAACACAAAAAGTGAACAAAATTTCAGCCAACCAGCTGTATAAAAATTGTTTATATACATAAACCTTGATCCAGGTTTCGGAAAAAGTAATTTTGCGTTCTTCAGAAGATTTTCATTCATCTCTCATTAAAATAGTTGTTAAATAAACTGAAGTGGCCATATGTGGCTGACTCCACGTCACGTAACGAAGTATAAAATTTTAAAACTAATGTCTGCAAGATAAAATTGTGGCGCAACGCCACACACAGGTCGACTGAGCACTGCGCACTGGTAGAGGCGTAGGAACACTAGTGACGCAAAATTTTATACTTTGTTACGTCACATAGAGACAGCCACATATGACCACTTTATTTAACAACTAATTTAATGGGAGCTAAATGAAAATCTTCTGAAGAACGGAAAATTACTTTTTCCGAAACTTGGGGCAAAGTTTATGCATATAAACCATTTTTATACAGCTGGTTGTCTGAAATTTTGTTCGCTGTTTGGTCTTGTAATCAGCCTAGCAGTTTCATGAAGTGTTTTGCACGGGTAGATTTCCGCCACACAGGGCAGGCATATTCACCAACGGAGAAACATATTGTTTAGACTGCTATTTCACAAGTGCGGACTACCTGGGCTTGAGAACCCCAATTATTTCCAGTGAGCTTCCGATTGTGTTCTTTCGGGCTGACACCTGCTGTTTAGTGTTAAGGCAGTACCGCCGATAGGTTAACCCTTTAGTGTAGCTACATACCTTATTTTTCACATTATCTCTCGAACTAATCAACATTTTTTCACAAATCCTGCTTGTGTATATAATGCTACATACGCTAGTGGCTCGTCCTAGAAATTACAAATTGCAGACTGCTACTGAATCATTTCGACAGCTAGCTGCATTGAGTTACTCCTAATATGTGGGTTTCTTTACTTCAGTATTCCTCTTTTGCCATGTAAAAGTAGTCAGTCACATACTACTGTTGCATTATGAGTAACTTTCTGGAAAGATGACAGGCATAATAGTGACGTTTACTGCATCGGGTACATCATGGAAGCATTACACAGCTGAACAGCTAAGAACGGTTTGTTGCGAGTAGTGCATAGTAATTTTAAGGAATTTTTTTCAATATTTTCCTCAGTATATAACCACTATATATTAATCATGGTATTTTTATAGCTTCAAATAGAAAGTCATGCAGTAAAGGGTTAACGCTCTAAGGTAACTCCAAGGTATTTGGGAGTAAAACAAAACTCCAGTTCAGTGCTTTCCCAAATCACTTTCAATTTCCTTCCCGCCTGTCGGTTTTGTAGGTGAAAAGCAAGGACCTGAGTTTTCTGTGGGTTCGGCTTCAAGTGGTTTTTCTTGTAATAATTACAAAAGGTACCTGTTCTGCTTCTAAACAAATCATCTCTCTGTACTGTCAAGGCAAGGTCATCAGCATATATGAAACTTATGCCTGTAAAGGGTCTTGGCTGATTGTTTGTGTAGATGTTGAAGAGCGTCGGTGATATTTTTTTAAGAACGATTCCACTTTATACATAACATAAAAATTACATAAACTATTTTCATTAGTAAAATATACAGTCTGTGTCCTTACGAATGTTTATCAGAGAACTGTATAAAAATATTTTTGGTAACAACATTCAACAACGACTCTCTTTATGTACTAGTATAGACTTTCTGAAAAACCATAATGTCGAGGTTTTATCTACCCAAATCTTCTGCTGTCACTCCATCTCGTATTTCATTCTCTCTCTACCCTCCTCCTGTTCCCTCCCCTATATCTCCCCATTCCCCCTCCTTTCTCTATATTCCCCTTCTCCCACCCCCCCTTGCACCCTCCGTCCATATGCTGATATCCTCCTCTACATCTACATAGCTACTCTGCAACTCACATTTAATTGCCAAGCACAGGTGCATCAAACCGCTTTCACAGTAAATATCTACAGTCTCATTCTCGAATAGCGCGCGCAATAACGAACACTTAAACCTTCCGTTTCACATTTGATTTCTCTCTTTTCATTCTGTCATCATGTCTCCATATGCTAACTTTCGGTGGAGAAAGTTAGTGACAGGAATTTCGCAAAGAGATCTCGCCGCGACGAGTATCGTAAGTCATTTAATGATTTCTCCCCGAATAGTGCGCCATTCACGTAAACTCGATCCCTCCGCATCTCAGACAATAGAGTCGCCGACTCATAGGCAGGAGGCCCGGGTTCGATTCCCGGAAGGGTACTGGCTCTTGTATATTGTCCTCATCGTCATCGACGCACAATTTGGCTGCGAGACTTGCTCTAGGCGGGCGAACAATCCCATATGGGATTTCCCGGCTAAAAATTCCATACCATAATCTCATTACATTCTAACTGTTCTGCCAATGCAAACTTCGCTTTGCCTTCCCTGCGATATTCACTGTGTGTTCTTACCAGTTTCAGTTACTTTGGATTGTGATTCATAGGTATTTAGATGAGTTTAGGACCCTTAGATTTGACTGATGAACCTTCAGTTAGCAACGTGAAATACCATTATATTTTCTTCAACGTCAGATATTTTGACGCAAATAGTTTTTTTAAGGCCCTGCGTGTCATTGGCAATAGTATAGTAAACAAAGAAGCGTATTTTTAAATGCATATAACACCGCTATTCAACATTTAGCAGTAATAAACTACTCGTTGTCGTATCATTTTGATCCATACGTTTAAGAAAGGAGATTAATCATGTAAATGAAAAGATTTCTTGTAGCGTGCATAACCACGAACACATTATTCGTTATTTACGGTCAATTGCACCATACTGATAACTAAATGTTTTGATTGGTGGCTTATTCATACGATTAGTCAGAATCATCCGCAAGCATCCTTAGAAGGGTGCTCATATTGCCCCCTAAATGGTTAGGAGCCTTATAAAACTTTACTGGGGACCTTCAAATACGTATTATTCGATGACTTGCTGTCAGTTACTGCGAACTGCATCGTTTCTGACAGGAAATCTGGAATTGCCGCGGTGGAGTAGCCGAGCGGTCTATAGCGTCTCGCTGCGGAGCGCGCGGTTGCTCGCCGTGGAGGTTCGAGTCTTCCCTGGGGCATGGGTGTGTGTGTGTGTGTGTGTTGTCCTTAGGTTAGTTTACCTAGGTTTAAGTTGTTTGTAAGCTACGGACTGATGACCACGCAGTTTGGTCCGATAGATTTACAAACATTTTTTTGAAATCTGTAATCCAATTGCACAGCTGAGACGATATTTGAAAATAATGCCAATTTGATTGGAAGCCTCTTTTGAGGCTTAGCGTCAAAGGCCTTCTGAAAATCTAAAAGTATGGAATGGATTTGAGATCCCTTCTCGATAACACTCATGACTTACTGTAAGGAGCTAGCTTTCTTCATCCGTGCTAACTATGGGGCCAACAGGACGTTCTCTTAGAGGTAGTTCATAATGTTCGAATAAATGATCTCTTACAAAATTCCTGTACATCGACGTCGGTGATATGGAGCTGTAACTTTGCGGAATACTGGCATGACATGTTCAACGTTTCAGTCTTTAGGTACGTTTCTTTCGCTGAGCGAGCGATAATGTACTGCGCTGTTACTTCAGCATACTTATAAAGGAAAGTAATTGGTGTACAATCTGGACCGGAACAATTGCTTTTGTTTAGTGATTTCGCTTGTTACACTACTAGGAGGATATGTACTTCTAAATTACACATGCTGGCAGCTGTACTTGATTCGAATTCTTGAGTACTTACTTCGTTCTTATTAGGAAAGCTGTGTTTATCAATTCTACTTTAGCAGCTATTTTTAGTAGCTATCGCACAGTGAAAGTGTTGTTTGTGTTTTTCCATTAGTGTTCGTAACATAAGACCAAAATTTCTTTGGATATTCTACCAAGTTACGAGACATGGTTTCGTCGAGGAAACGAATACCAGATTCGCTCATTGAAGTCCACAACATGTTTCGATTTTCATTAAAAGATTGCCAATATCGGGGATTTTGTATTCCTTTAAAATTTGTATGCTCGTTTGTTGCTTCTGGAACACTCTGACCTGTTTTAGGTGCCGTGTGGATTAATTTACTTTGTCTAAATCTCTATGTCGCTGTGGACATTGCTTTTTTTGAATTTTAAGCAGATATGATATACGAACATTGATAATTTCGAAAGATTAGGCGCAGGAGAACGTTAATTAAAATTTACCTGTTTTTTTTAATAGTTTATTTTTATTTTTATTTGGTGAATTCAGGAATTTTGATATTCATTCTCCCTATAACAAGACACTCAATTGGTTTATTTCGTATAAAACTCCGTTATCATTTAAACCAAGTATTGGATTATCTCTGTTTACTAAGAGAATTTTCCGAAAATACAGATGATAATCAAGCAAAGGGTTCTAAGTTTGTATTTGAAGAATACTCTAATAACGGCTCATATATTTATTTTTTTCTAACTAAAAGCATATCCTTTCTATCACTCTAATACTGCAAACTTTTGACACACTTTGCCTTACAAGAATAAAATAATATCACGGGAAAATAAAACCATTTTTATTGTGGATATGTGTTACTCCGACGATAAACAGTGCGGACAGGATAAGAATAGAAGCTTTCGAAATGGGACGTTACAGTTGAATATTGAGGATTAGGTGGGTAGATCGCATAACAAATCAAGAGGTACTGAACAGAATTGGTGAGAAAAGGAATTTTTGGCATACCTTGACTAAAACAAGGGATCGATTGGTATGACGCATTCCTGGACATCGAGGAATCGTAAATTTAGCATTGGAGGGAAGTGTGTGGGGTAAAAATCGCAGAGCGAGACCAAGAGACGCATATAGTAAGCAGATTCAAATAGATCTGGGCTGCGTTTCGTATGTGGAGATGAAAAGGTTCAAATGTCTGTAAATCTATCGGACCAAACTGCGTTGTCATCAGTCCGTAGCTTACAAACTACTTAAACCTAGGTAAACTAACCTAAGGACAACACACACACCCATGCCCCAGGGAGGACTCGAACCTCCACGGCGAGCAACCGCGCGCTCCGCAGCGAGGTGCTTTAGACCGCTCGGCTACTCCACCGCGGCAGATGCAAAGGCTTGCTCAGGGTAGAGTAGGGTTGAAAGCTGCATCAAACCAGTCTTCGGAATGAAGACCATAACAACAACATGTGTTAGTCAATTTCAACCAAAATGTATGAATATTAGTATTGATAGATTTTGATAAACTTCGTCGTACATTTAAGTGCGTTCTTCTAACTAAAGAGGTTCCCCTCTCTCCGTTTTATTTTTCACTCGATGAGCATAACCATTTTTCATCTGTCCAGCGCTGTTGTATAAAAACCCCTTTTGTATGTAAACTGTGGTAAAAGCGAAAGAAGATCAGAATCCCGATCGCGCAATTGGAGAACCCCGTTCCAAAAACTCGAGATTCTAAAATCAGTTCGGGATTACTTGCCCTAGTGGCAGTGTATGAATGTCTTTTCTGACGAAAGCTAATGGCCGAAAGCTGAGTTTTGTGTGTACGTCCTTTTTTATGTACAGTACCTTTCGCAACTCGATGTACGATTTTGCAACCATTCTAAAAATTCCAAGTTGGACGTTCCATTATTTAATTATTAATTCTCTTACGTCTACCCATTATTACCTAGCAATCTACTTTAAACTGATTGCTTCGATTGGAGATATATTGATTCTTCTCTGCTAACACCTCAAGTTTTACTTTTTAACGTCACCAAATATCTCGCCTGTATCAATCTTTAAATGACTCTGTGAAACGACGTATTTTTGTTAATGTCTGTGCCTCACCAAATATCTTTCATCATGTGCATCATCACTTCCATAATTTATGTTTTACTAATGAACATCTTACGTTCTAATATGTCACGCTTGTCAATTTTTTTTAAAATGTTACGATTATACTTCAAACTCTATGTGTAAATATATGGCAGGTTCTGCGCAACCGGCCGTGTATTGACACATGACAGTCAACCACTCAACAACTCAAACCTACTTGTCCGTCCATTTTTGGCGTATTGCTGCCCATTGTGGAATCCTTATCAGGAGGACATCGAAAGAGTCCAAAGAAGGGCAGCTCGTTTCGTATTGTCACGATACAGGGGAGACAGCGTTACGGAAATGATACAGGATCTGGGATGGGAATCATTACAACAACGGCGGTTATCGCTGCGACGTGGGCTACTTACGAAACTCCAATCGCCAATATTTTCCTCCGAATGCTAAAAATATATTTTTGACTCCCCCTTACATACGTAGAAATGATCATCAGAATAAAATACGAGAAATCAGAGCTCGAACGGAGAGATTCAGGTGTTCTTTCTTCCCGCGCGCTATTCGAGAATGGAATGGGAGATAAAATAGTATAAAGATGGTTCGATGAACCCCCTGCCACGCACTTAAATGTGATTTGCAGAGTATCCCATACAGATGTAGATGTAGAAAATTCCAATACATTTTTCTTTAGGGACCTTTCGGAAACCGCCTTTAAACATCCAGCACTGGACATTTCAAAAACTTCATTTCATGCCACTGACAAGGCAATGTGCCGCTACTGTATTGATATAAGGGTATGCTCATTATGCAGGCGACATACCTACACTATGAGACGAAAAGTATTCTGACACCGCCAGCCGCAGTGGGCGAGCGGTCTGCAAGGCCGCTGCGGTCGGGGGTTCGAATCCCCCTCGGGCATGGATATTTGTGCCGTCCTTAGTATAAGCTAGTTCATGAGTAGTTTGTAAGTTTAGGGACTGATGACCCCGTAGTTAAGTCCCATAAGCTATACAAAGTTTTGAACATTTTTTAATTTTATTTATTTATTTATTATTCTGACACCTGGCTGAAAATGATTTAAAAGTTTGTAGCGCGCTCTATCGGCAATTCTGGATTTTGATATGATGTCTGACCCATCCGTAGCCTTCATAACAGCTACCACAGGCATCCATACGTTCAGTCAGGTGCTGGAAGGTTTCTTGGGGAATGACAGCCCATTCTTCGCGGAGTGCTGAACTGAGGAGAGGTGTCCATGTAGGTCGGTGAGGTGTGGCACGAAGTCGGCGTTCCAGAACATCCCAAAGGTTTTCTACGGGATTGAAGTCCATTACAGGGATGTTACTGTCATGTAACCACTCCGACACAGGCCGTGCAATATCAACAGGTTCTCGATCGTTTTGAAAAATGAAATCGCCAATTGGTCTTCAGAACTGGCAGCAAGAAGGTGCTTAAAACATCTACGTAGGGCAGTGTTGCGATAGTGCCTCGCAAAACAAGCCCTGTCCATGAAACACACGACTACACCGTGACACCAACGCCTGACTGAATTTCATTGTCGGCGCTACACACGCTGGCACATGACGTTCACCGGGCATTCGCCATACCCATACCCAGCCATCGGATCGCCACATTGTGTAACCGTGGTTCCTCACACCACACTACGTTTTTCCACAGTTCAGTCGTCCAATGTTTACTCTCCCTACACCAAGCGAAGTGTCGTTTGGCACCGACCGGTGTGATATGTGGCTTATGGGCAGCTGTTCGACCAACATATCGAAGTTTTCTCACCTCCTGCCTAAGCGTCAAAGTTCTCGCATCTTGATGCAGTTTCGAATTGGTGTGTGATGGTTTTGGATAGACGCCTGCCTATTACACTGTGTGATCCCTTTCAACTGTCGGCGGTATCTGTCAACAGTCGAGGTCAGTCCGTATGACATCATGCTGTACGTGACCCTTCACGTTTCCACTTCACTATCCTATCATAAACAGTGGACCTAGGGATGTTTAGGAGCATTGAAATCTCGCTTATATACTCCTTACACATGAATAGCTATTTGTTAAAAGGTCGTAACTCACATTTTTTCTCCAAAATCCACTTTCAAAAAAATGTTCAAATGTTTGTATAGTCTATGGGACTTAACTACGGGGTCATCAGTCCCTAAACTTACAAACTACTTATGACCTAGCTAAGACTAAGGACGGCACAAATATCCATGCCCGAGGGGGGATTCGAACCCCCGACCGTAGAGGCCGTGCAGACCATGACTGGAGCGCCTTAGTCCCCTCGGCCACCGCGGCCGGCCAAAATCCACTTTTTTAACGAATTTACGTTCCCCAACCGTAGACACATCGTTTTATGTTGACAGGTCGTTAAAAATCCCATTGCAAGTGTTTAAATTATCATATCAAATTTGAGCGTCTGTGTTGAAAGGGAGGAAGTGCTGGACTGATAATCCAAAGTAGTGTGTCTCTTACATTTACAGTAGTTTAAGTTGGTACCATCAACCCTATAATATACAATTTCAAGGATTGGTGGCCGAAATATCACCGAAAAAATCCTGTATCTGTTGATAGAGTTCATGAGAAGGACCTTGCTAAGAGAGTACACTTTCGTATTAGTAACTTCTACCATTTTGTGCACGATAATCAGCATCCACGGATTGTTCTTACCAGACACTTCATTAATGGATTAATTGCCAAGACGTTCATTCTTCATCACAATTTCCATATCCCGATTCAGCTCTTAGATTTAATGGCCTACCCTGAAGGAAAACTGCCATTGAAGAAAGAAAAAGTAAAGGATATGAAGAAAATGCTACCATAAATTGAAGACACATACGAAAACTTTTATGAATAATTAATCAATTAACATTCTCAACTAGTGAAAATTAAAATTACATCTTGACAGAAGCTATATTAAAATTGACCGCACAGTGTGTTTTCTATGTATGATTATTTCCTTATAAATAATAAAATTGTAATTTACAAATGACATCAACAATGACTGTCAGTGTTCTCAGGCTGTAATATGTTACTCACTATTGAGTTGGTTTACGTTATAGGATGCGATCTATTTATATTATTGTAAAAAGATATAAAATAGCCAAGATCGCTTATCATCAGTTTTTATTAATGACGACCGATTTCACTCATCTATGTCAGCATCATCAGGTCAAATAAAATATTTTACAAGGCCATAATCTGTTAAAAGGATAAACGGATATTTAAAACATGCAAGTCATTATAATAAAACGAGAAGATACGTCAAATAAATCCATAAGAGCAAGATCGGGCATATTTAGAGATAAGACATACCTTGTAACGTCAAATAGTTGTTATATAAAACGATTTACAGTGCATAAGTGCACTAAGTCATTATAATAAAACATATTTTCTTAAACTCCATTATTTGTTAAAAGGGCGTAAATCCAATACCTAATTGAGGTTGTATTTCATACGTACATTAATGAAAAGGTTTAAAAACTGTTTCAGCGACTAACTATAGGCCAAAACAAAGTTTTAAGACCAAAAACAGATGTCCACTATCCAAGGTATTTGTGAAAAAAAGTTTTTTGTTTCTCCTGTAAAATTAGGATTTTCGGAGCTACGTCCTTTTAACAAACACTGATTCACATGCAACACCAAATCACCAACATTCAAAGTCTGTGAGTACGACAGAGCGCTCTATTATGCTCACTCACAATGTCTAATGACTATGGAGATAGCTGATATGGGATACCTGGAAGTAATTGGCAGCACAATTTTGTGGGGGGGAGATACTTTTGATCACATAGTGTACACGGCTAAAATCACTCGTCGGTTTCCATCATCCCACAGTTACCTTACAGGCTGTTCACCACTGCTGCGTACTCCCAGTACAGTAAAACTGCCTGCTGGACATACCCCCTGACTCTGATGGTCAGCCCTTGTCCTCAGCCAGTACTTGATGGCATAGCAAGGTGGCGCAGTGGTAGCAGACTGGACTCGTATTCGGAAGGTTAAGTTAAAGCAGTCAACAATCCGAAGATTAGTTTAAACACCACAGTGCTTTACTAGGCATGGTCCTGTTTGGAGGTGGTATGCCGTTGCCTTCCTCCGACCTTCGAACTGACTTACCCAGCCAGTTATAGGGGGACTTACAGTTTAACGTGGGTTCCGAACCACGGTGCTACTCGGTATTTTTCACGTGAGCAATACTGCCAGAGGTGAAAGAAGTGGAAAGTGACAGATAAAAATCCTAGGACCTGGCGAGGATCGAACCCGCGACCTTTGAATTTGTAGTCTGGCACTCTACCACTGTGCAACCGAGGCGCAACTATGGTGGTTCAAATCCACCTCTGGACATCCAGATTTAGGTTTTCCATGATTTTCCTAAATCACTCCAGGCAAATGCCAGGATGGTTCCTTTCAGAGAGCATTGCCAATTTCCTTCCCTCATCCTTACCCGAACATCCGAGCGTGTGCTCCGTCTCTAGTGACCACGCTGTCGATGGGACGTTGGACCTTCCTCGCTGCCAGCGCTCGACGCTCCTGCTTGATCTTCCCGCAGTGTTCCGGCCTGCTGGCCCTGGCGGTGCTGGCCGCCTGCCTGGCGGCCGACGAGCCGCCGCCCTCGCCGCCCTCCTCGTCGGGCCCCGACGAGCCGACGACGGCCGACGAGGCGGACGACTCACAAGTGGCGACCGCGCCAGGAGCGGCCGAGCTGGGCCCGCTGCCGCCGCTCAAGATAGACCCGGGGCTGCGCAAGGCGCTGCTGCAGGCGCTCACCAAGCTGGAGCAGGAGGCGCAGCAGCAGCTCGCCGAGGAGGAGCGCAACCAGGTGGGTCGAAACGTCTCAGTTTGGTACCTTACTTGGTACACAGATTTTTGAAAACAGGTTGGTTATCCACTATTAACCCTTTATTGGGCACACATACACAAATGTTAGGGAGAAATAATTAAAAAAAAACCGTAGCTGTGTATGACTTGGTTCGAAGCGCTATTGCCCTTCTGAGGACGACAATAAAGAGTTAACTTGCTGGACTTAACGTAGCTTCACCAGAGCCTCGTTCGCTGTCACTATTCAGGGTTCCTTTCACTTCTTCACAGCTACCAAAGTGATCCTAGGCACTCACAAGAAATCCCCTGCTTCGTGATCTCGCCCGTCTCCCACGACTTGGACGAGAGGTTGGACTTTGGGGGACAGGTGACAAAAAATCTAAACGGCTTGTAATGGACAGAGGGGTGCAGTGCTTTTTAAACCTTTCAGTCATAAATTATTTTAAAAATAAAATAAAACATAATCTTGCACTTTTTCTTATCCATAAGAGCCTATCTGTTATATATTTGAGCAAAATTTAAAAAATTTACAATAAAAAGTGCCAAATTGGATACTGGGTCTGGAAGGCAGTTAAGGAAGTGAAATAAGAAGTCAACAGTTATATATGTCACTCCATATTTATTATGGAATATATCGCGAAGTGGAATCTGTGCAAAAATCGTAAATTCATGCACAAAATAATTTCACTCACTCCGCAACTGGTTCGCCATGTTCACTATTTTGATATACAAGTCATAATATATGCCAATTTTCACCTGTGGATCAGAATGATGGCCAAGAAATATCTAAGCAGGATACAAGCATTAGAAATCTTTTTTCTTCGAGGGACCTTCGCAAGACGAGAAGGAACAAGAAAAGCCATCAAAATAATACAAAGCACACCAAAGATCAAGCCAAAATATTCAATTGCATTTGAGCAAACTAATATGGTCATCAGTCCTTAGTCTTACATACTACTTAAACTAACTTACAAAAAGGATAACATACACACCCATGCCCAAGGGAGGACGCGTACCTCCGGCAGAAACAGCTGTCCAGTTCATAGAGCACACGGCCATATTGTGCGGCTGAAGATCAAACCCTTAAAAGAAATTATGGAAAGTAATAAGCTGAGATGATTGTTTTGATCTTTTGGCAATTAAAAAAAACTTTCTTGTCTTTCTCAATCAGTTTAGATATTTTACTTGAATGTTTCAAAGTTGGCCGGCCGCGGTGGCCGAGGGGACTGTAGTTAACCTAAACAATTCCAAATTCTTTATGTGTTGTAAAGTGACTGTGCATAATGCAGTTTGCTACGGACCTGCAATGAAGTGAGAATAACGTTGTTGTGCTGAAGTGTGCAACTAATGTGTGAAGAGTTTTCAAGCTCAAGTTGTGAGTTCTGTGTGGAAAGCATTCCCATTTTGCAGTGCTGAAGCACTGTGTACAATGCGTTCCCATGCTGGAGTGTATGGCAGCTGCATGCAAAGCTTTGTAATGCTGGAGTGTGTGACCGCTATGTGAAAAGAGTAGCCCTGCTGGACTGTGTTAAGCATTGTCATACTGGAGTGTCTGACTGCTCTGTGCAAAGCATTGTGATGCTGGAGCGTGTGACTGGTACGTGCTATATCTTGTCTTGAATAGTTCTACATCTACATGGGATACTCCGCAAATCACATTTAAGTGCCTGGTAGAGGATTCATCGAATCACCTTTATACTACTCGTCTACCATTCTGTTCTCGAATAGCGCGCGGGAAGAAAGAACACCTGAATCTGTCTGTTCGAGCTCTGATTTCTCGTATTTCATTCTGATCATTTCTACCTATTAATGATGAAGGTGAAGCACTGAATTAAAATTTGTGATGCGGCCGGGAATCGAACCCGAACCTCCACGCTTACTAGGCAGACGTCTTACGACTAGACCACCGCATCACTAGCGATTAAGGCACCACGGAATATTCTAAACAGGATTTCTCTCTACGTCACAAACATTAATTCCGAGGCGCCTTAATCGCTAGTGATGCTGTGGTCTAGCCGTAAGACGTCTGCCTAGTAAGCATGGAGGTCCGGGTTCGATTACCGGCCGCGTCACAAATGTTAATTCAATTCTTCACCTTTATCATTTATGTCTATGACATTATCGACAAGAAAAACAGTCTCAGGGTATATAAATTTCTACTTCTTTCTACCTATGTAGGTGGCAGTCAACAATATATTCTCGTATTCGGAGGGGAATATTGGCGATTGGAGTTTCCTAAGTAGCCCACGCCGCAGCGATAAGCGCCGTTGTTGGAATGATTCCCATCCCAGATTCGTATCATTTCCGTGACGTTGTCTGCCCTGTATCGTGACAATAAAAAACGGGCAGCTGCATGCAAAGAGTTGACATGTTGAAGTCAGTGACTGCCACATGAAAAACATGGTTATTAAAGAGAGAGTTAAGCATTGTCATACTGGAGAGCGTGACTGCTGTTTGCAGAGCAATGTCATGCTGGAATTTGTGACTGGTATATGCAAAGAGTGCTCATGCTCGATTGTGTTACGCATAGTGATACTGGAGTGTGCTATGTGGAAAGCATTGTCATCTTGGAGGGTGTGTGAGTGCTGTTTGCCAAGGTGTAGTAGTCAAGTGGCCAAAGGTGCCTTGCTGTGGATCGCGCGGTTGATTGCTGTCGGAGATTCGAGTCCTCCCCGAGGTATTGGTGTATGTATTGTCCTTGGGTTAGTTTAAGTTACTTTAAGTAGTTTGTAAGTCTAGAGACCGATGACCATTGCAGTTTGGTCCAATAGGTGTACAAACATATTATTTTTACTGCTGTTTGCAGAGGATTGTGTGCAAAGCATTGTCTCACTGAGTGTTGTGATGCTGGAGTATGTGACTGCCATGAAGAGCCAGACATGTGTGCAGATCGTGGTCGTGCTGCAGTATATGAAGCTTTGTTGTGGCGGAGTGTCTGCAAATCGAAGCCATGCTAGGGATTGAGGCCATTCTTTGTAAAGCGTTGTCGTGCTGGATATTAAAACCGCTGCTTGTCCCACAGGGCTCTGCAGAGCTGGTGCAGCCGTCGGCTAGCGGCGTGCCCGCCTCTGCCCCGGCTTCCGGTCCAGACGGCGTTCTCCAGGTGACGTCACGGGGCACTTCCGGTACCGGCGGCGACTTCAACTACTTCACCAGCCCAGGCGGCCGGCCCACCGCTGAGGCCAGGGACCAGCAGCAACAAGCCTCCAGTAGCACCACCACCACCACAACCACCACCACCACCACCACCAGGTACTCCAGCCACGATAAGTCTCAAGCAAAGATAACGCAATTCTGCTGTACACTCAAGCTCCATCACCTTAAGTGTATCCTCCAGTTGGAGGTTGATAAGCATTGTCCTTCTTTGACAGGAGTCAATTCAAATGTTTGTAGAGCTTAAGGGACTTAACTACGGGATCATCAGTCCCTAAACTTACAAACTACTTATGAACTAGCTAACATTAAGGACGACACAAATGTCTATGCCCGAGGAGGGATTCGAACCCCCGATGACATGAGTCACCCAAGCTCCTACAGGGCGGCCTAAGCGTCCTTGTGGATTCTGATGGCATAATACTCATATAACTTTTTTATTTTTCAAAAAGATAGATGGACTAGATAGTACTTACTTTTTTGCTGTATCGCCGATAGTTACACACAGAAAAAAGGAGGAAAATAATAAGCTTTCGGAACTGTGTTTCTTCTCCAGGTGGAGCGAAGGGAGAAAAAGAAGAAAAAAGGAATGGGAAAGGTAATTCACAGCCTTCTTTTTTCTTTCTTTTTCTTCTACTTTTTCTTCTTTTTTCTCCTTCTTTCATTTTTTCTTCTTTTCTTCTTCTTTTTTCTCTTCTTTTTTTCTTTTTTCTTATTTTTTTCCTCTTTTTATTTTTTTATTTTTCTCCCTTCTCTCCACCTGAAGAAGGAACACAGTTCCTACAGCTTGTTATTTTCTACCTTTTTTTCTGTGTGTAACTATCGGCGGTACAGCAAGAAAGGTAAGTACTGGCTAGCCAATCTCTCTCTTTTGAAAAATAATTTATCATTTCTGTGGAGAATTTTCATTATTAATCAAATAACATTTTTAGTTAGAATAAAAAATCCTTTACCTCAAACTTATAAACAATTCTTTATGTGATTAACAGCAGTACCTGGGCATGAACTGCTGTTCCTTGTTTCAGATTAAATGGAAAATGAAAGTAAGTATAATAGCATGTTTTGTAGTGCCGCCGCGAAAGTCCGGCGGCGGAAGTGAGCAGTCGGCATAGAGACTCATTGTAAACAGGGTTACTCTGGAATGGAGAAACATAGTATCTTTACGTAGGGAGGAAAAAGACGTGTTGCAATGGAATCTATATGTCTTTTCATTATATATGATATGTATAAAGCAAGAAATGGTGACAATACATAATTCAAGTGAATAGGTAAAGGATACTAATGCTTCTTTGACATACGTTAAGAATTGCATATTATATATCGGGACAGATCTTCGTTGTGCTTAGTATCTTGATGTTTTCTTGGTTTGAACCTCAACAGTCTTCGGTGACCAACAGTTTGAATTACAGTCACAATATATATCTGTAATGACTCATGCATCCAGATCTTGGCCATAACTGAAACTCGAAACATGAAACTCGAAACACGAAGTGAGAAGCCCCAGTGTGTGTGTGTGTGTTGTGTGTGTGTGTGTGTGTGTGTGTATTATCTTTATTAAAGTTTTAGCGTGATGTTCACGACAAACAGTCCTCGTATCGTGTAGACGGTACAGGTGACTGACATTTTTCTTCTCTTCATCGTAATGGTATTTAACGAAAATCAATTTCACATAGCCTACATATACTCACAAAAGACGTAAAAGTATTATCTGTTCTGTACACATTGAGGGAGACAGTAAATAGCAGAAAGGACTCATTTCCAAAATATGCAGTTCCGTAACGTTGTGTGAATGGGAAACACATTCTGCTCTCTTCATCTCTGTCCTTCCCCTTCCCCTTTCTCTTCTCATTTGACCATCTCTCTCCTATTACTCTCTGTTTAACTTAGAGCCTAGTGTAGTGTTACGTTCAAAGTCTTTTATCAACGAAAGTTGTTGACTGCATGCTTTGATATTCTTACATAAAGCAGCACTGGCAATACAATCATTTAAAAAATAAATATGATACCTGCACTTATATTAATTTTAAAATGGGGAAACGTTGTCGCAAAAAAACGCAAGAATTTATTATATATATATATATATATATATATATATATCGCACATTAGTATATCGAAAACTTCGTGTATTAGGATGTGTCGAGCACTCGCTAAGTCTCAGAACCTTGCTTTATAAAACAACCATCAACCATGTGATTTACCTGCAAACCTTTGCGTACTACAACAAATTTATCACTCTAACCGCCAAACCCGTAAAATTTACGGGCCTAGAATCGCGCGAAAATCACCAGACATATGAAATTTACGGGCCGCTACGTTTAATTTAATGTAAAACACTGCGGCGTTAATTGTACGGATTTGGCTAGCGTTATACGTTGTACACATGTTTAGTAACAAAATGAGTCCATACACGGTACGAATGTGAACGATGCGGCGTTGCACTCTGCCTGAAACCCTTGTTTGAAAATTTTCCACAGTAAAAAGCAATGTGATTTTCTGTGAAATTTGTGTGCAGTTACTGTAGACTGATAGAAAGATGTAGTGTAGTTTGTTAAAAATAAATCTCGATTGCATTATGTTATTTGTATGACTTTTCTAAATTCTCAAAAACATTAAGTCATTTCTATAACTGTACCTTAAAGCCATGCATTCCAAGTAGTTTCTTCCGCACGGAATTAGAGTAGAAAATTGCAGATTCAAAATACTACTAAATTTCCCACAATCCTAACAGTAGATTTTATTCATTGATTTTTTTTTCAATATTGTGCAAAATTGCTCGGTTTCTATGGAGAGGTACATAAAATAGGTCTGGTGCATAGTGTGTTAATAGAGAGAAACAAGTAGGAAGATATCAATGCCACAAAAAGGAAATTATAGTAATAGAATGACGCCATTGTATCATTACGCTTCTTTCAACAGGGCAGATGCTTGAAGTGGTTATAATAGTCCGAAATCGCTTCTAAGATGTAAGATATTAATATGAGGTGCGTCTGGAAAGTTCGGTGAATGGTCTGAGGAAATATAGGAAAGAAGAGTTATAAACAAAATACCTTTACTGACCTTCAAAGTTATCGCCATTGGCTATAGTACATTCGTTATACAGCTGTTCAAAACTGTCAGATAACTTGTGGAATCGCTCCAAGCACTGAGGTCATGCCTTGTTGCATCTCCACAACCGCTCAAATACAAATTTTTTACTCACTGTTTCAACTCCATACACTTCCACTAACAACGAATGGTCTCCGTCGCCGTTTTTCCTAATTTGAAACAAAACTCTATGTTAACGCGTTGCTCCATTCATGTTGCAGTGAGACGAGTTCTCACACTGTCCCTGTTAGCTACGTCACAGCGTGTACCACCGCTCCACTGCAGTGATAGGGGGCGCTTGTTGACATGTGTCTCAGTGTGTATGTAAGGGCACCTCATACTTAACAGCAGGGTTTCTAAAATATGGGACCACTCACCGAACTTCTCAGACGCACCTTGTACAATGTAGCAACTTACGGCAGCTTATAGGAATCTAGTTACAGTTGGAAAAATACAAAAAAGTCACATTAAAAATCGTTAGAATTAGAAAGACATATACAGTGTTCTAAAAGTATCGAATAGTTTGAAAAGCAAAACATGTTAAATGAACAAGGATCCGGAAACGCATACTTCCTTAGACAAAGACGTGTTTATAATAGAGGCTGCTCGACGCTTTGTTGTGTATATTAGCGAACTAGGCGCTACATTAACAAGGTCAGCGGGTTGTATTATTTGGATTCTTTCAGCAATGTTGCTGGAGCATAGGCCACGTCAGTAACGGGCCAGGGGTGGCTGATGTATGATCGTGCAGCAGCATTTCTTTTTTAGCCGATTTCAGTTGGAATAGCCTATATCCTTGACACACGTTGGTATCTCACCTATAGCGCTTATATGCCTACAGAATGAACACTGTATCCTATCAGAATCGGCTTCATAGATACGCTGTAGACTGTGGAAAGCGGCCGGCCGAGGTTGCCGAGGTGACTGAGGCGCTTCAGTCACGGTCAGCACGGCCACTACGGTCGGGGGTTCGAATCCCCCCTCGGGAGTGGATATTTATGCCGTCTGTAGTCTTAGCTAGTTCATAAGTAGTTTGTAAGCTTAGGGACTGATGACCCCGTAGTTAAGTCCCATAAGTTGTACAAACATTTGAATTTGTGGAAAGCGCCTAACGTCCTATGACCAGCACAACTCCTTCGTTAAGCGGGTTGCCTCAAACAGTGGCTGAAGGCGGACGATCATATACAGGCTGAGTCACCTAAAACTTGCAGCCCTGATTTACTGAAGGGGTCCCTTATGAGATTTCCAGCAAATGATAGAGGCTAAGAGGCATACACTTTCGTATGTGATAAAGCATTATTTCTATCGAGATAAAGTATTTTTAATAGAACTGCATAGCTTTCATCATGGGCGTAGCCACAAGGGGGAATAAGAGGATCAAACCCCTTCAGAAATCATGGCGAAACTAACAAAACATGTCATTCTTTATCAAGGTAAAGCCTGCCTACATGTTTCTAAGGCTGCGAATAGGAGCCCTGAAGAAAGACATTCGTAGCCATCGGTATGTTCAAATGTTTGTTAAGGGGCTTAACTTCGGGGTCATCAGTCCCTAAACTTACAAACTACTTATGAACTACCTTATACTAAAGACGGCACAAACATCCATGCCCGAGGGGGGATTCCAACCCCCGACGGGGAACGGCATAGCGCCTCAATGCGCTCGGCCGCACCGCCGCGGCACATCGGTATGTTTCGGGTATAAATTATGGTGTTGTAGCTAAATGCAAATATTTCTTCACGAAGGAATTGACCGTCTTTTCTCGCAGTAGGTTAAGCGTATTAACAGTTACGCCGATTACAACTGAAGTAATTAGCAGTTTACTTATTTTTTGTCCAGATGTCTACTTTTAATTTCTTTCCTCCTTACAGATGAGTCTAACTTGCTTGTATAACAATTACTAGGAACAATTCCTTGCTCTAGACATCCGCGGTAAAGTAGACTTGCACATAATAGTTCGCGATCGGCAGCGCTCACATTAGTTCGTTCTTTAATTCGTCCGCTCCCAGTGACGGCTGAGCGGCGTGGTCTGCGCGTGCAGGTGGAGGGAGAAGTTCCTCCACCTAGCTGCTTCTTGCGCTTGCTGCTTGAGCCGCTAACGGTATCACGCAAACCAAAAGAAACAGTTTGTGGATAATTTCTCGCGTTTAAGTTTAGAGTTATCTCTATATCTTGTCATTATGGAATTTATTAGTCAGATATTGCAGAGTGCAGAATACTTCAAAACAGAAATTTTGTAGCACTGAACTATGTCATCTAGCAGGCAGACGCTGACCTCGAAATGGCTCTCATCAGCAGAAGGCAAACACGTGATTTTTAATTCTGCTACGCGCCCTCTCGCTATTGCCCGTCTGTCTTTGGAAAAGAATCCAACGAACTAAGAAGCTAGATACGTTTGGCATAATAGTTCGCGACCGATAACGCATGTTTTAGTTCGCGATCGATTACCCATATTTTAGTTCGCGATCGATCGTGCATATTTTAGTTCGCGGCCGGTACTCTCCTTTTAGTTCGTAGCTCGGCAGCGAAGTAGATCTCTCTTTTTAGTTCGTCTGCTCTTTTTGGCTTTTGCTACCGCTACTAAAAGAGCTCTATCTTTTGTTATGACAGCTTTTTTATATAATGAATCAGTGTTGCCCAAGCGTGTGCTATTCCCGTATTTTTTAGAAATTAGACATCAAATACTGAAGCAAATAAACCAGTTATTTGCACGAATGGATGATACAATGGTATTCAACTAGTTTGGATACAGAGTACTCGTAGTATTTTATTTTTGAAATGGATTTCTTTATTTATTCTATTAAATAAACCAAGTTCCCATGCGCAGAAACGCAGTTTTGTCTTCGGTGCTGGTCGAGTCCAATCATTTGTTTCGGAGGATCGGCCGCCTCAGTTGTATCGAAAGTTAAGGCAGTCCGGTCAACCTCACACTTATTACAGAGATTGATTTTGTATTAACAAATGAAATAGAAGAAATTTTTTATCTTCACGCTAGCGACATTGATGACAATGGGTTTTGACCTTTACAATCTAACGACAGGCAGTAAACTACAGTTTTGTAGCTAATTAGTTCTATACGGGTTCGTTACTTTTCAGTGTTAATGTCCTCAAGATTCTACCCCGCGAGCCGTCAACAGTATCACGCAGGCGAGAGAAAATGGTTGATGCATAATTTCTCGCATATAAATGCAAACAATGTTAAGTTTTGAGTTCTCTTTACTTCTTTACACCATGGAATGGGGGTTATATTTAGACACAGTTGATACCTTAGAGAAGAAAATTTGTGGCAGTGAACTATGAAACTACAGCTGAGCTGCTTCTCAGCGCGATATGACGGTAACTGGCAGAAGGGAATCACGCGATTCTGCGCGCTCTCGCGTCCTCTCGCTGTTCCCCGCCAGTCTTCGGAAAAGGAGCGGACGCATCGGGAATCTTTGATCCAGCATGAAGTCCCAATCGACTGGAAAAAAAGGCACGAGTAACTCCCGTGTAAAAGAAAGGCAAAACAACGACCCACGAAATTACAGACCTACATCATTAACACCAGTTTGCTGCAGGATTCTTGAACGTACTCTACTGTAGTAAATTTCCTTGAGATGGAAAGCTTCTGTCTTTGCATCACCACATCCCTTTTCTCTCTTGATATCTTGCGTGCTATGACACTGCCAACAAAAGGACCACCATACGGAATAGGTATCCATGTATGGGGCTTGAAGACTGCTTAAGTAATAGAACCCAGTACGTTGTCCTTGATGGCGAGTGTTCATCAGAGACTAGGGTATCGTGAGGGGTGCCCCAGGGAAGTGTGATAGGACCGTTATTTCTTTCTATCTAAATAAATGATCTGACGGAGAGAGTGAGTTTCAATCTGCGACTGTTTGCTGATGATGCTGTGGTGTACAGAAAAATGTCGTCATTGAGTGACTGTAGAAGGGTGCAGAATGAATTGGACCAAATTTCTGGGTGGTGTAAGGAATGGCAGATAGGTTTAAATGTAGAAAAATGTAAGGTGATGCAGATAAGTATGAGGAACAATGTCGTAATGTTCGAATACAGCATCCATAGTGCTCTGCTTGACAGAGTGCCGTCAATTAAATACCTAGGCGCAACGCCGCACAGCGATATCAAATGGAACGAGCATATAACGACCGTGGTGAGTATGGCGGATGGTGGACTTTGGTTTATTGGGAGAATTTTTGGGAGGTGTGATGAGTCTGTAAAGGAGACCGTATATAAAACGCTTCTACGACCCCGTCTCGAGTATTGCTCGAGTGTTTGGGATCCCCACCAGATCTGTTTAAAGGAGGACGCAGAATACAGTTCAGAAGCAGCCGGCTAGGCTTGTAAGTCGTAGATTCGATGAATGCATGAGTGTTACTGACATGATCATACAATGTAATCTTTCACGGCCGGCGTCAACTTCATTTAAAACTTCCGCGCTCATAAGCCGCGGTCGATTTGTAAAACTTTCCCCTAAAGTTTCATCTTCGGCTGCGGAAGACATCTTCAGAGGTAGAGTGGCGAACTGCGATGAGAACTTGAGGGAGCGCGGTATATATAGGCGATGCAGGGGGCACCAAAAGACATCACGTGACGGCGGCTACGACACTATCTCTGGTGTTGCCAACATTCTTAGCAGAGAAGAATCGATTGTCATTCCGCTGGTGTAAAGCTGAAGTCCAAATTCTGTCTAATTTAACAGCGTCCTCTTGCCTGTTGAAATTATTGCGATATTTATAGATCTTCTCTATATGTGCGCGCATGAAAGCGCGAAGTTTTTGAGATGACACTGGTCTCATTAAATTTAATCTCGAGGTCGCCTTATTGGTATACATGTTCCGCTACGGCAGGTTTCTCCGTGTGCCCCAAGCGGCAATTCCTCTTATGTTCGACCAGACGAGTGTTGACGCTTCTTTTTGTAGTTCCAATGTAGACTGAACCACAGCTGCGGGGAATTTTATATACACTTGGTGTATTCAACGGATGTCCGACATCTTTTGCAGATCTTAAATATTCTTTTATCTTCCTCGTAGGTCTGAAAATGGTTCCTACCCCATACTTGTCCAGCACTTTTCCAATACATTCTGTAACCTTATTTATGAACGGAAGACAAACTTTCCCCTTGGGCGGTTGTTGTTCCTTGTTAACATTAACTTTCTCCCTGGGATGAAGGGCTCTGTCTATTTCTTTGGTAGAATAACCGTTCCTCTGGAAGGTGGATCGTAAATGCTCCAACTCATCTTTTAAATAACTAGATTAACACATTCTATGCGCCCTGTCAACCAAAGTTTTAACCACACCTCTTTTTTGTCTAGGATGGTGGTTAGAGTCTGTATGCTGGTAACGATCAGTCTGAGTAGCCTTCCTGTAGACCTTGTGGCCTAACGATAGGTGTATAAAATTCCCCGCAACTGTGGTTCAGTCTACATTGGAACTACAAAAAGAAGCGTCAACACCCGTCTGGTCGAACATAAGAGGAATTGCCGCCTGGGGCACACGGAGAAACCTGCCGTAGCGGAACATGTATACCAATAAGGCGACCACGAGATTAAATTTAACGAGACCAGTGTCATCTCAAAAACTTCGTGCTTTCATGCGCGCACATATAGAGAAGATCTATAAATATTGCAATAATTTCAAAAGGCAAGAGGACGCTGTTAAATTAGACAGAATTTGGACTTCAGCTTTACACCAGCGGAATGACAATCGATTCTTCTCTGCTAAGAATGTTGGCAACACCAGAGATAGTGTCGTAGCCGCCTTCACGTGATGTCTTTTGGTGCCCCCTGCATCGCCTATATATACGGCGCTCCCTCAAGTTCTCATCGCAGTTCGCCACTCTACCTGTGAAGATGTCTTCCGCAGCCGAAGATGAAACGTTAGGGGAATGTTTTACAAATCTACCACGGCTTATGAGCCCGGAAGTTTTAAATGAAGTTACTGAGATGCTTCGCGAACTCAAATGGGAGTCGCTGGAGAGGAGGCGACGTTCTTTATGAGAAGCTCTGTTGAAGAAATTTAGAGGGCCGGAATGTGAGGTGGAGTGGAGAACGATTCTCCTGCCGCCAACATACATTTCGCGTAAAGACCACGAAGAAAAAATCAGAGAGATTAGGGCTAGTACGGATGCATTCAAGTATTCGTTTTTCCCTCGTTCTGTATGGGAATGGAACAGGAAAGCAAGCAACTAGTAGTGGTACTGAGTACCGTCTGTCACGCACCTTTGGGTGGAGTGCAGAGTGTGTATGTGGATGCAGAACCTCAGACGGTGAGCAACCCCGCGCTCCGTAGAAAGGGGCCTTAGAGTGCTCGGCATGTGTAACCCTGGCAACGTGTTTGCAAAATGTCACGACGATTGGTTGAGTAGTTAAGGTGCGGAAACGCAATAAACAAACCGACGTTCGTATTCGTAATATTGATCAGGATGACGCAAACACCACCAAGTGGATTTAAATGTTCAAATGTTTGTATAGCTTATGGGACTTAACTACGGGGTCATCAGTCCCTAAACATACAAACTACTTATGAACTAGCTAATCCTAAGGACGTCACAAATATCCATGCCCGAGGGGGGATTCGAACCCCCGACCGTAGTGGCCGTGCAGACCGTGACTGGAGCGCCTCTGTCCCCTCGGCCACCGCGGCCGGCTTTTCACAACTTTTTTATCATTCCACTAACGGTGCGAAGAATTCACATGATTCCTCTAGCGTTCATCTGAATGAAATATGAGAAATCAGATCGAAAACGGATAGATTTACGTGTTTATGTTATGTTTATGTATTATTAAACAACGGAATGGTAGAGAAATATTGACAAAACAGTTCAGTGAACCCTCTACACGCACTTAACTGTAATTTACAGACAAGGTATTTAGATGTAGATTTCCTTCTTCTCCTTACTAAAAGAAAGGTTTGTAAATCCAAGGAACTACTGCTGTTATCACTCCCTCTAGCTTAGAATGACAACACACACAACCTTGCCAGAGGAGGACTCGAACCTCCAATGGCGAGCAACCGCGCGCTCCGCAGCGAGGCGCCTTAGAGCGCTCGTCTACTCTGCCGCGCCTTTCCTCATCTGTAACCCTGATAACGTCTACGCAAAATTTGCCGATGACTGATCGAGTAGGTAAGGTGCGAAAACGTAATAAACAAACTGACATTCGTATTCGTAATATTAATCAGGACGATGCAGGCACCACCTAGTGGGTCTATCGGTGTTGGACCACGGCGCCACCTCGCCAGGCAGGTCAAACATGAAATTACACACGGTGACACACGTAGAGAGATTAGAGAGGGAGATGTTGCCGACGTCACTGCCAGACACTTGCGGTGTTTGCCGGCGGGTTTTCGCGTCCCACTTTCAGCTCGTCTCCGTCGCGAGCTTTCAGCTGCGCTCCCGTTAAGGAGAGGCTGTTAGCATGGCGGGTCAGCGGTCAGGGTCGCGAGGGGTCGCGTGTTCACGCTGCTCACGGACAAGCGCCGTCTCGTCGCGCTACACTCAGGTCTTCCTACGAGTGAGCGCAGAACGGGCCGACTCACCGGAGGAACTTTCTGTTGTGGCCTCGTCGCCTTTCGCTGTTTCATTCTTTCTGCCATTAGTTGAGTAGGGTGAGGTGGTACAAATTCGATATAGGTACAATTCCGAGCAACATAAGTTTTCGCGCCATTTGTCAGTCTCGTAGTGTGTCGTTATGTGGCATTGTAGTGTGGCAGGTTTCTACAGCTCCTCCTGTCTTTTCCAAGAATACAACACTTTGTACTAAGGAGATATAAACTTTTTCCTGTTAAGTGGTAAGTCAAGCTACTTACTCTAACGCACTCTTATAAATTACATAGTAAAGGGTGACTGGATTCGCTGCCAAAAATGCAATGTTCGGTACCACGAACTATGCGTTGGTGTCAGACAGAAAAAGTGATTTTTATGTGGAAGATGACTGTAATCAAATTTGTACGAGCATTTGATTACAATTGTACTTAGTGTGGTAGATTTTCGATGGATTTTTCTCAATTCTGTAACCTTTTTTGTGTATATACCAACATTTGTAATTGTCTAATATTACATATTCATTAAACATCCAATAACAAGTGCCATAGTCACAATTATTTGTTTTCTCAATATACTTCCAGTTACAATAACATTTGTCCGAAATGATCGAAATTGTACCACCTTACCCTACTCGTCCTGGTGTAGTTGTCAGGAAAGGTACTGGTGCAGGACTCGATGGTCAGCCAAAACATGTCTATAGAGATTAGTATTACAAGATTTATTGACTAAAGATACAATGATACTCAACTTTATAACATAGGTCTCTTTCTTCTCTCTTATTGCTTCTAGCAGCGTCGTCCGTATGATGCTAGCTGCGCTGAGACCTAGCTACTGCTAAGTCCGTAGCCGCGTTCTTACTCAGTACTGTCCTATTCCTCACCACTAACGTCCGAATTCTCACTAGTAACTGTCTGAGTCCTCACTAGTAACTGACGGACTGTCCAGCCGTATGCCGGCCTAGACACAGCCACTTTGTAGAGGGCGCGCACCTTGGGTTCCTCCTACTCCTCCAGGATGCGCGGCGCCTGCTTGCTATTGTCTTTCGGTCGATCGCTGCCTTCTCCACGATCGTTCTCTTACGTCTGGCGTGTGGCGCTGACTTTACGCCACAACACTTTCCACACTCACCGCACTGGTTTCTAAAGTGAGGACTGAGGGCGAAAGTCAGGGATTGCAACGGCTGGTTGACATCGAAATTCTGATACGCCAACAAGTTTGCAAATCGTTGCCAGAATGCTTAGGTGGTCTGTCCAAATGTGATTAACAGAACACCTTCGAAGGTGTCACTGGTTCGAAAAGCCTTGAAATTCAAACCTAAAGTAAATCTTCCACAGGAAGAACCCGAAGAAAAACGTTCACGTCCATGGCTTTCCTACCATACATAGGTAATTTATCATCAAAAATTGGCCGGATTTTTCCCAAATACAAAGCTGTTTTTCCATCAGTACCTAAGATATCCGTGCTCGGCGACTCTGTGAAGGATGATTTGGTTTTGCGGAAATATTCATTGCTCTTCGTTAGTCTCGCTAAAACTCGAGAACGGTGAAACCGAATTGGCTAATTTTAGTCTTGAAATATTCATGTCAGTCCAGGGAAGGTTTAAACGGTGAGAAAATATACAAAAGTTGTCCGAAAAAGAGGAAAATCTGGAAAAACTGAAACAGATTTTTTACAGTGAGCTATCAATACCGTTCGTCCAATTGCGATAAGATTTTGTACATTTCATGTTGAAAGCAAGAGGAAGGTTTGCATCATGCGATTGTCACATGGTTGTAACAACATCACTTGAGTACGGCTTGACAGGACAAGGTTTGCATGAATTAAACTTTTTGGAAAACCTACCGGAAAATTTGAGAAAAACTGAAAGTGCATTGGAAAAGTTTTCTGTAAAAAAAAAAAAATAGGAATAATTAAAAAGGAAAGTCGCAAAATTCGAACCAAGTTCCTTTTTCAATGTGTTTCTAAATGTACTCAAGACTATAAGTTGAGAACCGTTCATCCGATTGCAATAAAATTTTAATCATATGACTTTCAACAAAATTTGAACGTTCTTATGAACTAAAAATTTGGGAAAATTATCAGGGAAATTTGATAATTCGTGAGAAATTGAAAGGTTTTTTTTTTTCAATTGGATATAAATATCATTCGTCTGACTGTGACAATATTTTGCTTATTTGACATTCAAAGCAAGAGTAACATTCTTATGAAACAAAAATTTGGAAAAGTTTCCAGGAAAATTGGAAAATTCAGAAAAAATAGAGATTTTTCTGTGAAATATCAATACCATTCAACTGATTGCGATGAAATTTTGCACATTCGACGTTCAAAGCGAGAGGAAGGTTTGAGTGAAGTAGAAGTTTGGAATAGTTGGCCAGAAAATAGGAAAAATTTGTGGAATACCTCTTTTCATTAGGATATCAATATCATCCCTACGATTGCGAAAATTGCATATTTGGCGTTCAAAGCAAGAGTACATACATATTATCAATTGGGAAGCATTACCGGGTCGACTAGTAAGGAATAAAACAATTTGCAATCAAACCGTTTTTTTTTTTTTTTTTTTTTTTTTTTTTTTTTTTTTTTTTTTTACTAAAGGAATCAAAACTATCTCTGTCTTTTCAAAGAAGTTTCGGGCGTGCAGCCGCATAAAGATGAATTCTTCTAATATTTCGTCTGAGAACTGTTCAGCCATCTTCAGAGACGAGTCGAAGACCGACGCTCCAGCACGCGCTTCGCGCTTATAAACGCGCGGGCCGCGCTACTGCGCATGCGTCCACAGATACAACAAGGCGCGGCAAGGAAGTACACGTAAGTGTAAATTATGTCTGTGGCTGCATGGTCGATTACTGCGGAGAAATCGATGTGTTACGATCTGTGCTGTGGCGGCGTCTTTGTAAATTTATTAAAGAAAGTGCCGGATTCCATGATTTATCTAAACTGAAGCCACTGTCTCTGTTAATTAAATTCGTTCCCAAGCGAATTTCTATTGCTTCTTTCACCACTGAGTCCCAGAAAGATGAAGTGGAGGCTAAAATTTTGACGTTTTCGTACGTCCTGGAGTGACCAGTATCAATACAGTGCTCTGCCACTGCCGATTTATTTGGTTGTAAGAGACAGGTATATCTCTGGTGTTCCGTGCATCTTTCCTGGACTGTACGTGTCGTCTGTCCTACGTACGAAAACGTCAAAATTTTAGCCTCCACTTCATCTTTCTGGGACTCAGTGGTGAAAAAAGCAATAGAAATTCGCTTGGGGACGAATTTAATTAACAGAGACAGCGGCTTCAGTTTAGATAAATCATGGAATCCGGCACTTTCTTTAATAAATTTACAAAGACGCCGCCACAGCACAGATCGTAACACATCGATTTCTCCGCAGTAATCGACCAAGCAGCCACAGACATAATTTACACACACGTGTACTTCCTTGCCGCCGAGTAACGTGTATGGCGCCTTGTTGTATCTGTGGCCGCATGCGCAGTAGCGCGGCCCGCGCGTTTATAAGCACGAAGCGCGTGCTGGAGCGTCAGTCTTCGACTCGTCTCTGAAGATGGCTGCACGTTTCTCAGCCGAAATATTATAAGAAGTCAACTTTATGCGGCTGCACACCCTAAACTTCTTTGAACAGTCATTGCGAAAACATGAAGATGCATATCTCTGTCCTGTTTTTGACAGTCTGCTCGAGCATTTTGTGGCAGCAAATGACCACGCCTCTCTCTTACAACAAAATTTTGGTTGTTCCTCAAGGTTCAGTTCTGGGTCCTCTGCAATTGTGTATGTAAAATACAGAGTTTTCATTCTTTTAATTATACAATAACCCAATACCTATACATAAATGGTTCTTCTTATGCTACTACATTTTTTGTGCTTTTTATGCTACTTCTAATGTTTCTACTGAGCTACATGACATGTTTTCTTTTTGCTGTTGTGTGTGCCGTATGTGCTGGGTCATGCAGGGTGCATTGGCATGTTGTGTTTCGTGTGGAATTCGCCACTGCTACGTTTAGTGTCTTATTTTGTGCCCCCCCCCCCCACCCCTGCAGTGCTCACAGGTGTGCCAGTGATGTACAAACCTACTGGTTGGCCGGTGCCTCCCGAACTAATTCCGGAGGGCGTGCCCCTGGCACTGGGCTGGCCTTTTGCACTGCAGTCCTTGTGTTGTTTTCGTGTTTTCTCTTAAGCCTAACTTAATCTAACTTATATCTAGCGTCGCAATCGGTGGTTTGGCTGCACTCAGTCCTCCTGAACCAGGGCACGGCGGAGTACCCCGGCGGCAGGGCCTGTGCAGCAGTCATGCCTGGAAAAAATGTCTCATAATCGGTTTATAAATTCATGTCTGATGTGGTTGAGATTTTGTCGGTTAATTCATTGAGAATTTGAAAATGTGCTTCACGTCTGATGAGTTGGTATGTGTCTGAGTTAGGTAGTTGTAGTCTGAGATGAGAGACAAGATGATCGTATGTAGGGCACTCGCAAGTGACGTGTTCTGGAGTTCCTTCCGGAGCTCCACAGCCACACTCTGGAGTCGCCTGCTTCCTGAACCGACATAGATACGTCGGTGAGAAAGTGAATCAATCCTCTGCTTGGCTGGATGTATCCCGTTTTAAGCCTTTCTGACAAATTTGGGAGGAACTGGTGTGTCCTCCTTCCAGTGTCATCCTGGTCCCAGATGTTTTGCCAAATTTCTAGTCTCCGAATTTCGATTTCCCTTTTCCCCTCAACCCTGGCTTCCACGATCTCCTGTATTTTGTCCCCATTTCCCTTTTTCAGCCAGTACGCCGCCGCCAGCTCCCGATATCTAGGGGACAAAGCCCCATCAACACCAAGAGGGCGACGTCCTGTATGCCCCAATTGAGTGAAGGAGAAAACTTCTCTGAACTCTTCTCGCCGCCATTTCAGGCGCCACCCTAGTGAGTCTGTGGGCCCAGCTGCCGGATCCGTAGCCCATGATGGATGTCAGAATACTGCTGTGGTAAAGTTTAACACTTTAAGTGCCAGCCATAAATGTGAACCGACTTCCCCCAGTGCCGGCCATTTTTACAGTATTTCGTCCTGTTGGTACAGATTATGGAATAATCATTAATATATTTTTCTTGGTCAGGAATAAACATCATTATTTCCTCTTCAAATACTTGCCCCGTACATTTCCCTGCTTTGTAAATCTTCATCACAACAATCAAAACAAAAAACGCTGTTTTCGGGTAGGTAAAAAATTCTTTTTTCGCATTATAAACTATTTATTATTATACATGGCAATTTATTGCAACTAGTTCTTTTTTGAGTGGTATACCTGGAAGCAGGGCTGGACACAAAACCCCACTTTGCATACTGCACACTGGAATGAAGTACCCTTCCTTCTCGCGACTACTGCTTCTTTCTTGCCCCTCTCTGAGCACACTCTACAAGTCTTTTGTGCCTTCTTCTTCCCTGGTGGAATGGGTATTCTTTCCAGGAAATGTGTTCCATCCAGTCGTGAAAGCAATTATATTACCTGATCCTGATTCAGCATAAGTTGGATCTTCATCCGTGTCATCGCCATCAAAAACATCACTCAGATCATCATCCGATTCATCAAGAATGCGGCGAATCTCGGCGTCGCTCAAAGGCCTACTGCTTGACATGTTGCGTCTAACGCTCGCGCTGATGTCTCACAGTCAACTGACACAAAGCCTTGTCTCGTAAAGTCAACAGATTCGTGGCGCCTCCTAGTGGCAGAGATGTCTACTGCAAGGGTTTGCCTCCCTTCTGATAACTGCCGTACGGATAATGATGCGCGCGAAAGCTAGAATTCGTTTGAGAACAGCCGTCGGTAATATTACGGGCGCAGCAGTTCTCGCAAAGACACAGAGAACGTAATATTACGGGCGCGGCGCTCTAAGTGTTAATGAGATTGGGTGGGAGGTGGAACCTTCTCTGCCCAACACCAACCAGTCTGTTAAGTGCTACCAGGGCTCTGTCTGCAACTGCATCCACATGGGCCGCGAAATTCCAGCGCTCGTCCAGTATTACGCCAAGGTACCTGGCTTTGGGTCTTCTTATAACTGGTAGCGTTTGACAATGTTGACTGGAATACACTCTTTCAAATTCTGAAATGAGCAAGGGTAAAATACAGGGAAAGGAGACTTATTTACAACTTGTACAAGAGCCAGACCGCAGTTATTAGACTCGAAGGGCATGAAAGGGAAGCATCAGTTGGGAAGGGAGTAAGACAAGGTTGTAGCCTTTCTCCGATCATATTTAATTTGTACATCGAGCAGGCGGTGAAGGAAAGCAAGGAAAAATTAGGAATAGGGATTATTCGGGGGGAAGAAATAAAAACATTGCGTTTTGCTGATGACACTGTAATACTGTCAGAGACAGCAAAGGACCTGGATGAGCAGTTGAATGGAATGGACAGTGTGTTGAAGAGAGCGTATAAAATGAACATTAACAAGAGCAAAACAAAAATAATGGAATGCGGTCTTAGAAAATCGGGCGATGCTGAAGGAATTAGATTAGGAAACGAAACAATGAAGGTGGTAGATGAGTTTTGTTACTTGGGTAGTAAAATAACGTGTGATGGTCGCAGTACAGAGGATATAAAATGCAGAATGGCAATGGGAAGGAAAGCATTTTTGAAAAAGAGAAATTTGCTAACATCGAATATTAATTTAAATGTAAGGAAGGCATTTCTGAAGACATTTGTGTGGAGTGTTGCCTTGTACGGGAGTGAAACATGGACAATAAGCAGTGCAGACAGTAAGAGGGTAGAGGCTTTTGAAATGTGGTGCTACGGAAGAATGCTGAAGATTAGGTGGGTAGATTGCATAACTAATGAAGAGGTACTGAACAGAATTGGTGAGAGAAGGAATTTTTGGCACACCCTGACTAAAAGAAGGGATCGCTTGGTAGGACACATTCTTAGACATCGAGGAATCGTAAATTTAGCATTGGAGGGAAGTGTGTGGAGTAAAAATCGCAGAGGGAGACCAAGAGACGCGTATAGTAAGCAGATTCAAGTGGATGTGGGTTGCCGTTATTATGAGGAGATGAAAAGGCTTGCTCAGGATAGAGTGGGGTGGAGAGCTGCATCAAACCAGTCTCCGGACTGAAGACCGTAACAACAACAACATAACTGGTACTCCGTCTATTCGATTAGTTGGGTTTCTTACTAGACTGCCGTTCAAAAGGAGATAGGTTGATTTGCTTGGCGCTTTGGTCACTTTTGTCCTTTGACACCGTGAGGTCAGAGAGTTTGTATGATGACTTGTGACAGCAGAGTGACTCTTTTGCGGCAGCACGACGCCAGCGCCGCCCCCGGCGCTGCCCCGCAACCACCGGCCCGAGAGCGAGCCTGCGCGCCCGCCACCCCTGGTGCTGCCGGCCAAGCCCCTGCCCACGGCCGCCACCCTGCTGGCGCAACCACCCTCCGCCACCGACCAAGCCAGGTGAGTACCCGTCTACCTGCGCCATACACACGTTTATAACTTGGCGCATCAACTCCTCCAGCAAATTCCCATCCTTACTGTATGTTGCCCTACAATGTCTACCCTCACTATTACTCGGCCGATGCAGTATGTAACAACCCATACAGTCCGTAAGACGTAAACTGCTAACTGAACTGTTCGATATCGTATTAACCCGCGGTCTCTCGCGTATATTGTTGTCACGCGATAACTCCCGTGTTAGATTTTTTCTAACAACGAGATCTTGCACCCTTTTCATCTCTTTGTGCCAGAAAAATACACGTTTATACAATAAATCATTTCTTTATAATTTAATATTCACAGAATATATGACATCAACTGCGATTGGGCAAAGCTGAAAATGTGTACCCAGCCGGGATTCGAACCCGGGTCTCCTGCTTTCTAGGCAGTTGCGCTGACCCCTAGGTACACATTTTCAGCTTTGCCCAATCGCAGTTGATGTCATATATTCTGTGAATATTAAATAATAACAACTGCAGGATCAGAAGCGCCACATGTATATAGTCTTTATAATTACCAAAGCATTATAAATTAGTATAAATATGGTATGGAACATGTAATTTGACGAATTTGTGGATGTTTGCAAGAAGAGCTATAATACCGAAGCACTGACAACGATAGACGAGATGTTAGAACCATTCCGCGGAAGTTTCAAAATCAGGAAGTATATAGCAAACAAGTCTGCAAAATATGGCATCAAGGTACATGCGCTTTGTGATGACACAACCTTTTATACGCTAAATATGGAAGTATATGCAGGCAGACAGCCTACTGGGCCATATCAAGTACCCAATGATGCAGAGAACGTAGTGTTGCGATTGATTAGACCGATTGGCAAAACAGGCAGAAACGTGACGATGGACAATTATTTCGCATCTATACCACTATGCCAACCATAGATTCACATTAGTAGATACACTACGGAAGAATAAAAGAGAATTCTGGACATAGAATGTAGGCAAGTAAACAAGAGCATTTGGAGAAAAACCATGCAACAACTACTTCATTTCCTCATACGTCTCAAAAAAAGAAACAGAAAAAGAAAGTTCTAATGTTATCCACCATGGACAGCGACGATTCTGTAGATGCTGACAGTGGCGAAACGAACAAACTTGAAGTAATTACACTCTACAATCTCAAAAAAGAGGTGTAGGTGTTGTCGACCGTTCTAAATCAGAACATTGTGTTCGAATAAGAAACCGCTGGCCCCTTACACTGTTTTTCAGTTTTATATACTTCCATATCCGACAGACAGTGTCATGTACTCTGTATAAACAATTGCTTCATTCAATTCCTAAAACTCAATAAGAATATCTGCTTTGCACATAAAAGACGTAACATGCGCTGAACGGTTTCAGGAGAAAACAAACGAACACATCCGCATGTTACAAGTGCAAGAAACGGACTAAAAGTGAAGCAAGGCGGTTTTCCACGGAAGGAGAAGTAATTGTTACGTTAAGGCTCCCGTGTTAGAAAAAATCTAACACTGCGCACAACTTCAAATAATGCCACAACTAACAAGCTATTGTTGAAATTTGACTGTCGAGTCACAGATTAATTGAATCACGAGATATGAAAGAATGCATTTTTAGATGGTCAGTCCATTAGCTTTGAAATGTGATGGAATATTCAAGTAAAATCGTAAATGTTAGATTTTTTTCTAACAACGCGAGTGATCGCGGGTTAATAACTGATCTATATGCTTTTTTTTCAGTATAGTATGACATGATAAAGTAAAGCTGCATTTTAACCCTGTAGTGACCAAATTATTTCCAGAAGTTGTAGACTTTTTATGAATACTATATTGGACTAAGAAGCCATACATAAAATCATAGTTTAAATCTTGAAAGTGAGAGTTTAGCCTACGGGTATAAAAAAATAGTGGGAACTGATGTTTCCACCGAATTTTGCAGTAACTAGACTTCATAAATTATATATATATATATATATATATATATATATATATATATATATATATATATATATATATATGTGTGTGTGTGTGTGTGTGTGTGTCTGTGTGTGTGTGTGTGTGTGTCTTTTACTTTTTAGTACCAAAAGCAGATTAAACATTTGATTCACTTTTATATAAGTTCATATTGTCCATTGAGTTCACTAAGGTGACGTACTAAGGAACTTAGAGAAGCAGGGTGCTACACACATGGGTACACGACAGTTACTACTCATTATATTTGTCCTCTTTTCTTTGTTTTGGTGCTACATTGGCGGCACGTTCTGTTTATAGTACCTTCTGCTGTCAAATGACTTCCTACTTTCGCCAGACGAACTTCATCTGGAACTCCAGACACGCCTTCTTTTGGTGTCTGAAAATGAACTGGCCTTCGTCTTCGCTTACGACTTGAGAAGCTGGAGATGAGCTGCCTTGTCAAATGCAACATAATGTTAGCTGGTCTGCTTCTGGAACTTCCACATAATGTAGGCACTGACAACTGCCAAATCTACAAGAAAGAATTTTAGTCTGTGCCACCACTTCCATGAATGTCGACCCACGGCATAACGTTCTCGCAGCTGATCAAATCGATCCACCCCTCCATTATTTTATTGTACTCTGCCACAGCCAATGGACAGAATACTTCACTCCTGCTTCCATCTTTTGTTCAAAATCTGCGAAGTGTTTGGTGACTGAAATCTTCACCACAGACAGCATCGACATCTTTTCTGGTAAAGTGTACAAAATTCTCAAAACCAATTCTGACGTGAGTCCAGCCATTCCAAACAATAACTACGATGCCGATTACACAGCCGCTCACACTGCACTTCACACACGTTCAGTGGGGAACATAGTTCTCTCTAATTTACCTTGCAATATTTATGTAATTTTCTTTGATATCCCGTAAATATAAAATTAGACAAATACAACACAAGTCACTTCACACCCAAAAGAAAAGCACACTATACAAAAAACGCTGTAATGGTTGAAACAATGGCTTGTTTTCCCGCGAAAACTGCGCTTCTGCATTGACAAACTAACAATGTAGAAATACAACCACTTTCGCGCACCTGCTGACAATCTATATGTAGTTAGCACACTCTAACAGAGATGGTAGTACATTGGTAGCACAAGTTAGAAGTTTGAACACTGAACTTGTAGCGATAAGAAGAGGGAACTATAGTTCCCACTGGTCACTAAAGGGCTAACCCTATCTTTTTACAGAATGTGATGAGTTTTGCAGACAGTATACTTCAATCGAGAAACTAGCTCAGAACACTGCTTACATAATTCAAAGGTACTTTAAAGACAGAATCAATTACGTAAACACGTAAAATACGAAAGTAATCATTATGTTACATTTATTGTGTGATCTAAGCAGATAAATTGAAATGATTAAATCTATTATTTCGCTACGAGAGGGTGGATGCGTACTAATTTCATTATTATTTTGGAATATCTCACATGTAATTTAATGTAATAAAACTTTTGTTAGCGGATGTACAAAACAAATGAATTGTATCCTTTTGATGAGATGACATGAAAAGATAAAGTTATAAACGAGCAGTTAAGTGAAATGTGTACGAGTATGTGAAAATGCTCGATTTCGCAAACTGTGGCAGGCATGCATCGGGCAGCTCGTCCCTGCGTCTCTTCAGAAGAAGTGCGTACTGCTGCTGGTGTTAGTGGACAGTGGTCGACGCCAGGCGATTCGTGAGCTCGCCCACGATACCGGATTAGAGGATACGACTGTGCTTCACATCCTGAAGGAACGCCTGGGCATGCAAAAAATTGTATCATGATGGGTTCCGCATGAACTGACGGAAATGAAGAAATGGATGCGCTACGATGCTGCTCAGACGCACTTGGAGAGCCATGAGAGCGAGATGGAGAGGGTTTCTTACGCCGTATCGTAACACTGGATGAGACATGGGCCTCATTTTGAAAACCGTACGTGAAACGCCAATCCAACGCATGGCGTCATTATGAGCCTGTAACGATACATATAGCAGGATAGTACAAAATGATTCCATATACAATGAGACGAAATTTTTTTCGCTATTTTATAGTTACATTTTTCATTTATTTTCTGGTGGACAGATATTTTCCTTATTATCTATTTCATAAAAATATAAAACAGATAATATCATTGGCAATACATTTTTAGATTCGTTGCCATAGATTATAGATTTCATTAACTAAGCAGCTCATTATTATTGGAAGATCTCTGATTAAAAAACCGAATGCCTGTGGCTGCTCTCTTGTTTTTGTTTAAGTTAGTTAGTAGTTAAGTAGATCTGATGCTGTTCGGAAAAAATGAGACAGTGAAGCTGATGATCAATTAAAATTTTTAATGGATTTTTTAAAATTTTTTATAATTTTTTTTTATTTGTAAAGTAGTGCATTTCAGTGCTATATTTCTAACTACATCAAGGCTTTAAAGCAACAGGTGTCCTCGACCTTGAGAAAAGGAAATGGTAATGACGAGTCTAGCCGGAGTAATTCACAATATTCTTGAAGAAAAATTTTTACAGTTAAAATACAATCAAAAATAAAAACTTTAACTACAAGAAACTATGACAAACATCGTCTCTCTTTGACCGCAAAATTATTATTTTTTTTCAATTATTTTTTTAATTACTACATAATAAATCGCCGCGAAAGTAGAAAGTGCGTCAGATCTCCAGCATGGTAAAAGTTAAGGTGATTCTGGTGTACGACTGTGATTGTGTTATCCTATCCCATTACGTTCCTACGCGGCAGACCGTCAATGCACAGTATTACTGCTCGTTTTTCGAACATCACCTTATTTGTCAAGGCAAGAAAGACGCAATGCTCACTCAGACAGTCACGTCCTCAGTATTAAAAAAAATATTCAAACGTCTGTAAATCTATCGGACCAAACTGCGTGGTCATCAGTCCGTAGCTTACAAACTACTTAAACCTAGGGAAACTTACCTAAGGACAACACACACACACCCATGCCTCAGGGAGGACTCGAACCTCCACGGCGAGCAACCGCGCGCTCCGCAGCGAGGCGCTTTAGACCGCTCGGCTACTCCACCGCGGCCCTCATTATTATTTGTTCGTTATATTGTAGTTGCAAACCTCGAAGTATGAGTATGACCTGAAGTCAGAAAATGTGTTTCCATCGGAAAATGTTCTTTCGTTTCGAATATATTTGTTTCGAATTTTTGTGAGAAGTGGATTTAAATTTTAAATCACTGCCAATGTCTTCTGCCTGTCTTCAGAATACAGTGCGTGAGCAGCTTCGCCTGGGCGTGTATGCTACCCGACCAGCGGCTGTTCATGGCGGGCTGCCTAACTAGCAGGCGTTGCTACTCGAGCCCGCAACGATACCAGCCATCGAACGAAGTTAAAATGTATTTCGGTTCGAAGGTCACGGTATACCGTCGTCCATATAGCGCACTTAACGATCAGAATTATCTGACTCACAATAGGATTTCTTCAGATGAAGTTATCTATAAGGGGTAGTTAAATATAACTGAGCCATTAAAGTCATCTTTACTGGATCCGCAGAATAAATGAGGTCAAAATGTTACATCTTCGTATTAGAAATTCGAATTTGCTTCAAATTATAATTGAGGAGTGACGTTTCAAAAAGCGATAAGTCCACTCACGAACAAAAATTAGTTTGAAGTGAATTTCTAATCTACAAAGTGTGACATATCGAGCTATGGTGTTGTTTTCATTCAAAACGATATTTTAACCGTTTAAATGAGGTGCAAAATTTGATTTTCGGTTCAAACTGATTCAAATAATGATAAGTCCATTCACAGCCGATTGCTAACGAAAGTTTTTCAGTAAGACAAAATCTGTGGCGCCAATAAAGAGTGCGTTTTAAAACTTCGCTGTAATGTATCTGTTGTATAAGCGTACCACTTGTTGTTGTGGCCAGTGTAGTGCCACATGAAAAGACTGGCTGGCCAGTACGTTGTTTAAGTGGCAGCTTGCTATTTGTGAAAAATATGACTGACATGGAAGAAGTTGTAAGTGTGAGGGACCACACGTCTCGAACCAGGAAGCGGCAGAAAGGCGTCGTGAAAAGGAAGATAGAGCAGATGGAGAGATTTTTTGTGAGATTGTCTGCTAAGCTGATTTTACTACACGTACTAACTACGTGTTTCGAATTAATTTTTGGATAGGTATCCACTTAAACAAGTACTATTTAAATATCTCAGATACCGTGATAACGACCATGAAATGCTGGAGTTTGAGCCTCCTCGCGGACACAAACAGGGAAGTTTCAAATGCTATAGCATCCCTGTATACCATCTGATCAGAAATAGAATGAAAGTCTACAGATACTTAAAATATAGCAGGACAGAAGACTCGTTCTCGCTTCATTTTTTTTTATCTATATTTATTTCAAAACACAGATGTCCTTTTGGCTGGTGGAAAACAAGAAAAGTCCATAGATTTCAAATATTCAGTTGGCAACACTGCCTTTAAACAAACAGTGAGATTTATCTCACTAATTCCATTGTTTTAACCTTTTGAAGCTTAGGAAATTCTCATACACAAATCCTAATTTACTGCACAACTTTCCCTAATACTAGTTTTTTTCTCCTCCCGTAAAATTTTTATTTGTGGACTAATCGCGTTTTGAAAAGCTACTCCTCAGTTACTCTGCTTCTGCCCTCTGTTTCCACTACAAGGCTGCTCTGGTTGTTGCCATCCTCAAGTGAACGTCAGGTTCCAGCCACTGTCTTTTTGTGATAAGAAGTCATGATTTATCTCAAAATGACCTTCTTTAGAAACAAACATTGTTAATCAACATTCAGATAAAAAAATTATTCGTATTCTTATCCTTACAGAGAAAGAACTGAAGACACTGTAGCACGCATAGACCAAAGATATGGTCTCTGGCATCACGTTTCGCTGTATGTAACCTCCTTGCTATAGAGTCGCAAACGTCATCGCTGGCGTTTTTTTATAATCTGACGACTTTAAACCACCATATCTTCCACCCCCTTATACCTATCGGCATGGAATTGCTATGGTGTACAACGGGAGATTCTGGACAACAATTACACAAACCATTCGTTTGCGTTCTGTACTTTTCGCTGCAGAGCGAAATACACACACACACACGCGCACACACACACACACACACACACCCGTATAGTTTTATATACACCGATAACTTTCCATCCCAATATTCCGCCGGCCGCGGTGGCCGAGGAGACTGAGGCGCTCCAGTCACGGTCAGCACGGCCACTACGGTCGGGGGGTCGAATCCCCCCTCGTAAGTAGTTCATAAGTAGTTTGTAGGTTTAGGGACTGATGACCCCGTAGTTAAGTCCCATAGACTATACAAACATTTCAACATTTTTTGAAACCCAATATTCCATCCCAATTATCCACCCTATTATCATTATCAACCCTCAAGCAACAATGCAACCAATAAAACCATTTTCAAAGAGTAAATACAATTTTCAACGATTAATTATTGTCCGCATTTCACGTCATATTATTCACATTACTAAATATCTATCAGATCGCTATAAAACCGTGCCTAAAACCTTCCTCAGGTACAAATTAATAACTGTATAAATATTTAAGTCTCTGCGTCATAACGTTCGGACGTGATAAGCATACACCGACCAGACATTCACATTAATATATATATATATAGCTATTCAATCGCCATAAAACCGTGCCTAAAGCCTTACTCGAGTAGACATTAGTAACTGTACAGATTTTTAGCTCTTTATGTCTTGTGGTTCAGACGTGATAAACGTACACCGAACAGACATTCACATTTATAGATATAGATAGCATGAGAGGTACAATAAGTGGCAAATTATTTTTCGACTTTATTCAGTATCGAGATAAATAGTTCTTGTGACAAAGCGACACTGGTTGTAAAATGTTTTACGAACGTCAATCGAACAAGACGTCCACTTGAGAACGGCAATAGCCGAAACATGTTTGTAGTGGAAATAGCCAGCACAGATTGAATAAATATAATTTGCAGCGAATGTGGGGGAGTTGGATGGAGGAAATTGAAATTATCGACAAGTGAGAGGAGCAGTTGCACTGAGAAAGAGTAGGAGCAGGTGACCAGGAGATGGTATGGGGGAAGATTGTAATAAATAGGTAGAGATGTGGAAGAGATATGTGGCAAAGATAAGGGCAAAACATTAGAAGGAGCAGGAGAAGAAGAAGAGATTGACGGAGAATGGTGGAGCAAGAAATGACGAACAGATGGAGAGAGGAGGAGGAAAAAAAGGCTGAGGGTTTTAGAGGTGGATAAGAAAACGGGATAGAGAGAATGGAGGGAGGAGCATATGGAACAATAGAAGATTGCAAAAAATGAGTGGCCAGGAAAAATGCGTAGTTCCCAGTTAGACAGAACAATGGAATGAAGCAGGGATGTCCTCTACGTCTCTGATGTACCTCTGCAACAACGTCTGAGCAAGAGGAATGTTTTGGAGACAAGGATCCGTGAGTGCTAATGCATTGAGCGATTTTGATCAACAATTTATTTCACTAAATATTATTTCTACAGATCTTGGCACATGAGTACAAGGTTGAATAAGCAAACCGTGGCCAGCAGACCTTAAATTAATTTCACAAAATTAGGAGAGCCATTTTTAATAATTACTTGTACTAAAAGAAACGTGTGCATTTATGATAAAATTCCTCAGAACAAAGAGTGTACTCAGTATTAGTAATCTAAGGAATAACCAAAATCACTTGACATGACCTCACGCTTCTTTAAATTTAATGTTTCACGACAGTGTGCATTTAACATTAACATACAGTACAAAAAAAAAAAAAAAAAAAAAAAAAAAAAAAATGAAAACTATAAATTCAAGAGTGCATTTAACTCAGTAAAAGTTTATTCATTAATTAAGACCTAAGCGTCCACCATTATGAAACAAAAATAGGAGAAGGTTAAAATTACTCAAAAGAGTAAACATTAAATCCATTAAACTAATGTGTCCACTAAAGACCAGACGCTTGCACTATGCAAATTTACGTGCACAAAATTTCATTTTTCATTAAAACAACGCCCACTTCAGTTTAATAACATTAATCCTTTTTAGAAAAATTTGCACTGAAGTTAGCCCAAATAAGAACTATAAACAGAACATAAGGCCTCGTAATCAAACTTGGCTATCTTATGAAAATTAAAATACACAATGTTGTGTACTTTCTACAGGTTTGTTTATTACGTAAATCGATCTTCGGCTTCTAATGCCATCATGAGACATTTACTGAAGTTTATTGAAAGAACTTGAGTTGTCAACAAACCGGAAGAGAAATAAATTATCACGTTTCATGGAGCAGTTACAATGTAAACAAAAGTTTTCACATCGTGTTGGCAACCTGTTTGACTTCGTCCTTCCGACTACTGAACATACGATCCTTGGGAAAGGTTTTAAATTCGTTCCGCCACATCCATCCATCCGAAAAATATTAGATGTAATGAAGGTAGATGTTGATTAACAAAAGAAAAATAGTTAACATAACTTGGCTACCTTAATTTCAACATTTGAACAATTTTAAGACAGACAGAGAAACGTATTACAACTAGTGGATCTTAGCTTTACAGCGGCAACCAGTTACTCAGCCTGTTGCAACAGTGATCCTCAGCTTAGGCGCAGACGCTAAACAACGGTAAGCACGACACACCGGTCTGCGCGTACTCAGTGCCCAGTTAAGTCACTTACATACCCCACGCTTCTGCAACAGGAAAAGAAAAAGACATAAGTTCACAAGGCTGGGCAAGGCAGTTAAATACATTAAGCACAGCCGAAGACATTTAAAAAAAAAAAAAAAAATGTTCGAATGTTTTAGAGCTTATGGGACTTAACTGCGGGGTCATCAGTCCCTAAACTTACAAACTACTTATGAACTAACCTATACTAAAGACGACACACACAGCCATTCGCGAGGGAGGATTCGAAACTCCGACGAGGGAGGCCGCGTGATCCGAAACGTGACGCTCCAGACCGCTCGGCTTCTCCCGCACCGCACACTTTAAGCAAGTGAGCATCAGAAACTAGTACCCAATTCAAGACAGATGTCAGTTCTGTAAGGAATTTTAAGCCGAATCGTAAGCAATTCACCGTGCAAGCGGCTATTCATAAATTCTGCACTGAAATCTGTCCCCAATGATACGGACTACAAGACAGGTCACAAAGGTCAATGGGCCACGGATCACCCTTGAGCCATCAACACCTAGAAGACGAGGCCTCACAACTGGCGGTGCCTACGTCACACCGACCAAGCCACAGACAGCTGACTGGCCGGCCGCTACAAGGCGTGCCCCAGCGGCCAGCCAGTCAGCTGGCGGCTGTGGCTTGGTCGGTGTGACGTAAGCACGGCCAGTTGTGAGGCCTCTTCTTCTACGCGGTGTTGCTTGAGCACACAGGGCAGCGAGACGCACACAACTGTACCAGTTACTCTTCAGGGAGAAAACTCCTTGAGCAGAAGGCAAATGTTCTCACCATTCATCGGCCGACCGGTTTCCAACCAGGGCCACCTCGTCCAAAATCAGGAAGACTTGCTCACACCGTGTACGTGTCACTGCTCGGTAGCAGACTTGTGCATAATAGTTCGCGATCAGGAGCGCTACTTCGTTCTTTTGGTTCGTCCGCTCCCAGTGACGGCTGAGCGGCGTGGTCTGCGCATGCAGGTGGAGGGAGAAGTTCCCCCACCTAGCTGCTTCATGCGCTTGCTGCTTGAGCCGCTAGCGATGTCACGCTAACCTAAAGAAACAGTTTGTGGATAATTTCTCGCGTTTAAGTTTAGAGTTATCTCTATATCTTGGCATTATGGAAGTTATTAGTCAGATATTTCAGAGTGCAGAATACTTCAAAGAAGAAATTTTGTAGCACTGAACTATGTAATCTAGCAGGCAGACGCTCACCTAGAAATGGCTCTTATCAGCAGAAGGCAAACAAGTGATTTTTAATTCTGCTGCGCGCCCTCTCGCTATTGCCCGTCGTTCTTCGGAAAAGAATTCAACGAACTAAGCGCATGTTCTAGTTGGCGACCGATCATGCTTTTAGTTCGCGACCGATAGCGCATATTTTAATTCACAGCTCGGCCGCAAAGTAGGTCGCTCTTTTCAGTTAGTCAGCTCTTTTTAGGCCGTCAGCTCTTTTTAGGTCGTCAGCTCTTTTTAGTTCGTCAGCTCTTTTTAGTTCGTCAGGTCTTTTTAGGTCGTCAGCTCTTTTTAGGTCGTCAGCTCTTTTTAGGTCGTCAGCTCTTTTTAGGTCGTCAGCTCTTTTTAGGTCGTCAGCTCTTTTTAGTTCGTCAGGTCTTTTTACTTCGTCAGGTCTTTTTAGTTCGTCAGGTCTTTTTAGGTCGTCAGCTCTTTTTAGGTCGTCAGCTCTTTTTAGGTCGTCAGCTCATTTTAGGTCGTCAGCTCTTTTTAGGTCGTCAGCTCGTTTTAGTTCGTCAGCTCTTTTTAGGTCGTCAGCTCGTTTTAGTTCGTCAGCTCTTTTTAGGTCGTCAGCTCTTTTTAGGTCGTCAGCTCTTTTTAGGTCGTCAGCTCTTTTTAGTTCGTCAGCTCTTTTTAGTTCGTCAGGTCTTTTTAGGTCGTCAGCTCTTTTTAGGTCGTCAGCTCTTTTTAGGTCGTCAGCTCTTTTTAGGTCGTCAGCTCTTTTTAGTTCGTCAGCTCTTTTTAGGTCGTCAGCTCTTTTTAGTTCGTCAGCTCTTTTTAAGTCGTCAGCTCTTTTTAGTTCGTCAGCTCTTTTTAATTCGTTAGGTCTTTTTAGTTCGTCAGGTCTTTTTAGGTCGTCAGCTCTTTTTAGGTCGTCAGCTCTTTTTAGTTCGTCAGCTCTTTTTAATTCGTTAGGTCTTTTTAGTTCGTCAGGTCTTTTTAGGTCGTCAGCTCTTTTTAGTTCGTCAGCTCTTTTTAGTTCGTCAGCTCTTTTTAGGTCGTCAGCTCTTTTTAGTTCGTCAGCTCTTTTTAGATCGTCAGCTCTTTTTAGTTCGTCAGCTCTTTTTAGTTCGTCAGCTCTTTTTAGGTCGTCAGCTCTTTTTAGTTCGTCAGCTCTTTTTAATTCGTCAGGTCTTTTTAGTTCGTCAGGTCTTTTTAGGTCGTCAGCTCTTATTAGGTCGTCAGTTCTTTTTATTTCGTCAGCTCTTTTTAGTTCGTCAGCTCTTTTTAATTCGTCAGATCTTTTTAGTTCGTCAGGTCTTTTTAGGTCGTCAGCTCTTTTTAGGTCGTCAGCTCTTTTTAGTTCGTCAGCTCTTTTTAATTCGTCAGGTCTTTTTAGGTCGTCATCTCTTTTTAGGTCGTCAGCTCTTTTTAGTTCGTCAGCTCTTTTTAATTCGTCAGGTCTATTTAGTTCGTCAGGTCTTTTTAGGTCGTCAGCTCTTTTTAGGTCGTCAGCTCTTTTTAGTTCGTCAGCTCTTTTTAATTCGTCAGGTCTTTTTAGTTCGTCAGGTCTTTTTAGGTCGTCAGCTCTTTTTGGGTCGTCAGCTCTTTTTGGGTCGTCAGCTCGTTTTAGTTCGTCAGCTCTTTTTAGGTCGTCAGCTCTTTTTAGGTCGTCAGCTCGTTTTAGTTCGTCAGCTCTTTTTAGTTCGTCAGCTCTTTTTAGTTCGTCAGCTCTTTTTAGGTCGTCAGCTCTTTTTAGGTCGTCAGCTATTTTTAGGTCGTCAGCTCTTTTTAGTTCGTCAGCTCTTTTTAGGTCGTCAGCTCTTTTTAGTTCGTCAGCTCTTTTTAATTCGTCAGGTCTTTTTAGTTCGTCAGGTCTTTTTAGGTCGTCAGCGCTTTTTAGGTCGTCAGCTCTTTTTAGTTCGTCAGCTCTTTTTAGTTCGTCAGCTCTTTTTAGGTCGTCAGCTCTTTTTAGTTCGTCAGCTCTTTTTAGTTCGTCAGCTCATTTTAATTCGTCAGGTCTTTTTAGTTCGTCAGGTCTTTTTAGGTCGTCAGCTCTTTTTAGGTCGTCAGCTCTTTTTAGGTCGTCAGCTCTTTTTAGTTCGTCAGCTCTTTTTAATTCGTCAGGTCTTTTTAGGTCGTCAGCTCTTTTTAGGTCGTCAGCTCTTTTTAGTTCGTCAGCTCTTTTTAGGTCGTCAGCTCTTTTTAGTTCGTCAGCTCTTTTTAGTTCGTCAGCTCTTTTTAGTTCGTCAGCTCTTTTTAGTTCGTCAGGTCTTTTTAGTTCGTCAGGTCTTTTTAGGTCGTCAGGTCTTTTTTGGTCGTCAGCTCTTTTTAGGTCGTCAGCTCTTTTTAGGTCGTCAGCTCTTTTTGGCTTTTCCTACCGCTACTAAAGGAGCTCTTTCTTTTGTTATGACAGCTTTTTTATATAATGATCAGTGTTGCCCAAGCGTGTGCTATTACCCGTATTTTTGGACAATTAGACATCAAATACCTGAGCAAAGAAACCAGTTTTTTACACAAATGGCTGATACAATGGTATTCAACTACTTTGCATACACCTTACTCGTAGTAAATATTATTTAGACGCTGCTGAATACGTTAGAAAAGAAAATCTGTGGCAGTGAACTATGAAACTACAGCTGAGCTGCATCTCAGCTGGGAATGACGCTGACTTGTAGAAGGGAATCATGCGATTCTGCGCAGTTTCGAGTCCTCTCACTGTTCCCCGTCAGTCTTCGGAAAAGGAGCAGACGAACTAAGAGGCGAGGGACCTGCGAACTAGTTTGCGTAGTTCGCCTGTGGGAGCGCTCTTCCGAACTAGTTCTTTCGCGAACTACACGAGACCACTCGGCAGTACCGGAACCGCCACAGCCACGCACGCCGTCCATCCCCTCTCTGACGTCGACGGCTCGCTCGCTCTCTCGACCGATTTCCAGAACGCCTCAAGCTTTCCACTCGCGTTTTTGCAAAATCTGTGATCCTTTCCGGTGCTACCAGCGTCCGCTCGAAACTAACTGAACTTCTGAACACCGTTATCGATACAATCGTATCACTTTCATCGCTGCCATGCACCAGATAATGGTAGAAGCGGAGACGCAACTGGCTGAAATAAATATGACAACATGTCTTACATTCTGCTGCAAGGGATAAAAACAGGTTGGATGCATGAGGGAAGGTGGGGAAACAATACAGTGTGAAATTCAATGCAAAGATGTAAGGTGCTGCGAATAAATACAAAGAAAGATCCTGTATCATTAGCTACACTGTAGCAGATCAGCAACTGGAAGCAGTTAATTCCATAAATTATCTGGGAGTAGGCATTAGGAGTGATTTAAAATGGAACGACCATATAAAATCAATAGTCGTTAAAGTAGATGCCAGACTTAGATTCATTGGAAGAATCTTAAGGAAATTCAGTTCAAAATCAAATGTTCAAATGTTTGTTAAGCTTATGGGACTTAACTACGGGGTCATAAGTCCCTAAACTTACAAACTACTTATCAACTACCTTATACTAAGGACGGCACAAATATCCATGCCCGAGGGGGGATTCGAGCCCCCGACCGTAGTGGCCGTGCAGACCGTGACTGCCGGCCGCGGTGGCCGAGGGGACTGAGGCGCTCCAGTCACGGTCTGCACGGCCACTACGGTCGGGGGTTCGAATCCCCCCTCGGGCGTGGATATATGTGCCGTCCTTAGTCTAAGCTAGTTGATAAGTAGTTTGTAAGTTTAGGGACTGATGACCCCGTAAGTTCAAGTCCCTTAAGCTATACAAACATTTGATTTGAGACCGTGACTGGAGCGCCTCAGTGTCTTCGTCCACCGCTGCCGAAATGCAGTCCGAAAATAAAGGAAGTTGGTTACAGTACACTTGTTCGCCCACAGCTTGAATACTGCTCACTGGTGTGGGATCCGTACCAGGTGGGGTTGATAGAGGAAGTAGAAAAGATCCAACAGAGAGCGCTTCGTTACAGGATCATTTGGTAATCGTGAAAGCGTTACGGAGACGATCGATAAACTCCAGTGGAAGACTCTGCAGGAGAGACGCTCTGACGTTCGGTACGGGTTCTTGTCGACGTTTCGAGAACATACTTTTACCGAGGAGTCTAGCAGTATATTGCTCCCTCCTACGTATATCTCGCGAAGAGATTAGAGCCCACACAGAGGCATACTTACAATATTTCGTTAGGCGAACGATACGTGATGGAATAGGAGGGAGAACTGATAGTAGTATTCAAGGTACCCTCCGCCACACACCATCGGGTGGCTTGCGGAGTATGGATGTACGTGTAGTGTGAAGTGATGGTAACATTGAGAAATGAGAGAAGCGTCGCTACAGATAGAGAGACACATCATGATGAGAGAGATAATTACCTGAAGCCAAATAATGTAGGCCTGTGTCAAGATGTTTACGGTCGCATATTTGGGCTGGAGCTCACAATTTCACGTCAGACACGTCGTGGGTTCGTGATATAACATGGGGACCAAACTTCACCAAAATGTCGTTTATTGGTATCTTCTATTGTTACATGTGCTCCTTCCTAACATTCTCTCTATCCCATCTTCTTATCCACCTCTAAAACCCTCAGCCTCCTTTTCCTCCTCCTCTCTCCATCTGTTCGTCATTTCTTGCTCCACCATTCTCCGTCAATCTCTTCTTCTTTTCTTCCTCCTAATGTGTTGGCCCTTCTCTTTGCCACCTATCTCTCTGTCTCTTCCACATCTCTACTTATTTATTACAATCTTCCCTCATTCTATCTCCTGTTACTCCTTCTCTCTGTTCACCTGCTCCTACACTTTCTCTGCGCAACTGTTCCTCTCACTTGTCCATAATTTCCTCTATCCTCCAACCAAAGCCATAATTCCTGTAATCTAAAACTTCGTATCCTGTCCCACGTTAGATGATCCTCACGCAAGCTGTGTCAACCACAGCCGGCACAGCTGTTTCGTATTCCCAGCTTGTAGTTCAGCGTTAGCTGTGACACCTGACACTGGGCCGCACTCACCCCCTTCGCCTGGTTCCCAGGTCCATCGCCGGCGTGGACATCCGCTCCAACGTCATCCCTTCGTCGTCGTCGTCGTCGTCGCTGTCGCAGAAGCCCGTGGTGACGTCAGAGCTGGTGAAGAGCGTCTCGACCAGTCTGCCCACCGCACCAGCCGCCGCCAACGCCACCAACGCCACCAGGCCTGAGGTCGCCATCTTCCAGGTAACTCAGGCTTCCAAATACATCAGGTGCGTAAGGGCACACGTCCGAGATTTTCTCATCCCAAAAGTTCTGCAAAGATAACAGTAGGACTGGTTCTAACCAAAGTTTCAGTAATAGCGATCTGCAAATCATTTGAAAATATGAAGTCCTCGATTATACTTTGAGGTGACAGAATTCATGGCATATCTCTTAATATCGTATGGGAAGTCCTTTTGGCTGGGTAGATGCAGCAATTCCATACGACATCGAAGTCCTGAGCAGGAATACCTTGTCACGCTATCTATATAGCAGTCCACAACTGCGAAGTAGGATTCTGTGCACTAAATTATCTTTCAATTACATCCCATTAATGTTGGATGGGTTCATGTCGGACGCGGTGGCCAAATCTATCTGTCCGGAACGATCTTGAACGAATTCTCGAACAATGTTGTGAGATAGTGAAATGGTGCACTGTCGTTCACAGAGACTCTATTTTCGGAAACATGAAGCCCACGAATATTTGTTAATGAATAGCCCAACATTACCATTTCCACTCAATGATCAGTTCGGTAAGAGCAGAGTATGCAGTCTTTTCAATGTAAAGATAAATCCACACCATTCTGGAAACATCATTAGCTAGCAGAATGCCCTCTTGACTATTATTGGACTTCAATACTCCTGAAGTGTTTGGGACACCCATGAGATCAAATAGAAACAATTCACAGTCTGGCTTCTCTCGGTCATTAATGCAGGCTGTTCATCGGCCACTGCGATGTCTGTGGTGAGATGTTGTTGTTGTGGTCTTCAGTCCGCAGACTGGTTTCATGCAGCTCTCCACGCTACCCTGTGTTGTGCAAGCCTCTTCATCTGAGAATACGTATGGCAACCCACAAACTTTTCAATCTGCTTACTGTATTCGTCCCTCGTTCTCCCTCTATGATTTTTACCCTACAAACTTCCTTCTAATGCTAAGTTGACGATTCCTTGACATCTCAGAATGTGTCCTACCAACCTATCCCTTCTCTTAGTCAGTATATACCAGAAACTCCTTTTCTCCGCAATGCATATTAATTACATATTAATTAGTTACGTGATCTATCCATCTAATTTCATCATTAGTCTGAAGCACCACATTCCAAAGAGTTCTACCGTCTTTTTGTCTTAACTTATCGTCCATGTTTCACTCCCATACAATGCTACACTCCAGGCAAATGCTTTCAGAAAGGACTTCCTAACATTTAAATTAATATTGAATGTCAATAAATTTCGCTTATTCAGAAACGCTTTTCTTTTCATGGCCATTTTATATTTACTTACTTCGGCCACCAGAAGTTTTGTATCAAAACTCATCTACCACCTTTGTTGTTTCGTTACTTCATAAAATACCTTCAGCATTGCTTCATTTCCTGCCACTACATTCCATTACCATCGTTTTACTCTTATTAATGTTGATCTCTGACCCTCCTTTCAAGACACTGTCCAATTCGTCCAGTTGTTCTTCCAGGTTATTTGTTGTCTGACAAAATTACTATGTCAGTGGCGAACCGCAAAGTTTTATTTCTTCTCTGTGAATTGGAATTCTGTCTCCAAATAAATAATGTTTTTCACAAAATTTTGATAGAGTATATACAGTTCCGTACAGTAAATGGCACAACTCCAGTAATAAATATAGACTTCGAACATATGTCTGTAGGTAAGGTAAATTTTTCAAAAAATTTAGGTGTATCCATTGATGAGAGATTAAGCTGGAAATTATACATTCATGGTCTATTAGGTAAGAATCTCAGTAAATTAGCTTACTACGCCTATTTTCATTCACTACTTTCGTATGGCACCATATTCTGGGGTAATTCGTCATTCAGTAAAAATTTATTCGTTGCACAAAAGCGTGTAATCAGAATAATTGCTGGAGCATCCTGCAGACATTTAGGGATCTAGGGATCTTCACTGTAGCTTCATTATATATATCATGAAATTTGTTATTAGCAATCCCACCCAATTCAAAAGTAATAGCAGTGTGCATAGCTACAACACTAGGAGGTAGGGTGATCTTCACTATTCAAGGTTAAATCCAACTTTGGCACAGAAAGGGGTGTATTATGCTGCCACAAAAGTCTTCGTTCATTTACCAAACAACTTCAAAATCCTGACAGCCAACTAGCATTTAAAAATAAATTAAAATAATTTCTGAATTACAATTCCTTCTACCCATTTTATGAATTTTTGCATATAAATTATTAAATCTGAAGCGAAAGAAAAAAAAATAAAAAAAATTAAGAAAAAATTAGAAAAACATAAAAATAATAAAATATATTTTTGTCATGTAAAATTCTGTGTAATGTAATCTCTTCTACAGACGCCTTTTATTAACCTGACACGTTCCACATTATTACAAAATGTATTCGTGATATATCACATTCTGCTGAACGGAAAGATTCAACAATATTGCCGCGAGAGACCACGCACACCAACTGCCGGCGTGGCGCAGGGGATCGCGTCACGGACTGCGGCGCTGAAGGTCGCCGGTTCAATCCCGCCCACCGGCAAAAATTTATTTCTTTGTAATTAACAATTCCAGAAGGTTCCACATCTTCCTTATGTTCACTTGTAAATTCTACTTGTTTCTTATGTTAACTGTTCTTGTAATTTCTGGTACATTCTGTCTGTGTTTAATAGCAGAGCACTCTGCCTGAGAGGCATTCTGGCCTCAGCTGTCGCCGCGAACGGAAGTACACGCTACCGCTCCGCCTCGCCAGTATTTACGCCAGTGCTGTATTGAGTCGTGGTTCTAGTTCTCTGTTCTGAGTGTTGTTTCTGTGCCGTTTTACGTCGTCTACTTTGTTCTTTTGTGGGTGTTTTCTTTGTGTTCGGCGATTCGTCGTCGATCTACGGAATTTCGGTTGTAACCGGAATCCCACAGCACCTGCAAAACATGTCTGCATCCAAGAGGAAGAACACCCTGGCCTTTTACTTCGACAAAGAGACCCGGCGAATCCAACCGTCACGAGTTGAACTGGACGACTGGCTTACGCAGGTAATCGGCATCAGCATTGATTCTGATCATACCATGCAGTTAGACCAAGACGAATATTGTGTATTTGTGAAGTTTTATGGCCCGGTAACTGTCGATAAAATCCTGTCTACGTTTGGTAGAAGTGCAGACTTTCTACATAGAAACGGCGCCAAAAGTAGAGTCGCTATAAAAAGGGCAGATACAACTTAAAGGACTGTCGCGTGCTCAATCTGCCGATTGAAATTGATAACGAGAAAATCAGGGAGGTCCTGTGTAAATACGGGGAAGTGAAAGAAATCATTAATGAGAGGTGGGGTCCGCAGTACAAACTGCAATGTTTTAGTGGTGTGAGATCCGTAGACATGGAAGTTAAGACTAACATTCCATCTCATATAACAGTTGACGGTTGCAAAGCATACGTCATATATACTGGACAAACGCCATTCTGCCACGTATGTAAGGAGTCGGGTCACTTTAGGTCAGACTGTCCCCGTTGCGTAACTGTGTTGAAAACCAATTTAACACTGCGACGAAAATTAACGTTGAATGAAGTTTTATCGAGTGACAAGTCTGCACAATCGGAAATTGAAAAGGTTAATACCAACAGTCCCGAGAACCTTGCTGAAGAAATCAATGAGTTTCCGGCTCTGAAAGTTCAACAGGGTTCTGATCCTGTCCTTCATGACAATGAAATACAGAATGAAAAAAGGCCGCACGAACAAAGTGAGGATCACTCGGACGACGAAATTTCATGCAAGTCCCCTGCAATTCGTAAACCAAGAGCCTCTGGTGAGGAACAATTAATAGATGACGACGGAATGCAGATCGATCCCGTAATACCGGAAGAAAAACTCGAATCTCCGGTAGACTCGGAGGCAGAAGAGGTAGAGCAGGAAAGGGTAGCTGCGACCAGTGCCGCCGCGAGTGACGCGCAACTTCCGCCTCAGAGCGGGCAGCCCGAGGTAAACACCGGCTGTAAGCAGGAAGTAAACAGCAGTACACAGCAGCCTCTAAGCAAAGCCTTACCACAGGTAGCAGCAAGAGGGATGCATGACGTAGGGCCAACCGTGCCAACAGTTACGCCTGCTAGCGTGCTTCTTACGACCACCCAGTCTGGTGGCTGTATTTCCACCACCTCGACAGCAAAAGAACCTGTCTTATGTGCTTGTCGCACTGCAATTACAACGCAGACTAGTTCATGCCCTCCTACCACCTTAACTGCAAAACAACCCGTGACGTACGCTACAGTAGCCGCAACTCCCATACAAACCAGCGGCTACCTTACAACCACCGCGGGCACTCAGGAAGGAAGACGTCGCAAAATCAAACAGCCTAATCTCACTGTTCCTCGAAATGTAGGGAAAACGAAACCAGGGGGACCGGAGAAGACGCAGAAAAATATCAGTTATGAAATAGTGCAAGAATATCACGATGATGACCATACCAAAGATTTCAGTTAGGTTACCTCACGACTTAGTATGGATAGCAGGAATTTTGTCAATTGTTCAACGAATTTGTTGTAAGTCTGATCATTATTTGATTTATTACTGAGAACCGTTACTTCTCTGCTCACTGCAACAAATTTTTTATTTTAATTTTTATTTTAAATTAAGTTTAAGAAATGCAAGCATACACTATAGCCACTATCAACATAAATAAAATAACTTCAGAATTAAAAATAGCTGCACTAAAGGAATATTTATATCAGTCTGGAACAGACATTGCGTTATTGCAAGTGTTATGGACAACTGACCTCAAGGTTTCAGGCTATGTAGAAATTTTAAATGTCTGTCCTGTAACGCATGTAGGAACAGCCTTTTTAATATGCGAAGGGATACCTGCGACGACCATCGAAAGACTGAAATCCGGGAGGGCATTATCTGTACAGATTTTCAATATCACTTTTATTAATGTATACGCTCCGTCAGGGAATACCAACAGATCCGACAGAGCCACATTTTTTACAGAAGACATTGTGTATTTATTGCGGAAAAATCCAAGCAATTTGGTATTGGGCGGAGATTTTAACTGTGTTATTAACCGCAAGGACCAGACACCTAATTTTAATGGCTCTGTTGAACTGAAACATTTAATAAACGACTTAAAGCTTAAAGATGCGTGGGAAATTTTTAACCCAACGGCCGTTGAGTTCACTTTCGTCACCAGCACTGCACGAAGTAGAATAGACAGGCTTTATGTATCTGAGAATCTGCAACAATTTGTCCTGAGAGTGGAGACCATACCTGCTTATTTTAGTGATCATAGTACAGTCGTCTCTTGTCTTAACGTCAGTCCTCAACTAACAAGACGTTTCAAAAATCAGTGGAGCCTCAATATCTCCCTTTTAAATGAGGATGATCTTGAGGATGAAATGTTAGCAGCGTGGGATTTGTGTCTTCGGTCAATCGAGAGATATCCGTCAGTGTTAGACTGGTGGACCAAAAGGGCGAAGCCGAAGATGAGGACAGTTCTAATGCAATTCAGTGCACGGAGGAATAGAGAGCTGAAGGACACCATGGAGCATTATTATACCGTTTTGAGGGAACTGTACGAACGGGCAAGTGTGTCACCTCCTCGCATTGAAGACATCCGGAAAGTCAAAGCGAAGGTCCTGAATCTGAAAAGAAGTCAATTAGAAGGTCTGAAAATAAAATCTAAGGCAATATCTGTATCTGAAGACGAAACCACTTCGCTTTATCACCTTCTGCCAGAAATAGAAGAACAAGTTTCATCGAGGAGATACAGACGGAAGATGGAACGAAACTCTGTTCAAAAACACATCGTCAATGAGATCTATAGATATTACCAGGATTTATATTCAGATAACCGAACTGATGAAAATTCTCCCGCAGATTTTCTAAACATCGTTGAGTCGCACATATCAGAGGAATACAATGACGAACTGTTGTCCCCTGTCACCAAAGAAGACATGTATGACATAATATGCAACTCTCCGCCCAAGAAATCTGCCGGCCCTGACGGTCTGCCAGTAGAATTTTACAAGCGGTTTTGGTTTCTCATAGGTGACAAAATTACGCAAATGGCAAATGAAGTTCTTGCTGGTAAAATGGTACCACCAGAATTCAAAGTGTGCAAAATTGTTTTGATTCCGAAAAATGCAGGGAGGAAGAACCTGCAAAATTTCCGTCCTATTTCTTTACTGAATTCCGACTATTAAATTATATGCAGGATGATCAACAACAAACTTCTAAGCATTTCCACGAAAATCATTAGTCCTTACCAGTCAGGTGTTGCCAATCGGACCATATTCTCAATATTTCAGAATACCGGGACGTAATAGCTCTAACGGCCGTTACCAACATCAAGTGTGCCCTGCTCTTTCTCGATTTCCACAAAGCCTTTGACTTAGTAAACCACAGATATCTCTTCGGAACAATGAAGAAAATGGGCTTCCTTCCCAGATATATCGATATGATTAAAACTACCGCCACAGGAATAAAGGCAAACATATCTGTTAACGGCCAAAACACCAGGCAACTAAATATTAGCAGAGGGTTTCCACAAGGTAGCCCGCTGTCGATGTCCTTATTTATTATATCCCTAGAGCCCTTTCTGCAACACGTCCATGCCAATCTAACAGGCATTTTGTTATCTGGGCATAAGGCAGCTATCCGAGCGTATGCGGACGATGTGGCCGTCATATTAAGAGGTAACGATGATGTAATGAACCTAGACCGGATTGTAAAAAACTACTGTCTTGCGTCCGGCGCTTCAATCAATGCTTCCAAAAGCAAATTCCTAAATTTACGGGGCATTCCTCAATTCCGAATACCGTGGGCGGAAGAAGTAGAGAAGATTAAAACGCTTGGCGTACTCCTAACTAAATGCCCATTAAAAATGTCTGCGGTGAACTGGAAAAAACACTTTGGGGAAAATACAAGGATCCATCATCGGGAATAGAGATCGACGTATGAACCAGATCCAAAGAGTAAAATTCATAAACTCCTGCATTTTTTCGAAAGCTTATTATACGGCTCAAGTGTTCCCAGCCCCCGTAATGGTCACAAAAAAGATAATGTCTATTGCAACAAACTTCCTATGGAGAGGGGAAACCTTCAGGGTAGACGTTCTAACAGCATTGTTAGACCCTAAAAATGGAGGTCTCGGTCTTGTGGACATGAAGAACAAGGCTTCTGCATTATATATAAAAAGACCTGTTAACATACTCAGGACACACCCAGATAGCATTACAGCTAAGATATTTCAATGTGTTAAACCCGTTAGCCTGCAGTCTCCGGTGGATGTACAAGCAATAAACCCCCGTCTCCGACACATAAGGACCTTTTATATCGAAGCGAGTTACCACACTGATATTGTCAACAGCTCGAGGGATGTAACGACAAGAGATATTATACGCAAAAAGATGGAAAATGAGGAAAGAAACAAAATAGCAACTAAGTTCCCAAATATTAACTGGACAGCTGTTTGGAAAAACTTAAACCTGAAATGTTTGTCATCTGACGTCGTTTCTGCATGGTATAAGTAGTGCACAACATCTGCAGAACAAATGAAAGATTACATGCAGTGGGTATAAGTGATACCAATCTTTGCCCCAAATGCCAACTGGTGGACAAAATAACACACAGATTCACTCGTGCGGGTCATTTTGAAAACTGGAAATGGATCAGACAGAGCATCGCTTTCCTGTCGAGGTCTTCGCCCGATTACATTTACCCGGAGGCAATTTACAGGCCACAAAAAATTCACTATCCGGCTGCAAAAAACAACGCCATACATTGGTTGATGGGCAAGTTCGTCAGTTATGTCATAAACAATTTAGGTACGGATAACACTACAGAATTTATCGCATACATGATGTGTGAATATTATAAAAGTAAAAAATACACGGAGCACAAAAAACAATTTGGAAACATGCTAAAAATTACTTTTGAGAGGTTAGGAGTTGGCTAACAGTTACAAACATGAACTAAGCCCATACTGCAGACATCGGGATCTCCTAAGGATACCAGCAACAGCGACACTACTTTTGCTTGGCATCGCAAATTGAATATTCACAAAATGTATGTGAGTTAAAAAAGAAGAACTCTATGTTCACAATTACGAAAAAGTTCAGTAGACAAGAAGATGCACCAAATACAAATATGTCCGTCCGAGGATGATGTGAGAGAAGGTAGTCTTGCGTTCCATCTGGTTTCGCAATTGATCACCTGGTGTTTTGTTTAAGTTTTCCAGGATACTGGAATGATGAAGAACCGCATCCCATTCATTTTTATTTTATTTTTTTCCCAAGAGAGATAATTGTTTCAGTTGTTACAAGAATACTCTCATGCTCCAACAAAAGAAGTAAATTCAGTTGGCCATTTCAAAGTCTAGAAGAGGACATTTCTTTTGTTTTAAATTAATCAGAAGAACACAAGTTAAGACACAGAGGAAAAACTGTTTCCAGCTGACACAACTAGCCGATGAAAAAAAAAAATATAAGTGCTGTGTTCAGTTGCCTTCGAAATCAAGCCTGCTCCCATTTCAACGCGACAATATTAGAGAAAAGCCACAATCCTCTCTTACTTCATTCCCAACCTCTGCGTCCCTTTCACCCCCTTGGACTCTAACAACTGCTCTTTGGCTTTTGCAGAAGTTGATTATAACCGTCTGCTTCCTATATTTTACCCTTGCTACAAGAAGAATTTCAAAGAGTGTATTCCGGTCATCATTGTCAAAAATTGTCTCACTTAGCGAGAGTTAACCGTCTGAAATTTGCTGTCCTCGGCACACTCTTGGCTATGTACACTTTGGAATTTTGTATTTCCTATTTCCAATTTGGAAATCCCAATGCTGCATCTCGACCACCAATGCATGTTCGCAGTCTCTTGTTTCCAGTGGTGTACATGGTCTGGAACCTGTTTCACGCGAAATACTTGAAGTTTCAACTCTGCCGTCTTAACAGTTCTGAATTACAACTCTTTCTACTCATTTAATGAACTTTTTTGATATAATTATTAAATGTAAAACAAAAGAAAAAATATGAAATATTTTAATGTAACCTTTTGTGTAATGTAATCTCTTGTACAGACACCTCGTGATCTGCACCTACCTGTCCCACGACCTCACTGGCCTGACAGTTTGCCTGCTGGTGTGAGTGTGTATATGCTGTGCCTGTGTGTGCTTTATGCTACTGCATAAGAAGAAAACTGTTGCAGAGGTGTAGACGTGTACCTGCCCACACATAAATGCATAAAGGTCTACAGTAGTTCATTAAACTATTTTGCCTTAAAAGAAGTGCATCGAATGATAACTGATAGTTAACTGTGACTTGTAACTAAAAAGTGACCACCTAAACCCAATTTAAACACTGTTGATGGAATATGAAGACTAAATTCACTTAATAAAAAACTGGATTATTTCCTTTGAATGGCTCTGAGACTCTGTACTAATCGTACAGTTTTCGACCTACACACAACTAGTTCGAACACCACAGAAAGTTTGAAGAATAGGTCTGTCATAAATGTGAGAAGCGATTTCTTTTGAAATTTTGACACATTTTTTCATATAGACAATTTCACTACTCACGCAAGTAATCAATGGAGTAATAATTTGAAATTGCTACAGAAAATAATTTTCATATTAGTTTTGAGTTTTCATTTTCCTCTTTCGCAGCCTCCCACCAACAATGGATTTTGAACGGCGGCACCAAATATACTGAAAATGCTCAAAATCTGGGATTAATTCTTAAATCTTGAATTAAATACATAATATCTTTAATGTCATTGTATTTTCAAATAATAAAACAAAATAAACCTTCGTCACAGACCCGAACTTAATGGCTGCTGAATAACAATCTTTTTTTTTTAAATCTGTTTCCACGTATAATTCCGTGTTAACAGTTCAGTGACTTATTACAGAGAAAAAAAGCAATAGTTACGTATGGGTTACAATCTATATTGATGTATGTCCATCTGGGTGTTACACTTGATAGGCCCTCACCTATAAAGAAAAGCTTAAAAATGTTGGCCAAAAACTAAAAACCCGAAATAATAATAGAAAACTGGCGGGAAGTTCTTGGGGTGCAGATGCATCCATACTGCGAACAGCAGCATCATCGATAGTCTACACCACTGCCGAATACTGTGCTCCGGTCTGGGAGAGAAGCCACCACACCAGCAAGGTAGACGTGCAGCTCCACGAAACCATGCGCATAATCATCGGCACATTAAAGTCTATTCAAACACCGTGGCTCTTCGTTATCGCTAACATAGCTCCACCAAAATCAAGAAGACAAAAAGCATCTTCTAAAGAATGGGTAAAAGTAAAAATAATTGAAGAAAAATGTTTACCAATGCAAGATGTGATAAAAAAATTTGCCAAATTACCGTTTGAAATCACGAAAGCCGATATGGGATAACAGCTATATAAGAGGAGAGGTCACCTTAAACCTAAAAGAGAACTTGAAAAAGGACTGGGAAAATTCAGTCAGTAATCATCACCTCATAAGTGATCCCTCAGATGAACTAAAAGCGTTCAACTTCGCAAGAAAAGACTGGACTAAGATCAATCGCATCAGAAGTGGCCATACTATATGTAAGGCCACGCTTTGTAAGTGGGGACTCACGGACAGCCCAAGTTGTGATTGTGGAGCACCTGAGCAGACGCTGGACCACATCATAAGAGCGTGTCCAAAAAGAAAATATAGTGGCTCTGCTGAGGACTTTATAGGAGCCACGCCTCAGGCTATGAAGTGAATTCAAGATCTGGACATTGATGTGTCACATGACACTTGTTCTAATTCCATGTGTTTTTCTCATAATATATCATTCATCACTCAAATATACTGAAAATGAGCTCTTGTACAATCTTTTACTGATATTTATGTATATATACTAGCTTAAACCCGCCTCTCCGCTCGCGTTTTGATTGATTATTATAGATAAGCTCTCTTTCAGTAGTGTGCTGTTTATTTATTCGTATATTTTCTTATTCGTATGCTTATCCTTACAGAGAAAGAGCTGACGACATTGTAGCATGCATAGACCAAACATATGGTCTGTGGCATCATGTTTCGCTGTATGTAACCTCCTAGCTATAGAGTCGCAAACGTCATCGCTGGCCTTCAGTCTGAATTTTTTTAATAATTTGACAACTTTCAACCGCCATATCTTCCACCCCCTTATAGCTATCGGCATGGAACTGCTATTGTGTACAAAGGGATACTTCGGACAACAATTACACGCAGACCATTCGTTTGCGTTCTGTAGGTTTCGCTTCAAAGCGAAATATTAAAAAACACACACGTAGAATTTTATATATACCGATAACTTTCCATCCTAATACACTCCACGCTTTTATCATTATCAACCCTCAAGCAACAATGCAACGAATAAAACCGTTTTCAAAGAATAAATACAATTTTCAAAGAGTAATTATTGTTCCGCATTTCGCGTTATATTCTTCAAATTACCAAATATCTATCATATCGCTATAAAACCGTGCCTAAGACGTTCCTCAGGTATAAATTAGTAACTGTACAAATATTTAAGTCTCTGCGTCTTGTCGTTCGGACGTCATAAGCGTACACCGAACAGACATGCACATTAATATATATAGGTAAATAGCTATTCAATCGCCATAAAACCGTGCCTAAAGCCTTCCCCGGGTAGACATTAGTAACTATACAATTTTTTAGCTCTTTATGTCTCGTGGTTCAGACGTGATAAACGTACACCGAACAGACATTCACGTTTATAGATACAGATTCTTGTTCTTTGTGTAATTATATTTTTATATATGCTGCTATCATATGCCATACGGTAAATAAATAAGTAATCCACTATGGTAAGAGAATAAATACGTGACTAGACATTCCGTGATACAAATTAGCGGCAACGTGTAAACCTCCGCAACTGAAGTGGCGCGACTGAAGTGGCGCTGCTGAAGTGGCGCAACTGAAGTGGCGCAACTGAAGTGGCGTAACTGAAGTGGCGTAACTGAAGTGGCGTAACTGAAGTTGCGTAACTGAAGTGGCGCAACTGAAGTGGCGCAACTGAAGTGGCGTCAGTAGTAGATGTTATGTTATGTTAAAGGTTCAGGTGGAACCTTACACATGATATTTCGTTGTGTCCAGGCGCCGCTGGTGGCGGCGTTCACGCTGCACCACGACCTTAGCGGCCTGCCGCAGAGCGTGGAGCCGCTGCTGGAGTCTCCAGTGCCGTCCCCACTGGCCTTCCAGCAGCAGCTGCTCGCCGTGCACCAGCGGCACGTCTTCCTCAAGCAGCAGCGACAGAAGATTGAGGAGCTCGAGAGGCATCGACAGGTGGGTCTCACACATCTACTTCCTTCCTCCAGTCCATTCCTTTGTCCAATCCAGTCCATCTTCCCTCCTATTCTCACTCATCTCCTTTATTCTCACAAATTTTTTTCTTCAAACGCTCTTTTCTTCCTAGGTTTCCCACACTCTGTTCCCTTTGAACATTGTTGTAATCCTTTTCACTACGAAGGAAAAGTATGAACAGATCCTTCCTAAATTCATAATTTACATCTACATCTACATGGGATACTCTGCAGATCACATTTAAGTGCCTGGCAGAGGGTTCATCGAACTACCGTTATACTATTTATCTCCCATTCCATTCTCGAACAGCGCGCGGGAAGGTAGAACACCTGAATCTCTCCGTTCGAGCTCTGATATCTCGTATTTTATTCTGACCGTCATTTATACCTACGTAAGTAGGAGTCAACAATATATTTGCGCATTCGGAGAAGAATGTTGGTGATTGGAGTTTCTTGAGCAGCCCACGCCGCAGTGATCAGCGCCTTTGTTCTAATGATTCCCATCCCAGAGCCTGTTCATTTCCGTAATGCTGTCTCCCCTATATCGTGACAATACCAAACGATATGTATTTCTTTGAACACTTTCGATGTCCTCCGTCAAACCCACCTGATAAGGACCCCACACTGGGCAGGAATAACCAAAATAGAGCGGAAAAGCGTGGTTTATGCAGTTTCTTTAGTAGTTCTGTTGCATCTTTTAAGGGTTCTGCCAATAAAACGCAATCTCTGGATCGCCTTTCCCACGATATTATCTACGTGTTCTTTCCAGTTTAAGTATGAAATAATAGTAATCCTAGGTATTTTGTGGAGTTTACGGCCTTCACTTTTGATTGATTTTTCTTGTAAACAAAGTTTTCTTAAAGATGTGTGAGAGTAAAAATCAGAACCACTAGTCCAAAGACATGTTCCTCTCTCTCAAGAAACTCACTAGTCTCCTCCTTTCAAAAATCTTCTCAAATAGCAGAGTGGCACATTGGAGTGATTCCCTAGGACTCTCATCCGTAGTGGCAATATGGTTCACAATTATAGGGGAAATTCCCCTGGTGCGCCATACTGCACTGTCACATCCAGTAGTCTTTGTTAACATCCACTACATCATCAAAAGTATCCGGATGCCTAGACGATCCTACGTTCGTGGCGTCTTACATCAGTAATGCTGGAATTCAGTACAGTGTTGCCTCACCAGTATTCTTGATGGCAGCTTACACTCTTGCGAAACATACCTTCCATCAGGTGCTAAGAGGTTTCTTGAGAACTGTCAGGCCATTCTTCACGGAGCGCCACACTGATGAGAAGTATCGATGTAAGTCAGTGAAGCCTGGCACCAAGTCGGCGTTCCAAAACATCCCAAGCCTGTTCTTCAGGATTCAGTCAGGACTCTGCGCACGTCAGTCCATCACAGGATGTAACCACTCCCACACAGACCGTGGATTTTGAACAGGTGCTCGATCGTGTTGAAAGATACAGAGCAAAGACAGAAGGTGCTTTAAATATAGATGTAGGCTTGTACTATGACTGTGACACGAGGTGGAAGCCCCCTCCACGAAAAATACGACCACACCATAACACCAGTGCCTCTTAAGTCTACTGTTGGCACTACACACACTGAAAGATGACGTTCACCGGGCATTTGCCATACTCTCACCCTGCGACATTCTGTACTGTGATTCGTCACTCTATACAACGTTTATCCACTGTTCAATCGACCAATGTGTTAAATTCCTTACACCAAGCGAGGGCGTCATTTGGCATTGAACTCCTGTGTAAAGTCTGGTTTTTGCGCAGCCGTTCACCATGAAATGCAAGTATTCTCAGCTCCTGCTTGGAGTGGATCCTGATGCAGTTTAGAATTCCTGTGTGATAGTCTGAATACACTGTACGACGCTCTTCAACTGTCGGCGGTCTCTGTCAGTCAACAGACGAGGTTGGCCTGTATGCTTTCGTGCGGTACGTGCCCCTTCACGTTTCTATGTCAGTATCACATCAGAAACAGTGGACCTAAGGATGATTAGGAGTGTGGACTCCTGACTCAAGTGACACCCAATCACGTGACAAATGCCGAAGTCCATGAGTTCTGTAGAGAGCTTCATCCTGCTCTCTCACGATGCGTAATGACTGCTGTGGTCGCTGATATGGAGTAATGGACAGTATGTGGCAGCACCATCTACCTAATGTAAAAACCGTATCTGGATATATTTCATCACATAGTGTACAACAGTTTGCCTCAGGCAAATGTATTTCTTTGTGAAAAAATGACCTGATTGAGATTTCAATGGCGTTTCTAATAAAAGGTGTATTAATACACAGCAAAAAATGAATACGCACTCTCAAACTGTACAGTCAGATGACTTTCAGTAGAAGGGCGGAAAAGTGAACCGCTTCTTGTGAATATGAAATGATTGACGGCCGACGACATATCTAATTTTTTGTACTTAACTTACACAAAAACAGAAATCAACAATGAAGGACCGCAGCAGTAAGCGCAAACGCACATTCGAAATAGGCGGCCGAAACTCTGAACAGCTAATGAATAAACAGTGTGGAAATATAGCTCTGCGTCTGGAGACGTCTATAGCACACGAAGAGGGGACTCAGCGCATCTGAAGAAATCAACAGCCACGCGGCTGCGGACGTCCACGGAACCAGGGGAAAGATGCGGAGCTGCGTCTATAGACGTCCACAGTACCAGGGAAAGGGCGCAGGGCCGCATCTACAGATGTCCACAGCACCAGAGGTAGAGCACAGAGCGCACCTATAGACGTCCACAGCACCAGGGATAGGGCACAGAGTCGCGTCTATAGACGTCCACAGCACCAGGGATGGGGCATAGAGCCACGTCTATAGACGTCCACAGCACCAGGGATAGGGCATAGAGCCACGTCTATAGACGTCCACAGCACCAGGGATGGGGCATAGAGCCACGTCTATAGACGTCCACAGCACCAGGGATAGGGCACAGAGCCACGTCTATAGACGTCCACAGCACCAGGGATGGAGCATAGAGCCACGTCTATAAACGTCCACAGCACCAGGGATAGGGCATAGAGCCACGTCTATAGACGTCCACAGCACCAGGGATAGGGCATAGCGCCACGTCTATAGACGTCCACAGCACCAGGGATAGGGCACAGAGCCGCGTCTATTGCGTCCACAGCACCAGGGATAGGGGACAGAGCCGCGTCTATTGCATCCACAGCACCAGGGATAGGGGACAGAGCCGCGTCTATTGCGCCCACAGCACAAGGGATAGGGGACAGAGCCGTGTCTATTGCGTCCACATCACCAGGGATAGGGGACAGAGCCACGTCTATTGACGTCCACAGCACCAGGGATAGGGGACAGAGCCGCGTCTATTGCGTCCACAGCACCAGGGATAGGGGACAGAGCCGCGTCTATTGCGTCCACAGCACCAGGGATAGGGGACAGAGCCGCGTCTATTGCGTCCACAGCACCAGGGATAGGGGACAGACCCGCGTCTATTGCGTCCACAGCACCAGGGATAGGGGACAGAGCCGCGTCTATTGCGTCCACAGCACCAGGGATAGGGGACAGAGCCGCGTCTATTGCGTCCACAGCACCAGGGATAGGGGACAGAGCCACGTCTATTGCGTCCACAGCACCAGGGATAGGGGACAGAGCCGCGTCTATTGCGTCCACAGCACCAGGGATAGGGGACAGAGCCGCGTCTATTGCATCCACAGCACCAGGGATAGGGGACAGAGCCGCGTCTATTGCGTCCACAGCACCAGGGATAGGGGACAGAGCCGCGTCTATTGACGTCCACAGCGCCAGGGATAGGGCACAGAGCCGCGTCTATTGCGTCCACAGCACCAGGGATAGGGGACAGAGCCGTGTCTATTGCGTCCACAGCACCAAGGATAGGGGACAGAGCCGTGTCTATTGCGTCCACAGCACCAGGGATAGGGGACAGAGCCACGTCTATTGCGTCCACAGCACCAGGGATAGGGGACAGAGCCGCGTCTATTGCGTCCACAGCACCAGGGATAGGGGACAGAGCCACGTCTATTGCGTCCACAGCACCAGGGATAGGGGACAGAGCCGCGTCTATTGTGTCCACAACACCAGGGATAGGGGACAGAGCCGCGTCTATTGCGTCCACAGCACCAGGGATAGGGGACAGAGCCGCGTCTATTGCGTCCACAGCACCAGGGATAGGGGACAGAGCCGCGTCTATTGCGTCCACAGCACCAGGGATAGGGGACAGAGCCGTGTCTATTGCGTCCACAGCACCAGGGATAGGGGACAGAGCCGTGTCTATTGCGTCCACAGCACCAGGGATAGGGGACAGAGCCACGTCTATTGCGTCCACAGCACCAGGGATAGGGGACAGAACCGCGTCTATTGCGTCCACAGCACCAGGGATAGGGGACAGAGCCGCGTCTATTGTGTCCACAGCACCAGGGATAGGGGACAGAGCCGCGTCTATTGCGTCCACAGCACCAGGGATAGGGGACAGAGCCGCGTCTATTGCGTCCACAGCACCAGGGCTAGGGGACAGAGCCGCGTCTATTGCGTCCACAGCACCAGGGATAGGGGACAGAGCTGCGTCTATTGCGTCCACAGCACCAGGGATAGGGGACAGAGCCGCGTCTATTGCGTCCACAGCACCAGGGATAGGGGACAGAGCCCTGTCTATTGCATCCACAGCACCAGGGATAGGGGACAGAGCCGCGTCTATTGCGTCCACAGCACCAGGGATAGGGGACAGAGCTGCGTCTATTGCATCCACAGCACCAGGGATAGGGGACAGAGCCGCATCTATTGCGTCCACAGCACCAGGGATAGGGGACAGAGCCGCGTCTATTGACGTCCACAGCACCAGGGATGGGGCATAGAGCCACGTCTATAGACGTCCACAGCACCAGGGATAGGGCATAGAGCCACGTCTATAGACGTCCACAGCACCAGGGATGGGGCATAGAGCCACGTCTATAGACGTCCACAGCACCAGGGATAGGGCACAGAGCCACGTCTATAGACGTCCACAGCACCAGGGATGGAGCATAGAGCCACGTCTATAAACGTCCAAAGCACCAGGGATAGGGCATAGAGCCACGTCTATAGACGTCCACAGCACCAGGGATAGGGCATAGAGCCACGTCTATAGACGTCCACAGCACCAGGGATAGGGCACAGAGCCGCGTCTATTGCGTCCACAGCACCAGGGATAGGGGACAGAGCCGCGTCTATTGCATCCACAGCACCAGGGATATGGGACAGAGCCGCGTCTATTGCGCCCACAGCACCAGGGATAGGGGACAGAGCCGCGTCTATTGCGTCCACAGCACCAGGGATAGGGGACAGAGCCGCGTCTATTGACGTCCACAGCACCAGGGATGGGGCATAGAGCCACGTCTATAGACGTCCACAGCACCAGGGATAGGGCATAGAGCCACGTCTATAGACGTCCACAGCACCAGGGATGGGGCATAGAGCCACGTCTATAGACGTCCACAGCACCAGGGATAGGGCACAGAGCCACGTCTATAGACGTCCACAGCACCAGGGATGGAGCATAGAGCCACGTCTATAAACGTCCACAGCACCAGGGATAGGGCATAGAGCCACGTCTATAGACGTCCACAGCACCAGGGATAGGGCATAGAGCCACGTCTATAGACGTCCACAGCACCAGGGATAGGGCACAGAGCCGCGTCTATTGCGTCCACAGCACCAGGGATAGGGGACAGAGCCGCGTCTATTGCATCCACAGCACCAGGGATAGGGGACAGAGCCGCGTCTATTGCGCCCACAGCACCAGGGATAGGGGACAGAGCCGTGTCTATTGCGTCCACATCACCAGGGATAGGGGACAGAGCCACGTCTATTGACGTCCACAGCACCAGGGATAGGGGACAGAGCCGCGTCTATTGCGTCCACAGCACCAGGGATAGGGGACAGTGCCGCGTCTATTGTGTCCACAGCACCAGGGATAGGGGACAGAGCCGCGTCTATTGCGTCCACAGCACCAGGGATAGGGGACAGAGCCGCGTCTATTGCATCCACAGCACCAGGGATAGGGGACAGAGCCGCGTCTATTGCGCCCACAGCACCAGGGATAGGGGACAGAGCCGTGTCTATTGCGTCCACATCACCAGGGATAGGGGACAGAGCCACGTCTATTGACGTCCACAGCACCAGGGATAGGGGACAGAGCCGCGTCTATTGCGTCCACAGCACCAGGGATAGGGGACAGTGCCGCGTCTATTGTGTCCACAGCACCAGGGATAGGGGACAGAGCCGCGTCTATTGCGTCCACAGCACCAGGGATAGGGGACAGAGCCGCGTCTATTGCGTCCACAGCACCAGGGATAGGGGACAGAGCCGCGTCTATTGCGTCCACAGCACCAGGGATAGGGGACAGAGCCGCGTCTATTGCGTCCACAGCACCAGGGATAGGGGACAGAGCCACGTCTATTGCGTCCACAGCACCAGGGATAGGGGACAGAGCCGCGTCTATTGCGTCCACAGCACCAGGGATAGGGGACAGAGCCGCGTCTATTGCATCCACAGCACCAGGGATAGGGGACAGAGCCGCGTCTATTGCGTCCACAGCACCAGGGATAGGGGACAGAGCCGCGTCTATTGACGTCCACAGCACCAGGGATAGGGCACAGAGCCGCGTCTATTGCGTCCACATCACCAGGGATAGGGGACAGAGCCGTGTCTATTGCGTCCACAGCACCAGGGATAGGGGACAGAGCCGTGTCTATTGCGTCCACAGCACCAGGGATAGGGGACAGAGCCACGTCTATTGCGTCCACAGCACCAGGGATAGGGGACAGAGCCGCGTCTATTGCGTCCACAGCACCAGGGATAGGGGACAGAGCCACGTCTATTGCGTCCACAGCACCAGGGATAGGGGACAGAGCCGCGTCTATTGTGTCCACAGCACCAGGGATAGGGGACAGAGCCGCGTCTATTGCGTCCACAGCACCAGGGATAGGGGACAGAGCCGCGTCTATTGCGTCCACAGCACCAGGGATAGGGGACAGAGCCGCGTCTATTGCGTCCACAGCACCAGGGATAGGGGACAGAGCCGTGTCTATTGCGTCCACAGCACCAGGGATAGGGGACAGAGCCGTGTCTATTGCGTCCACAGCACCAGGGATAGGGGACAGAGCCGCGTCTATTGCGTCCACAGCACCAGGGATAGGGGACAGAGCCGCGTCTATTGACGTCCACAGCACCAGGGATAGGGCACAGAGCCGCGTCTATTGCGTCCACAGCACCAGGGATAGGGGACAGAGCCGTGTCTATTGCGTCCACAGCACCAGGGATAGGGGACAGAGCCGTGTCTATTGCGTCCACAGCACCAGGGATAGGGGACAGAGCCACGTCTATTGCGTCCACAGCACCAGGGATAGGGGACAGAGCCGCGTCTATTGCGTCCACAGCACCAGGGATAGGGGACAGAGCCACGTCTATTGCGTCCACAGCACCAGGGATAGGGGACAGAGCCGCGTCTATTGTGTCCACAGCACCAGGGATAGGGGACAGAGCCGCGTCTATTGCGTCCACAGCACCAGGGATAGGGGACAGAGCCGCGTCTATTGCGTCCACAGCACCAGGGATAGGGGACAGAGCCACGTCTATTGCGTCCACAGCACCAGGGATAGGGGACAGAGCCGTGTCTATTGCGTCCACAGCACCAGGGATAGGGGACAGAGCCGTGTCTATTGCGTCCACAGCACCAGGGATAGGGGACAGAGCCACGTCTATTGCGTCCACAGCACCAGGGATAGGGGACAGAGCCGCGTCTATTGTGTCCACAGCACCAGGGATAGGGGACAGAGCTGCGTCTATTGCATCCACAGCACCAGGGATAGGGGACAGAGCCGCGTCTATTGCGTCCACAGCACCAGGGATAGGGGACAGAGCCGCGTCTATTGCGTCCACAGCACCAGGGATAGGGGACAGAGCCGCGTCTATTGTGTCCACAGCACCAGGGATAGGGGACAGAGCCGCGTCTATTGCGTCCACAGCACCAGGGATAGGGGACAGAGCCGTGTCTATTGCGTCCACAGCACCAGGGATAGGGGACAGAGCCGTGTCTATTGCGTCCACAGCACCAGGGATAGGGGACAGAGCCGCGTCTATTGCGTCCACAGCACCAGGGATAGGGGACAGAGCCACGTCTATTGCGTCCACAGCACCAGGGATAGGGGACAGAGCCGCGTCTATTGCGTCCACAGCACCAGGGATAGGGGACAGAGCCGTGTCTATTGCGTCCACAGCACCAGGGATAGGGGACAGAGCCGTGTTTATTGCGTCCACAGCACCAGGGATAGGGGACAGAGCCACGTCTATTGCGTCCACAGCACCAGGGATATGGCGCAGGGATGCGTCTATAGACGTCCACTTCACTTAAAGACCAGATAACATAATTTGGTACACACCTGGTGTGTCATCCTGCACTACCCCACCCACTAGCCGTTATTAAAATATGTCTGGCTTTACCCCACTAGTGAGATGCTTGTCGACGATATTGCAGGTGCTGGCGCAGCAGCGGGCGGAGCAGGAGCGGCAGCGGCAGGTGGAGGAGCAGCAGCTGCGGCTGCAGCTGGAGCTGCAGAGACAGCGGCAGCTGCAGCAGCAGCAGCTGCAAGAGCTGCACCGCCAGCGGCAGCTGCTGGAGGCGCAGCGGCTGCGGCAGCAGCAGCAGCTGGAGGCGCAGGTGCAGCGGCAGCAGCAGCAGCAGCTGTTCCTGGGACAGCAGCCGCCACCTGTACAGCAGCAGCAGGGCTTCTTCTCCAGCAGGCCGACACTGCAGGGCTTCAGGTGAGCTCAAGGTCCTACATCCACACAGAAAAGGCTGTATGGTCTAAGGCTTCTTGCTAGCGATTGCACATCTGCTAGCTATCAGATGTTCCTCTCTCAGGAATGGGTATGTGTGTTTTTCTTACCATTATTCCAATTTAAGTAGTTTGTAAAACCCACTTGCTTAGCTATGCGGTCTAATGCACTGCTTTCCGACACGGTGAGGTGTACTGGCTCCAGTTCAAATCCGCCCTGTATATTAACAAAGGGGATTACAGTGCCGGCCATCTTGGATGTGGTTTGTAGGCTGTTTTCCATGTCTCCCCTAGGTGAATAATGGACTGGTCCTCAAGTATCGCCTCAGTTACACGATTCGCAAACATTTCTCAACACTTTCCACTTTCAGAGGTACAACACTATATGCAGACATTTGGGTCCAAATTTCCTCCCGGGAGGGGGGGGGGATGGGGTGACGGCATCCGTAGACCCCATAAGCAGTAACACTAGCCAAATCCGAATTTAACATAGCCGACCCAGCATGTGCGGGAATATGGCCAAAGAGAAAAAAGGAGTAGTTTTTAAGTCTGGGGCTGATGACGTCAGCATTTTCGTTCCTTGGGTTCAAAACATTTGAATATTTTGTATGTTCTCTATCCCAACAAATGAACAATGGCCATGCTGTAGTGCATACACCAGTTTCCGTTAGGTCATTGAAGTTAAGCACTCTTGTAATTGACTAGCATTTGTATTGATAACTTTCCGGGTCTGCAGAGCACTGTCGGCAAGTCGGAGAGCACTCAGCCCTTGTGAGGCCAACTGAGGAGCTTCTTGACTGAGGAGTAGCGGTTCCGGTCTGGAAAACCGACGCAACGGCCGGGAGTGTGGGAACATTAGTACCTATATTCAGTACAATGTGTATTGACACATTGCACAGACGTTCTCTGATAACAAGAGACATACATTAAATTTCGACCGCACATGGATTGTTGCTTTATCTCAACAAGGACTTTCAGCAAGACACTTTGGAACATGAACAGTCACAAGTCAGAGTGATGTGGCAAGGGCCTGGAATGATTTTTGTACAACTGCAGCAGACGACCGGTGTCTGCTGTTGTGACCTCGTCGCCTTTTGTTTAGTACTCGTCCTTTTTTTTATTTCTCGTCCCAGTCTGGTATGTCAATAAAGGTATTGGTGCAGGGTCCTTTGACGTCTAAAACATTGATATAGTTAGTATTACAAGATATTTATTGACTGAAAATGATATTACTCAACTTTAGAAGATATGTCTGTATCTTCTCTCTTCTCGATTCTTGTGGCGTCGTCCGTATGATGCCAGCTGCGCTGTGACCTAGTTACTGCTGTGTTGGTAGCTGCGTTCAGACTTCGTACTGTCCTAGTTCTGTCTTCATAGTTGCCTAGTAACTGTCGTATTACCGAATAGTAACTGATGTATTCCTGAATAGTAACTGACAGGCATCCAGACGCATGTCGTCCTAGACACAGCCGCTTGTAGAGGGCGCACATCTTGGATCACTCCCTCCAGGATGCGCGGCACCTGTTTGCGATTGGCTGCCGGTCGTCCGCTGCCTTCTACACGATCGTTCTCTTACGTCTGGCGTGTGGCGCTGCCTTTACGCCACAAAATCTGCCAGAAGGAACCCCCACGAGACGGACACCGTGATGATCAACGACTAAGGGCCATCTCAAGGCATCTGTCACACCAAAGAGACTCTACTGAACAGCTCTTTGTTTTCTAGACGGCTATTCAGAGGTCCTGTCCTTAAACATCATGCTGCACCGTACAGCGAGGGGTGGGGGTGGAACCAGGAAAGGACCGGCGTAAATTGGCGCAGAGTTCTCTTCACAGACAAGTGCTGTATATGTTTCTGGTACCAACCGTCGACGACGTCTGTGGACAGAATGTGCTAACGCTGCACATTTGAGGTAAGTCGTCAAACAAGAACAACGAGGTTGGTTAGTTGTTTGTTGTTTGGAACAGGCGGACCAAACTACAATGGTCATCATTCACCCTGTGAGAGGGGAAGGAGTGAGGATAGTGAAGGAGGAGGGAAAGGGAAAGGAAATGCAGGCCAGGGAGGAAACAAGGAAGAAAGACGCCATTGGCTCGTGGTCCCATGCTCGCCACGCCCAAACAACTGTGAGCGCCCCGAGGGGGCGAGGGAGACAACAAAGACGTTGTGGATGGGTCTCGTGGGACTTGCCCATCAAGAAGCTTAAGGTTCCATAATTCACATCTTCCAGGCCTGGCAGTGTTGTTAAAATGCTCCATCTATAAATGGCTGGGTTAGTTAGTTCAAAGGTCGGAGGAAGGCAACGGCATACCACTCCACGCAACAGGACAGAAACTGACAGGCCTTCTTTGTAATAATTTATTCTACATGACACAAACCGGACGGTCAAGTCATTTTACCTCTGATGAGTTGAGGGAGAAAAATTATCCATCCAAAAAGTCACATGTAAAAACAATTAAACTACTTGATGAAGTTACTTTAATTTGTTGTAAAACCGGTTGTGCAGGCCTTCAAGAAAAATACAGTTCATGTGGATCATGACCTTTCTTTCAGTTATTTTAAATTCAGAAAGTTATTTTAACATCAACAATTTCAACTGTTTGATAAAAGTTCCTTTAACCATCTCCTCTCACTGCCCATCATTTTGTCCTGCCTTCTCTCTCTCTCTCTCTCTCTCTCTCTCTCTCTCTCTCTCTCTCTCTCTCTCTCTCTCTCTCTCCTTCTTTCCCCTGGCATCTCCCCATACCTCTCTACATATCTCCTCCACTTCTTTCTCTCTATTCATCTTTCATTTTTCCTGGCGATGTCAATCTCCTCTCCTCTCCACTCTCTCCTTTCATCCCCTCCTCACCCTTGTCAGCCCCCCTCCTCCCGGCATCTCTGTCCATCACTTCTTCTTCTTCTTCTCTCTCTTTTAGTCTCGCCCTACATTTTTCTCAGCCCATTTCATCGTCCCCTTGTCTACCAGAAATTACATGTAACAGTCAACGATTATGGGTCAAATGCACTCAGAGTAAATGTTCTCCATCAAGCAACATACAGTGGCTTGATAAGTACAATAACCTTCTCCTCGGAAACATACATAACTGATCATCTTTCACAGAGATCGATCAAGCAGTGTAGGAGTTGGTTGTAATGGCCAATGTACCCTCTGCCATGTACCGGGTGATGAAAAAGGCAGTATAAATTTGATAACTTAATAAATCACGGAATAATGTAGATAGACAGGTAAAAATTGATCACATTCTTGGAATGACATGGGGTTTTATTAGAACCAAAGAAAAGGTTCAAAAATGTTCTACATATGGCGCTTAATCTGATCAGAAAAGCAATAATTAGAATCACGAAATAAGACAAAGCAAAGATGATGTTCTTTACAGGAAATGCTCAATATGTTCACCATCATTCCACAACAACAGCTGTAAAGCATGTTCGGAGTTATGGATGTTGCCTTTCAGCAGATGTCGGTCGATCATGCACGATACACTTGCTACTTCAGGTAACCCCAAAGCCAATAATCGCACGGACTGAGGTCTGGGGACCTGGGAGGCCAAGCATGACGAAAGTGGCGGCTGAGCACACGATCACCACCAAACGACGCGCGCAAGAGATCTTTCAGGTGTCTAGCACTTTATTTATTTATTTATTATTTTATTTATTTTTTGTTCTAATAGAACCCCATGTCATTCCAAGCATGTGTGTCAATTTTTACCTCTCTATCTATAATATTCCGTAATTTATTACGGTTTCAAACTTATACTGACTTTTTGATCACCCAGTATAATCTCAATAGCCTAAAGCAAGTTGGGAACAGACGAAGTAATAGATTTTCATCTGGGATCGTTCTATACTTCATTCATCATGTTTATTAATGCTGTTTATTAATGTCAACAGGCTGAGATTTTTACAGTGGACGGACATATAGCAGTCATTTTCCGTCCTTTTTATTTTTCTCCGGATGAAAGATACCTATACTCCGTTCACCGAAACGAGAGACGTACTTTAGAAACACTGAGGCGCGTCACCAGGGGTGGACAAAATAGGGTAGCTCGCTCAATGTCGCTGCATCTGTGTCCGGTGTAAAGTCGTTGTGTGTTTCGTTATATAGCAGTGCCATTAGAAAATTTCATTTCTTTTAATACATTATAAAATGTGATTTTCTCCGAAAATTTCCCAAATTCTCATCTTCGCTTACGACAACAAGCATTTCGTCGAGTGTTGGAAATTTCTTACGAACAACTTTAATTCGTGTCGCATTTCAGTCAACGTCATCAAGACGTTCTTAAAGCTTTGTTGTAATTTTTTTTCCTTGGAGGCTTCAAAGAGTGCGTGACTTTTTATTGACTGTTTTCATAACAACATCAATAACTGACTGTTCTGGACACAACAGCTGCCTTTTTTACACACTAGGAACCATGTGTTTGTCTAAAGAACTTTATTACTTCTTCTTTGAATGCTTCTTGGTTGAACTCAAATTGATGGATGACATAATGAGGTTACTCTTACTTTATACCAATGAGAGAAAACGAGACACATAGACTACTAGCTGAAAACCCGGCGTTGCCCGGGTATTTATTAATTTATTCCTGCCATTTTTCAGGTATACGTTCATTTGTATAAGGGCTGTATGTCGGTAACATCTCTTGGCATGCAGTTAGTAGTAAAGAAGTAATAGATAAAAACTTGGTGCGAGAATGGGCGGTTATCCATGAACGTTACTGTTTATGTGCTCTATCTCATAAACTGTGGGTCTTACTGTGATACAATTTAGAAGGTACACTCAATTATGTGCGTGTATACTGTTTGTAAAATTTTCCTGCGGCTATAATTTGTAGTGTAGAAATTATAAATTTTTAAAGTCATATCGAATGCTGTAGTTTTCCTCCATAAACAGCGGAAAAGTAGTAAGCGAGAAACTTTTTTCCTTTCATCATACTGCTATGGTTGTCAGCGAGAAAAAGTTTAATAAACGTTTGAAATTATGTTTATAGTGTGTTGCAAGTCACTAAGTACTCTCAATCTCACAAAGCGTATTTATAAAATCTCGCAGTTTTACAGCTATCAGCATGGAACTGCTATGTGTACAACGGGAGACTTCGGACAACAATTACACACAGACCATTGGTTTGCGTTCTGTAGTTTTCGTTGCAGAGCGAAATATTAAAATGTACACACGTAGAATTTTATATACACCGATAACTTTCCATCACAATATACTCCACCCTTTTGTCATTATCAACCCTCAAGCAACAATGCAACCAATAAAACCATTTTCAAAGAGTAATTATTGTTCCGCATTTCTCACTGTATTCTTCAAATTACTAAATATCTATCGGATCGCTATAAAACCTTCCTCAGGTATAGTTTAGTAACTACAAATATTTACGTCTCTGCGTCTTGTCGTTCGGACGTGATAAGCGTACACCGAACAGACATTCATATTATTATGTATAGATAAATAGCTATCCGACCGCCATAAAACCGTGCCTATAGCCTTCCCCGGGTAGACATTAGTAACTGTACAAATTTTTAGCTCTTTATGTCTTGTGGTTCAGACATGATAAACGTACACCGAACAGACATTCACATCTATAGATATAGATGAATGCTGTCTATTATTGTAAAATGTAATGTTTGTATAGTCTATGGGACTTAACTACGGGGTCATCAGTCCCTAAACTTACAAACTACTTATGAACTACTTACGAACTAGGACGGCACAAATATCCATGCCCGAGGGGGGGGGGGATCGAACCCTCGACCGTAGTGGCCGTGCAGACCGTGACTGGAGCGCCTCGGCCACCGCGGCCGGCGCTGTCTGTTAATGTAAACACTAAAATTTACGTTACTATTCAGCAACTGGTCCTTTAAGAGGAAGTTAACATTCAACACCTATTATTACTGCTATATAACAACACACACAACGACCTTACATCTGAAACGGATGCAGCGATCTACCCTGTTTTGTCCACCCCTGGTCACGCTTCTCGTTGTTTTTACAGCGCGTCTCTCGTGTCGGTGAACGGACATTATCCTTTTATGCATTACGACAAGTATGCAAAACTTGATGATGATTGCTTGAGTAGTTGCAGCGTGACAGCGCCACAAATTCATCACATTGGTTGGTATTATTGTGTGCCCGGCAGGTCGCAGCGCCAGGAGCGCCCGTCGGCCACGGCCAACCCCGGCCTGGTGGACGTGCTGCCCAGCGTGGGCGCCGAGCTCAAGCCGCCGCCGCCGCCCAACAACAACATCAACAACAACAACAACAACAACAACGCGGGCCAGTTCAGGGGCTTCTCCCCGGCGCTCAGCCAGCGACTCCCAGCCTTCCTGCCGACGCCCTCATCCCCTCAGCAACAGGTACTCAACCACCTATATATACTTAAACCCGCGGCTCCGCATGTTTTCACTCATTTTTGAGGAATGTTAGCTGATAAAGCGGAACTGAAAAATATTCCTATCAGATTGCAGACGTGTATGCTTCTTACCGTTTATTAGGAAAGGAAGTAGTGTAGATCAAATCACACTTAAAAATGCACTCGTTTCGAAGAATCCAATCTCGAAATTCAACAATAATGATTGGAATAATATCACAGATTGCTCACTTGATATAATGCACGAAACGTCAAATCGATTTTTTTTTAAAAGAGATGTATTAAAAGAAATTTCTTTTTTACTGCTTTATTTATTTATTCTTATATTGCCTTATTCGTATGCTTATCCTTACAGAGAAAGAGCTGAAAATATTGTAGCACGCATAGACCAAAATTATGGTCCTTGGCATCACGTTTCGCTGTATGCAACCTGATTGCTATAAAGTCGCAGTCATCGCTGGCCTTCAGTCCGAATTTTTTAAAATAATTTGACAACTGTCAACCATCATATCTTCCAGCCCCTTATAGCTACAGGCATGGAACGGCTATGGTGTACAACGGGACACTTCGGACAATTACACACAGACCATTCCTTTGCGTTCTGATGTTTTCGCTGCACAGCGAAATATTAAGACACACACACGTAGAATTTTATATGCACTCCACCCTTTTTTCATTATCAACCCTCAAGCAACTATGCAACCAATAAAACCATTTTCAAAGAGTAAATATTCTTTCAAAGAGTAATTATTGTTCCGCATTTCGCGTTATATTGTTCAAATTTCTAAATATCTACCAGATCGCTATAAAACCTTGTCTAAAACCTTCCTCAGGTACAAATATTTAAGTCTGTGCGTCTTGTCGTTGGGACAGACATTCACATTTATATATATATATATATATATATATATATATATATATATATATATCCGATCGCCAAAAACCGTGCCTAAAGCCTTCCCCGGGTAGACAATAGTAATTGTACAAATTTTTAGCTCTTTTTGTCTTGTGGTTTAGACGTGATAAACGTACACCGAACAGACATTCACATTTATAGTTATAGATATAGAGAAAAATAGCTTAAGCCCGCGGCTCCGCTCGAGTGTTGGTACAGTATGGTAGATAACTAGTCTCTGAGTGGTGTGCTATGACGCCGGTTTTAAAGAATATCTATTCTTATTTTTCATAATATAGTAAGGACAGTTTACAACTCACCGCGAAGACGTGGCGACGAGCTGCGACAGGCACATACAAAACACACACACATACAACACTTTCTGGTATTGGACATGGCCTCTTTCAGAAAACAGAACACTCACGCAATCACACAGGCACACAACACAGTCATGCATCACCTCCGGCTGCCGCACTTCGAATCACGCTCTGCGGCGAATCGGGGACGGGAGCGGAGGGGAGAGGGGATAGGAAGGTTACGTCACATGCCGGCCGCGGTGGCCGAGGAGACTGAGGCGCTTCAGTCACGGTCTGCACGGCCACTACGGTCGGGGGTTCGAATCCCCCCTCGGGCATGGATATTTGTGCAGTCCTTAGGGTTAGCTAGTTCATATGTAGTTTGTAAGTTTAGGGACTGATGACCCGTAGTTAAGTCCCATAAGCTCTACAAACGTTTGAACATTTGTATGGGGGGAAAAATAGGGAAGTTATCGTAGGTTGAGGCCTGGATGATTTCGGAAACGGATAATGTATTGTAGGGATAACTCCCATCTGCGCAGTTCAGAAAATCTGGTGGTGGATGGGAGGATCCAGATGGCCCGATATATTCTTATTTTCCCTTATTCGTACGCTTTTGGCACACATTGCGCAGGTGACTGCCGTTTATAAGAAAGGAACGAGAACTGACCCATACAATTACAGGCCAATATCGTTGACATCAGTTTCATGTAGACTTTTGGAGCATATTCTCAGTTCGAATATATAGTAAATTTCCTTGAGACGGAAAAGCTTCTTTCTAATGAATCAGCGTAGGTTTAGGAAACATCGTTCCTGTGAAACTCAAATTGCCCTTTTCTCACATGCCATCTTCCGAGCCATGGATGAAGGGCAACAGGCGGATTGTGTTTTTCTCGACTTCAAACACGCGTTTGACGCGGTGCCAACACTGCAGACTGCTAACGAAGATACGAGCTTATGGAATAGGTTCACAGATTTGTGACTGGCTGGAAGACTTCCTAAGTAATAGAACGCAGTACGTTGTTCTCGACGGCGAGTGTTCATCAGAGACGAGTGTATCGTCAGGCGTGCCCCAGGGGAGTGTGATAGGTTCGCTATTATTTTCTATCTATATAAATGATCTGATGGACAGAGTATCTTGTAGTTTGCGGCTGTTTGCTGATGATGCTGTGGTGTATGGGAGGGTGTCGTCTTTAACTGACTGTAATAGCATACAGGATGACTTAGACAAAATTTCTAGTTGGTGCGAAGAATGGCAGCTAGCCCTCAATGTAGAAAAATGTAAGGTGATGCGCATGAGTAGGAAAAACAATCCCATAATGTTCGAATACAGCATTAGTAGTGAGCTTGTTGATGCAGTCGCGTCGTTCAAATATCTAGGCATAACATTGCAGATCGATATGAAATGGAACGAACATATAAGGACGGTCTATGTGTAAGTGACAAAAACTTGCTATAAACACCTAGACATTTTGTTATAGAAACAGTCTCAACAGTAAAATAAACCAAAACACAAAAATGACGTCCTATATTTTCGTAAAAATTCCCGTTATTTACGAGATTACCATTGACCCCCATTAACTAGACACGTTTTGGTTAGCAAATGACAAACTGTCAAAAATACACAGTGATGTTTTGCGAGTTAAAGAACCACAAACACAATTACATGTGATATTAATGTACGCCTAGTATACCTATAAAAATAAGAAACGATTTATATTAGTTTCACAATTATCTGTAGTTTCTACACTTAATGTACAAAAAGTAACAATCATTTCATTGTTCATTTCACAGACAGTATGAAATAAATATCCCACTGCTGCAACGCCAACGAAACATGTTTGTGAGAAACTAAAAACAATTGTGTTTGCTCAAGGCGAACCATACCTAAAAAGCAAATTTATTTGTAAGCAAACACGGAGATTGAAGTGCTTTTCAAACCTAAAGATGTTTTTATTTGTTTTGTGCCAACGTCAGCAAGAGGACGAGTTTGGGACCCTGGGTTCAAAGTCAATGTTGCGTTATGTAATTAATAACGTTGTTCAAAGAAAGATCTCTTGCGCGCGTCGTTTGGTGATGATCGTGTGCTCAGCCGCCACTTTCGTCATGCTTGGCCTCCCAGGTCCCCAGACCTCAGTCCGTGCGATTATTGGCTTTGGGGTTACCTGAAGTCGCAAGTGTATCGTGATCGACCGACATCTCTAGGGATGCTAATGCCTCATGTCCGGAGTCATGAACATGCTTTACAGTGCTGTTCACAACATTATTCCTCGACTACAGCCATTGTTCAGGAATGTTGGTGAACATATTGAGCATTTCCTGTAAAGAACGTCATCTTTGCTTTGTCTTAATTTGTTATCCTAATTATTACTTTTCTGATCAGATGAAGCGCCATTTGTCGGACTTTTTTAAACTTCTTTTAGGTTCTAATATAAAAAACCATGTTATTCCAAGCAAGTGTGTCAAGTTTTACCTGTCTATCTACATTATTCCGTGATTTATTAAGTTTTCAAATTTATATTGACTTTTTGATCACCCAGTACAAAGATTACGCACACAAAGGATTCTGTAAGCATTGTACCCATTGCGTTACACCGTATTTCGTAGGACAAAGCAACGAATAAAACTAAATATTCCAAATGAAATTTTTGCTGTTCTGAAAGTCGTGAGATAAGCCACTCAAACGGAACTCCTAAGACAGATTTTACGTTATAGCTGTAGTAGCGTTACAAGCTACTGTCACGAACCTACGTGTGACCGAAAGCTAAGTTGCTGTTTGAAGATAGCGCTGCACGATATACCAGTTATATATCTACGTTCGTGACTGTCCTGTCTGACGATTAGATGCTTCTTCCTCAGCTCAAGGGCACACTCCACTCAGATAATTGTTCGCCTCGACGCGGCTGACTGTTGGACTCGAGAGGTGATAGTTTGGAACTATCACTGAACCGTCGGTACAGAGCCGTGGAAGAAGTATACTGCTTCCGTGGCAGTAATTTTAATCACTGCGATAAAACAATGTAATTTGTGTTTTTGTAGACGCTACACCGCTACAATCTACATCGGAATCCGAAATAAGAACAAACTTATAATATACCGGGTGATCAAAAAGTCAGTATAAATTTTAAACCTTAATAAAGCAGGGAATAATGTAGATAGACAGGTAAAAATTGACACGCATGCTTGGATTGGCATGGGGTTTTATTAGAACAAAAAAAATGTTCGACAGTTGGCGCTGGACAGCAAAACGTCAGTGACTGCGCATGAAAATCGTGTATAAAAGGAGCTGTAATGAGAGAGAGAGACAATCAGATGCACCAGCAGTCGCAGCATGTTGACGTTACCTGAATAGGCGCTTTTAGTGAAGATGTGTTATCAGAATGGGGAATGTGCGAGTTCAGAGTTACGATCCTATCGCCACAAGAAGGGGATTCGAACGGGTAAAGGTCCGTTGACAAATGTAGCTGTGGTGAGAATGATTTCCAAGCCACGGGTTGTTTAGACGCTAGACGCCGTAGTGGTCGACCGAGCACAAGGCGTAATGCTGCTGAGACAGTTCAGGAAGAAATGCATACTGTAGCGGGTTCGTCTGTGCACGGGGAAGTCGCACGTCGCACCGGCATTCCATACACTACTGTTTGGTTGGCACTTAGGCGTACCCTCCGATGCTATCCTTACAAAATCCGTCGGCATCATGAACTGTTACCTGGCCATTTAGTGAAGCTGAGGGCATTTGCGGTGTGGGCGTTTCAAAAGATGGCGAAAGATTATTGGTTGAGTAACGTGTTGTGGACCGACGAAGCTCATTCACGCTCCGAGGGTCTGTCAACTCCCACAACTGCAAAATTTGGGCTACCGAAAATCCTATAACTGTCGTGAAAACTCCATTGCACGACGAGAAAGTAACGGTATGGGTTGGATTTACAACATCTACCGTTATCGGGTCTTTTTTCTTCGATGAACTGAGATTCTGATTTTGTGACTGCTACCGTGACTGGTCAGAGGTTCGCCGACATATTACAGAATGGCATCATCCCCAGCCTGGCTGATAAACACCTGCTGGTACATACGATTTTTATGCAGGATGGCACCCCACCCCGTATTACTAGACGCGTGAAAGATGTCTTGCGCGCGTCGTTTGGTGATGATCGTGTGGTCAGCCGCCACTTTCGTCATGCTTGGCCTCCCAGGTCCCCAGACCTCAGTCCGTGCGATTATTGGGTTGGGGTTATCTGAAGTCGCGAGTGTATCGTGATCGACCGTCATCTCCAGGGATGCTGAAAGATGACATAGCTCCGGACATGCTTTACAGTGCTGTTCACAACATTATTCCTCGACTACAGCTATGATAGTGAACATATTGAGCATTTCCTGTAAAGAACATAATCTTTTCTTTGTCTTAATTTGTTATTCTAATTATTGCTTTTCTGATCAGACATCTTTCACGCGTCTACCAATACTTTTTTTGTTCTAATAAAACTCCATGTCATTCCAAGCATGTGTGTCAATTTTTACCTCTCTATCTACATTATTCCGTGATTTATTAAGTTTTAAAATTTAGACTGACTTTTGGATCACCCGGAACTTACAAGTTCAGTACAATAGAAAACGACTTGAAAAAAAGTTACAAGATGTACTGACATCTACAGGCAACCGCAGAAATTTTTCTAAGAGGCGAGGTAAAGCTTCGAAAGTTACAAGTTCTTATAGAGCAATGTCGTTGAGTTTGGAATCGCATATTTCCCCCAAAAAATCAAACTTCACTACCGGTACACTGAACACGTTTTATGTCAAACGGCTGCAAACGGATATTTTTAAGGTAACCACATGAGTATGGCTTTGCCGTCTAAAGCGCGAATTGCACGACCGTTCCCTGTCGGAGGTTCGAGTCATCCCTCCGGTATGGGTATATGTGTCTTTCCTGGTGTAAATTAGTAACTTGTAATTCTAGGAACAGAGAATATTAGCAGTTCGATCCCATAGGCTTACAAATAGTTGAAACTTCCTGTCAGATTAAAATTGTGTGAGGCAACTGGGATTCGAACCTGAGACCTTTGCCTTTCACGGGCAAGTCAGGTGACATCCCAGCACGGTTCACGGTCCTTTCTCACAACATTACTTCTGCCTTCTGCCCGTAAGCAATTTTAACCTGCCAGGGAGTTTCATATCAGTGCATACTCCGTTGCAAAGTTTAATTCTGGAGACGTCTTTTACGCTGTGGCTAAGCAATGTCTCCACCATATTCTTTCTTCCAGAAGTGCTAGTCTTGCATGGTCCGCAGGAGAACTTCTGTGCAGTTTGGAAAGTAGGAGGGGAAGTACTGGCGGAAATAAAATTGTGAGGCGGCGTCGTGAGTCGTGTCTTCTACATTTTATTGTCACAAAGGTGCCTTGAAGGTAGGTGTCAGTGGGCCACTGACTGTTTAACATTGAAAAACCCGAGATGAAAGCCTTGGCACAAAGTCACACCCCCCCCCCCCCCCGCAAGGAGGGACTTTGTGCTAAGTTATGACATTATTTGTGGTGAAAAATTGTATTTAAGGAAATTAGTAATACTTCTGTTGGATGAGGCATGTATTCAACTTATATACAGCTTCACAGTTTAAAAAAATATTTATGTTGACAAATGTTTTTGGAAGAAAACATGAAAAAGTGGCACAAAGCCACTCCAGTTTATCAGAATTAACTTAAGTCTCTCCATCCTTTATTTTTATTCAAACGCGGTCTCCTTCTGTCGTTGCACTGAATATTTTACTCGGTTTGTTTTACGATATCTTCGGTTCTAATTAAGGTACCCAGTTTTTTTGACCTAACAACACTCAGGATCAAACTCTTTCTTTCGCGCTTTTAAATACTTGCATTGGTTTAATTACGTAGGCTTCCGCGGCCAGAGTCCGATGACATAAAAGTTTTCTCGGTGTTGTACCGCCTCATGATGTAAGAAGGCTATTACTTAAATAACCGACGTTTCGGCCAACGTTACAGTGGCCTTCATCTGGGTATACTGATGTGAGCTGGTTGTTATTACACTTTATATTACTTTCAATTAGACATTACGTCATAATTTTTTAAAATAAGCGATGTTATTGGCGAATCTTTGGCGGAAGAATGGAACTTTATTATGATAGGATGCTGAGGTGGATGGAATCGGGGTTAGCCGTCGCCTATTGCTTCTTGCATAGCGAGACATGATTGGTGGTCATCGGCGAATGGGGTGAGGGCTTCCGTTTCTCTCCTGCTGTCAGCAGTTGCTTACTAGTGACGTTCGCGCGTTGTGTTGTCAGTGCGGCCTATGTCACTGTGATGGCTGGTCGCCAGGAGGGGCAAGCCTGAGTCCATCTTCCCTGTTCATGTTATCAGTACATCCAGATGAAGGCCACTGTAATGTTGGCCGAAACGTCGGTTATTAAATTAATAGCCTTCTTACATCATGATGCGCTACAACACCCAGAAAACTTTTATGTCACTTGCATTGATTGATTCTGAAGAAAGCTATGCATAACATTCAACTTGACCTCCATTTTTTCCCAACTTTTTGTCACTGCACTAACGGTGTGAGGTATTTGCAGAGGTCCTCTTGTGTTAATTTAAAAGGAAGTACGTGAACAGGCAGTTATCGATCCCATCCCCCTCCATAGCTCCAGTGGTGTACAGGCGCGCCGTTGCCTTGCTGTGCAGGTGCGGTCACAACAGCAGCAGCAGCTGCAGGCGGGCACGAGTGCCGTGCTGACGCGGCAGCCTCCTGACAGCGGCCGGAATGTGCTGATCCAGCAGTCGGTGCCCTTCTCGCTGCCCGCGCTGCCGCAGCAGCAGCCGCAGGACGTTTCGGTAAGTACTTTCTCATCATCAGTAGCAGCAGCGGCGAGCATTCAACACGCACACTACAGATGGACAATGTTCAGTAGATGATAGTGCTTAATATGTCACTCATATTTATTAATTACTACACAGACATACAATCTCCTGGTGCCCTTCTTGCTGCCCATGCAGCCGCACTCACAGGACGTTTCGGTACGTACTCTCTCATCAGTAGCAGCAGCAGCGATGACTTGAGCCGAACACTGCAGATGGGCAATGTCTGGTAGGTGGTAACAATTAGTGTGTCACTTTTCTTGTGTAACTACCACATCGACATACATTTTCCACAACTCACCATACAGTGCATAATAGATAGTGCCTTCTACCACTACCAGTCATTTCATTTGCTGTTCCACTTCCAAACAGTTTGAGGGTAAAAAAATGCTTATGTGCATCCATATGAGCACAAATTTTTTCTGATCTTTGTGAGCCTTCCACAAAACTAACTTGTTGGCAGTAGAATCATTCGACTCTGTGCTTCAATTGCCAGCCCTTCAAATTTCCTCTATAGTTTCCAGAAATACTCACTCTTCAGCGGAGTGTGCGCTGATATGAAACTTCCTGGCAGATTAAAATTGTGTGCCAGAACCAGGACTCGAACCTGGTACCTTTACCTTTTGTGCGCAAGCGCTCTAGCACTGAGCTATCCTGACACAAATCACGATGCCGCCTCACAACTTTACTTCCGCCAGTACCTCGCCTCCTACTTTCCAAACTTCACAGAAGCTCTCCTGCGAAACTTGCAAGACTAGCACTCCTGGAAGAAAGGATATGGTGGAGATATGGCTTAGCCACAGCCTGAAATTTCGATCTGGAAACATCCCTTAGGCTGTGGCTAAGCCATGACTCCACCATATCCTTACTTCCAGGAGTGCTAGTCTTGTAAGTTTTGCAGCTGAACTTCCGTGACGTTTGGAAAGTAGGAGGCGAACTACTGACAGAAGTAAAGTTGTGATGACGGACTGTGTGTCGAGCTAGCTCATTGGTAGAGCGCTTGCCCGCAAAAGGCAAAGGTCCCAGTTTTGAGCCGGTTGCGGCTCACAATTCCAATCTGCCAGGAAGTTTTCCTTACTAGTGTTACCACAAAAAATTACGTCATCTTCCTTCTAGAGATTTCCTTCTTTGATCACACACCATCTCAGTAATACGTGTTGACTGAACGTACTAGTGACAAACCTCTGACATGCTGCTCTGCCTTCCTTTAAAACGATCTGAAGGGGACCCATACACTTCAGAAATACTCAAGTATGGGTCGCATCACTGTTGTATAGATCCTCCCCATTACTAATGAACCACATTGCAATGCTTGTTGGTGTGGTTGCAATATACGTGAAGAAAGGGAAATGGGAAACTGCTGGGAAACAGACGGGGAATCTAAAATACCATGTACCACTTCAGTACGTCAAATATAATTATAATATGAATTTACCAGGAATGTTGGGAACTCTAAACTGTAAATTTAACAATTGCTGGTGAGCTGTACTAAGGACACTATTGTCTACACCAGTTTTAAAATTTAACAAGATCTGAGAAAAATTATAAGAGACAATAAAATACGCTAGCTTCTGGGCCCATCAATTTTATCAGTCTTAGAAAAGTGACCTTTGTAACCATCAAAATTGAACTTGAAAATAGTTCAGCACAAAGATAGTCCACCTCCATGCATGCAGAGAACGCAACCACTTAGGAGACTTGAAGGAACTGCATGCCCCTCTTTTAAACGACCGGTACAATCAACCACCGTTTTGGAAGGGATAAAACACAGTCTCAGCCCTTGGCGATATGACAACAGAGACTCCTTTAAAGTACGATCTTGGGCATTTGGGGTATAAGAAAGAAACACACGAAAGGAACAGGGCCGTGCGAATGCGTAAAACCGTACGCTGGGCGGCTACAGGAAACAGGATGCCACGAGGCGGGAAAAGCACACGCTACTCTGCAAGATACCTTTTAAGGTTACGCACGATGAACTGTACTGAAGGCGTAGTAAGAGCCAGGAGAACTGCAACATGCAGCTGCAGAAGCACTCGATCTCAATTAGCACGGCTGTGTCGACTCGCCTTCTCATCCGCACAGTGGAGCACGGCCTGTTCCACCCGACAGCTACCTCTGCGCTAACCCGAGACCCTGCAAGCAGCGCTGGCGTGCCCCAGCGTCCACACACACAGACCGGGCCTATCGAAATCTTCTTCCCCGAGACCGGTGCGCGCCGTCCCTGCTCTCAGATCATCTGTCTCCCTCTCAGACGCCATACCCGATGGGGAAGCAAAGATAGGGCAATCGCAGTCACTCACAGCGCCATCAAGGGATGAAAGAGACAACGAGGTCGATAAGGTGCAAAGCGGAACTTACGCGCCAGGGAGCGAGGATGTGACCAGCCGATATCTGAGCCCGACACGGCTCACACATCTTTCCAGAATCCGCCCATTAAAATGAGAATCCACCTTCGCCACAAGTGTGCTTAGAACACAAAATCTCGCATGTGCAAAACATGAATGGATATGTGTAGAGGTTTATTTGGTGCAACGATTTCTGCACAGTCGTATCACTCAGGACTCAACTACGTAGCACAATAATATGACGATAAAATACAGACAAACTGAACCAATACTATTGTGCTTATCCGATCCAAAACGAATAACTACTTTTGACGTGATTCAAATTTCAGCTGTCTTCAGGCATGTAAGCGAGTAAGGCGACCTGAACGGGGCGCTCATCGTACCGGCCCAGCGACATCCGTCCCCAAAGGGCTCTTCTCCTTGGGAAGATCCCAGGTCCACATTGTTGTTATGTGGTGTACACTTTGTACATCAGTGACACAATACATATGTATTTGCACTGCTTCTCGATCTCAGTATGATGTGCTACGGACCCACCATCAGCTGTAGTAATTTGTCGCATACTGTCTGAGACACCCTGGAGAGTCGTCGTGGTGACGTGTTGTTGTTGCAGTTCCAGCAGTTCCAGCAGCTGGGCGCCTTCCAGCCGGGCCCGCAGGTGTTCCGCCCCCAGCGCCAGCAGCCGCCCCCAGCCTTCGGCTTCCGCCCCCTGTCGCCGCAGTACTACGACACCATCACGCCGGCCCTCCAGTCGCTCCAGAGGCAACAACAACAACAGCAGCAGCAGCAGTTCCGGCCGCGGCCCGGCCTCCCGCAGAACAACCTGCTGCCCGGCGCGCTCAGGGAGGACATCGACATCGTCTCCAAGGTGCTCAGCCTCAACCACCAGCGCCGCAACGACACCGCCGAGCAGGACGAGGAGTGACGTCAGTGGCGGTGACGTCACGAGGCCTCCGAGCCGACAGAACTGTACTCACCGTCGCCGCATTTCACCCCACATACCGTCCAACCCTCACCTCCCTACTGACTGATCTGTTCACCTCACCACTTCTCCTAGAAAGGCGTTGCATTTAACTCTTCACCATTACCTTCGCATTCATGCAATCAGAATCACATTACAAAGCTTAAATCTTCTTGAAATCTTTCTTGAATGCTTTTATTTATTTATTTCGTATGGAAAAACCAGTATACATTATAAATACTTCAGTTTTTTTTACAATTTTTATATACCTATTTATAGGTCAACATCCAAAACGTAACGTCCAGATTTTTCAGCCAGTCCACTGCTTCTGTTTAGGCGCTATGTAGTTCTTGAATAGATCCACTGAATGCTCTTTTCGGGCAGTCCATAACAACGCGCTGGATGGTGTGAGGCCCATTATCACAGTCGTAGAATGAGTCTTCAGATTTCCCCCACTTGTGAAGCCAGAATTTACGCCTTCCATGGGTTGTCCTGATTCTCTTTAGAGATATTCATTCACTTCCCTTGAAACCAGGAGGAGCTCTGCAAGTGTGGCAGATTAAACCCAAGTTGTCAGCTTTTAAAGAGTGAATGCAAAACGCTGCATAGGTCACTGTATTGATAACAGTCACAAAATGACATCATAAAAATCCTTTGGTTGAAAGCCACCAGTATACATTAGTTACAAGTTGTTCAGTAATATTCATACATGTTCTTGAGGTAACATCACAAATCAGAGGTCCATTCTTTATGTCAGATCTCAACAGCATCACCATCTTTCCCCTGGAGCGTCTCACCCAGCTTCCATGATGGGTTTGTGGACTTTAATCTGTTCAGTTTCTGTGTTTTGCAGTATGATGTAAGGGCAGTTGAGGATTACTATGGAATTTCTACCATTCTCGTACAAGAGCCAGTTCTCTTCGTATGAGAATGGGATGGATGTTAGATAGAACAGGTAATCAATTTAGAGGTGTCGATTTGATGGTGCCTGATATTGTCCTCGTGGTATCATTCAGTTAGGTGTCAACGTTTGAAGTATGTGCACTGTTAAGCCACACAGGGCAGCAGTATTCTGCAACTGAATAGATCAAGGCAAGAGTTGATGTCCAATAATACTGCCCAATTTACTCCCCAGCATGTGCCATTGAGCTTGTGTAATAGGTTGTTCCTTGTTTTTATTTTGGTTGCGGTGTATGACAGGTGTTGTCTCTATGACTGTCCGGTCCTGGTACTTGAATGGTGTTCCCTCTTGATGACATTAGAACCGCCGACGAATGTTCTATGAGTTATGATCATCTGTTTCACTACCACTCTGATGCCTTGTATAAAACAAACTATGCTTTGGAGACTTTGACATGGATAATGTATTTTATGGAGGTTGGGGGATTCAGACCTGATATTCATTCAGGTCAATAACCAGACTGTCAATGCCTCTCTGAACCTTCAGAGCTGGAACACAGGTTCAACCTTAAGTATTGGGAGCAAAGGGAAAACTTCATGGATGCGATGGCTCTGAAAAAAGGTGGGGGAATTTGGGACTCCATGCCTCCACCCCCATTATCTATGCCTCTATATGAAGTTATATAGCACCAGGATCCTTCATATCCATTTCTTTACTAAACCCACTTCATGCATCATACACGTTGCTTCACACTGTATACGTCAACAATAATCAACTACCGGTAGCTGTAACTACCGCAACCACTGAAATGAGCAGCAATAGTTGTAAATACCAGTTTTTATTTACAGCAAATCGATTTCACTTACACAGTAACCATTCTTAGTTCTAAAGCAACAATATTACAACGTTGGAGAACCAAGGTAACAATACCGACCTCAGTAGCTCAGCCCACAGCGTCGCTGACTAGCATGTAGGGGGTTGGGTTCGACACCCGGCATGGTATTTTCATCATTATCGAAATCTAATCGTCCACGAGGCCTCAAATAAATAGACTTGCAGTAGGCGGCTGAAGAATCCCAGAACGATCTCCCAGACAAAACGATCCTATCATTTTAGGGCAATAGTGAATGCAATTTGAAAAGGTGGCCCTCGAGTTGAGCTTTGACGGAACTGTGTGTTGGGCATATGCCAGGGTAATCCGTACAAATGCCTTAGACACAGTGCTACGGTAGCTCCACTGGTTGCAAACCCAGCTACCAATCCAGCTTTGGTAAACATTGTAATTCAGTGTTTCGTGCTCTAATATTGAGACTAATCATGACCCGGGACACAATGATTGATCGACCGCATCAGGTTAATCTTGTGTCTATCACGTACTGGGCATATGCTATAAACAAGCAATATTTTCACTTATCTACACCACAGCACCGTGATCTCAGGGATTGTATTTCCTATACAAAACCACTTCAGTTGACATGTACCCTGGTTCAGACTTCATGCGATTCTAAGAAATAAGATACAGCTGGACAGTCGGACGTATCACTCACTACCAGTGTCAATAATAACTTTCATCCCATTGAGGTAACATTGCTCAGTGTTTAACTTTGTATCTGAGATATACGAAGACTCGCAATACTGGATACAATACATGACGGAATACCAGTCATATAGTCTTCGATATACAGGACTGAAGTGTGATGAACAGATTGTAGGTACCTGAGATGATTTTCATGTGCACTGCCATAACGTCTTAAACGCATCTGTTGTTGTGACGCTGCGGCTGTCCTAGAAATGTCTCTTAAAACAAATTGTGGAAACTAGACTTAATTGTACAGCTATGATAGTATGTGCACACAATGAAAAAGTGTTCACTATATGCAGCGCGTCATTTCCGATAGTAGCTTAAGAATAATGCTTCAATAAACATCATTGGCCGTCATGAATGTATATGTTAGCACTTAACGTAAGCGTCAGTAACGGGCTTTTTTGCTCAATTAGTCGTGCACTCAAACAAAACACAACTTGCATTCTCATAATTTTGTTTCTTTTATTGCACGCAAATCAATTATGTCCTCAGATCTATTTACAATTACCAGTAATCAGAATAAAAATATATTTTTGGAAATGCAATTGGGTTTATGACTCACAATTTCTGCTTCACTTTGCATGAAGCAGGGAGATGTATCATTTCATTCAACCACATTTCAATTGAAGCATGTTTTGAGTCGCTATATCATGATCAGCTGATTCACGCAAGGTAATGATTATATAGAGTTTCTGCTTCGCCTTCTAGCTTTCCCACAATATTTCTTACAAAAAAAATGGAAACAAACATATTCCCAATCATAATTTAATCCTAAATTAGAAATGAATGTCATTAGAAATGGTTGTTATAATTCGTTGCTATAATAATACTATTTATATATTCCCTAGTTCATAAATGTGACATTCAATTATCACAAAAAACAGACTCCAATTTGTGTTACACAGATGCTGATTATTTCGCAATGGCCTCCTCTGAAATTTTTATGAATATTCCACCATATTTGCTTTACTACTTTTATTTTAATTACCGGTATGCAACACATTTAAATATATGATTATCCAGTAGTTTTTCTGGCATGGCACTTTGCTCCAGTATTTAGATACGTTTGTTTCATTTCAGTCAGTAAGATTTCCTTCCTGTATTTCATATGTTGACTCTTGCCTGTCATCTTTCACAGCATTATTATCATTATGATCATAATCATTTCATTAATATTTATATTCATCGAATAACACAAAAATATACTAATGTTAATTTAGACGTTAAGTCTGAACGCTCAATTTGATAAGCGGTGATCAAACAATTACATGATTTCTTGCATTGTGACACTCCTTGTTTTCCTGAAGACGTATCAAGTCCTTAACTATGAAACAAGCAGAATGATTGTGTAATTAAAGTATTTCGTGCATCGATTTAGATTGTGAAAGAGCCTTCCAATTATATTTAAGTAGCAATTTCAGGAAAGAAAGTATCACACAAATGCTTGTCATCGTGACATACTAAAACCAATAATTATTCTTTATTGTTTCATGTAGATGCAAGATCTGAGCTATATTTAAAATATTATGACTATAAGTGGTAATTGTATGTGATATTGTTCAGAGTTACACTTCGTACATGTCTTAAAATTTGGTATAACTTCATCTCTGCACAGAGCACCATAAAAATAGTCGGTAAAAATAATCTTTAGTATTAGAATACTTGTTGATGACCTACACATGGTACGACTAGAAGTCATAATAATAGTCAAATTTTCTTTAATGTGGTGTGCTTTGTGTGACTAATGTTTCTTTTGTTTTATTACAATCAGTTCTGCATTGTGTTGATGCACTTTGTAAATATGTTAAATTGTAATCAATTATATACCAGTATTTATATACTAAGATCATGTCATTGCCAATTGTTTTATTCACAGTGTGTGATATTTCATCTGAAAACGCCACTGACATTCAAGATCATGTTAGTATACAAGTTATTTTTTATGATATATCCTCATTCCTTTAACGTGCAAGATAATTAATGGAATTTTATTTTCTAAAAGTTCTGTCAGATCACTGTACATTAAGTTATAACAAAGCGTTCTCAAGTTTGTTTTTATATGAAATTTAAAAGTTTGTATATTACATATTGTAATCAGATGTATTTCGATATTGCATTAAATTGTTTTTATTTGAAATTTTTAAATGCCACTACGTTGCTTTACTTGTTAGCCAGTAACTGTAAATTGCACCCTTACGTTATATACCTTAAATCATAATACTATGTCGTATGACATGATTGCAGTGCAACTAAAAGGTACTTTATCCAGCACCAGATGTCCTATGGCTTTTGATGTTATCATTGCTGTTACTGTTGTAGAGAATGATAGTATCTCTTATTTTAAAAAGGAGGAACTAGTTAGCATTTTGTTGGGTTTGAGGACTCAAGTTGGTTTCCAGCAAAGGGCAGACAAGACGACTATGACCTGGTTACCCACCCGAAGCCTTAATATTTTTTTTTTTTTTTAAACCTTCACGTTCTTCTACTTTTCGGTTTTCAGACTCTTTCTTGTATAACTTTATGTACTGATTGTGTATTTGTCCAAGTATGTATTTCAGAAGCAATGTTAATGCGTTCAGAATTGCTGTTACAGTTAAGCTGGAATACTTAGCCAGTCAACGCCATACACAGGAAATAAAACTTGTAATATTAAAAACAAAATAAATGTATCAAAGCAAGCGCGTTATTTAACAAAATGAACTGCGTTACGTCATTGCGTTCTAATCTAATGTGAACATCAAATGTGTGGCAAAAGTCCAGAGAGAATGAAGGATGGAAAAGACGTCCGAGTTGTGCGACGTAAATCAGGAACTAACAGATAAGGTTAGCAGGTGAGTTTGGAAGAAGAAGACAATAATAGAGATTGGGTGGCAGGAAAAAATCCGGCATTTCTGATATTCAATTCCTATAACGCTACTTTGTCAGTAACTAAGAGCTTCTCGTTACAAAATTGTTGTAAAGAAGAGCAAAGAGAAGCAACAGATTTGATAACTTCGTAGCGTAAAATGTGTCGACGTGTTTTAGAAGTCATCCTCTATGAAATACCCATTCCTCGGCATTGTTTTATATTTGTAAATCTCCATCTTTGTAAATACAGATCAGGTTATCCGAAATGTTTACATGTGTTTGTGTATTTAAGGTTGAAAACAAACAAACTGTTTCTGTTCTACCAATCTTTCGTTCATTTACAAACTAGTTTTCGGCTTAATAACGTATTTAATATACACCTTAGGTGACGATTTCAATATATGCTACAGTGTCAATAATTTTAACATAGTTCTTAATTCATTAATATTTGATATTTAATGTGTTTCACTCTGTTCACTCGCAAATTACAATGTAAAAATGTTAAGGGGGACACTGATTACGTAAACATAATCCTACATGGCAACAGGTAATTGTTTACAATTCCAGAACTGCTGAACGACCTAAATAAGATATCGGTATGGTGAAAAAATTCTCAATTAACGCTAAATAATGAGAGTTGTGAAGTCGTCCATATGAGTATGTAAAAAACGTTAAACTTTGTTTACAAGATAAATCAATCAAAAGTGAAGGCCGCAAACTCCACAAAATACCTGGGAATTTGTATCACTTCAGACTTAAACTGGAAAGAACATTTAGATAATAACGTGGGAAAGGCGAACCAGAGACTGCGTTCTATTGTCAGAACCCTTAAAGGATGCAATAGAACTACTAAAGAGGCTGCATAAACTACGCTTGTGCGTACTTTTTTTGAAGTATTGCTGCCCAGTGAGGGATCCTTATCAGGTGGGTTTGACGGAGGACATCGAAAGAGTCCAAAGAAGGGCAGCTCGTTTTGTATTGTCACGATACAGGGGAGACCGCTTTACGGAAATGATGCAGCCTCTGGAATGGAAATCATTACCACAACGGCGGTTATCGCTGCGGCGTGGACTACATACGACACTCCAATCGCCAACATTCTCCTCCGAATGCGGAAATATATTGTTGACTCCCACTTACATAGGTAGAAATGATCATCAGAGTAAAATACTAGAAATCAGAGCTGGAACGGTTCAGGTGTTCTTTCTTCACGCACGCTGTTGGAGAATGGAATGGGAGATGAATAGTTTGGAGATGGTTCGATGAACCCTCCGCCAGGCACTTAAATGTGATTTGCAGAGTATCCCATGTAGATGTATATGTAGAATCTTGTTACGTGGTGCTTGTGTACGCAGTGCAGCTTCAGATCCGTGCTGGATTTCCCGTCACTCCAACCTTCGCATCGAGATTCATTGCTCTACGTTGATTCATGAGTCGATGTTGTCGGAGAAACATAGCCTGGTGGCCGCGGTCTGAAGGACTCTTATGACACTTGTTTTGTCTCTCTGTTTTGCTGCAGGATGCTCTTACGTAGCCTCGACCCTACTATGTGCACAGTAAAGTGTCTCTGCCTTAGCAGACGTCATGGAAGAGTGGGACTCACGAATGGCGCAGCTGTGTTCGCGAACCACAGTAGTCAGCGTCGCCGACTCCGTGGGTGTTTCGGTGATGGCACAACCCCCAAGAACTTTCTGGTGGTGTTCAGCACCCACGCAAAATCATCAAAATCTTCGCCTTTGTAGAAACCAGCTTTCGTGAACGAACGGATTAATTCGTGTCGTGTTCTGGGTGGACTCAGTGCCAGTATTTTCTTCTTAATATCTACCTCTCATTCAGACCCTCACTCACACTGACTAAACACGAAATAACGAAAACTACTTCTTTTGTGTCCCAGCCTCGTCGCCGCTTTTGTGTCTCGTTTCCGTCGTAGGCGTCGGTGGCCGAGTAGAATTTAACCGACACAGGAATGAAGGATGCACGCTTGTGCAGGTAGGAGGTGACCAGCCAGTGGGACAGCAGAGACTAGAAACACTAGAGTAAATTAGAACGAGATCTATATTTCTTAGAGACTTAGTAATACTTAACTTTTACATAACTCAGTACTGCAGAGGCCTGCCTAGTGCCTATCCGATAGCCAAGTCTTCACTGGTGCCTATCTGAGTCCGAAGTGTTAACTGGCACCTATCTCAGTCCCAAGTGAACGATGTCGTTCAGTGGTGGCCACGAGCGGAGTTGCAGCAGAGGGCGCTCGTGGCTGACGTCGTAAGAACGCCGCACCATGCGTGCATGGCGGCGCGCGGCGAAAGTACGTGGCGCGCTCTTTAGAGTTGTGCGACACCACAACTATGAAGCTGAAATGAAATGTTTGTAAAGCTTATGGGACTTAACTACGGGGTCATCAGTCCCTAAACTATGAAGCTGAAATTTGGCAGGTATATACGAGGCGCGTCCAGAAAGTAAGTTCCGTTTGGTTATATAAAACGAACGGGTACAGATACAGAAAAAATATTGATTGTACAAAAATCTACATCTGTTAAACTACTTCTCTACATAGCTTCCGAAATTTTGTAGGCAATTGTCATAGCATGGTACAAGGGTTTGTGTGCCTTTTTCATAGAATGTTGCCGCCTGTGTGTTCAACCGTGTGTATCATGTTCTTGCAGCTCGTCATCATCGCTGAAGTGTTGTCCACCGAGGACAGATTTTACGTGTAAGAAGAGGATTACTGCCAAAAGATCTTTTTTTTTTTTTTTCACGATAATGCCTGACCTCACACACCGAATGTGACCAAACAATTCTTACGGAAATTTCAATGGGGCCTGTTTGATCATCGTCCATACAGCTCGGACCTCTCTCCTAGTGACTTTCATCTCTCCTAACACCTAAAATCTGTTTTGGTGGTCAACACTTCAACGATGATAAAGAGCTGTTACCACATGGTTGAACACACAGGCGGCAAACTTCTGTGAAGGATGCATGCAAAAACTCTTGGCACGCTATGACAAGTGCCTACAAAATTTCGGAAGTTATGTGGAAAAGTAGCTTTTGTAGAATTTTGTGCAATAAAAATTTCTTCTGTATCTGTGTACAATTTCATTTTATTGCCAAACGGAACTTACTTTCTGGACGCGCCTCGTAGTTCATCGGTCGAAGACGTCAGCTAAAATAGGGCCGATAGGGCCGATAGTTCAGGAGATATGACGTCATGAACAACTTCCAAGTATTGCGGCACGTGTAGTGTGACTTTATCAGCCCACTATTTGAGAAGGAGAGCACTTAGCGACTTGCAACAATCTTCAAACATAATTTCAAACCTTTAGGAAACTCTTTCTTGCTGACAATCCCAGCAAAATGATGATAGGAAAAAGTTTGTCGCGTACCACTTTTTCGGCGTTTATGAAGTAAAATTACGGCATTTGGCATGACGTTACAATTTATTACTCGTAAACTATTAATTTTATTCGCGAAAAATGTTACAGACAGTACGTTCGAAATTTTACCATAGTACGACACACAGTGCATGAGATTTGGAGTAATTAACAATTACGTTAATGAAAAACCGCCACATCACGAATGACTTTTTGATTTGTTACGTCTTTCCTGCTAACTCTATTCGCGACGTATTTTGCAAAAGTTTTACCTATGCACCACTGGATGTACCTCCGAAATAATATCGTATTACTACATATAGTTCAGGTGCTATGACGTCGAAGACATTGAAATACATGAAACTTCGTCCTAAAATGCATGAGGTTGTAATTTATTACGTCTTTACTACCAAATCAATTTACAACACATTTCGCAGGCAGTTTCCTAATATTCCTCTCTACGAACCTGGTAAATAATGTCTTTGTTGGACCCATAATTCAGAATATATATATATATATATATATATATATATATATATATATATATATATATATATATATATATATATATATATATATAAGCTAAAGGTCACTCACTCACTCACGAAACGCGAAATCTCTAAAACTACTGCACCTATGAAGCTGAAATTTTGCTGGTATGCAGTTTAAAGGTAGAAAATGTTAGCTAAGAAAATATTTACGATGGGACGGAATGAAGGTGCATGGTGGAGGATACTTTTCCTACAGACTGACTCTATTTCTTTTGCATACAAATCTATAGTTTTGTTCCGATATTTATGAAATTTTGCACACTTCACTATAAAAACAAGAGAAATGTCACTGTCTGTATAAAATTTCGTTCGGTGCACGGTGGGGGGTACTTAATATTCGAACTTTGACAAAATGAATAGGTTTTCTCAGATCTAGATGAATTTTTGTACACACGACACTTATACCAAGAGGAAGGTCACAAGAGACATAAATGTTCGTACGGTACATGACAGAGGTGACTTGCAAAAAATATTGCCGAGAAAGCGAAAGGTGGAAACGAACAGAGACATGGGAGAGAAAGAGATGAATGCAGATAGAGGAGGGAAGGGGAGGTGGACTACGAGAGTTTAGAATAAATAAACACCAGGGCAACGCAGGGTTTACAGCTAGTCACACTATAACACAATGGTATCTTATGCTGATGTTCTTATACTGTGTGCGTACTAATTTACGCAGCCGCGTTTCCTTGAAAACGGAGCGCTTTTCTTAAAAATAAACTTTGTTTTGCTCTTGTTAATGTTCATTTTATACGCTCTGAGGACAGTGTGTTGAAGAGAGCGAATAAAATGAACGTTAACAAGAGCAAAACAAAGATAATGGAATGCAATCAGGCGATGAAGAAAATCAGGCGATGCTGAAGGAATTAGATTATGTAACGAAACAATGAAGGTGGTAGATGAGTTTTGTTACTTGGGTAGTAAAATAACATATCACGGTAGCAGTACAGAGGATATAAAATGGAGAATGGCAATGGGAAGAAAAGCATTTTTGGAAAAGGGAAATTTGCTAACATGGAATATTAAAGTGTAAGGAAGTCTTTTCTGAAGGCATTTGTGTGGAGTGTTGCCTTGTACGGGAGTGAAACATGGACGATAAACAATGCGGACAGTAAGAGAATAGAGGCATTTGAAATGTGGTGCTACAGAAGAATGCTGAACATTCGATGGATGGATCGCGTAACTAATGAAGAGGAACTGAACAGAATTGGTGAGAAAAGGAATTTTTGGCATACCCTGACTAAAAGAAGGGGCCACTTGGTAGGACACATTCTTAGACATCGAGGAATTGTGAATTTAGCGTTGGAGGGAAGTGTGTGTGGTAAAAATCGCATAGGGAGACCAAGAGACGCATTATAGTAGGCAGAGTCAAATGATTGTGGGTTGCCGTTCTTAATAGGAAATGAAAAGGCTCGCTCAGGATAGAGCAGGTTGGAGAACTGCATCAACCAGTCTCCGGAATGAAGACAACAACAACAACAACAACAACAAACAAGAGGAGCCGTGCGAATACTTGGCACCGTTAGTGGAATGACAGAAAGGTTGGGAAAACATGGAAGTAATGTTGAATGTTCGCTCACAGCTTTTCTCATAACCAATCAATGCAAGTGTTTAAAAGCGCAGATGGAAAAGCTTGATCCGCTGTTGTTAGGTCAAGAAGAAATGTGTACCTTAATTAGAACCCAAGATATGGACAAACAAACCGATTAAAATATACAGTGCGAGGACAAAAGGACACCGCGTTTGAATAAAAGGATGGAGAGACTTAGGTTAATTCTGATACTTGATGACAAATTTGCGAATGAATTCCTTTGGTATAAAGCAAAAATGAAGGAAATCAATCGGAAAGAACGGCCTGACCGACTGACTTTAGTTTACAGCAAAGACATCCCAATAAGAAACACACAGGAGAAAATCGCGATTGGGTATAGAAAAAAGAAGACGAGAGTTATGTAAATTCCGATACTTGATAAGAAATCTGTGGATGAATACCTATCGCTTAAAACAAAAATAGAGGAAATCGGCTGGGTATTTTGGTCTGACGTACTTTAGTTTTCGTAGATTCTTTTCATATTTAAGATATGGGTTTAGGAAGCGATAATGTGATACGTAGCTTTTCCTGTTGAGTTTGCGTAAATTTACATTGATAACAATAACTCTGTTAGTCGGAACGAGTCATATTTTTCGAAATACCCTCCTTGTAGTTGATTTACTGACAGGAAATAAGCCTATTATTACCCATCAGCACTATAAAAAAAACAACTTTACTTCGCTGAAATCTAATTACTGTCATGGAGAAATGAAAAATAATAATAGTTTAAACTTGATTGCTTCTCAGCAACGGTTACAGGATATGCAAATTAATACTCAGCTAAACAGTTGCAATAACTGTAGTTAACCACGGTTTCGACGGATATAAAATCGTCTTCTTCAGAAATACATGTTATACCTAAAGACAATGTGACATCGTAAATTAAACATTCATAATCATTATGTCTGAAATATGCGACATACCAAGCCAATGTCTAAAACATTGTGAAATACGGAATCAGGCATATCACAGTGATTGAAGATCCCTACGATCTAGGGAATGTGTTTTACGTCTGAAAGATAACGTCAGCGTATTTGGAATCATTCACGCTTACTGATGGAAAGCAGAGAATGTGGATTCCAGGATCGGTGGCGTATGCGCCGTGGAACAAGAACGTTCAGTGGCTTAACTAGCCATTGGGAGATCGTACGTTGAATTTACAACGACGTTAATAAATGGAATCTAATACATAAAGCAGAGTGTCCGTATGTTTGTACGTGTTGCATACAAATCTACAGTTTTGTTACAATCTTTATGAAATTTTGTACACGTAAGCTTCAATCTATGAGGACGGTCGCCGTAAATGTAAGAATCCATACGATATATAGTTCACGAGATATGACGACGTAAACAATGAGATGCCCGGAAAACTGCGGCATTTTGCGAAAATGCTGCTTATTTTCTCTTAAACTATTGGACCGATTTCAACCAAATTTGCTACACACTCCTTACCGTGAGGTAACAATTGCTATATGGTTAAGAATCACGTAAGGCACATGGTTCAAAAGATATTACGTCATAACCAATAGAAATCGAAATAATTCCATATAATGCGGAGAGACTTTAGAAATACACTGTATAAGAATGACAGTACTTAGCAACTTGCAACAAACTTTAAACATAATTTCAAACCTTTATTAAACTATTTCTCGCTGGTAAAATGATGAAAGGAAAAAAGTTTCTCGATTACTACTTTTCCGTTGTTTATGGAGTAAAACTACGGCTCTTGGTATTACGTTACACTTTATAATTTGAACACTACAAATTGTAGCGACAGGAAATTTTATAGACAGTATTCACATATATAGGTGAGTATACCTTCTAAATTGTATCACAGTACGACACGTAGTTCATGAGATATGAGCACATAAACAGTAACGTTCATGGAAAACCGCCCCGTCACGCACCAAGTTTTAATCTGTTACTTCTTTACTACTAATTGTTTTCCCAAGAGATTTTACATACAGCCCTTATAAAAATGAATATATACCTGAAAAATAGCAGGAATAAATAGATAAATACCCGGGCAACGCCGGGTTTTCAGCAAATGTTTTGATAAAACGATGGAGAGGGCGGCTATGGAAACAAATATTACATTGGTCAATTTTAAAATTATGCTAACAGATACCGTTGAAATACATTGCGAAAACAAACAATAATAATAGAAAAGCTTACCTCTCATCTGATTTGCAAAAACAGTAATGTCAACGAAGAGATACCAACACCCCACGAAATTCTAAAAAGTATATGCAAGGTGTTGGCAGCTTGTGAGGCAAGTCTGTCGGCGACAGAAGCTAATGTGAGTGTCATGCAGTGACCATGCTCCACAGTTTTACTTACCAATGACTGTTAGTGTAAAATAAATGTTATTTCTGTATTACAGCGTCGTCAGCAAGACACGCGTAGTAAATGGGATCCAGGATTTATTTTGAGAACACCTGCTCGCAACAATTTAGTGCATTTTGAGCTGTTCTGCTTTGCACTTTCTTTAGAAATTCAAAGCGCTACGAGAGCTGTCAGGGAAAATAAGAAAGCTTCACTAATAACAGGTACGAGGTGTTCGTATGTGCTGGCTGATAAACATAACGTAAAGAATGTTTGGCTTAATATTCGCAAATGCCGGATGGAAAGTTTGAGCCAGTAAATCTGTACGTCTCCTATGCCATCTCCTACGGACTCCAGGTTAATGTCTTTGCTACTATGTCTTTGAAGTGAGCCGCGGTATTTGTAATATCGCTGACTTGTAGCGCCAGCAGTGGCAGTGGTGTCCATTGTAGAGGTAGTAGCAGTTCAGTTGCTGACCGGTGCGGTTGCTTAATAAGACTGAGCTTTCGTTTTGATGTTGTTAGGCTGATCTTTAGAAAATAGTGGCACACACTGTTGAAGTTTTATATGTTAATTCATGTGTTGTGCGTGTGAGGCTAATTTAAATATAATAAATGTCAATCTTACCAGTGAAACTTGCATTATCCATTCAAGTCACCAAGGCCCAAAAGTAAGAAGAGAAAACTTTATTCAAATTAAATATTAAATGCATCTCTTTTCCACCAATATTTTGAGTAGGGCAGTTAGGCCCCAGGTAACAGCAACCTGACGGGAGGAGGAGAGGTTGCAGGCTTAAACACACTCAAGAAGGCTTAGTACACGAAGGGGATCTTACAAAATGTGGGAAAACATGTGATTTCTGGTTGTTGTGGTCTTCAGTCCGCAGACTAGTTTGATGCAGCTCTCCACGCTACCCTGTCCTGTGCAAGTCTCTTCATCTGACAATACGTTCGGCAACCTACATCTTTTTGAATCTGCTTACTATATTCGTCCCTCGGTCTCCCTCTACAATTTTTACCCCACACGCTTCCTTCTAATGCTAAGTTGACAATTCCTTGATGTCTCAGAATGTGTCCAACCAAACTATCCCTTCTCTTAGTAAGGATACGCCAGAAACTCCTTTTCTCCCCGATTTGGTTAAGCACCCCCGCATTAGTTACGTAATCTACCCATCTAATCTTCATCATTCGTCTGTAGCACCACATTTCAAAAGCTTCTATCATCTTTTTATTTGAATTCCTAATCGTCCACGTTTCACTCCCATACAATGCTACACTCCAGTCAAATGCTCTCAGAAAGGACTTCCTAAAATGTAAATTAATATTGGATGTAAACAAGTTTCGCTTCTTTAGAAACGCTTTTCTTCCCATAGCCGTTCTGCATTTTATATCTTCTTTACTTCGGCCATCAGAAGTTATCTTGCTACCCAAATAACAAAACTCATGTACTACTTTTATTGTCTCATTACCTAATCTAATTCCTTCAGCATCGCTTGATTTTCTGTCATTGCATTCCATTACCTTCGTTTTACTCTTCTTAATGTTCATCTCATATCTTCCTTTCAAGACACTGTCCATTCCATTCAATTGCTCTTCCAGATCGTTTGCGGTCTCTGACATAATTACTATGTCATCGGCAAGCCGCAATGTTTTTATTTCTTCTTCCTGCACTTTAATGCCCTCTTCAAGTCTCTCCTTCCATTCCTTCACTGCCTGCTCATTGTACAGATTGGACAACATTGGGTAAAGGCTACAACCCTGTCTTACTCCCTTCACAACCTCTGCGTCCCTTTCTTGCCCTTCGACTCTAATAATGCTGTCTGGTTTTTGTATAGGTTGAATATAACTCTTCGGTCCCTATATTTTACCCCTGATACCTCCAGAATTTGGAAGCGAGTATTGCAGTCGACATTGTTAAAAGCTTTCTCCAAATGGACAAACGCTAACAACGTAGGTTTGCCCTTCCTTAGCCTATCTTCTAAGATACGTCGTAATGTGAGTATTGCCTCTCGTGTTCCTACATTTCTCCTAAATCCAAACTGATCGTTCCCAAGTTCGGATTCCACACGTTTTTCTATTATTCTGTAAATAATTCTTTTTCGTATTTTGCAACTATGACTTATTAAACTGATAGTTCCGTAATTTTCACACTTGTCTGCACTTGCTTTCTTTGATTTATGGTATAACGTCCATTTATCGAAATTTTAACCTAGTTACGTAAGTTTCGGTATCGGGAAAAACTAGAAGAGGGGCCGAATATTCGGTTACGATTTCGGTTTCTGTCGCAAATCATGTTTCGGTTGGACTCTAATAAAGATAAAGCAGTCAACAATCGGAAGATTGGTTTGAACACCACAGTACTTTACTAGCATGGTCCTGTATGGCGGTGGTATGCCGTTGCCTTCCTCCGACCTTCTTAGATTAGTTTTTCATTCCGTAGATTCATGTTGAGGAGATCCTCGTGGATGTGGAACATGTCAAGAAACAAAATTTATAAGCTGAATAATAGATAATACTAATAATATAAATACTGATACATACTTTTTAAGTTTTTTTAGCTGATAATATAATAATACTAATATAGTATGAGTACATGCATTATTAGGTACAATTTAGAAATTCACTAATGAAGTAGAACGTGTTGGCCACTAGAAAGTCTTTTAGGCTCCTCTTAAACTGATCTTTATTTGTAGCTAGATTTTTTATTCTTGATGGTAAATTATTGAAAATGTGTGTTCTTGAGTAGTGGACTCCTTTTTTAACTAAAGTAAGTGCTTTTAAGTCCTTGTGTAGATCTTTTTTTTCCTAGCATTGTATGTATGAACTGAGCTGTTTCTTGGGAAAAACGATATATTATTTATGACAAATTTCATTAAGGAATAAATATACTGAGAGGCAGTAGTTAATATACTCAGTTCTTTGAAGAGGCTTCGACAGGACGTCCGTGAAATTACTCTACAAATAATACGTATTACTCGCTTTTGGACTGAAGACTTTTGACTGACTTGAAGAGTTACCCCAAAATATTATACCATATGACATTATGGAATGAAAGTAAGCAAAGTATGCAAGCTTTTTTATTTTTATGTCTCCTATGTCTGATAAGACTCATATTGAAAATACAGATTTGTTGAGTCGTTTCTGAAGTTCTGTGGTGTGCTCCTCCCAACTGAATTTATTTCAAGCTGTAATCCCAGGAATTTAATACTGTCAACCACTTATATCTGCTCTTCATCATGCTTAATGCACATGCTGGCAAGAAATCTCTTACATGTTCTAAACTGCATGTAGTGAGTCTTTTCAAAGTTTAATGACAATGAGTTGGCTTTAAACCATTTATTAATGTTCACGAAAATATCATTAGCAGACCTTTCTATAACTATGCTAGACGTACTTTTTATTGCAATACTTGTATCATCTGCCAACAAAATGAACTCTGCTTCTGGTAGTGTAACTGATGAGAGGTCATCAATGTACACAAGAAAAAGTAATGGACCTAAGATGGATCCTTGTGGGACATCACATGTAATTTCTTCCCAATCCGATTATGACTGTTGGCTTAATTCACTAGTAACTTGCACTGAGACCCTTTGTTTCCTAATGAAATAAAAGGCTTCCGCTTGGTAGGCGATGTGAGATGTTTATTTTATTAAACTTCAAAACATATCGATTTCGTCCCTATGATGGGACATCATCAGTGGAGAATTGCAAGTCATGATGACCTATGTGCTCTGCTTAAAACATTTTTATCAGTCATGTCATAAAAAACATTTAAATAGGACGTGCTGGTACAAGTCACAAGAATAAAATCAGCTTGTGACTTGTACCGGCAAGACCTTTTTAAATATTTTTTATGACATGACTGATAAAAATGTTTTAAGCAGAGCACATAGGTCATCATCACTTGTAATTCTGCAGTGATGATGTCCCGTCATAGGGACGAAATCGATATGTTTTCAAGTTTAATAAAAGCAACATCTCACATCGCCTACCAAGCGGAAACCTTTTATTTCATTATAATTCTGTGGTGGGCTGGCACAAATCTAGTTACAAAAAAAAAAAAAAAAAAACAAACCTTTGTTTCCTGTTAGTGAGGTACGACATGAACCATTTTGCAGCATTTCCCGTGACCCCACAGAATTCTAATTTACTTAAAAGGATGTTATGGTTCATAACAATCAAATGCCTTTGACAAATCACAGAAAATACCTCCTGCAAACGCAGCCAGTTATATGGGAACCTATAGTTTAACGTGGGTTTCGAACCATGGTGCTACTCGGTATTTTTCAAATCAGCAACACTGCCAGAGATGAAAGAAGTGGAAAGTGACTGATAAAAATCCAAGGACCTGGCGGGGATCGAACCCGCGACCTTTGGATTTAAAGTCTGGGACCCTACCACTGTGCTACCGAGTTCTAATATAGATGAAATATAAAAAAAAAACACACAGGATATTTTGGGAAAATTCAAGACTGTCAGTTAGTCGTATTTTAACGTCGCTGTCTCGCAAGCACGACCTACCCTACAACTGTCCTCTAGCCGCATCAAGGCGTGACTGATGCACCAATCCAAGTTCAGTGTCAGCAATGGTTAATTCTGCGTGCTCCATTAATTCAATACATTGAGATGGATGGACATAAGCGTTGTCTTGTAGGACCTATGTTCTAACTTAAAAGTTCAAATGTTTGTAAATCTATCCGACTCAAATTGTGGGTTATTAGTCCGTAGCTTACAAACTACTTACACTAACGAGGAAAGTACATGGGCTCGAACAAACATATCTGTATGAAGGTTTGGTTACAGGATCTCTACGTACACCTCAATGTGCTGATGGGTGTCGTTTTTCTGCAAAGCTCTGAACCATGCTCTAGATAGCACTGTAGGTGTAATTGTAGACGCCATACGTAATGCAGATATCTTAACTATAGCTTATGTAATAATCATCGTACACGTTCTGTAGCGAATTGTCATCAAAAGCCGTGATGATAGTTGCAACTTTAACCTTCTTCCCGAAAGATTGTTGGTATTCACTGCCACTGCTTCCATCGCCTCTTCCCGCACTTACCGTAGCACTACCGCTTGCAATGAGTTGTTCGTCACTATCATTCCTGTTATCATTATTATGAGTTTGTAACAACAGTATCTAACTTATACTCATATTTCTGTACCATAACAGATACGAGAAAGCATGCAAATGATTCATCTTCTACAGTAATACCATCTTCAGGAAGAAGGGTTCATCGTAACATCATCTCAACCAATCGCAATACTTTAGCAGGATTGATTAGCAATCGCCGCCCCATCTGACGCTTCACCACACAAATAACGTCACAAACCGCAACTTCGGAGGCACACTGCACCGTCCCTACTGGCGTACCGACAGGTCAAAGTGCAATGTGGCAAGACATACGCAGAGGCCTCTAACGGACAACTGCAGAGTTTTGCAGATGCGGCAGTATCACTAGTGCAATAAGGGATCTTTACATTATCTCTCATACGATTTTGGAGTATATGTGTTTGTTCGAGCCCAAGTACTTTCCTTGTAAGTTAAACCTAAGGACAACACACACATCCATGCTTGATGGAGGATTCGAACCTCCGACGCGGGAGGCCTCGCGATCCGCAACGTGGCGCTCCAGACCGCTCGGCTACTCCGCCGGCAAGTGTTAGAGGAAAAGTGTTCAAGCACGAGTGAATCGGCAAAAGAAAGTGAAGAACATGTTACACTCAATGTGAAACATTCTTTCAACGTGGAAGAACGAAGATGTGCAAACGTGCTGATCCAGAGAACCACAGAGAATGTTGTACAGTTCCCCTGCTACTAGTGCATCCAGTAGGAAGCTAAAAGATGTCGAAACTAGTATAAAATGCTTGAAAAGGGCAAGGAAATTTTTTAGATTTTCGACACCAGTATATTATCTGAATTTATTGACCAGAATCTGTGTTGCAAAAAATGTAAGGGAAATGTTTCTCTACATGTTGAACATATTGGTCTGTCTGTTAGGTTTATACTAATCTGCAGTAAATGTAATGACATTTGCAAGTTTTCCAGTTCTGATTCAACGAAAATCGATGACAGTAGAGTTTATAATGTCAATATTAGATTAGTTCATGGGCTGAGAGCTATTGTTAAAGGAAGATCAGCAGGAACAATGCTGTATGGTGAAATGAATCTTCCTCCACCACCTTCAAAATTTGATATGTAAAACTACGCATTAGGCTCTGCAGCTGAGGATGTAGCCCAAAGACGTATAGGTGAAGCTGATGAAGAAGAAGAAGCCAAAGAAAAAGAAAATTCCATTGACAGAACCCAAATGAAAGCGTGAACACTGTAATATGGCGTAGTCTCCCAAAAACAGTGTTTGTGGTTATTAATACGCTTCAGGTAAGATGAAAAGAGGTGCTGTGAAACGACTTCAGAGTATATTGGAAGATGAAAACTGTACGTATGCACCAGGGCTGATTTAACTTTGAAGACAATTTCCCGGAAGTTTCATTTTGCCACCCTTTAATGTACCTTTTCTCAGCTTTTACTGGAAATAAAACTAATTTTTTTTGGGGTGATTATACAGCTATTACGTATGTACTAAAACAGTATTATCTCCATTATTTGCAAAATAAAGAAATCACAGACAATAATGTGAAGTGTAGCTAATGTTGTTGTGGTCTTCAGTCCGGAAACTGGTTTGATGCAGCTCTCTACCCTGCTCTATCCTGAGAAAGCCTCTTCAACTCCACATAAGAACGGCAACCTACATCTGTCTGAATCTGCTAACTGTATTCGTCTTTAGGTCTCCCTCTACGATTTTTAGCCCACACAGTTCCCTTCAATATTAAATTTACGATTCCTTGATGTGTCCTACCAATCGATCCATTCTTTTAGTCAAGGTATGCCAGAAATTTCTTTTCTCCCCAATTCTGATCAATACCTGCTTGTCCACCGACCTAATCTTCAGCATTCTTCTGTAGCAGCACATTTCAAAAGCCTCTATCCTCTTCCTGACCGCACTGTTTATCTCTCATGTTTCACTTCCATACAAGGCAACACTCCACACAAATGCCTTCAGAAAGATCTTCCCTACGCTTAAATTAACATTTGACGTTAAAAATTTTCCCTTTTTCAAAAATTCTATTCCCGTTGCCATTCTGAATTTTATATGCTCTGTACGGCGACCATCGTGAGTTATTTTACAGCCCAAATAACAAAACTCATCTACCACCTTAATTTTTTCGTTACTTAATCTAATTCCTTCACCATCGCCCGATTTTCTTCGATGCATTGCATCACCCTTGTTTTGCTCTTCTTCATGTTCATCTTATATGCACCTTTCAACACACTGTCCAATCCGTTGAATTCCAGATCCTTCGTTGTCTCTGACAGAATTACAATGATATCCGCAAAACGCATTGTTTTTATTTCTTCGCCCTGAGCTTGAATTCCGTCTCGAAATTTCTTCTTGCTTTCCATTATAGTTTTCTCAATGTACAAATTGAATGACACTGGGAAAGGCTACAACCCTGTCTTACTCCTTTCCAACCTCTGCACCCCTTTCAAGTAGCTCACAGAGGCAAAAAAATTGATAACAGAGACTTCGAATAAGAGTTTCAACTTTGACAGCATTCATAATGTAAAAAAATTAACCCTCTACTAATGCAGATTTTCAGAAAAGGTACCTTATATCACATGACAATTTGCATTGCGAAGTTGTCTATTCCATGTCCTCTTTTAGACCGAAGGATTTTACAGACCTTGTGAAAATACGAATGGTGAAACTTCAGGAAAGTATGTCAAAGTTTCCCTTTTTACAAGGACGTATGTAATTGAAAACAGGTACGGCAACTGGCCCGTCATGTAGCTGAGAGGTCCCTGTGAGAGAAATAGCCCCGTCTTTAGCAGACATCACGCGAGAACTCGTAACGGGAAAAACGAGGCCGCTAGCGGCAACAGCCAACTGCTAGGGTAAATGAGATCAGTAGATTTTCGCAAGGGGTGACTGGCTGGTTAATTGGAAAAGGCCCGCCCCACAAACAGGTGTTTGGGCGGCGGCGGTCGTCGAACCCGGTCCTATTGTATGCACACACGGCCCGCTCGTATTGGAAGCAGTGCAGGCAGGTAACGGCCGTGGCGTGACTGACGGCGAAAGTGGCAGTCAGCGAAAAAAGACTCGCGAAACCCGAGGTGTCGCGTTAGGTAACGCCTCACAGGCGTGGACGCGCCGACCCACATACTAGACCGTGCTCTGTCGACGCGACGCGAGCGCGTGCTTTCGCAACGAAAGGGGCTCAGGGCAGAGGATCAGGTAGGGACTTTATGTGGCACAACCTATTCATCTCGCCCGTTTTAATAACGACCTTTTTCATAATGGATTTGTCTCACATTTACACTACATTTACAACTTCAAGAAAGGCAGTACGAGTAACCCACTAAACTACAAGGTTCAGGAAATATCTTTCATGTAAAACACAACTGGCTCTTTACTCACACGAAGTTATGAGTGCTATCGACAAGGGTTCTCGAATTGATTCCGTATTTCTAGATTTCCAGAAGGCTTTTGACACCGTACCTGTCAAACGGCTTTTAATCAACTTGCGTGGTTATGGTATATCGCCCCAAATTTGCGACTGGATAGGGGATATCCTGACATAGAGGACGCAGTACGTAGTAAGACATCGACTAAAACAGAGGTGGTAACGGGCGTTCCACAGGGTAGTGTTATTGGTCATCTGGTGTTCCTTATTTACATAAACTATTTAGGGGAAAATCTAAGTAGCTCTCTTAGGTTGTTCGTAGATGATGCTGTCATTTACCGTCTAGTAAACTCATCTGAAGATCAAATCCAACTGCAGAACGATCTGAATAAGATGTCACTATGGTGTAAAAATTGGCAATTGACTCTAGATAATGAGAAGTGTGAAGCCGTCCACACGAGTACGAAAAGAAATCCGTTAAACTTTGTTTACAAGATAAATGAAACAAACGTGAAGGCCGTAAACTCTACAAAATACGTTGGAATTACTATTATTTCAGACTTAAACTGGAAAGAACACGCAGATAATGTCGTGGGAAAAGCGAACCAGAGACTGCGTTTTATTGCCATAACTCTCATAAGATGCAACAAAACTACTTAAAGAGGCTGCATACACTACGCTTGTCCGTCCGTTTTTGGAGTATTGCTGCCCAGTGTGGGAACCTTATGAGGTGGGTTTGACGGAGGACATCGAAAGAGTCCAGAGAAGGGCAGCTCGTTTCGTATTGTCACGACACAGGGGAGACAGCGTTACGGAAATGATGCAGTATCTGGGATGGGAATCATTACGACAACGGCGCTTATCGCTGCGGCGTGGGCTACTAGAGTGCGCTCTGACGACGCGAAACTTTCGCAGCGAATGTGGCTCAAGGCAGACGCTCAGGAAATGTCTTAATATGGCGCCGCCCATTCATATCGTCATTTTTAATTACTACCCTTTAACAACGGATTTGACTGACTACATCTACCGGGTGATCAAAAAGTCAGTATAAATTTGAAAACTTAATAAATCACGGATTAATGTAGATACAGAGCTAAAAATTGACACACATGCTTGCATGACATGGGGTTTTATTAGAACAAAAAAAAAGTGCAAAACATGCCCGACAGATGTTGCTTCATCTGATCAGAAAAGCAATAATTAGCATCAGGTTACTTTCCATGGTTTGCGCTCCACGACTCTGAGAGTTTTCAGCTATCAGTCTACCTTCTTTTTATACAAAAATTCCTTATTGGCAAATCATGATTTCGGCCAGTAACTGACCATTATTAATGAATGTGCTTAACTGTAGATGTTATTAATGTGGAAAAACGCACACCGCACCAAGTACGACAGCTTTGTTATACTTGGTGTGGTATGAGTTTAACATCTACATGCATTGATAATAGACAGTTACTGGCCGAAATCATGATTTGCCAATAAAGGATATATATATATATATATATATATATATATATATATATATATATATATATATATATGACCGACTGATACCTGAAAATTCTCAGAGTTTTGGAATAATAGCATAACAAATTCAGACAAAGCAAAGATGATGTTCTTTACAGCAAATGTTCAATATGTTCACCATCATTGCTCAACAATAGCTGTAGTCGAGGAATAATGTTCTGAACAGCACTGTAAAGCAGGTCCGGAAATATGGTGAGGCATTGGCGTCGGATGATGTCTTTCAGCATCCAGTCACGGTCTGCACGACTACTACGGTCGGGGGTTCGAATCCCCCGTCGGGCATGGAAATTTGTGCCGTGTTTAGTATTAGCTAGTTTGTAAGTTTAGGGACTGATGACACCATAGTTATGTCCCATAAGCTCTACAAACATTTGAACATTTGAACATTTGAACTATCGGATCAAACTGCGTGCTCATGTCCGTAGCTTACAAACTACTTAAACCTAGGTAAACTAACCTAAGGACAACACACACACCCATGCCCCAGGGAGAACTCGAACCTCCACGGCCAGCAACGGCGCGCTCCGCAGCAAGACGCTTTAGACCACTCGGCTACTCCACCGCGGCATTTTATGTTCAAATCAAATGTTAGTTAAGCTTATGACACTTAACTGCGGGGGCATCAGTCCCTAAACTTACAAACTAAACTACCTTATACTAAAGATAGCACCTCCCTGTGTAGGTGGGTGCTAACAATATCCCATTACCTGCCAAAACATTTTAGTGTTTTTTGCAGCTTTCTTTTACATTACTCTAATATATAAAGCAGAGTGTCCGTATATTTGTACGTGTTGCATACAAATATACAGTTTTGTCCTAATCTTTATGAAATTTGGTACACGTAAGCTTCAATTCATGAGGACGGTCGCCGTAAGTGTAAGAATCACATACGATATATAGTTCACGAGATATGACGTCATAAACAATGAGATGCGCGAAAAAATGCTGCATTTTGCGACAATGGTGCTCATTTTCTCCTATACCATTGGACCAAATTTCAACCAAATTCGGTACACACATTCCTTACCGTGAGGTAATAATTGGTGCATGGTTAAGAATCACATACGGCACATGGTTCAAAAGATATTACGTCATAACCAATAGAAATCGCAAAAAAATGCCATATAATGCGGCGAGACTTTCGAAATACACTGTATGAGAATGACAGTACTTAGCGACTTGCAACAAACTTTAAACATAATTTCAAACCTTTATTAAACTTTTTCTCGCTGGCAACCACAGTAAAATGATGAAAGGAAAAAGGTTTCTCGCTTACTACTTTTCCGGTGTTTATGGAGTAAAACTACGGCTCTCGGTATGACGTTACAATTTACAATTTGAACACTACAAATTGTAGGGACAGGAAATTTTACAGACAGTATACACATATATAGTTGAATGTAGCTTTTATACTGTATCACATTCCGAAACGTAGTTCACGAGATATGAGCACGTAAATAATAACGTTCCGCTGTTCATGGACTAAAACTACGGCATTCGTAATGACGTTAGAATTTATAATTTCTACACTACAAACTGTAGCCGCAGGAAATTTTACGAACAGTATAAATCCATATAGTTTAGTGTACTTCCTATATTGTATCACAGTACGACATGTAGTTCATGAGATATGGGCACATGAGCAGTAACGTTCATGTAAAACCGCACCATCACGCACCAAGTTTCAATCTATTACTGCTTTACTACTAACTGTATTTCCAAGAGATTTTACAGACATACAGTCCTTATACAATTGAATATATACCTGGAAAAGGGCAGTAATTAATAGGTAAATAAATATTCGGGTAACGCCGGGTTTTCAGCTAGTATTACATAACTGTATGATGACGAATTACAATATTGAGATTTTTATCAATATTATTTCTCAATAGCGAATTTTAGTTAGCGTCACTGTATAAGGTATGGATGTTGTACCAAATTGTGACATGTAAAATTTTGTCCCGGTCCGGCACAATTTTTCAAATGTCACCATTTGGTATAACATCCATATCTTATAGAGTGACGCTAAGAAAAATTCGCTATTGCGAAATAATATTGATAAAAATGTTAATATTATACCTTGGGAGACAAAGAAAAAGTTGTTTCAATACACATCAGTATAATAGAACAAAAATTACATAATATCAAATTTTTGAGGCATTTTTTCAACATCTCCTTCATTTGATATTGTATCTGCGTTGAAAGGAATAAACAATAGTTTTACGTCATTAACTTCGTATGTACTCACTTCCTCCTTATGCAGTTCCGCTAGAATTTCTTCAAATGTCAATGCTGTGTGTTTTCATCCTCTTGGAATCGTAAAATGTTAATGAGGGAAAATCTCATACAATATCAGATCTCAAGAATGTATACCGTAATTTTTGTATATAAGACCTTTATAGCCTAATACGACACTTCAACACAATATTGACAATATGACATGCTATTGACCCAATATTGGCACATTAAAAAAAAAAAGAAGAAGAAGATATTGCAATTACTTCTGGAGACCTGAGTACTACTGAATTTTGTACGGATGTCCGTATACTTATAATCACACCCAAACCGTTAAATAACAATTCATTGTTGTTTAGCAGACACCAGCAAACAGTGTTGTTAAGAGGAAGTACAAAAAACAGGCAACTAATTGAAGGAAAATTATTTATTTCGCATTTCCAGGAACTTCGTAAATAGATATCGCCGCAACAATGAAAGCCTCTTAATGATTTCCACCCCAACTCGTGCATCATTTCCGTGACACTCTTCCCTATAATGCGATAACACAAAACGAGCTGCCCTTCTCTGAACTTTCTCTATAAATCGGCCGTCAGTCCCACCTGGTATGGATCCCACAATGCTCAGCAATACTCCAAAATAGGAGGCACAAGTGTAGTGTAGGCAGTTTCTTTAGTAGAACTGTTGCGTCTTCTAACTGTTCTGCCTACGAAACGCAGTCTTTGGTTAGCCTTCCCTACAATATTTTCTATGTGTGCTATCCACTTTACGTTGTTCGTGATTGTTATTCCTAGGTATTTAGTTGAACTGACGGGCTGTAAATTTGACTGATGTATCGTGTAACTGAAGTTTAACAGATTTCTTTTAGTGATCATATGGTGAACTCACCTTATCATTCTTAAGGATTAATTGTCAATTTTTCCTCCTGGCAGATATCGTATCTAAATCATTTGCAGTTGCTTTTGATCTTATGGTGACTTTACTAACCGATGAATGACGGCATCATGCAAGAACAGTCTAAGAGAGCTACTCAGATTGTCTCCCAAATCGTTTATAAAAACAAGGAACAGTAGGAGCCCTATGTCACTTCCATGGGGAGCGCCAAATATATAAAAATAATCAATCAAATATATGTCTTTCACATATTTGAGACAAAAATCCGTCTCAGGGATTGTTTATTTTTATTAAATTGATATTTATGTCACCTAAACAGGATTGTTCCATTATGTCCATTGCCGACGTGTTATTCCGCTGCATGTAGAGCCTTGGCAGCAGTGGCAATTATCTATGGAACACAGAAGATGAATTAAAGTTTGTGTTGTGGAGGGAAATCGTAGTTAGACTATTCCAAGGCGCCTTAATCGTTAGTGGTGTGGTAGTCTATACTTGAATTTCGTCTTTACGCATGTAGCGTGGTTCGCAAGAGTGTGGGGAAGCTCGTTTGAACATGGTGAAGCCAAAAGGTGAGAAGAAGAAATCGGCTAATAACGAAGTAGTCACTCGAGGACGTGCGGATTGACTCGCGATTAAATAAACAAGTGTGGTCCAAAGGCATTCGGAATGTCCCATTCCGCATGAGAGTTAGACTGTCACGAAGGAGAAATGATGTTGAAGATTCACCAAACAAGTTGTACACTTTAGTGACCTTTGTACCTGTTCCATCCTTCAAGGGACTGCAAACAGAAAATGTTGACACCAGTCAAGAATAATTTGGTTGGAAATAATAAAATAATTGTATATTAAAAAAAAAAAAGACGGGTGCCTGGTAAGCATGGAGGTTCGGGTTCGATCCCGGCCGCATCAGAAATTTTAATTCAATGCTTCATATTTATCAACGTAAAAATAAGTTAATTAAACAGGCTAAGATCGCAATACTTTATGTTTAAAATGACTGCTTTCGGCAAAAATGTTTTGCCGTCATCAGAAATAATCCACCATTTGGCTGCTGCCGGCGGTCTTGCCAACGACAGTCAGTGAACTGCAGTTTAACTTAGACCGTTTAATTAATGTACCTCTTTATAACAGATCGTTGAACTCCCGCAACAATGATTTCTAAAATTATTAACACAAGATATCATTTCTGTTCTACTCGATGACTTACCGTCATTTACAACGTACTGAGTACTTTCTGATAGGAAATAATCAATCCACTACTGTGAGGGTATTCCATAAGCACGCAATCTGATTAGAAAATGGTTGTGAGGTTTTTGTGTCAAAAGACTTCCGGAAATCTAAATCTAGAAACACGTAATGTATCTGACATCCCTTGTCGATAGCACGATAGCACTCATCACATGCGAGTAAAGAGGTAGCTGTGTTTCAGAAGAACTATACTTTCTGAATCTGTGTTGAATATAGGACGAAAGGTTGTTCCCTCCGAGGTAGTTGATAATATTGTCACGTTGAAATGGGAGCAGGCTTGACTTCGAAGGCAACTGAACACAGCACTTATACTCAAAGCACTGACTGCCCCTCAGACAGAGTGCTCTGCTATTTATACTCAGACAGAATTTACCAGAAATTAGAAGAACAGTTAACATAAGAAACAAATAGAATTTACAAGTGAACATAAGAAAGATGTAGAACATTCTGGAATTGTTAATTACAAAGAATTTTTTTTTCCCACGACATTTTGATTTGTAGTCTTTTTTTAATTTTTCTGTCCCCCCCCCTTTTTTTCCTTTTTCAGGATTTGAACTTTTTTACTTTTATTTCATTATTATTATTATTATTATTATTAGTCGTAAAGCTCCCATGTGGAAGACGCTAAGTAAAGCTGGTTCATTTTCCATTCTTCTTGGTCTTCTGGTTCTTTTTGTTTGCCCACCAGTTTTTCATTGTTTGAGAAAATTTAGTTCTTCTTTCTTCACTCCATTTTGTTCCAGTTCTCGGTGCTTTTGTCTCTGGTTTAACCTCCCACTTTTCAACTTTTATTCTAAGGTTGTTCCTTGCAGCTATTTCTTTTTCAGTAATTTTGGCTAATTCCAAATCTTTTTTAACTTTTTGGATCCATTCTCCTCCATTAACAAGAGAATCTACGTATTTTACAATTCTTTTTATTAATCTGTGTTCAGGGAGTCTCATTATGTGGCCATAGAATTTGAGGCGTCTTTTCCTCATGTCTATCTCTATGTTAGAATATTCTTCAATTTTGGATGTTTTCTGTAATCTATATCCATTCTCGGTCCATCTTGGTCCCAAAATTTTTCTAATTATTTTTCTTTCTTTAGATTTTCTAGATCAGTTTTTCTGTTTAGTGCCAAGGTTTCGCTGGCATATAACATTGATGGTTTAATGACTGTATTGTAATGCCTAATTTTGGCATTTAAAGATAAGCATCTTTTATTATAGAGGTTTTGCACTAATCCTAAACCTTTACGAGCTTTTTGTATTCTTTCTTGTTTTGCAAATTTTTTCGAGATAATTTCTCCAAGATATTTGAAGTGTGGTACTCTGTTGATTTCTCCGTATTTGGTTTGTAATTTGGAAATTTCTAAATTTGTTGTTGTGAACACTGTCTTTTCAAATGATATCTGTAGCCCGACTTTTTCTGCACATTCTTTTAGAATTTCTACCTGTTTTATAGCCCTTTCACTAGAATCTGCCATTATTGCGAGATCGTCTGCAAAGGATAAGTAGGGGATTCTTAGGTTATGTTTTTTGGTTCCTAATGAAATTGGTTTCCAGCACTTTTCTTCTTCAAGTTTCTTCTCCCATTCTTCCATGACTCTATCCAGAACTACATTGAACAACAAAGGCGACAACCCATCACCCTGTCTAACCCCAGTTTTAATTTCAAATGGTTTTGAAAGTTTTCCCATAAATTTCACTTTGGATTTTGTATTTGTTAATGTCTGTTGAATGATTTTTTGTATTTTACGATCCAATCCTTTTTCCTCAAGAATCCTAAATAGTGTGGGTCTGTAGATTGAGTCATATGCCTTCTTGAAGTCGACAAAGACATACACCGTAGGCTTGCCTCGCATCTTCCTTATCCTTGTGATTAATTTTAGGTTTAAAATTTGCTCTGGGCACGATCTGTTTGGCCTGAAACCAGCTTGGAAATCTGAGATTTTGGGTTCTAGTATTTCTTGTGCTCTTTCAAGAATAAAAGCCGATAAAATCTTATATGTGACAGGAAGTAGAGAAATTCCTCTGTAATTATTCACATCATGTTTGTCGCCTTTTTTGTGTAATGGATGTATTAAGGCACACTTCCAATCTTCTGGGATTTCTTCGGTGACCCATATATTTTGAATAATTCCTACTAGCTCCTTTCTTGAATTAGGCCCTAGATTTTTTAGAAATTCAGCTACAATTCCATCCTCCTCAGAGGCTTTGTTATTTTTGAGTTTCTTTATGTGTTTGATAATTTCTTCTTCTGTTAGCAGTGAGGAATCTTTTTGTTGTGGAGCTTTGGTGTTGGATATTGGGAGGGTTTCTGTTGGTTCTGGACAGTTTAGAAGTTTTACAAAATATTCGGCTAGTACTTCACAATTTTCTTCATCGCTTAGTGCTAAATTCCCATCTGGTTTTCGGAAACAAACATTTGGAGGGTTATAACCTTTAATTTGTTTCTCGAAAGTTTTGTAGAATCCATGTGTATTATAATTTTTAAAATCTGTATCTATTGATTCTAGTTGCTGGATTACATATTTTCTCTTCTCTTGTCTGATAATTTTATTCGAAAGCTTTCGTATTTCTAGAAAGTTTTGGTAATTCCCCTCATTCTTATTCGATCTATATTTCTCGAAGGCTTTTTTGCGTAATTCAACGGCATTTTCACATTTTATATTCCACCACGGATGTTTGGGTTTCTTCTGTAACGGTATTTTTTCTTTGGCTATTTCTGTAATTTTTGTCTTGAAAATTTCCCAGTTGTTTGCAGGAGAATGTTCCCATGTTTCTATTGTTTCTGATTCTGTTAGTTTTTGTAGATTAAATTTTGGGACTGCCGGTGGTGTTTGCTGTGTTTTTCGTCTTGGAGTGAACTGTACTCGAACCCTGGTGAGGTAGTGATCAGAGTCGATATTTGTGCCTTTCTTAACTTGGATATCTCTGATCTCTTTTTGAAAGTCATAAGAGATGGCTACATGGTCGATCTGAAATTCTCCAAGTTGGTTTATTGGGGATCTCCAGGTTTTTTTGTTTGCTAGGTTTCTTGTTGAAGGAGGTTGAGCTGATTTTCATGTTGAACTGTTGGCAGAGTTGGATTAGTCTCATGCCGTTTTCGTTGGTTAATCTGTGTGCTGGATATAAGCCAACTGTCTTCCTAATTTTTTTTTCTTTGCCAATCTGTGCATTGAAATCTCCAAGAAGTATTTTGACGTCGTTTCTTGGTATTTTAGAGATTTCAAGTTCTAATCGCTCCCAGAATTTGTCTACAGCTTCTCGGTTCTTCTTATTTTCAATGTTGCAAGGTGCATGGATATTAATTAGGGTGTAGTTTTTATTCTTATTTTTAAACCTAAGAAGCATTAGTCTATTGTTAATGGTTCTTACAGACATTATAGATTTAACGGCGGATTTTTCAACAAGAAAGGCCATACCAAGCAAGTTCGCCCCTCTACCAATTTTCCTATTAGTTCCACTTTTGAAGATTCTGAAGCCATTGTAATCAGTGGTTTGATCATCGGGGAACCTTGTCTCCTGTACTGCAAGGATTTGGATTTTCAGTTTCTTTAATTCTTCAGTTACAATATGTAATTTTCCTGGTTGTATCAGTGTCTGTGTGTTTATTGTTCCAATGTATTTTTTCTTATTGTTTCTGTTTTTGGGAAGTTTTCCAGAGTGCTCCGACTGACTCATAAATCGTGTAGGCCCGGTCTCCCCAGAATCCGAATGACCGGTTGCCACCTTTTTAATAGGTTGGTGGATTTTACCACCTCGGGTAATTTTGTTATTACATACACGAACCATGATTTTACTTGTAATTCATAGTTTGGTCTGGCATGTGCCAGTTGATAGGATCAAGTTTAATGAAAGTCCAGCTCCAGTTGCAATTAGTTGTGCTTTATTTAAGCCCACACTACCGGTTTCGGCCTCCGTGTTAGGCCATTTTCAAGTGTGACAAACCTGCATATAATGTGTAGCAATAAGTTTACAAAAAATACATGGTACAAGATAGAATGATACATATGTAAAAAGGTACTGTACAGAAGCAGAAAGAAACTTACGTTATGCCATAGAGAAAGCAACGTCAAGTAATTAAAACAATAGAACTCAGAGAATTTAAAACTTTTGGCGCCCAATGGCGATATAAGAAAAATGGGCGTGTCATTTTTTAACATTCCAGAACATTATAATCGGCATGATCTGATGTGGTCTGATATAAACATTACATCATTGCATGCTTAAAATTATAAACATCAGTTAATAAAATGTAAAGGTCAATAGTAAAAAATTACAATTGTCAGTTAGGATAAAAAAACGGAAATGTAGCGGCCAATGAGGCTATGTGAAAAGTGGGCGTGTCGTCAATTTAAAATGTTTTTAATACAGGAAGTATAATAATTTAGCTTAAGGCCAATTGTATTCAATTTAGTTTACATTAAAGTTGAATGTATTGATTTAAACAAGGTACAAAGATTCTTAGGTTGTAAAATGTAAAATGATTGCAACAAACGAGGCGTCCAAGCCGATAGTTGAGGGGCGGCCTCTAGCGAGCGAAATTTCAACCAGGAACGCTGGTGCGGGCTCCAGAGCTATTAGGACGCGTCGTTGATTGCTTACATTGTACTGTTTACAAACAGTAGTATGTACGTATTTCAAAAACAGCCACGAACTTGCGGAGCATTTCTAAAAAATTTTGTCAATTACTGGGCGGCAGATATTAAGAAATTAGTATTCTTTAAAGTGCATTGCTCGTTAAGCGTGTGTTCCTTGGACTTTTTTTAGGTGAGTATATATGGCAACCTCTTCATAAAAATCCATGAAATAGCCTTTCTTCATTTTGTGGAGTATTGTTAGGTTGTTTTCGATACTGTGTACCTTGTGATTGTTGCGTATAAGGATCAAGGTTGTGGAGCCTCGAAACATGAGCCAGCCGCCACTAACATGTGGAACAGACGCTGCGCTGTTGGTCACCGCCGCTAACATGTGGAACAGTCGCGCCCTTGGTACTAGTTTTGGTCCACCCCGGGTATTTTATTTCCCCGGTACCCACCATACCTGGTGAGCATCCCCCTATCTGCTACCTGGGGAGGCGCCCGGTAGGAGACTAGTAACTCCCGTGGGTTATTTTTATTATTATTATTATTTTATTTTTTATATTTTTCTTCTTCACGGGTCGCTTCAACCCTTTCAAAATTTATCTTTATTTAAACAAATTAGGGACAAAAGGAAAAAGGAGAAAAAATACAATATAATTAAAACGAAGGAGCCCTTCAAGCATAAACAAAAGAATATCTCTGACATCTTTGTAATAAAATTAATGATTCCGTCGGACCAGCACATCCTCACAAGACTGGCGATCGCTTTGATTAGCAGCACGAGAATAAAAACCGTGCGGCGGCGATACATCAGTAGATCATCCACACACGTCTTCTCAAAATTATTGGTGGGTTACCGTTGTAATGATCAATCATAATCTGGTAATAGGGAACGTAAGTCAGCTACCGGTAGGCGGGATTGAACCGGCGACCTTCAGCACCGCAGTCCGTGACGCTATCCCCTGCGCCACGCCGGCAGTCGGTGTTCGTGGTCTCTCGCGGCAATATTTGAGGGACGTATATGTTCTAAAACCCTACTGGAAACCGACGTCAGTATATAGGCTTGTAATTTTGCGGATCACTGCTATTGCCTATCTTCAATACTGAAATGACCTGTGCAAATTTCCAGTCTTTGGGTACAGAATGTGCGCTGAGCGAGCTGTTGTATATGATAGGTTGGTACTACTTACTATTGTTAAGTGATTTAAGTTGTTTTAATACTCAGGGGTATCTACTTCTAAATTACGCATGGTGGCAGCTGATACGAATTCCGCAGTATTTGCTTCGTCTTCTGTAGTGAAGGAATTTCTGAAAGCTGTGTTAAGCAACTCTTCTTTAGCAGAACTGTCACCAGTAGCATCACCATTTCTATCACGTTGGCCAAAGTATGGAAATCGCTGTGAGCAAGATCAGGACTGTATGAAGATCAAACCGCTACAAGCTGTTATTTCTGCGAAACAGCCGCCTTATCACGGAGCAGCACAACGCCTGCGGCAAGCATTGCACGGATCTTGTTCTGAATGGCGCCACGCAGTTTCAGCATTGTTCCCAGGAAGAGCTGAGCGTGCCCTTCACACGCTGGTCCCAGTCACAGCCGCCTGACTTCAATGACATAGAAACACAGAAGGTGATCCCACGATGTGACAAGTGTCTCAGTACTGTTGGTGACTATGTCGAGTCTGGTGGCAATAAATGTTTTCATGTGACTATGTTGTCTATCCTCCAGTGACTTTCGGGAGTGCAGCTGGATCCCATCGTCATTCTGACACGATATAGGCAGGATGCTTAGGAGAAATAAAATCAAAATTATCTTCCGTCCACCTGCGTAGAGCTTGGTCTTAGTAGGATCCGTCAAAGATGATCTGCAACTGAGAAAATCGCGTGTTTACAAGATTTCCTGTGAGTGTGGTTCTGCATATATATAGGCCAGACAATACGATCTGTACAGTAACGATGTGTAGAACACGAAAGACACATCCGTCTTCTCCAACCATCAAAATCAGCTGTTGCAGAACACTGCATTTCCATGGGACAAACAATGGAATCTAGTAAAACAAAAATTTTAACTCCAGTTTCTGGGATTCAGTTATTAAAGAATCGGTGGAAATTCGTCTTGCCGACAATCTTATAAATCGCGACAAGGGCATTCAGCTCGACAACAATTGGAATCCTGTGATTAATATTATCCAGTCACAACATAATCGATGTCATCAATCGATTATCCAACACCGAGGGCAGCGCATACAACTCGGCTGTATCGTGCATGACACCATCTAACGCATGAGCAAAACACCAGCACTTTTGGCATGCGCAAGAACCACTGTAAACACCTGGCCTCTTCAGTACTCGCTACTTAACTCAAGTTGGCCGGTCGTTTCCAGGCCGAAACATCGTGTCGGAATGACAACGGGATCCGGCCGCACACCCAAAAGTTACTGTAAGATCAAATACGCCGGGAAAACTTCTGAAGTCATATGATATCTATTTATTTTTATAATTATTTTTTTTAATATAGAAACTTATTTTCTGGATGAGCCTAGTAGGTGTACCTTAAAATTTCTGAAATATATTGGTTGAATAGGCCGCAGGGGAAAAGAAAGGAAAAAAATCACTTTAGACAGATTTTCCTTACAGTACAAACCAACGATAAGCTAGTTCGTGTACTGTTGTATTTTTCTGCCAAAATCGCGCGGAATGGCCTCGTGGAATGTGGAATGGCAGGGCGGTCTAAGGCGTCATGCTGCGGACTGAACGGTCGTCACCTATCAAAAGAGGTGTTAGAAGTGTTATCCTTGCATCGGGCATCGGGATGCAATACTGTGCTCGTCTCTGCAATGAATTTAGTTTTTTTCTTTTTTTTTTTTCGAAAACTGTAGATTATTTCGAAATTCTTGGAAGCGTGTACAACTCTCCGCTCCGTTCTTCAACACTTCGCTTTAGAGGTGAATCCAGACAAAGGATGGGGCCCCTCCACGCCCACACCAACGTGGCGACCATCACAAAAGTTCTACTGTCACCTCCGTATTTAGGTTAGTTTGCTAAGGTGGATCACGGGATGTGGGAACCGCGATGTTATCCGTACCTGTGGGCACGATCACCCATTAATACAGTGCATCTGGAGATAGAATTGATCGAAAGGTATACGAAGGGTAAAGGTATGTAAGGGCAGAGGAAAAAAAGTGCCAAGGCAAGAGCCAAGGAAAAAAAAAACCCTCTGCGACAGTGGGGTAGGTATGAAGGGCAGTAGCGGTATGCTATTGCGACAGATCATGCAAGGTTTGGTAATGTTAGTAAAGGGTATATCTCAGTACCGTTAACTTTGCTAGGTTCGTCATAAAGAATCAGTCCGTTTGATGCGAGGTTCTGCTGCAGCTGATCTCCTGTGAAGTCTCCTGGGTCGGCTGCTGCAGATTACCCGATAACATCGGCTGTGGCAGAATACCTGTAACATAGCCAAGTCTGTCAAGGTAGTTAGGCAGTCCGGTCATAGAACTGGCTAAGTGTGCGGGTCTGTTTAGGTTTGTTTGTGTTTAGTGCGCTGAATATGGTTTCCCTGCTTTGCCTGTAGCTCGGCTATGGGCTCAGCTGGCATTGCCAGTCAGAATGCTGTTCTGCAGGGGTTTGCCATGTTCATCGTGTTTGCGAGTTTGAGTTCCCTACGACCGCAGGTGATTAGTCTGAGGTGAAGTGTTTTTAGTCTCTTATGTTTCCACCTATGGTTGTGATCGTAGTTCCCCAACCGTAGGATGAAGGGGTTGTTCGACTGTCTCGAGTTCCTGTACAGTCCTGTGGCGAGTTTCTTGAACACCACCGAGAGGCGCTTTAGGCGGTATTCATTGTGAAGGTCCACGGTACGTGTGTATCGTGGAGCGTTGCTGGACATAAACATCCAAAGGATTTAGATGAGGAGATCTTGGAGGTCAAGGTACAGGTCCGCCTCTTGCTATCCATCTCTGTCCGTATCTGTGCGTTCCATGCCGTCTCATAGCAGTAGCAAAAGATGCCGGAGCGCAACTATGAGTATGCTCAGAATAAAGTCAGTGAAATGTGGACTAAATGCGATGGAAATTGCTACACATATCGACGCCGCGCACCAAAGATGTGGCGCGTCGTCTTTCCGGGAGCGGCGCTAGAGGCGCCGTACCGGACATGCGCGGACGCCGACCAATCAGAGTGGGGCCGGCCGCGGTGGCCGCGGGGACTGAGGCGCTTCAGTCTGCACGGCCACTACGGTCGGGGGTTCGAATCCCCCCTCGGGCATGGATATTTGTGCTGTCCTTAGTCTTAGTTAGTTCATAAGTAGTTAGTAAGTTTAGGGACTGATGACCCCGTAGTCCCATAAACTATACAAACATTTGATTTGAACAATCGGAGTGGGCGCCGGCGGACCTGAGCGAGGAGCAACAGGAGGAAGTCAGTCTGGGCCGGGGAGCGACGAGTCTTCAATCATCGCACTACCGATTACTAAATAAACCTCTGGTACAGCAGACATGTCAATAGTAAAGTCTGAATTTGAAATTAATGTATACTAACTAGGCGATGTTTGCAGTGACGTCAGTGGCGACTTGGACCCATACCTTCGTAATTATCTCGCAAACGCCTCGTTTTCGAGCCCGTGTTTACTGGAAAATGTTTGCTTCTATTGTCGCGTACTTTCTAAGCCAGTGCCATTCTTTTTCATACACACCGTGTAGAGGGGCTGTAAAAAAGTAAATGAACTTCAAGACAATAACGTACGAAGGGCAGGGGAAGTAAATGAACATCAGATTGGAGATCCTATACTACAATGTCACAAAGGACTGAAAGACGTAAGTCGAAACGAGGCTCTCGGAGTAGACGACATTCCGTGAAAGCGACAGGAGTCTCTGAGAGAACCAGCCATGACAAAACTACTCCACCTGTGATTCCCAGCTTCCTCGACATGACTTTTTTTGTGTTGATTGTGAATCACGTAATTGTTTCTAGTCGCAGTGACTTTATCTACAACCAATAACAAACTAGATGGCACAAATATCAATTTAAATATAAATTCAGAAACGATTTTTCGTCTCTAACATGTCCAAGACATTAAAGATAAAGGTGAAGCAATGAATTAAAATTTGTGATGCGGCCGGGAATCGAACCCGAATCTCCATGCTTACTAGGCAGACATCGGTAGTTTGACCACCGCACCATTAACGATTAAGGCGACTCGGAAAAGTTCAAGTACGACTTCCCTCCACATCACAAACTATGGAACACACAAGCTGAATTTAAGTTTGTGACGTGGAGGGAAGTCGTACTTAGACATTTCCGAGGAGTCTTAATCGTTAGTGGTCTGGTGGTCTAACGGTAAGACGTCTGCCTACTAAGCACGTTCTATTTCCGGCCGCATCTCAAATTTTAATTCATTGCTTCACCTTTTCTTTATTGTCTTAAACAAGATAGCGTTTGGAATTCATATCTGCTTAATAGCTTACATTTGGGTCTACGTTTTACTTTCGTTCTTTCTTCTCCCTTTTCTTTGTTGTTGTAATTATATTTGGCCCTTCTCAGACCTCACTGTAAAACTCTGTTAAGTAACGTGGAGCGTACTTTCCCGCACCTGATGAGCACAGTTCGTGGAAAGTGAGCATGCTATTTACACACTGTGTGGTTGTCTTAGTGACCTTTAGCACATCCTTATGCGGTTTGGAAATGGATTTCCCAGCCGCATCTTCAGTGATAGTTACTTGCAAAAGCTGCTGAGAATCACGTGAAGTACACTCTATTTTTTCAATTTGTATCCAGTATCCTTAGAACACAAACAGTAATACAACAATCGCTGCCGCCGTTGAGATTACCCGAAAGTACAATTATAGAAATATTTAAAGGAATGTACTGTACTTCCAGAGAAAGAACAACGTCTCAGATATGACAGTAACAAAAAAAAAAAAAAAAAAAAAAAAAAACTGCTTTATTTTGCATAGCTAGATTTCGGCAAGTGACTTGCCATTATCAATGCTTATTTAACAAGAAGTCATCGTTTGTATACATACATTACATGAAATATAACATTGACAAATTAGAAAAGAGTCAACATCGTAATTAAAAAAAATACAACAGTCAAACAATCAAAGGGTTAATTTAAATCTTTACATTGTTGCATACGGTTTATTGTTGCATACAGTTCCATTTCACAAGTTGTAACCCACTTGTCTGGCAATAGTATTACATGTAACTGTGGAAAACAATGTATTACACACCATCTATGAAGATGATACAATGCACAAGCATAACATGCTAACATAAAAAATGTATGGTATGTAAAGTACATCTTATTGACTCTCTTCTAATTTGTTAGTGTCATATTTCATATAATGTATGTATACACACGATGATTTCTTGTTAATTTAGCATTGATAATGGCGAGTCACTTGCCGAAATCTAGCTCTGGAATATAAAGCAGTTTCTTACAAAAATAAGGACTGGTTACTGTAAAACACCCATTTGGATATCATAAATACAATCGTGGGCGAAAAAAAAAACCTATGGAAGGCAATCAGTGTAACATTTTTTTCACTTTCGGTGTTCACCTGTCGTGTAATCGATCCCGTGTAAAGTTTTTTGAGAATGCCTCTATAACATCACGCACAGACGTCATCGCTTGTTGTTCCTCTTTTGTATGTATGTTATCTAACCTTATACTCCTCAAACGAAAACGAAATCCTCTCAGTGACGTACTTGGAGATAACATTTATGACTCTGCACTACAAGTGTTCCAAAACTCTTTTCATATTTATTTTCCTCTGTGTAAAAGCCAGTAATGTAAGAAAGGCCATAATGAAATCCCTTTTTATTTTTTTATTTTTTTCGTACTTCGGTTACTTTCGTTCTTAAAGTGATTTCGCGTGATTGTCAAATCGTATGATTGGGAACATTTTGGAGTTATTTCGTTGTTCCGTCTCTCGATAAATATCCAGTCGATCATTCAGCGGAAGTGGAACCGGAACGAGCTACACCAGCTGATATGTATTTTTTTTTTATTGATTTTAAAATTGCTGGAGATTTCTTGAATAATGAAAAGATGTTATCAGTAGATCATTTATTTTCAATTCACAACATGTTTCGGGCGTAGCCCATCATCTGGTGATCGATATTATAAATTTATATTTGATGTATTCAAATTTGTCATATAAAATACTGTTGTTATGTATTGACAAATAAGAATAAACATCAGGTGTTGAAATTTATTGTTCTTATTTGTCAATACATAACAACAGTATTTTATATGACAAATTTGAATACATCACATCTAAATTTATATAATATTGATAACCAGATGATGGGCTACGCCCGAAACATGTTGTGAATTGAAAATAAATAATCTACTGATAACATCTTTTGATTATTCAAGCAATCTGCAGCAATTTTAAATTCATTAATAAAATTTTACAATAAAGGATGCATACCTCTACCAAGACTTTCAGTCTAACACCAGCTGATAGAGAATCTTGATCAGTGTTGGTGAGAGTACTCTCGTTTTTTACAGGAAAAACGACATTTACATTACCTGACACCGTAGGTTGTGGAGGCATCTGATAAATTAATTATCTTCAAAAGTAGAAAGCCAAGATCGCAATATAATTATTTAATGACGACCGGTCTAAGTGAGCTATGCCACCATCATCTGATCAGATGAAATTATGCAACGTGGTCATCTTACGTTATTTAAAAAAATGGAGGTATTATATTTCGACCAAGTGCTATGTTGCGCGTACTACTTAACCTCCATTTCTTTTTAAATTACCCAAGATAATATTACAATAATAATGGACCATTGGCCTGGTGCAAGTCTTTCAATTGGACGCCACTTCGGCGACTTGCTTCTCCCTAGCCTACCCCAGTTATCCAACCGGGGAAAGGAAAGGGGACCTACAGCTTATCGTGAAACCCGAACCACTCATCACATCGTTGAGAGGGGAAGGATGGGTTAAAACGCAGACTAAAAAAAAATCTGTGTTCTGGTCGGGTATCGAACACACGGCCCTTCGGTTTCCAGTCGAGCGTTTTACCTTATACCACCAGGCCCGATATAACGTAACATGAACACGCTGTATAATTTTATATGACCAGATGATAGTCGCATAGATCGTTGAAAATGGTCGTCATAAAATAAATACATATATTGCAATATTGGCTTTATACTTTGTAAGATAATTAATAACGACATTACCGTTAGTATCAACTTATTCATCGCTTGTTTCACTCTATGTGTTGCGATAACTTCCAGAGCAAGTAGCGCCCGAAAAATAAATAACGGCCTCCCTCAAGGATCGGTGCTGGCACCTGCTCTTTTCAACTTGTACCTATCAGGCATGTCAGAAGCCGAAGGACGTAAATTTGGATACGCCGATGACTCGGCAAAAGCTGTTTAATCAAAGCGGATGGAAGATGCTGACTCTCTCCTTCCTCAAGGTCTCAATTCTACGCTGACGGGAGACTGATTGTCAACACAAGCAAAACGGAAACAGCCTGTTTTCATCTGAACGATAGGGAAGCAACAAAATCTCCTAAAGTATGAAAATTAAAAAAAAAAAAAATTTTTGTGTTTGTTCTACAGGTTTATTATGTGAATCGATTTTCTGCTTCTTGGGCCATCATCAGACATTTACTGAAGTTTAGTTAAAGAACTTGCGTTGTCTACAAACCAGAAGAGATTTCACAGGCAGAGAAATAAATTATCTTCTTTTATTGAGCAGTTACAATGTAAATAAATATTTAATTGAAATTTGGAAATAAATAGTACTGCAAAAAGGAAACATTGATATTATATCTCGAGAAACAGTGTAAACATAACAGTTTCATGAAAACAATGACTACAGTGAATAAAATTAAATTAAACAAGAATCTGAGTTTTGAAGCGTTGCTCAAAACACAAGATGACACAAAACCTAAGAAATATACAATACATATTAGAAATCTATTATAACTAAACTTGCTGAAAACTCGGCGTCGCCCGGGTATTTGTTTATTCCTGCCATTTTTAAGTATATATTCATTTGTATAAGGGCTGTATGTCTGTAAAATCTCTTGGGAATCCAGTTAGCAGTAAAGATGTAACATATTAAAACTTGGTTCAGGAAGGGGCTGTTTTCCATGAACGTTATTGTTTATGTGCTCATATCTCATGAACCTGCCGTGCTGTGACGCAATATAGAAGGTACATTTAACTATATGCGTGTATTCTGCCTGTAAGATTTACTGCGGCTACAATTTGTAGCGTACAAATTATAAATTGTAACGTCATACCGAATGCCGTAGTTTTACTCAATAAACATCGCAAAAATAGTAAGCTAGAAACTTTTTCCTTTCATCATTTTGCTATGATTGTCAACGAAAAATAGTTCAATAAAGTTTTGAAATTATGTTTAAAGCTTGTTGCAAGTCGCTATGTACTCTTATTGTCATATAGCGTATTTTTAAAGTGTCACCGCATTATGTGGCAGTTTTGCGATTCCTATTGTTTATGACGTCATATCTTCTGAATCATGCGTCGTATGTGATTCTTAACTCTGCAGCAATTGTTACCTCACAATAAGAAATGTGTACCAAATTTGGTTGAAAACGGTCCAGTGGTTTAGGAGAAAATGAGCAGCATTGTCGCTAAATGCAGCAGTTTTTTGCGCATCCCATTGTTTATGACGTCATATCTCGTGAACTGTATATCGTATGTTATTCTTACACTTACAGCGACCGTCCTCATGGATTGAAGCTTGCGTGTACAAAATTTCATAAAGATTGGAACAAAACTGTAGATTTGTATTCAAGACAAACATACGGACACTTTGCTTTATACATTAGATAAACAAATAGAAATAGATGGGTGGAGGTGGGGTGCATTATAGAGTTGTGAAGCATAACAAATCGGAGGTGTGGGCCCGAACTGAATAAACGGTGAAAATAAACAAATTCAATTATAATGATCACAATTAAATGAAATTAATGTAAGGAGAGAGTACAGAATAATTAGGAATATTATACCAACGAAGAAAGATACAAAACAGATGCGATACATCGGAAAGCTGGACTGGTACTAACATAGAAAGTAGGTAATCAGTGGTTGTACCAAATTTAAATTAGATTTACAACTTCATATAAGTAAAGTAATTGCAAGACGAAAGAACCCTAGTACAAACATATGCTGACAAAAACATAGAGTAAGGTGAAATGAGAAGATACATGATTTGGAGGAATGAAATCGAACAAGCCTGGTGAGTTGTATTGGAAATTCTGTGGATTAGTATGGATTCAGATGTGATAATGTATTGAGGACTGCTTGATCATCTAATATTAAGCCTGGCCTGTGAACCAGATGTTTATTTCTAAGGCCTCTAGTAGACTGAGTTTGTGACCTTTGTTAGCTAAGTGGAGTACGTAGCCCAGGCCGTTGCCCGTCGGGGGTTCGAATCCCCCTTCGGGCATGGATGTTTGTGCCGTCTTTAGTATAAGCAAGTTCATAAGTAGTTGGTAAGTTTAGGGACTGATGACGCCGTAGTTAAGTCCCATAATCACTACAAACATTTGAACATTTTTTTGAGAACGTGGCTCCCCTAAAAAACTACTTTTCAGCAATAAAGTGCTCCGCCGTAATCAGTTTGCAAAGTATCTTGGTGTCACACTGGATGGCACCCTATCCTTCAGGAAACACCTGGAAGCAACGGCAGCCAGAGTCAACACTCGCAATAACGTCTTTTACAAACCGTGTGGCAGCAGGTTGGGAGCACATGCTTCCACTGTCAGAGGTTCTGCCCTAGTCTAGCACTTGTGTACTCTGCCGCAGAATACTGCTACTCTTCATGGTTGAATAGCAGCCATGTAAGCAAACTAGATGCCAGACTACACGACACCTTGCTTATCTTCAGTGGGTGCATCAACAAAAGCACACTGCTCCAGCTCCGCTACCAAGTCCGGCATTTGAAGAGGATGCAAAGTGACTCAGACCTACCAGTGCATAACGACATTCCTCACTTATCATTGAGAAGGTCCAAGTCCGGGAAACCCCCACAGTCTTAGCGCAGCCACTACAAGACGTGGATTTCAACATCACTGAGGAATAAATTTGTTTTTATAAATCAGCCACAAGACGCTACAATTATTTATTGAATTTCACCGCTTTCACTCTATGAACAAGAGCATCGTCAGAATGTACACTGTAAAAATATATACTGATGTAAAACAAATTTTACATTAATATTACATCGATGACGAATTACATTCCTAATTTGGAGACTTACGTTTGATAATAATTGATAGCTGTCGATTCATATAGTCATATTTCAGTATAGTAACTTACAACAGCTGTAGTCTGAGAGCTGTACAGCTGGATGAATTTTAACAGCTGATATTGACGGCGGAAAAGACATAATTGCTTAGTATTTGTAACATCCATTGTTGTCCGTACACATTATCATTGAACGTATAGTTTACCTTTCCATCGCCGCTTTTACGAGCGTGTGACAATTTTTTTTATATCACAATTCTATTATAAATAATAAATTAAAATATATTCAAAAATACATTCCTAAAAAGTCATTAAAACATTTACAAAATCGTTTTTCTGTACAGGCATTCAGAATTATCGTAATACAAATAACTTTGTAAGGGTAATACGGCAGTTTAGCGTCTTATTAGTAGTCAAATAGTTGAAGAATCCATTTAAATGAAATTCATTCTGCTCGTTTAATGAATTCTGAGGGTTTTTCTTTCGCTCTACGAAAATGTCCAATTGCTCTAAAATATTTAACAATGGGCCTTTATTTGCCGTGTGGCTACCCCTCATGCTGTCTTGAATATTACCCAATGTGTGTCCAGTCGTTCTCAAATGCTCACCCAGTGCGGAATGGTTAGAATTTAAATTGCAGTGTTATTTATAGCGTATATTAAACGCTCTTTCCGTTTGGCCAATGTACGTGCTCTGACAATTTCGACACTAATTTATACACTCCTGAATTACTGTGTTCATCCTTGTGTAAATCTACTTTGTGTTTAAGTTTGTGCCTAAGTGAACAGTCAGTTCGAAAAGCAACTTTCACCTTATGTTTGGGTCATTATCTGGCAATACGATCCGTGACAGGACTTTTCTAAGTCAGTGTAATACACTTCATATTTTATTTTCACGCGTCTACATATAGTGTTAGGAGTCTTGCGTTTAATTTTTCTGAGCAATGGCGGGCAGACTGCGGCAGTGACAACTTGACAGCTCTCTGGCCCGACCGCACAGAAACATCCACTGGTTTCAAACTTCCCGGCCAACAGTGGAAACGCTTAACAGGATACGAACTTCACGCGAGTCTGTCACGATTCTCTGTACAAGTGGGGCACATCGCCAAGTTCTCAATCCGACTGTCGTGCTTTGCGTCAGACAATAGTTCGTGTCGTGTTTGACCGCAACATCAGATCGTGTCCAGGACCAAAAACAGACCTACATAAAGTGAGAGATGTTGTAGTTTCGTGGGTGGGCCATGTTCGCTGTAAACGTTCCTTAATACAGTTAAATTATGTAAATTTACTGCTCATTTCATTGTTCTTTTCTATTACTTACTAGACAACCCAGTGAACTTCGTATCACCTACCTCTTAATATAAACCATATTAATTTAAATGATATGTATTTGAGACCCAGTAGCTTTATAAAGGCATCATCAGATAGTCTACGTATCGGCTCGATAGTGGGCGGAAAGAGTGGGCAAATCACGCACACATGTCCAGGATAATGTTCATGACACATTCGTGGAAGTTCAGGGAAGGTTTAAACGGTGATAAAATATGGAAAAATTTGCGAGGAAAATTTAGATTTCAAACATCTTAAATAATGACTTGGTTGTGTTACGTGCGTTCGGAAATATACTTTGAAAGAGTAAATTTCGCTATGCACGATCTGAACACGTAAATGAATTGTCAAAGATAAAAATGAATTGCTATTCGTCAGTCTCGCTAAAACTCTAGAACGGCTGAACCGATTCCGCTATACGTATATCGTTACATAAACCACTGGATCCATTGTGATGAAGTCTTGTGTGGAGATTAGTTTGACCGCTGAGGTAACGGTAAGATACTTTATAAAGTGTTTAATTCGAGAGATTTTTATTGAAGTATATTAAGCGAAATATCGAACAGTAATTACTCTCTAGAAAAGCTGTTTGATCTTTGACTTCTTAACTATTTTTCAGAAGTTATAATTAACTTTTAAAAATGCATTGTCCCTTTTGTAAAAAGTGGACAGAACGGCAGAAGTATCTGTTAGTTATCCACAAATTTTCCCATTTTCTGGGCAACTATTCCAAACTTTTACTTCACTCAAACCTTCCTCTCGCTTAGAACGTCAAATATCCAAACTTTTATCGCAACCAGACGAATGATACTGATATCCTATTGAAAAAAGCTCTTTCGGTTTCTCGCGAATTTTCAAATTTTCGGGTAACTTTCCCATTTTTTACTGAAAACTTTTTCAAGACCATAATGGAAAAAAGAATTACCCCTCTCCGCCGTGTCAGTTATAGTGCTGAATTCAATAAAAAACCAACTGAAAAACGCACTTTGTTTTCTCAAATTTTTCAATTTTTGGGTACATTTTCCAAAACATTTATTTCATACAAACCTTCTCCTGTCAATTCGTACTCTTACAACCATGTGGCAATTGATTTTTATTCATAAAAAAAAAATCTCTTTCCGTTTTTCCTAAATTTTCCTACCTTCCGGGCGACTATCCCAAATTTTTATTTGATGCGAACCTTCCTATTGCTTTCAACATGAAATGTACAAAATTTTATCGCAATTGGACGAACGATATTGATGGCTCACTGGAAGAAGCTGTTTCAGTTTTTCCCGATTTTCCTCTTTTCCGAACAACTTTTCCATATTTTATCACCATTTAAACCTTCCCTGGACTTACACGAATATTTCAAGACTAAAATAAGCCAAATCGGTTCAGCCGTTCCTGACTTTTATCGAGACAATTGCCACCTTAATTGTAACCTAACCGACGTACGCTACTGATAATCGCGAGTTATTAAACTTTAAACTGATCCGTGTGCCTCATGAAACAATCACCCGGATTAAGCTATCGGAGGTGAAACTGATAACGTAGTGGAGGTTACACACACAAACGATACTTTACCAGTCACTTCCCAATGACGATCGTTTGGTGCACAACTTCTATATAACGACATAGACCATCACCATAATGCTTGCAATGAGGTTTGACTGTACTTTGACTATCAACAGTAATGCAAACTGTGTTTCTATCTATTTTGACTGGTTACATGTTTATTCAAAATTATTGACTGCTACATTAAGCAATTTACTCTTTCTGTAAAAGACTATTGTCCATTAAACTAATAACAAAGTAGCGTATCAAATGGTATCTAATAATTAGTCTGTTTAAACCGCACTTTTTGGTTCTTTGGCTGAACTTTGCAACATAACTTTCTAACTCTCATAAACTGAATATTCAGATCACAATTAACAATTACTGTTCTTTATTATTCAATGCACTCATTAATTATAGTCGACATGGTCGATTATAGAGAGTCCGCAACTGCACTACGTTATTTTAAATGTGTTGCAACTGTTGACGGAAATAAACACATTAAAAAAAAAAAAAAAAAAAAAAAAAAAAAGCACTCATTAATATTGAACGCGCATTGTTGTTAATTTCTTTATGTCAACATTATACTATTGCAAAATATTTTATACTGATTTAATTACTTTAAAGTTTATTTCAACCAGTCTTTATGGTTCATGTTGAGCCTGGGACAATTAAAGGTAGCGGATACCTGGTTGGTAGTGACTTGGGTTAATAATTTCTTTAACGCTGACTAATTGCACTCTGGTTCGCTATTGACATTCAGCAAAACTAAACGTTGGCTTAGCTGTACAGTTCTAAATAAGGTAAGTTGTGCAGATCTTACTTTTGCAGCGACGGTGCGGCGTAGCTGCCGATTGTTGCTGGTACTTAACAATTGCTGCCAAAATGCTACTTCTTGGCCACGGAACATTATTTGCATTGGGCATACGGCGTTCCTCTTGACATGTTCCTCTTGATGCATTGACGCTGTGCCCATGTCAATTATTTGCCAATGAGCACTTGCTCTGATTGCTGATCGTACCAACACTTAATAAGGTGCCACAATCGCGCTACACAACTCGACGCTCAGCGATAATACGGCTCTACACAAAGATATTGCTAACTTTGCCCTCGCTAAGCCAACGTGTCTACTACAATACATTACATCATTTCCTTCTATGCAATATGTAATCATTTTGACAACCGTACGTCACATAAATTATTTGCATAAAATAACAAATCGATGTACATGCAATACACAAATAATAAACAAATCATTCACATCTTCCATATTATAAATGTAACTGTGTTTACACACGCAATTAGTGGCGTTGGTCACTATGTTGTTGCGTTACATAATGTTCTTTTATTTCAACTTCATCTTACCGTACAATGTACTACATCTTTCACTGGCTCTTCTTATAGTATTAAGTTATCGAGCCCTTTTTAAATTACACTCTGTTAGCAGCTTTTGTAACTATTATTTCAAACTGCTGTATGAACTTCTTACAGCTTTCACAATAAACATACCGTTTACTGCATTCCTCTATCGATCTCTGTTTTCGAGATATTTAATTTTGAAATGAGGGAGTCCTTTTCTGGGCACCGTGTATTAGACGCATTATGCTGCCACCTAGTACCAGGAACTCCAATCGACGATCTAAGTAGTCATTAAACATCGTGAGAATGTCTCTGTGGAACTGACGAGTTTGTGTCAGAACCGAGATTTCCACACTCGTAAACATCCCTATGTCGACTGTTTCTGATGTGACAGTGAAGTGGAAACGTGAAGGGACACGTACAGCACGAAAGCGTACAGGTTGACCTCGTCTGCTGACTGACAGAGAACGCCGACAGTTGAAGAGGGTCGCACAGTGTGACAGGCAGGCGTCTGTCCAGACCATCACACAGGAATTACAAACTGCATCAGGATCTACTCCAAGTACTATGACAGGTGGTGGGTGATGAAACTTGTATTTCATGGTCGAGCGGCTGCCCATAAGCCACACATCACCAGGGCAATGCCAAACGCGGCCTCGTTTGGTCTAAGGGGCGTAAACATTGGACGATTGAACAGTGGGATAACGTTGTTTGGAGTGACAAATCCCGGTACACGAAGTGGCGATGGGATGGCAGGGTGTGGGTATGGGGACTCTTTTTTTTCCAGTATGGGACTTAACTATGGGGTCATCAGTCCCTAAGGTTACAAACTACTTATGAACTACTTACGAACTAGGACGGCACAAATATCCATGCCCGAGGGGGGATTCGAACCCCCGACCGTAGTGGCCGTGCTGACCGTGACTGTAACGCCTCAGTCACCTCGGCCACCGCGGCCGGCGGTATGGGGACTGCCTGGTGAACGTCATCTGCCAGCGTGTGTAGTGACAACAGTAACATTCAGAGGCGGCGGTGTTACGTTGTGGTCCCGATTTTCATGGAGCGGGCTGGCAATCCTTGTTCGTTTGCGTGGTACTATCAAAGCAACTTCTTTATTTCCACTATTGAAGAGCACTTCGGCGATGGCGCCTGTATCTTTCAACACCACGTAACATATTCTCATAATGTACGGTCGGTGGGTGAGTGATTACATGACTTACTCTACACAGACTCCTGACTTGAATCCTACAGAACAACTTCGGGCCGGCCGCGGTGACCGAGCGTTCTGCAGCGCGTCAGTCACAGTCTGCACGGCCACTACGGTCGGGGGTTTGAATCCCCCCTTCGGGCATGGATATTTGTGCCGTCCTTAGTATTAGCTAATTCATAAGTAGTTTGTAAGTTTAGGGACTGATGATCCCGTATTTAAGCACCCCAAACTCTACAAAAACATTTGAACATTTATGAACAGCTTTGGGATATTTTGGAACGCCGACTTCGTGCCAGACCTCACCGACCTACATGGACACCTCTCCTCATCGCAGCAATCCGTGAAGAATGGGCTGCCATTCCCCGAGAAACCTTCCGGCACCTGACTAGACGTATGGATGCGAGAGTGGAAGCTGTCATCGAGGCTGAGACCTGCATAACCGGTGGTGGGCGCCACCAACTTGTAAATTTTCAGTCTGGTGTCCGCATACTTTTGATTGCATAATCACACTGCCCGACGAAGGATTCGAACCTCCGGCGGGAATGGCCGCTCAATCCGTGATATGACGTCTCACGCCAGACGGCCATCCCCGCGCGGGAATGAGACATGCAGTGGCCTCTGTCAACGTCAAGTAAAGAGTCGCGGTTCTATCCAGACAATTATCAGACAAGCTGATAGTGGGACAAAGGGGCGATCCCAATTGGGAATATGTGGGAGGGGCTTACCAGTTCCGGCATACGCCTTACGACCAAGGAAAACCTTCCGAAAACCTTGGTCGGAACCGGGGGATTGGGACCAATTTAATTTATATCTGGGACGTTGCTCCAGACTACAAATGGATTATCGGGAGAGCACGAGTGCACTCACGACAATCAAGGATGGGACGCTCGAGTTACTCTCGTAAGCTCGTAGAGATCAGCTCGACCAGCAGTGGACAAGCATCCCCCTAAAGGAACCGCACCTGTGAGCACGGTATCCTCTGCGTCCGTGCATGGAATCACAAGTAGTGTACCCTTTTGTAAATCAAAATGCGTCTGCGCCGAACAGTCGCAGCGTGTCCGTACTTCAAATGGGTACGTCGGCAGACAACTCGGCTGCCTCTTGTAGGCCGGTCATGATGTCAGCTCGACCCAGATGACTAGAAGACAGCCGGTGATGTGATAATACTGTGGCGCAGACCCAACCTAGTCAAGGAGCCAAGCTGCCAGCAAGATACTGTGCAAGCTGATGCTGACCCATGCGGTGTCAACACATCTTCACCGTTTAGCACATAATCATTAGTCTAAATTACTATACATACTTGTGTAAAGTGGTTAACGAGGTTTACTGGTCGGTTACCGCCGCAACTAGCCTCGACGTCACACCTAGCGCCCCCTCGAACCACAGCCAGTCGGATTCAATCTAGCGGCCGATACAATACATGGTGATCCGTGTCTTCAGTTGTATTCGCAGTTCCGCACAGCACGGAAATGCAATTTTTGATCACCTTGATGGATCTGATGAACCTCACTACACTGACCACAATCTGTAAGTTTAAATAATTATGTATTCTCATTCTACGCGAAAATCTGAATTACCAACAACATCCGTGGTTCTCAGTAATCATTATAATGGTTGTTTATTGTAGGGCTACCCATCACGTCGCCTTATGTCACAGGCCAAACAAATTTGCCGACTTTTCTATTCTTTTACCAAAAATGACAAGAAACGCACGGTAGACTTATTTTTAAGTTTTTGACGAAAAGAGCGAAGGTGCTTGCGGTACGACCTCACCATTAACCTCGTTATCCATCACAAATGACTTATATGGAAAACTTTGTAAGTAACATAAATAAATATTTATTGCAATGACTAGCCTACTGGCTTATATATATATGCATGTAACTTTCTCAAACATAAGTAGTTCGTATTTCACTGTAAGGTTTTAAAAGTAAACGCCTTTTGCTACTGCGAATGAAGGGTTTTATTTTTATATTTTTAATCACCCATACGCGTTTCGCCTTTCTCTCAAGGCATCATCAGTGGGTGTCCTGAAATATTTACATCTTTTTGTTTACACATATAGGTTAGGTCTCTTACATATCTACAAAACATTTCATTTCAGATTTAAAACAGTTCGTTTTTTGGTATAAAATGGTGTACTTACAGCACTTGCTACTCCACTTCAGTCTTATTCTGGCAACCAGGTCGAAATGTTACACTGTTTTTCGAAACACATTGCAGTTCTCTGGTTCTGCTGTCACCTGCTGCCATACTGTGTCCACTGCTGTTTGTTTTGTAGTGTTGCCAACATTAGCTTATTTGAAATTCAACTGTTTCATTGAAAATGTGTTGAAGGTATCTTTGTGTGTGTGTGTGCACATGAGTGTGAGTGTGTGTGTGTGTATGTGTGTGTGTGTGTGTGTGTGTGTGTGTGTGTGTGTGTGTGTGTGTGTGTGGGTTTTTTTTCCTTGTTTGATTATATATATATATATATATATATATATATATATATATATATGTATATATGTGTGTGTGTGTGTGTGTGTGTGTGTGTGTGGTGGTGGTGGTGGTGGTCGGGGGTTGTGATTATGTGTTGGGATTTGTGTCTATCATATGGTCAATCAGTGAGAACAATGATTGATTGATCAGGTTTATTTGGTCATTTAGTAGCATCTTTTTCTCAGCTTTTGTTTTATATATGTGATAATTTTCTTGTAATGTTAGGAGATGTTTTTCATTATTTATTCTAATTACCTTCATGTCTTTTTCTATTAGATGTTCTGCAAAAGTGGAATGGTTTGTTCCATATTTCCATGCCCTGATGTGTTCCTTGTATCGGGTATCGAATGTTCTACTGGTTTGTCCTACATGCCTTCCATCACATGAGTTGCATTGTAGTTGGTATATTCCAGCTCTTTGGTAGATATCTGTGTCTGATTTGATTTTTGGGATATATTTTTTTTTGGATTGGGTTATCTGTTTTGAGAGCTATTTTTATGCCTTGTCTTTTGAAAATATTTATTATTTTATGTGTTAGTTTGTGTTTGTATGTTATTGTGTACCATCTTGAATTTTCTTTTTTGCTTTCATGTGTTCTTTGTACTGCAGTTTGTATTGTGTGTGTTTTTGTGCTGCTTTGCTGTGTTGTTGTCTGGGGGTCTGTACGTTTGGTGTTTTTTGCCCGTATCTGTTTTTTAATTTTTTTGTTTCATTTTTCTACTATATTACCATCGTATCCATTGTTTGTTGCTATTTGTGTGATGATGTCTAGTTCCTTTTGGTGATTTTCTTTGTTGAGTGGTACTGTGTTGAGTCTGTGGAGCATGTATCTGATTGCTGATTGTTTTTGTGCATGTGGGTGATTGGAGGTCTGGTGTATAATTGTATCAGTTGTTGTCGGTTTACGGTAAATGTCAAAGGTATGCTTGTTGTTTTCCTTTTTGATGGTTATATCCAAGAAGTTTATTTGGTTGTTATCCATGTACCTTATCCAGTAGAGTATTTTATAGTTTTTTGTGGTTACTTTTTTAAAAATCATGCTTTCTACATGGCCAGGTCCTGGGATTTTTATCTGTCACTTTCCACTTCTTTCACCTCTGGCAGTATTGCTCATGTGAAAAATACCGAGTAGCACCGTGGTTCGGAACCCACGTTTAACTGTAGGTCCCCCTATAACTGGCTGGGTAAGTCAGTTCGAAGGTCGGAGGAAGGCAACGGCATACCACCTCCAAACAGGACCGTGCCTAGTAAAGCACTGTGGTGTTCAAACCAATCTTCGGATTGTTGACTGCTTTACCCTTTTTTTTTTTTTTTTTTTTTTTTTTTTTTTTTTTTTTTTTTTTTTTATTTTTTTACATGGTTCATGAAAATATTGGCTAGGGTACCTGACACTGGTGATCCCATGGGTAAGCCTTCTTCTTGCAGGTAATATTCATTATTAAATTGAAAGTACTGATTGACCATATGATAGACACAAATCCCAACACATAATCACAACCCCCGACCACCACCACACACACACACACACACACACACACACACACACACTCATATATATATATATATAATCAAACAAGGAAACCCCCCCCCACACACACACACACATACACACACACACTCTCACACTCATGTGCACACACACACACAAAGATACCTTCAACACATTTTCAATGAAACAGTTGAATTTCAAATAAGCTAATAAGCTAATGTTGGCAACACTACAAAACAAACAGCAGTGGACACAGAATGGCAGCAGGTGACAGCAGAACCAGAGAACTGCAATGTGTTTCGAAAAACAGTGTAACATTTCGACCTGGTTGCCAGAATAAGACTGAAGTGGAGTAGCAAGTGCTGTAAGTACACCATTTTATACCAAAAAACGAACTGTTTTAAATCTGAAATGAAATGTTTTGTAGATATGTAAGAGACCTAACCTATATGTGTAAACAAAAAGATGTAAATATTTCAGGACACCCACTGATGATGCCTTGAGAGAAAGGCGAAACGCGTATGGGTGATTAAAAATATAAAAATAAAACCCTTCATTCGCAGTAGCAAAAGGCGTTTACTTTTAAAATCTTACAGTGAAATACAATTTAGCTGCTGCTCAAAATGGCCACTGCAAGCAACGTATAAGTAGTTCGGATTTTTTGTTTTTAATATGTGATTTTCAATCTAAATATTCATTTTATTAAAACAATTATCATCCTGTACAGTAAAAAAGCGCCTGAAGATGCAACTGTAGGTTGCGAAACCGGCTGTGCGGGTCTGCACGACTCCAATAAAATAACAGCTCAAGCGGACCAAGGACTTTCATTCAGACTATTACAATTTTAACACCTAATTTTTAACTGCGTCAAAGTTTCTTAATTATGTATAAATATTTTACCTGTGGTTGCCCGTCATAAAAAGTTATTTGCGATGGATATTTGTGCTGTCATTAGTATATGGTAGTTCATAAGTAGTTTGCAAGTTTAGGGACTGATTACCACGCTGTTAAGTCCCATAAGCTTTACAAAAATTTCAACATTTTCTACCTAGTGCTGCCTATGTTTGACTTTTATGTAGCGCATATTCTGCAGAATATTAATGTATCTACGTGCTTAGATGGTTAAATAATAATCAACATTTCGAGTCTCTTACATGATTTATCTTGGTCTTCTTCTCATATTTCAGGTATTTTTAATACACTCCTGGAAATCAAAAAAAAAAGAACACCATGAATTCGTCGACGCAGTAGAGGGAAATTGTATTGACACATTCTTGGGCTTGTATACAACACACGATGACACAGGGTGAGCCATAAGCACGTCAGTACAGTCAGCAGAGCGTGCGGAATGGCCATCCTGCCGATGACAGCGCTACTAAAGCAGAGTTACTAAACACAGCTTTTCGAAACTCATTCACCAAAGAAGACGAAACCGATATCCAAATTGCTAATTACAAACAGAGGCCAGAATGAGTAACGCAGAAGTAGATATTATCGGAGTAGTGAAGCAACTAAAATCACTTAACAAGAACAAGTCTTCTGGTCCGGATTGTATACCCATTCGATTTCTATCTGATTATGCTGATGCGATAGCTCCTTACTTAACAGTCATATACAACCGCTCTCTCATAGAAGGATCTGTACGAAAAGATTGGAAAGTTGCACATGTCACACCTATATTCAAGAAAGGCAATAGGAGTAACTCACTAAACTACAGGCCTATTTCATTAATGTCAATTTGCAGCAGGGGTATGAAACATATACTGTATTCAAATATTATGAATTATCTCGAACAGAATGATGTATTGACCCAAGGTCAACGCGTATTTAGAAAATGTCGTTCATGCGAAACACAACACGAAATGATGAATGCTATTGACAAGGGATCTGAAATTGATTCCGTATTTCTTGATTTCCAGAAGGCTTTTGACAACGTACCTCACAAACTGCTTTTAATCAAATTGCGCGGTTATGGAATATCGCCCCAAATTTGCGACTGGATAGGGGATTTCCTGTCAGAGATGACACTGTTTGTAGTAATCTATGGTAAGGCATCGACTAAAACAGAGGTGATATCAGGCGTTCCACAGGGTAGTGTCATTGGTCCTCTGCTGATCCTTATTACATAAACGATTTGGGAGAAAATCTAAGCCGGCCGCGGTGGCCGCGGGGACTGAGGCGCTCCAGTCACGGTCTGCACGGCCGCTACGGTCGGGGGTTCGAATCCCCCCTCGGGCATGGATATTTGTGCCGTCCTTAGTATAAGGTAGTTCGTAAGTAGTTTGTAAGTTTAGGGACTGATGACCCCGTAGTTAAGTCCCATAAGCTTAACAAACATTTGAACATTTTTGAGAAAATCTAAGCAGCTCTATTAGGTTGTTTGCCTTTCGCGGGCAAATTTGATTGTATTTTCACACAATTTGGGTGCACAGATCCTGAGAAATCAGTTCCCATAACAAACACCTCTGGCCGTAATAACGGCGTTGATACGCCTGGGCAGTGAGTCAGCCGGCCGCGGTGGCCGAGGGGACTGAGGCACTCCAGTCACGTTCTGCACGGGCACTACGGTCGGGGGATCGAATCCCCCCTCGGGAATGGATATTTGTGCCGTCCTTAGTCTTAGCTAGTTCATAAGTAGTTTGTAAGCTTAGGGATTGATAACCCCGTATTTAAGTCCTATAAGTTCTACAAACATTTGAACATTTGAGCAGTGAGTCAAACAGACCTTGGATGGCGTGTACAGGTACAGATGCCCATGTAGCTGCAACACGATACTACAGTTCATCAAGAGTAGTGACTGGCGTATTGTGACGAGCCACTTGCTCGGCCACCATTGACCAGACGTTTTCAGTTGGTGAGAGATCTGGAGAATGTGCTGGCCAAGGCAGCAGTCGAAAATTTTCCGTATCCAGAAAGGCTGTAAACACGCCAGATGATACGCCAGTAAGGCAATGACGAATACACGCTTCCAATGTGCGTTCACCGCGATGTCGCCAAACACGGATACGACCATCATGATGCTGTAAACAGATGATGGATTCATCCGAAAAAATGACGTTTTGCCATTCGTGCACCCAGATTCGTCGTTCCGTACACCATCGCAGGCGCTCCTGTCTGTGATGTGGTGACAAGGGTAACCGCAGTCATGGTCTCCGAGCTGATAGTCCATGCTGCTGCAAACGTCGTCGAACTGTTCCTGCAGATGGTTGTTGTCTTAAAAACGTCCCCATCTGTTGACTCAGGGATCGAGACGTGGCTGCACGATCCGTTACAGCCATGCGGATAAGATGCCTGTCATCTCGACTGCTAGTGATACGGGGCCGTAGGGATCCAGCACAGCGTTCCGTATTGCCTTCCTGAACCCACCGATTTCGTATCCTGCTAACAGTCATTGGATCGCGAACAACACGAGCAGCAATGTCGCGATACGATAAACCGCAGTCGTGGTAGGCTACAAGCCGACCTTTATCAAAGTCGGAAACATGGTGGTACGCATTTCTCCTCCTTACACGATGCATCACAACAACGTTTCACCAGGCAACGCCGGTCAACTGCTGTTTGTGTATGAGAAATCGGTTGGAAACTTTCCTTCTGTAAAGCTGATCATTTGCATATCACAGCATCTTCTTCCTGTCGTTTAAATTTCGCGTCTGTAGTACGTCATCATCGTGGTGTACCAATTTTAATGGCCAGGAATGTAATTACGATATATATATATATATATATATATATATATATATATATATATATATATATATAATTTCAAATACTTATAACATGATTCCAGTTTGCATTCACGTGAACAGTAATCTGATTTTAACAATAGCTTGCTTTAGCATGCAGTACGTAATAAATATTTGATTTTATTTTCTCTCCTCCCATCATTTAAATACGTGCCTAGAGCATTCCAGTTATTTCTCCAGTGCGCGGAAATACTGCTAGCAGTGCACTTAGCGTGCACACGTATGTGCTGCATGCAGTTATCACGAATGAGTCAAATTGGCAGCTGACTTTGTGTCGAGTGTACGGCATCGGTACTGCAAGCCAGGCCCACGGAAGCTAGTTGCAAAATAAGAAAAGAAGAAGAGAAAAAGGAACGGAGTGAGAGAAACCAGCACATCGAGTCGGTCTCCATTGCGCCGGCCTTCGGCTCTGGAAAAATTAAAACGGCAATAAGAGAAAAGCGACACGCGTGATGCAGCCCTCTCTCCGTGTCCAGACCATTCACTACCGCGTCTTTTTGCTGTCCAGTTGTTTTTCCCCCTATGTGGGTAATACTACTGTGACAGCTACACAGGTGTATACTCATGCAGGCAGTAAATATCCACCTCAAGATACTCAGTGGAATACGAACACATTATCCCGAGACCAGCCATTTATGTAACGAGACACTTGTTTCAGCTTGAGAGACTCGAGTCTTTGGTCCACGTTACTAGGGCAGCTCAGAAAAGAAGGTACAGTTTCTATCCCTTCAGAAGCCACATTTTTGTGGATACTTTAATTATGTATCAGAGAACGGTGCGACATTTTAAATGTAATTTTCGTACACATTCAAACATTCGTGAGACATCTTCACAAGCTTCGCAATGCTTAACATTTTGCCGCCATTTCTTTCAGCCACTCACTGACGCTTTTGTTGAGATTATCATCCATTAGAGATCTCTCCGTCCAAGCCATTTCTTCGTGATCGAGAAAATGAGAGATTCCCTAGGTTATGAGCTACGGTGTTATGAGGAATCACTTCCCTGCGAAACAGTCGAAAAGAGTTCGGAACCCAGTACGACACGTCGATAGTTCTGAGTCGCTCTCCTAACACGCCCGCATTGATATTTGTTCCTCGTGCCGTTAAAATCATCAACAAAACACCTTTTTACACTATTTCTATGTCTACAACGCTTGAAGATTTTTTTGTGTTTTCGTAGGGAGGCTGGTGTGACCCCGTTTCGAATCCGCACATGGAATCTACATCTCCAGTAAAAACCTGAACAGGAAATGTGCACATCAACACTGCATCTACATGACTACTCTGCAAGACACAGTTCACTGGCTGGCAGAATCACTTTCATGCTTTTTGTACACAATTTCTTTATCGAGTAGTTTGCGGGACGAAAGAAAACTGAAACCTATCCGTCCGAGCTCTGATCTCTCTTATATAATTACATTCCGTACTGATTCACGCACAGTATGATTCCTAATTATTCATTAGTTGAAATTCTTAATCCCGAACAATCTGGATTTAATTACGACATTCGCAAAGCCGGAAAACTGTCTAGTGTGGGTAAAAGAAACACGACCGTCGGCGTGAAACAAGAATCTGGAATCTTATTTTATCTCATCTTATCCTCTAATATATAAAGCAGAGTGTCCGTATGTTTGTACGTGTTGCATACAAATCTACAGTTTTGTTCCGATCTTTATGAAATTTGGTACACGTAAGCTTCAATCCATGAGGACGGTCGCCGTAAGTGTAAGAATCACATACGATATATAGTTCACGAGATATGACGTCATAAACAATGAGATGCGCGAAAAAATGCTGCATTTTGCGACAATGCTGCTCATTTTCTCCCAAACCACTGGACCGATTTCAAACAAATTTGGTACACACATTCCTTACCGTGAGGTAACAATTGGTGCATGGTTAAGAATCACATACGGCACATGGTTCAAAAGGTATTACGTCATAACCAATAGAAATCGCAAAAAAGGCCATATAATGGAGCGAGACTTTCGAAATACACTGTATGAGAATGACAGTAGTTAGCGACTTGCAACAAACTTTAAACATAATTTCAAACCTTTATTAAACTTTTTCTCGCTGGCAACCATAGTAAAATGATTAAAGAAAATAAGTTTCTCGCTTACTACTTTTCCGCTGTTTATGGAGTAAAACTACGGTATGACGTTGCAATTTGTAATTTGAACACTACAAATTGTAGCGACAGGAAATTTTACAGACAGTATACACACATACAGTTGAATGTACCTCTAAATTGTATCACAGTAAGACACGTAGTTCATAAGGTATGAGCACATAAACAGTAACGTTCCGCTGTTCATGGTCTAAAACTCCGCAATACGGTATGGCGTTAAAATTTATAATTTCTACACTACAAATTGTAGCTTCAGGAAATTTTTCAGACAGTGCACACACATATAGGTGAGTGTACCATTTAAATTGTATCACAGTACGACACGTAGTTCGTGATACATGAGCGCATAAACAGTAACGTTCGTGGAAAACCGCCCAATCACGCACCAGGTTTTAATCTATTTCTTCTTTACTACTAATTGCAAGAGTTTTTACAGACATACAGCACTTATACAAATCAATATATACCTGAAAAATGGCAGGAATGAAGTGATAAATACCCGGGCAACGCCGGGTTTTCATCTAGTAGCACATAAGTATACAATTCAGCCAATTATTGTCATGGAAGGCAGACTTGGTTCTCCACTATTGATTTCCTTTCAGGAACCAAGTGGTACATTTACGCAGAAGTATGCGAAGCGAATGATTCAAAATCAGGCGGAGTGGACAGGCGTATTCTCCCAAAGTTGAAACAAAACTTTCTAGATTCATTTTAACTTTATCAACAGTCCACCTGTCGTATCGTGACTTGTTCGACCTTTGCACGTATACTTCTTTTGCTAGCGGAAAAAATTCGGCAAACGTTATGGGAGCGACTTTTTCTCGACAACATTCATATTGAACTCCACAGTTGAAACACAGCTTTTTGCACTAATCCATAGTCAGTTCTTCTTCTTTGGTTATCAATCCGTATGTTGGTTTGCAGCATTTCTCCATAGTGTCCTGTTGCTTGCCATTTCTTTAATATTGTCGTTGTTGTGGTCTTCAGTCCGCAGACTGGTTTGATGCAGCTCTCCACGCTACCCTGTCCTGTGCAAGTCTCTTCATCTGAGAATACGTTCGGCAACCTACATCCTTTTGAATCTGCTTATATTCGTCCCTCGGTCTCCCTCTTCGATTTTTACCTCACACAGTTTCTTCTAAGTTGACAATGCCGTGATGTCTCAGAATGTGTCCAACCAATCTATCCCTTCTCTTAGTCAGGATATGCCAGAAACACCTTTTCTTCCCGATTCGGTTAAGCACCTCCTCATTAGTTACGTGATCTACCCATCTAATTTTCATCATTCGTCTGTAGCACCCCATTTCGAAAGCTTCTTTAATATACCTGTGGCTATTACACTTCATATCGCCCATCACTCGTCTCATATACTCCAGCCTCCTCTATTCTTCATCCACCAATCCCTCCAAGATTATTTTAGCAATCTTTCATGGCTCAAGCCTTGACCAATCAAGATCTTGTGCCTTTTTTCGCAAGGTTCCTCTCAGAGGCAACACCTCCCCTATTCTTTACAAAAACTGTTCGTTTGTTACTTTATCAACCCAGCTTTTTTTCAACAGCCTACTATAACACCATATCTGGAACGCGTCTATCTTTCGATGTTTCGGTTTTTCCATGGTCCAAGATTCACTTCCATACAACATTACACTCCATACATAAGTCTTCAACAAATTATTCCTCAAGAGGATGTTTATGTTGTTGGATGTGAGAAGTTATTATTGAAGTCAATTTTTGCTTAACATATTCTACTTTGAATGTCTCGTTTAGATTTGGCATCTGAAGTGATCTTACTACGCACGTTTTAAATTCATTGACGTTCTCAAGCGGTGCACCGTCGAACGTAATACTTGTTTGGGTTCCGCACTTGTTTACAGTTAATATTTTAGTTTTGCTTCTGTTGATCTTCATTCCGTATTTGCTAAGCGCTGATTTTATTTCATTGAGCATAGATGTTAAGTTTTCTTCATTGTTTGCTACCACTGCAATATCGTCGGCAAATCGAAGCATGCCAATTCTTTCTCCTTGTATCACCACACCTCCTTCCCTATTCTGCATCTCTTCTCTGACATCATCCAGTTCTGTTTGAATATATACATTCAATAAAATAGGTGAGAATGAGTATCCTTGTCTTACTCCGTTTTCTATTTTTGCTTCTTGTACATACGATCCTCACATAATTAGAGTTGTTTCATGTCGATATAATTTCCAAGTTATTCTTCTGTTTTTATATTTTATCTGTGATTCATACAAAATATTAATCAGAATATTCCATTTCAGGTTATCAAACGCCTTTTCTAAATCCACAAAGGCCATGAAGGTATCTTGATCTTCCCCTTATCGGTTTTTCCCAAAACTAGCCTAAGTGCTAAAATTGCTTCGCGTGTTCCTCTTCCTCCTCTAAATCCGAACTAATCATCAGAAAGCAAAGCTTCTGTTTTGCATTCAATATTTTTGTTGTCAATATTTTTGCCATATGCGATATTATCGTGTACAATAATGTTTACATATGTTGGCTGTACGTAATCTGCAGGAAAATTCACCACATCACGTTGACGAACGAATGGTGTGGGCAACAGTCAGTGTACGGACCTCTGTGTCGTTCCGAATGGTACTTTGACTGCTCAGAGGTACAGAGACGAGACCCTTCGACATTTCGTTGTGCCCCACGCTGGTGCCACAGGAGATGGGTTCCTTCTAGAGGACGACAACGCTCGTCCCCACAGGGCTGCACTGGTGGACAACATGGCTGAAGCTGAGGGAACTGAACGAATGGAGAGGCCAGCTTGTTCACCGGACTTGAACCAGATTGAATACGTCTGGGATGCACTTGGCAGATGCATTGCAGCTAGACCAGCACTTCTCAAAACGATTGCAGATCTGAATATTTTACTAATGGAAGAATGGCCAAATATCCCTCAAGAGCTGATTGATAGCCTCATACTGTCCATGCCACGCTTGTGTGCAACTGTACTAGCCATCCGAGGTGATCAAACGCTATATTAGAGGGCAACTGGATGATTTTTTTAGTATTATGGTAGCCCCATGGTGCCTCGCTCTAAATAAAAGTCATGTGAACCTGAAGTTAAGAGACAGCGAAATATTGTACTTCATCACACAAATTACAGTTGTAAGCTATATTTGAATAAAATACGGTACAAGACGTATGTTGTGTATGACATCTGATCCCGTAATTTTTTGGCCAGGGTAGCTGTGATTAGTATTACTTCCATGTCGGTGACAGACTTTCCAAATGTACGTTGTGAGGTTACCGGATCGTAGCTCGTTGCCTCTTGAAGTTCTCGTTGATCGCCGCTATCCGTAACGGCTGGCTGGAATTCCAGGGTTCAAAACTAGTCCACTACAAAAGATGTAGGCTACACGTGGGATTTCAGTTCACTGACACTTTAATGATTCATTAGTGCTCAATTGTCTGCATCTATGGTGAGCGTACAAGTCTCATTATTAACAGTCACCACAACCCAGTACGCACATTCCACATGTCAGTAATACAAATTTTCACAGTTCGTGTGTGGAATACATGGAGGTGTACATTTAGTGTGGCACGAATATGAAGGATTAATTCATAATAACTGCGTCTGACTAGTAAGCAGGAGGTACTCGTTTCGAATCCAGGCAGCGGCATAAATTTTAATTCAGAGCCTCTAATTCAGTTTAATATCCTTAATAACAAAAGTTGTTTTGGAAAAGAAAATGATAACAGACTTATTATTTTCGTACCTACACTCCCGGAAAATGAAAAAAAAAGAACATCAAGAAATCGTTGACCCAGCAGAGGGAACTTCTAGTGTCACATTCCTGAGGATGTAAACAACACACGATCACAAAGACACATACGCGGGTACGTACAGTCATCAGAACGTGTCCAAAGTTGACACTAGTGCCGTGTGTACCGACCTTTTACTGCAATACAAAACGCAATTCATTGATGGAGTCGATGGTAGAGGTTCCGAATGTGGTCCTGTGGAATGGCCTGGAGCATCTGTGGAGCCAGATTTCGTACCGGTCGCGCAGACTGCTCAACATGACGTTTAATCCGGTCTCAAACATGCTCTATTGGGGACGGATCTGAGCATCGAGCTGGCCAGGGTGACTCTTAATCATTTACAGAGTTGTGTAACTCAGCAAAATTTCATCCCTCTAGGCCACCCAGAAGTATGAAAAATTTATCTGTAATATGAGTAGTATCGGATGGGTCATTTGGCACCCGCTCCGTAGCACAGTGGTAGAGTGCCAGGTCCTAGGATTTTTATCTGTCACTCTCCCCTTCTTTCACCTCTGGCAGTATTGCTCATGTGAAAAATACCGAGTAACACCGTGATTCGGAACCCACGTTAAACTGTAGGTCCCCCTATAACTGGCTGGGTAAATCAGTTCGAAGGTCGGAGGAAGGCAACGGCATACCACCTCCAAACAGGACCATGCCTAGTAAAGCACTGTGATGTTGAAAACAATCTTCGGATTGTTGACTGCTTTACCTTTTATACAGTTTAACACAATCTGATATCAGCAACGCAAGTTTTTAGACGGGAAATTATTTCTGGTCATGTCTCGATGTTAATCACGAAATTTTGGAATAAGTTATGACGATTCAGGCCCAAAATAACTAGAAATGGGAAAAATTTGGAGGTCAAGTTAAGCCTTATATCAGTGCGACATTCGGTTTTCTGTGTACTGCTAATTGTTCTGTGACACGGTAACATATGTCAGGCGCGTTCTCCTATGTATCTTTGCCTTTGGTTATGCCGAGTGGGCTCAGTCAGTCAGTCAGTCCGGGTGGCAGCGACGTGACCTTGTGATTCATTGTGGTGAGTTTGCGTCATGGAAGCTACGATTGCAAGGCGAATGCCGAGATTCTCTGCCATCGACGTTTCACCGACGAAATAAGGTGACGAATCCGGTAGTGAGAGGATGAAGACGATTTTGTTCCAGTGTAAATAGCTAACCCAAGTTGTTCAGATGTATCAAGCTATAGGCAATCGTAATCTAAAACATCTGGCGGTGACTTACCTCTTGCACATCGTAAACATGTACCACTCTATCTCGGTTTTGGAACTAGTAAGCACCTGCTGTTAGTGAAAGGAGATCCCAATGACGTGATCTAACAGTGTACAGACACCATACTGAACAAAATAAAGAAAAATCCACGTACCAGCCACACCACACATGAACAAGACAATAACATTTGCATATCCAGCATCCCATATATAGGCAATGTTTCACAGAAGATTGCAAACATCTTCAAAAATCACAAAATCAAAATTGGCTTTTCTACAAACAACAAATTACAACAAAAGCTAGTACATAACATCAAGTGGAAGTATGACCCATATTCAGACTCCCGAATATATAAAATAACATGCCAAGAATTCTCCAAATTCTACATAGGACAAACAGGCCGAAATATAAACACCCGATACACAGAACACATCAAAGCCTACACAAACAACAAACACACAACATCAGCAATAGCTACACACATAAAAAACACAGAACACTTATTTAAAGAAATTGAGCAGAATGTCAAAGTACTCCACCGACTAGACAAAGGACACAAAATGGACCTATATGAAGAACTGGAAGTGTATTCACATTACAGAAAATATGAAGACAAAATATTAAATGAAAAAGTGGAAAGTGAATCAGTAAATTTTTTCCGATGTTTCGATAGCATACTCAAATAAAAATGTTAATAAGTGTAAATGTAGCACCATTGAAAGTATGCATAAATTAGGACAATAACAAAACTAAAATATTCTCTATAAAAACGCAGCATACTCTATGGAAATATTGTTTTGATAAAATCCAGCTAAGGATTCCTTTGTAACATACTCTGTAAAAATGAATCTTTGGTAAACTTAAGCTTAGAACGTCTCTGTAACTGTTTATTTTTGTGACAACTGATGTACTTGTGTGCGGAAATATTGTATGTGATGTTTGACATGTGTGAGAGCTGCCACAGATGGACCAGACGAAAATTGTAAGTAAAAAGCTTTCAAAAAATTCCACCATTAACTCCATATAAAGATAACCAAAAAGTAAAATCGGGCGTATTTATATATTACAGCAACGACAGCAGAATGAAGCAGGCACTCACACACTCAAAACATCATCAATAATATGAAACAGTTATGTACATGTAAGAACAGAAGATAAAGAGCAAGAGAATACGGTGGGTGCCGCGGTGTAGTAGCCGAGCGGTCTAAAGCGCCTCGCTGCGGAGCGCGCGGTTGCTCGCCGTGGAGGTTCCAGTCCTCCCTGGGGCATGGGTGTGAGTATTTGTCCGTAGGTTAGTTTACCTGTGTTTAAGTAGTACGGACTGATGACCACGGAGTTTGGTCCGATAGATTTATAAAAGTTTGAACATTTGAATACGGTGGGTGGGTCAGAAGGAAGACAGGCGAAGAGGGCACTAGAAGGGAAACCAAACACCCAACGCCCCACTGGACGACCAAGGCAGCGCTGGATGGACGAGCTGGCGAAGCACCTGGCAGCCCTGGGGTGAAGCCACCTGCAGGAACCGGGAGGGAAAGGAGGCAGCGCGTGGTCTGCAGGGCCTGTGATCGCTGGATTGATTGATTGACATGTAAGAAGACTTCACGGCCAGAATTTATTCTCAGAATAGCACACGAGCTTCCTTCCCCCTGCAAGCTGCAGAGAGGAGCCAGTGTCCCCTTGTAAGCATTTGGCACGACAGATGGCTAATATGGAAATAGAAGGCAATGTCATAATCATGTTTCCTATAAACAACATCAGGGGAATGAAACATCAAACTTATGTTTCAACTCCAACAAGTATGCGTCCATTGCCTGAACTGTGGGTCCAGCCAACACCACATGAGAGAAGGCCGCAGCGCTCTCTTGTGACGCCAGGCAGAGTAGGTTGCGCGCGCATAGCTGACTGGCTTGCTGCTTCGGCATAGTGGGCCGTGCCCCAGCCGCTACCCAGTCAGCTGTGCGCGCGCAACCTACTCTGCCTGACGTCACACCAGATAGCCGAGGCCTTCTCTCTAGGTTGTGGTGGTCCACCGCAGTTTAGAAATTACTTTCAACTATTTGTTCCTAAATATTTCGAAACAGTTACAATTATAGGTTGAAACTGTTGTCCCTTGATTGCAATAAGGAAGAAAACATGTTGCATTTTAGATACTTTATCAAACACTCAGTACTTACATTATATGTCTGTAAAGGTAAAAATACCATTACTAGTGCCGCGGCGGAACGGCCGAGACCATTGAGGCGCTATGCTACGATGCGCGAGACCCTTCCCCGTCGGGGATTCGAATCCCCCCACGGGCATGGATGTTTGTGCTATCTTTAGAATTTGGTAGTTCATAAGTATTTTGTAAGTTAGGGACTGCTGAACCCGCAGTTAAGTCCCATAAGCTTTACAAACATTTGTACATTTTTGAACTATTACTAGTCACATAAATTGTACGTTTTCATCCTGTTTTAATCTCATTAATCTCAACTGTAAAAATGTTTTGCTTACTTGTTTGTATGATGATTGATAGAAGACTGTGGAAATTCATATGTAAAACGTAAAATGAAAATATAATATCTTTCTGAAAATTTACTGTCGACCGTGTAATATACATTTCAGAGAACAAATAATATTTTTCTTGTACATTAGATTCTTTTTGAATGTAATGTCAACATGTAGAAACCAAAATGACCATCTAAATATAAATAAAATGGTAGTTTCCTGGTGTGGGTAAAAAATGACACACATTGTACTTATACAAATAAACAATCCCTGAGACGGATTTTCGTCTCGAATATGTCAAAGACAATAATGATATCTGAAGCATAGAATTAAAAATTTGTGCTGCGGCCGGGAATCTGCCTACTAAGCATGGAGGTCCGGGTTCGATTCCCGGCCGCATCACAAATTTTAATTCTATGCTTCAAATTTATCATCATTGTCTTTCACATGGTACTACTCATTATCATCATCACCATTTAGTTGTCTGCCGTACGGCAGGTTTAGACTGCACAGCCCTCCATGCTTCTGTCTTTTGCGATCATCTTGGTTCTTCGGTACCCTCCTAGTGGCTTGCTGACGTCATGCAGCATCTGGCACCTTCTTCTGCCCCTCCCACTTTTTCTCGGAACGCAACCCTCAGTTGCCTCTACCAGAAGGCAATCTCGTCTTAAAGTGTGGCCTAGCCAGTTTAGTTTTCCATTCTTTATCGTCAGCAACATCCTCCGTTCCTCTCCAACTCTATTCAGTACTTCTTCATTTCTGACTTTATCGATTCAGCTGACCTTCTCCATCCTATGCCATGTCCACATTCCACAAGCTTCCATTTTCTTCTCATCTTGCTTTCTCAATGTCCACGTTTCTGGTCCATATAAGGCCACACTCCATATTAGACACTTAACCAGTCTCTTACTTCTTTGTTTAATCCACTGGTTAGGAGTCTTCTTCGCTTCTGGAACGCTTCTTCCGCCAAAGCCATTCTCACTTTGATGTCTCGTTGGTAGTTCATATCTTCCTTAATCCAACTTCCCTGGTACTACTAGGGGTACAGAAAAATTTGGTACTTCTAGTGTTAAACAGTGCACGGTACACTGAAACCAACATTGAACCCGTCTTGCCACCACACATGCACCAACAAGGCGATACTTTTTTAAACAGAACAATGCATGTCCAAGTGAATCCCGTACCTCCAAACACGCTCCTTACGGTGTACGTATTCTGCCATGGCCAACACGAGCCTCAGATCTGCCCCCCAATGAGCAAGTTTGTAACCGTATGAAGCGTCATCTTCAGCGGTCTGCACGACCGGCATGCCGGCCTCGGTGGCCGAGGGGACTGAGGCGCTCCAGTCACGGTCTGCACGGCCACTACGGTCGGGGGTTCGAATCCCCCCTCGGGCATGGATATTTGTGTCGTCCTTAGTTGTAGGTAGTTGATAAGTAGTTCGTAAGTTTAGGGATTGAGGACCCCGTAGTTAAGTCCCATAAGCTTAACAAACATTTGAACATTTTGAACACGACCGGCATGAAATCTCGACTGACCGAGGCACCAGTTCGGAATGACATGTCAGGCCATTCCGTAAGACTAATTGGCACCTCCATTATCGTCTCCAAGGGAGAATTGCGACTTGCATTGCAGTCAAGGGGAGGCTATACACGCTACTAAAGCCGAAATCGCGCACTCTCTGGTGACTGTACTCAAGTGTGTATGGCTCTGTCTATATGATCGTGTGTTGTATGCATCCGCAGGAATGTGTCCCAAAATATTCCTCTTCTTAGCTGCTGCTACAAGCTCTTTGGTCTATAACAGAATAAGCAGTATGCTTTGATGAGGCGAGTGTCAACAGCCGTAATATGTTTCATAAAATGCATTTTAAAAAACCGTCGGCCGTTTCATAGAATGTAGAATTTCACGACCGGCGTCTTCATTAATTAAAACTTCTGGGCTAAGTTGCCGTGGTCCATCCATAAAACTTCTTACTCCCGGCGTTTCGTTGCCTACTGCGGGCAACATCTTCAAGGGTTAGTCGACGACTGCCTACCAGGCGCTGGAGGTGCTGCTTATATAGAGGGCATAGATGGCGCCACCACTTGTCACGTGCTGCCAACTATGAAGTTATCTTTGACCAATGTCATGTCTCTCAATTACAAGTAATCGATTGTCATATCTTTGGTTCAAAGTTGATCGCTAAATATTATCAAATTTCAAACCTTATTCTTTCCTGTTAAAATTAAAGTGGTGTTTTTGTATTTCTATGGCTTCTCTGTACATCCGTGTGTAATAATGCGACGTCCTGGCTAGCACGCTCGTTTCACTAAATTTGATTTCATGGTCGCCACGTGTAAAAACATGCTCTGCCACAGCTGACTTGTCTGGGGACCCAGACGACAATTCCTTTTGTGTTCCAATATGCGAGTATTAACACTCCTTTTTTGTTGTTCCTATATACACCATGCCACAGCTACAGGGAATTGTATACACCCCAGGCGTTACTAGGGGATGTCGTGCGTCTTTCACCGATCGTAAGCATTCGCTAATTTTCTTGCTAGGTCTAAAGACGGTCTGAACTTGAAACCTGGCCAAAACTTTCCCAATATGGTCCGTAATTTTGTGGATGAAAGGAAGAAAAACTTTTCCGGCCGACAGTTGTTGTTGTGGCTTGTTTTCGGACCCTTTTCTTCTTGGATGGAGAGCTCGATCTATCTCTTTATCGGTGTGTCCATTTTTCTTAAACGCTGTTCGCAAATGGTTTAATTCATCTCTCACATAAATAGGCTCACAGATATTATTAGCTCGATCCATCAATGTTTTAATGATACCTCTCTTCTGCCCAAGATGATGGTTCGAATCCTTATGAAGATAGCGATCGGTGTGGGTGTCTTTTCTGTATACCTTATGCCCCAAGGCCCATCTGCCCGTTTGATTACCAATACATATAAAAAGTTCAACTGTCCGTTTTCCTCTTTCTCCATAGTAAATTGTATCCGTGGATTAATACTGTTTATTAAGAACCTTATATTTCATCAGTTTCTGTCAATAAATCATCTTCATGGATAAACTATACAAAAAAAATACAAAATAAACGTAATTAATGTTTACAAACAAAGAGAGGGAATAACCAGAAAAATTACATATAATGAGATTGAAAACGGACAATCGTGTCAATTTAACATATAGTTAAAATACTTACAAGGTGTTAAAACTAAATGGTAAAATGCATCAAATAAAACACATCCAGTTTAGACAAAAAATATTAAAAATAAAGTGGTCATCTTAGATAAAACCTATCAGTCAACTCAACATAAAAGGTAAGAACAGACAATGAATAAAAATGGAGGGAGTGCCTTGTGCTAATTGCATGAGTCAGAGACGATGAAACCTATGTTATCGATATTGGTAATACCATTAATGGATCTTTGAATGAACATCTTTGGACACAAAAGTAAAACATAGATATTGTACATCCATTAATGGTATTACCAATATCGATAACATAGGTTTCATTGTCTCTGACCCATGCAATTAGCACAAGGCATCTCAGATGACCACTATATTTTTAATATTTTGTTTGTCTCAACTAGATGCATTTTACCATTCAGTTTTAACACCATGTAAGTATTTTAACTATATGTTAAACTGATATGATTCTCATTATATGTAATTTTGCTGATTATTTCCTCTCTTTGTTTGTAAACATTAATTACGTTTATTTTGTATTTTTTGTATAGTTTATCCATGAAGATGGTCTGTTGATCGAAACTGGTTGATATATAAGATTCTTAATAAACAGCCGATGGTTTTTAAAAATGCATATTATGAAGAATAAGTAGTGTTATCGTACAGCATGTTCCAATAGACCAAGCTGGCTTCAGACCAGGGCGTATCTGCTACGATCAAGTATTACCTCTTACATCCTTCATAGAAGCTGGATATCAAATGGATCTGGAAACGTCCGCGACATTTGTCGATCACACTGCTACCTTCCCCACTGTATGGACGGAAGGCCTGATCTACAAATTTCTTCGAACCATATCATGCAGAACGATGGCACGTCTTGTCAACAACATGTTAAATTAACGGAAATTCCAGGTAATTATTGGAAAGAAGGTAAGCAAGGAGAGGAGGCTAGCCAACGGATTACCCCAAGGGTCAGTTGCCGCGGCGGTTAGCCGAGCGTACTGGGGCGCCGTGTTGCAGTGCGCGCGGCCGTCCGCCGTCGGGGGTTCGAATCCCCCCTCGGGCATGGATGTTTGTGTCGTCTTTAGTATAAGGTAGATCATAAGTAGTTTGTAAGTTTAGGGACTGATGGCCCCGCAGTTAAGTCCCTTAAGCCTAACAAACGATTTTTTCAAGGTTCAGTTCTTTCGCCATATCTATCCGACCTTCCTGACACTGTCTAGAAAACTTTGCTACGCCGACGATTCGGGCATAGCCGTACAACACAAAGAACTCGAGAAGACAGTAGAGATACTTACCAAAGATTTGTCTTTATTGGAGAGGTGTTTCAGAATCGGAGACTTGGACCCAGCGCGAACAGGGCCGCGGTGGTCGAGGAGACTGAGGCGCTTCAGTCACGGTCTGCACGGCCACTACGGTCGGGGGTTCGAATCCCCTCTCGGGCATGGATATTTGTGCCCTCTTTAGTGTAAGGTAGTTCATAAGTAGTTTGTAAGTTTAGGGACTGATGACCCCGTAGTTAAGTCCCATAAGCTTAACAAACATTTGAACATTTTTCCACTTGAACAATCGTTTAGCGAACGTGAAGCTGAATGTAATTGAATTCTTCGCCACACTGGGTACCCAAAACATCTAGGTTTCATTCTGGACTGAACACTGACCTTCAAGCAACACCTTTTAAACCAAGCCTAGAAACTTGAAACTCGTAACAACATACTGCATAAATTATGTGGAACTACCTGGGGATCTTCAGCAACCATGCTTCCGCTCTTCGGCACTGGATTTGGAGTACTAAAGTGCTGAGTATTGTGCACCTGTACGGATGAACAGCCACCATACAAAGCATGTTGACACCCAACTAAGTGCTACCATGCGCTTAATATCTAGCGCAATCAGATCTATCCCGGTGTGCTGAGATCCGCTGATTACACGTATAATGCCACCTGATTTGCGCAAATCTGCGGCTCTTATGAGAAACCAAGAAACCTAAGGGACCTACCAATTCTAAATGTTAACAGACTACACTCCCGTCATCCTACTCTGCGTGATGATGCTGTCATGGTTAATGGAGACCTTAAACCTTTCTAAGAATGGAAGTGACGGCGACAAGCGGCAACGGATGAACGCTTGCAGAACATCTTCTCAGGTTCTAGACTACCATCTGAACACCAACTACCACGCAAGACCTGGATAGCACTGAATAGAATTAGAACGGGCCATGGCAGGTGTGACGATACACTTCGTAAACGAAACAAGCTGACTAATTCAGATTATGACTGCTGAGTTCCACGCCAGACAGTACATCACATTGTTAGAGACTGCATGCTTCAAGCATATGGTGGAAGAGAAGATTTCCTCCTGGCAACCCCAGAAGCTGCGCGTTAGATTCAAGGACTAGATATCGAGTTATGAAACTTAAATTACCTTGCGAAGTTCATTGTTTCCATTCTGTATATATATGTAGACTCCTGGCCATTAAAACTGCTACACCACGAAGATGACGTGCTACAGACGCGAAATTTAACCGACAGGAAGAAGATGCTGTGATATGCAAATGATTAGCTTTTCAGAGCATTCACACAAGATTGGCGCCGGTGGCGACACCTACAACGTGCTGACATGAGGAAAGTATACGACCTATGTCTCATACACAAACAGCAGTTGACCGGCGTTCCCTGGTGAAACGTTGTTGTGATGCCTAGTGTAAGAAGGAAAAATGCGTGCCATCACGTTACCGACTTTGATAAATGTCGGAATGTAGCCTATCGCGCTTGTGATTTATTGTATCGCGACATTGCTGCCCGCGTTGGTCGCGATCCAATGACTGTTAGCAGAATATGGAATCGGTGGGTTCAGGAGGGCAATACGGAACGCATTGCTGGATCCCAACGGCCTCGTATCACTAGCAGTCGAGATGACAGGCATCTTATCCGCATGGCTGTAACGGATCGTGCAGCCACGTCTCGATCCCTGAGTCAACAGATGGGGACGTTTGCAAAAAAAAAAAACAACAACCATCTTTACGAACAGTTCGACGACATTTGCAGCAGCATGGACTATCAGCTCGGAGACCATGGCTGCGGTTACCCTTGACGCTGCATCACAGACAGGTGCGCCTGCGATGGTGTACGCAAAGACGAACCTGGGTGCACGAATGGCAAAACGTCATGTTTTCAGATGAATCCAGGTTCTGTTTACAGCATCATGAAGGTCCCATTCGTGTTTGAGACCATCGCAGTGAACGCATATTGGAAGCGTGTATTCGTCATCGCCATACTGGCGTATCACTCGGCGTGATGGTATGGGGTGCCATTGGTTACACGTCTCGGTCACGTCTTGTTCGCATCGACGGCAGTTTGAACAGTGGCCGTTACATTCCAGATGTGTTACGACCCGTGGCTCTACCCTTCATCCCATCTACATCTACATCTACATACATAATCCACAATCCACCGTAAGGTGCTTGGCGGAGAGTACACTGTACCACTACTAGGCATTTCCTTTTCTATTCCACTCTCAAATAGAACGAGGAAAAAAAATGCCTACATGCCTCCGTACGAGCCCTAATTTGTCTTGTCTTTGTGGTCACTAAGCGAAATATCAGTAGGCGGCAGCAAGATCGTACTACACTCAGCTTCAAATTCCGGCCCTCTTAATTTCCTCAACAGGAATTCACAAAAAGAACGTCGTCTTTCCTCCAGCGATCTCCAGTTGAGCTGCCGGAGCATTTCCGTGACACTCGCGCATTGGTCAAACCTACCAGTAACAAACCTAGCTGCTCGCCTCTGAACTGCGTCCATGTCTTCCTTTAAACTGATCTACTGCGGGTCCCAAACACTCGAGCAATACTCAAGACGTGGTCGTACAAGCTGTCCCCTTTACAGATGAAGTACATATTCCCAAAATCCTCCCAATAAACCGAAGTCGGCTGTCCGCCTTACTCACAACTATCCTTAAATGTTCGTTCCATTTCATATCGCTCTGCAGTGTTACGCCTAGATATTTGAACGACGCGACAGCATGAAGAAGCTCACTACTAATGGCAAAACCCTACATTTCAGTAGGATAACGCACGACCGCATGTTGCAGGTCCTGTACGGGCCTTTCTGGACACGGAAAATGTTCGACTGCTGAGTTCCACGCCAGACAGTACATCACATTGTTAGAGACTGCATGCTTCAAGCATATGGTGGAAGAGAAGATTTCCTCCTGGCAACCCCATAAGCTGCGCGTTAGATTCAAGGACTAGATATCGAGTTATGAAACTTAAATTACCTTGCGAAGTTCATTGTTTCCATTCTGTATATATGTAGACTCCTGGCCATTAAAACTGCTACACCACGAAGATGACGTGCTACAGACTCGAAATTTAACCGACAGGAAGAAGATGCTGTGATATGCATCTGCCCTGGCCAGTACATTCTCCAGATTTCTCACCAATTGATAACGTCTGGTCAATGTTGGCCGAGCAACTGGCTCGTCACAATACGCCAGTCACTACTCTTGTATCGTGTTGAATCTGCATGGGCATCTGTACCAGTACACGCCATCCAAGCTCTGTTTGACTGAATGTCCAGGCGTATCAAGGCCGTTATTACGGCCAGAGGTGGTTGTTCTGGGTACTGTTTTATCAGGATCTATGCACCCAAATTGCGTGAAAATGTCATGACATGTCAGTTCTAGTATAATATATTTGTCCAATGAATACCCGTTTAACATCTGCATTTCTTCTTGGTGTAGCAATTTTAATGGCCATTAGTGTATATATTTGTATTGTGTGTACCAGTCATTCACTAAATAAAATTTCCTCCGCTGGGTTGAAGAACTCATGGTGTTCTTTTCTCATTGTACAAGAGTGTATTACGATGCGAGTCCAGGAAATAAGTTCCGTTTGGTAATAAAATGAAATTGAACACAGATACAGAAGAAATTTTTATTGCACAAGATTCTACCACTCTTAAACTACTTTTCCACATAACTGCCGAAATTTTTCAGGGATTTGTCATAGCGTGGCACCTCTTCTTCATAGAAAAATGCCGCCTGTGTCTTCATCCAGTTGGAAACAGTTTTTTTCAGCTCGTCGTCATTGGTGAAGTGATGACCGCCAAGGAAAGACTTGAGATGTAAGAACAGATGAAAGTCGCTAGGAGCGAGGTCAGGGCTGTACGGAGGATGGTGAAACACGTCCCAGCCAAATTCCTGTAGGAGGTTTTACGTCACATTTGCAGTGTGATCGTGAAATATGGGGGAAGTCCATAGCGAGAGCACTAATTTTAAACCTACATTTTTCCTGGATCTTGTCATCAATCGCGTGAACCAGTTCTTCTGTAGCCAAAGGTGGACGCCCACTTCGTTCTTCATCGTGCACATCACTACGCCCGCCATTGAACTGTCGGACCCATCTTCTCACCATCGAATCACTCATCGCATTTGGCCCGTCAACATCGCAAATTTTCCGATAAATTTCACTCGGTTTCACTTTCCTCGCATTTAGAAACGGAATCACCGACCTGATTTCACAGGCGGTGGGATTTTCAATCAACGCCGACGTTTCAAACAAGCACAACAAAGCGTTCGTAACTGACAGCGATCTCCAAATGGCGCACGATCTTCTCCTAGATACATACCGTCTACAGCGCATGTTCGGTACTGCAATCGCAGCGCTGCAGCGGAGATAAATTGAAACGGAACTTACTTTCTGGACGCGCCTCGTATTATGCATGGTATCGGGAGGTTCAGTAATGCAAGCAGATGGGAATAAATGCCGACACGCTTCGTTACGGCGTTGTAAAAGGGCATTGACTTATTTGAGCGAGGTGGCCTCTTGAACGGAAGCACAGGAGGCGGTTGTTGGCCCTGACTTATGCAGAGTGGCCGGGCGGAAGTATCGGTGAGCGGGGCCTGGGGCGCGGACAGTCGACGTCAGCACCTGCAGGGCTGACGGGGCCCACACCTTGTGGCGTGGCGCTGGTGGCGCGTGTCAACAGCGCATTCCTGACCAGCAGAAGCGGCCCCGCAGTTTACGAAACAAGCGAGCGTTCCCACACACGCACAGGCGCAACGCAACGCTAAGGCGCGAATTGGCGTACCTGCGGTTGCTATCGTGACGATTCTGCCTATCAGAACCACCAAAACCCCAAGACACGTTCTAACAGTTGCAATGTTTTAAATGTGTAAATTCCCCTCAGCGACCCACCAGGGTCACAGGGCTCGAGGTTTATTCCGAGGCCTCTGATCCTGGCTGGTCGCAGCCCAGCCTACCCACTCTCTACAACCTCCAACTTTCCTACCTTTCTTTTTGCAACCTTCTTAAACCCATATTCCTTAGTTTCAATTTCAATCCTTTTAGTTATACCCATTTTCTCCAACCTTCCCCACCTTTCTTTTTCTAAGCATAATATAGTGTAACTCAAAAATTTAGGTAAAATCAACCATGTAAAAAATTTAAATATTTATGAAAAGTAGAATGAAACTTTCACTCTGCAGCGGAGTCTGCGCTGGTATGAAACTTCCTGGCAGACTAAAATTGTTTGCCGGAACCGGGACTCGAACCTGGGACCTTTGCCTTTCGCGGGCAAGCGCTCTATCGACTGAGCTATCCCGACACGACTCACGATGCTGCCTCACAACTTTACTTCCGCCAAGTACCACGCCTCCTACTTTCCAAACTCCACAGAAGCTCTCCTGCGAAACATACAAGACTAGCACTCCTGCAAAAAAGGATTTGGTGGAGACATGGCTTAGCCACAGCCTAAATGATGTTTCCAGAATGAAACTTTCAAAAAAATGTTCAAATGTTTGTAGAGCTTATGGGACTTAACTACGGAGTCTGGCCGAGGTGACTGAGGCGCTCCAGTCACGGTCAGCACGGCCACTACGGTCGGGGGTTCGAATCCCCCCTCGGGCATGGATATTTGTGCCGTCCTAGTTCGTAAGTAGTTCATAAGTAGTTTGTAAGTTTAGGGACTGATGACCCCGTAGTTAAGTCCCATAAGCTTAACAAACATTTGAACATTTGAACTACGGGGTCATCTGTATCTAAACCTACAAACTAGTTATTAACTAGCGTATACTAAAGACGGCACAAACATCCATGCCCGAGGGGGGATTCGAACCCCCGACCGCAGCGGCCGTGCAGACCGTGACTGGCACACCGCAGACCGCTCGGCCACCGCGGCCGGCTATGAAACTTTCACTCTGCAGCGCAGTGTGCGCTGATATGAAACATACTGGCTGATTAAAATTTGTGTGCCGGAACCGGCACTCGAACCGGGGACCTTTGCCTTTCGCGGGCAAGCACTCTACCGACACGACTCACAATGCCGCCTCACAACTTCACTTCCGCCAGTACCTCGCCTCCTCGACAGATGACCGACGTAGTTTGGTCCCATAGAATTACAAACATTTGAACATTTGAACACGTGTTATGTTTGTTAAGCTTATGGGACTTAACTGCGGGGTGATCAGTACCTAAACTTACAAACTACTAATGAACTAGCTTATACTGAAGACAGCACAAACATCCATGCCCGAGGGGGGGATTCGAACCCCCGACGGGCAACGGCCTCGCGCATCGGAGCATAGCGTCTCAATGCGCTCGGTCGTTCCGCCGCGTTTTTGAACACATATGTAAACATATGACATGTAGGGTGAGTACGCTGAGGATGACTTTCAGTGTTTACGTTTCTAGCTCTCACTGAATTTCGTAGGCATTCTCCGTAAATGAGAAGCATATCGACTTGTTCTTCGAAGGAAGACATCATTCACATTCAGGTTCAAGTCCCGTTTCCGGCACACAATTTTAACCTGCCATGACGTTTCACCAGAAAAGTAATTGTTAAAGTCAACTGTCTACGTAAACTGACCAGCTTTATACCCAAAGGCAGCTGGTCCGGTGCAAGGAAATAAATAAATAAATAAATTTAATTATTAAAGTAAAAATGTTTTAAATTTCGTCACCTGTTTCGCTGATGTAGAGAAAACCGCTGCGTTGATTAGATTCTTTGCATTATCCAATGCTGTCCTACAATTATTTAACTTCGCAGCCTGGGTTTTTTCGTCTTCTTCTTCAGTGTTCAACCCTGAGGTTGGTTTGAAGCAGAGCGCCATTCCTCTCTTCAAAAAAAAAATGTTCAAATGTTTGTACAACTTATGGGACTTAACTACGGGGTCATCAGTCCCTAAGCTTACAAACTACTTATGAACTAGCTAAGACTAAGGACGGCACAAATATTCATGCCCGAGGGAGAATTCGAACCCCGACCGTAGTGGCCGTGCAGACCGTGACTGGAGCGCCTCAGTCCCCTCGGCCACCGCGGCCGGCTTCCTCTCTTCTGTCTGCCTTCCTCTTCATTTCCACATACGTGTTACATCCAACATCATTCACGCTCTGTTGCACGTATGATATTCTTGGTCGCCCCCGTCGGTTTCTTCCCTCAAAAGCTCCTTCTGCTATTGTTCCGATGATGTTATTGTGTCTGAGGATGTGCCCTATAAGTTTGTCTCGGCTTGTTCGGATGTGCCTCCACAGGGATCTGTTTTCCTGTACTCTCCTAATCACTTCTTCATTTGTCACTCTCTCTTTCCAGCTGATCTTCGTCATCCTTCTATAACACCACATCTCCAGGGCGTATAGTCGTCTTCTCTCCTCTCTTCCTATTGTCCAAGTTTCGCAACAGTATAGAGCCACACTCCAGACAAAAGCTTTCATTATACTTTTTCTTATCGCCATACTGATGTTCTTGCTGGTCAGTAAGTTCTTCCTCAGATTGAATGCAATTTTGGCCTGTTGTATTCTGCTCACAATTTCTCTCCGGCTTCTGCCATCTCTTGTGATCTTGCTTCCCAAGTAAGTAAATTCCTCGATCACTTCCAGATCCTCTCTTCCAATTCTTATTTTTGGAGGTTCATATTCTCCTTCTGTGCTGCATACCATCACTTTACGGTTGTTGTTGTTGCTTTTTTTTTTTTTTTTTTTTTTTTTTTTTAATTCTTATCCATACTGGTTGTAGAAAATCCTTTCCATTGTTCTGAGGCTTCTTCTAGGTCTTCTTTTGTCTTTGTGACTATAGCAATATCGTCTGCATAGCGTAGCATGTCTATCCTCTGCCCATTAATCTTGATACCCACCTCTGTCGTTTCACGAACTTGGTCTATAGCTTCCTGGAAGTAGGAGTTGAATATAAGAGGAGAGAGAGGACATTTTTTCGTGCTAAATGGAAATACACTGTTGCATGTTTCACTTCTAATCTACTGTCTTTAAAAATTATCCGTATAATTAAAAAAAAAACAGACACAATATCTTGTGTTACCATGCTAACTGATACAAACTAAAGACTGACAGTGGCGCGTTGGATTTGTATCTATAGATGATGATAGGTTCTAGAAAATTCCAGAAAAAAAGTTGGTACACTAACTGAATTATGCTTCCGGAGGCGATTTTACAAACAAGATATACATCAGATTAATCAACACAAAGTTTTTAATGAGCAGTCTCTGGAAAAACACATCTAGCAAGTCAAGTAGACTATTAGAAACATTCATTTTCAGTTTTTTCAAGATTGTAACACGTCACGTGACTCACAGTCCAATATCTGGAATTCCTCGACAGAAATACTGACCGCCAGACATATGACACAAGAAATAAAACCCACCTGCAGATTATACCTCACAACACTACTATTTGCTAATGGGGCTAAGTATATGGGCATCAAAATTCATAACCACCTCCCTCCAGACTTAAAAACAATCAAAAATCCAAAAATAATGAGAATTACATTAAGAAACTATTACTAAATAATTGCTTCTATTCTATTCAGGAATTTCTGTGAACTGATATGTTATAGCTATAAGATTTACACGTAACGTCTTATTTGTATGTACTTTACTCTGCAACAAAGTTTCCTGTGCTAAATATAAACATTAATCTATTGTGGTAACTTTACAAATCCTGTAGATTACACTTTTACTAATGTAATATGGTTCAGCTAAAAGAATTTGCATACTTATTTATCCATGATAATTTAAAGAAAATATAAGTATCTTAATTAATTTAAACAAGTACTGTACTTCTTCTGCTTATAATTAGTTTATATATATTTTTCTGCCATGTGATGTCTGTAACTCCATGTCCTTGTACTAATGTAATATGTTATAGCTAAAAGAATTTGCATTCTAAATTATCCACGATAATTTAAAGAACTAATATTTCCTCCTTATAGATATTTTGATTAATTTAAACAAGTGCCGTAGTTTTTCTGATTATAATTATTTTGCATATATTTTTCTGCCATGTGAAGTCTGTAACTCCATGTTCTTGTACTAATGTAATATGTTATAGCTAAAAGAATTTGCATACTAAACTATCCGTGATAATTTCAAGAACTAATATTTTCACCTTATAGATATTTTGATTAATTTGAACAAGTACCATACTTTTTCTGCTTATAATTATTTTGTAAGGAAATAAAATATTTTTAAAATTATAGAATAGGAGAGAGGTGTTTATTTTATTGAAGAATGAAAGGTATGAGTGGAAGAAAGAACTGAATTTTGATTTACGTCTGTAGTGACTGTTGTTATAATGTTTGAGCAACATAACAAACCTGACCTTAATTTCGTGGTTGGTTACGTTCAACTCGTGATTAATGCAAGTGGTGTAGTTAAATTTTGAAAATATTAAGCAAGACAGTTAGTGTAATTAACAAATACTACGGCCCTATCTGACAAACTTTTCAAAAGATCACTCACCTTTCCTTGCCTTACAAAATCTCCTACAGAGACTGTGCACACACAGATAGCAGAAATTAACTTACTCCGTCTGTGCAATGCGTATGACTCAATTAGTACGCTAATGGTAATGATAATTTAGAAAATTATGAATAGTAGGATTTTTAACATCAAGTTATTGGCAAGTGGGTGCAGTCCAACCACTATAGTCAGTATCTAATAAAATTAATCCACTCAAGCAAATAGGAAATTTTAGTAAATCAGTCTTAATTGATGTTATGCATACGGCAATTGTACGAGTTCGGTTCTTTATAGGATAGATGTGGCGGTGGCTATTATTGTTGAACTCAATGCAAAACGAAATAGAAAAATTATTCATTAATCTGTAAGCATTAATATGTTGATAATACGTAATACTGGCATGTAACTGTCTGTTATCTTCTAACATCAATTTTAGCAAAATTGTCTCAACTGAATTATTCTCACAGTCTCTAATAATTAATGACACTCACTAGATTTTAAAATTGTATAGTAATATTATTAATGCATTATTGAGGATTGCCAGACTAATCATGAGTGGTTAATTTATTTGTTCAAATAAGATAGCAAAAGTACTGTCTAATGTTCCTGTATTTAATCAAAATTTAAACATGCATTCACGGTTAATTACAACCAATAGCATTTAACTTATCTTATTTATCAGTCCAGCGACGTGGTACTGTGCAGTCATATAAATGATACATAAATTCATACGGAAATCATTTTGATGGTGTCTCCTCCTTTGGCAGCTTGCTAGCAGTTCGCCGTGATGCTTCGCGAATCGCGTAATTAATCGCGACCGTTAGCGTCCGCGATGACGCTACCGCGTTTCGGACGTCTGGGACGGTTACCGAACACGTAACGAATTTATGCCTCGGCAGAACGAACGAATAAATGTTTCATTAAGATTAATTCTTGCTTCACTTATGTTCACTGGTTTCACATAAACTCTCATATCGTTGCACTTATAACAAATTATAACTTTCACGTTGTTCAGCTTTATTACTTATATTGTTTGAGCACTTTGCGGACGGTGTACGAACGTCTGATCTACGTCACGGGGCGGCAGATACTGCTGCTTGCCTGCTCTCCCACAGGCGAGCGCTGCTGTACGATAAAGTGTCTGACCTGAGGAGCCATATCGATGACTGTTCACAGAGAAATATTTTACATTGACAAATTAAACATAACAAGTACATAACAGTCATATGGAAAACATACAAAGTACAAATAAAATAAAATAATATATACATCAACAATTACAATACAGATAATAAATAAATGACAGAAAATGTTCACAGTTAAGTTACCTGCCTACATTGTGCATCACGATAATTAATTAAGTCACATAAGAAGTTAATATTCACTATAAACAGGTTCAAACGAACAATATGTTCAAAATGAAGCTCATTCCTCGTTATAATGTAAGGCTTACCTTAAGGGTTACCTTACAATTTTTGCATATATTTTTCTGCTTATAATTATTTTGTATATATTTTTCTGCCATGTGAAGTCTGTAACTCCATAGCCTAATTTAATTTTTATAGCACCATTTGCCTTTTTGTACAAAGTACAAAAGTGTTTTATTCTCTGTGACTTGTCCTGTATCATTGTGTGCTCTACTGTACAAATGTTTGATCTACAGGACAAATAAAACAAACTTACTTAATTATCAACTGGTTGTCCTCTGATGGCGCTTGATAATGGTGTAATAACCGAAAGTGGTAGCTTTGGGCTCATAAGTCAGCAGCTGTGGTCAACATGACATTATACAAAGTCCTAATGTTACTTACAGGAATGTGGTGTACTTCCTACCATTAATATTCCATTCGATGAAAATGGGGGCCTATAATTTTGTCCTCTACAATCCCACACCACACATTCTCCGTCAACTGTCTTTGGTGTGAAACTTGCCGCAGCCAACATGGATTTTCAGTTGCCCAATAATGAATGTTATGCAAATCAACATTTCCATGGTTTTTGAATGTAGCCTCCACAGCGAATAAAATCAAATTAATAAACGTGTCATCCCTCTGAATCTGACGTTGAGCTCTTGGGCAGAATTCCATGCGACGCGTACAATCCATACCAGTTAATTCTTAGTGGAGACTGATATCGTAAGGGTGATATTTATGGCGAAGCAGAACCCGAGCAACACTACTATGGCTCACGCCAGATTCCCTTGCGATTTGACGTGAACTAACACAAGGATCTCGAACCACAGTGGCAAGACTACCAATTTCCGCTTCCTCTTTAGTAATATTCCTGTGCCGGATATCTTTCCGATACGTTAAAGACCCAGTTGTTGTCAATTTATTATACACATATTTAAATGTACGACGTGTAGGGTGAGTACCTTGAGGATATCTTTCAGTGCATACGTCTCTAGGTCTCACTGAATTTCGTTGGCATTCTCCGTAAATGAGAAGCATATCGACTTGTTCTTCGAAGGAAGACATCATTCACGTTAGCTTGCTTCGACGATACCAGTCTTACCATTCCTTTCAGTGTTGTATTGCGCAAACGTCGAATGGTGTTTACATTAGATGCATACGCCGTATTTTTGCACGATATGCAAGAGAGAATTCTCAGAGCATGTGCTTCGATAAGTGCCGAAATGATACGGAATAACACTCAATTCACGATAAAAAGATTTCTGCACAGCATTGATAGCAATGGCTCATCACTTCGAACACCTTCTGTAAATAAAAGTTGATTCCACCTATCTGACCTTCTTGGTGGCAATAGTTAGTGATCTACCGAGTAACAGTCGCTACATATTGTTGTGGATAATGTCACATTTTAAGTGGTCATAATGGCGTAGTTGTTACTACAGTTTCGTGTTTGCTCTAAACTACTTGCTTTGATAGTTTAGTATGATTGCACATATTAGGAATTGGATAAACGATGTGATGTTTTACATTCTGCTTATCCTATACAGGGTGTTACAAAAAGGTACGGCCAAACTTTCAGGAAACATTCCTCACATACAAAGAAAGAAAATGTATTATGTGGACATGTGTCCGGAAACGTTAAATTTCCATGTTAGAGCTCATTTTATTACTTCTCTTCAAATCACATTAATCATGGAATGGAAACACACAGTAACAGAACGTACCAGCGTGACTTCAAACACTTTGTTGCAGGAAATGGAATGGATGTTCAAAATGTCCTCCGTTAGCGACGATACGTGCATCCACCCTCAGTCGCATGGAATCCGTGATGCGCTGATGCAGCCCTGGAGAATCGCGTATTGATCACAGGCGTCCACAATACGAGCACGAAGAGTCTCTACATTTGGTACCGGGGTTGCGTAGACAAGAGCTTTCAAATGCCCCCATATATGAAAGTCAAGAGGGTTGAGGTCAGGAGAGCATGGAGGCCATGGAATTGGTCCGCCTCTACCAATCCATCGGTCACCGAATCTGTTGTTGAGAAGCGTACGAACACGTCGACTGAAATGTGCAGGAGCTCCATCGTGCATAAAAAAACATGTTGTGTCGTACTTGTAAAGGCACATGTTCTAGCAGCACAGGTAGAGTATTCCGTATGAAATCATGATAACGTGCTCCAGTGAGCGTAGGTGGAAGAACATGAGGCCCAATCAAGACATCACCAACAATTCCTGCCCAAACGTTCACAGAAAATCTGTGTTGATGACGTGATTGCACAATTGCGTGTAGATTCTCGAAAAAAATGTTCAAATGTTTGTAGAGTCTATCGGACTTAACTACGGGGTCATTAGTCCCTAAACTTACAAACTACTTATGAACTACTTACAGCTAAGGACGGCACAAATATCCATGCCCGAGGGGGATTCGAACCCCCGACCGTAGTGGCCGTGCGGATCGTGACTGGAGCGCCTCAATCCCCTTGGCCACCGCGGCCGGCGCAGATTCTCGTCAGCCCACACATGTTGATTGTGAAAATTTACAATTTGACCACGTTGGAATGAAGCCTCATCCGTAAATATTAAAATGAGCTCTAACATTGAAATTAAGCGTTTCCGGACACATGTCCGCGTAACATATTTTCTTTCTTTGTGTGTGAGGAATATTTCCTGAAAGTTCGGCCGTACCTTTTTGTAACACCCTGTATACACTCCTGGAAAATGAGAAAAGTACGCCATGAATTCGTCAACCCGCCAGAGCGAAATTTTATTGACACAGTCTTGACGATGTATAGATACACGATCCCGCAGTCAGAACCATACGTACTTCAGTACAGTCACCAGAGCGTGCACAAGGTCGACGCTAGTAACGTGTATAACCTCCTTTTGCAGCAATGAAGGGTGCAAATTTCTCCTGAAGACGATCGTGGAAGTTCTGAATGAAGTCTTAAGGTATGGCCTGTCATGCAGTTTCCATTTGATGCCTCAGTTGGAGAAGATCTCGTGCTGGTCGTGTAGACCGCGCCAAGATGACATTTCATCCGGCCCCAGACATGGGGAACAGATCTTGCGATAATGATGGGCAGGGTACTTGACGTACACCTAGAAGAGTACGGGATACGTGAGGACGTGCGTTGTCCTGTTGGAAAAGCACATCGCCTTATTGGTGCATGAACGGTGGCAAGACGAGTCGAATGATGGTTTCAATGTAGCGTGTACTGCTCAATTTTCCCACAATGAACACCAGAGGAGAACGGCCAGTATAGAATATGGCTCCCCACAACACGATGCCAGCTGTCGGCCCCGTTTGCCTCTATCGCGTGCACTACACTACACACGCGTACGACCATCACTGGTAACGAGGCAGCGACGACTCTCATCACTGAAGACGACACGTCTCCATTCGTCCCTTCATAAGCGCCTACCATGACAGCGCTGGAGGTGGGCTGAACGATGGAACGGCACACATGATCGTGCATCATTGTGAGGGGAGCGATATTCTACACTCGCTATTCTCCTCTAGTGATCGTCTGTAGAACAGTGCACGGTACACTGAAACCCTCGTTTAAATTCAAATATTCAAATGTTTGTTAAGATTAAGGGACTTAACTACGGGGTTATCAGTCCCTAAACTTACAAACTACTTATGAACTAGCTTGCTAGACTACGTTTCGTGTTGAAAAATCACTTAGTTCAGATATTGTTCTAATGGTAAATATAGCAGAATTTAGTTTTGGAACAAGATCCTGAACAGCTTACTGTCTATCTGAACACCTAGAAATTTGAACTGTTCCGTCTCACTTATCATATGCCCATTATGTACAATCAAAATGTCAGCTTTCGTCAAATTATGTGTTAGAAATTGTAAAAACTGAATTTTACTGTGATTTAACACCTACTTGTTTTCTACAAGCCATGAACTTATCTCTTGAACTGCATTATTTGATACTGTGTCAATATTATGAGCGACATCCTTCACTACCAAGCTGTTATCATCAGCAAACAAAAATAATTTACAGTCACCTGTTATCCTCGAAGGCATATCATTTATATCCTTTTCCAACAGGACAATGCACACCCACATGTACTCCGTGCTCTTCAAGGTGTACGTAAATTATCTTGGCCAGCACGATCTCAGATGTCTCCCCCATTGAGCATGTTTGGGACCGCATGAAACGTCATGTTTTGCGGTCTGCATGAGCGGCACGAAACCTGGCCCAACTCAGGCACCAGGTGGAAACTGCGTGGCATTCGGAACCTCTACGATGGTTTCCATGAAAGGATTACAGCTTGCATTGCCGCAAAAGGAGGGAAGGAAGGAAGGTTAGGGTTTAACGTCCCGTCGACAGCTTGGTCATTAGAGACGGAGCTAACGCTCGGAGGTTTGGGTAAGGATTTGGGAGGAAATCGGCCGTGCCCTTTGAAAGGAACCATCCCGGCATTTGCCTGGAGTGATTTAGGAAAATCACGGAAAACCTAAAACTGGATGGCCGGAGGTGGATTTGAACCACCATCCTCCCGAATACGAGTCCAGTGCCACGTCGCTCGGTGCAAAAGGAGGGTATACACGGTACTAACGCCAACATTGCGGACGCTCTGGTGACTGTATTCACATGCGTATGGCTCAGCCTATGTACAACCTCTGCTGGGCAATTAATTGATGCTGATGTTTTTCTCATTTTTCCAGGAGTGTACTCTGTTCTGTATAGTTTATTTTTTCACTTACTTGTTTACTTCTTATTTTCGGACATACCGCCTTTGTGCATCGCTTGTTAGTGTGTTCTCCACAACCTGAACAGCATTTTCCAACCGGCGGTGGACGGACGGCGATGCCAGACGTCGTAACGATCGTGAAGGAGGAGCTTGATGGAAGAGCTGTCAGCTTTGCAGGAAACCTGGCAAGGGCGAGGACGGATTCCTTTCCCCAGCCTTGTGGTTCTTGCGCAACCGTTCCGTTTTTAACGGCGTCGCCACAGAGAGAACATTAAAAAGTGACTGAAGGGTTGCGTTACGTTATGATCCTTTCTCCTGCCTCGTGATCTTCAGCGGAACGCAATTGCGCAAGTGGCCTAGGCCTCGGTGACGACTGCCAGGTATTGCCTGCCTCCATTATTTGTATTTTTTCTGCGTCTAGACACTTTTCCCACCCAGCCTTCCTTCAAGAATTTTTTTCCCCGCCTACGTCAAAGCGGTAACATACTCTTCGCCGACGTAAATAAGAATACAACATACAGCGCTACATCGGTCTTTCCTTGTAGGTTGCGAATTAATTACTGTTTCACTAGGAGTAAAGTACATACGCAATCATTATTGCTGTAGTTACATAACGACCTTTCTTGCGAATAGGCCATCTGAGAACCACGTTCCAGTTTCAGTTCCTCATCCTTTTTGGCCCACTTTAGGTTACGGTAGTAACACTAAAAGTGGGCCTTTGCGATCGTCTTTTGACAGATCGAAATTTAAATGAAAATAACGGCTTAACCATGCATCTGACACGAAAATTGAATAATCGAATTTGTAGAGGGGATAATTCTCTACAACTTTGCTCTGTTATGCTTTTTTCATATCTCGTATCGTTTCAGAGATATTTGCAAAAATAACGGCGATTTTGGGATGTATGTCTGTCTGTCTGTCCGTAACGTGTTCCCTGTTTTTAAGACGAACCGTTCAACCGATCAGTATCAAATTTTGCACACATAATTGTAGGCCGCCAGAGACTAGAACCTCCAGTTTTCAAATTTTTAGGACAAAAAATACGGTAGTAATACCAAAAAAAGCCGTTTGTAATATAATTGTAATTGCAAACGAACCGCTCATCTGACACTGAAATTGAATAACCTAATTGGTAGAAAACCTAATTAGTAGAGGGGAAGATTCTCTATAACTTCGCTCTATTATGATTTTTTTCATATCTTACATCGTTGCAGAGATATTTACAAAACTAATGGCGATTTGAACATGTCTGTCTGGCTGTAACGTGTTCCCACTTTTCAGGTCGAACCGTTCAAGCGATCGGCACCAAATTTTACAGACATAATTGTTGGCTACCAGAGACCAGAACCTCGCTTTTTGAAATTTTTCGGACAAGAAATACGTTAGTAATACCAAAAAAAGCCGTTTATAACGTAAGTTTAATTGCAAATAAACCGTTCATCTGACGCGAAAATTGAATAAACGAATTTGTAGAGGAGAAAATTCTCTACAACTTTGTTTCCTTATGTTCTTTACATATCTCGTATCGTTTGAGATATATTTGCAAAAATAACGGAGTTTTGACACCCTCCATTAAATTAACGAAAACCAGCCGTTCGCAGGTGTCACGTGACATTCCTCGCCCCGAACTGTCTCTGGCATACGCCATCTTGCGTTGCGTATTTGATGATTTTCTTATTGTAACTTACCCGTTGTCATTTCAAAGCAATGGCGCACTGAAGAATTAACAAAAGCACATCGTTCTTCGTACGTTAAATGATAATCTAGTGACTACAAATGCCATATTAGCATCAGTTAACAACGGCCATAAATAGTACGAGATTAAAGAACGTCATTGTTAACTGTTAGCTGTAGCGTAGTGGGCAATGCGTTGGACTGTGACAATGAAGATAAGTGGTTCGCAACCCAACAGTACCGAAAATCTTTTTTCTTGAAAGAGATTCAGACACTCCTGTTAATTAATTTTTTATTATTTAGATTATTATTTTGGTCCAAAATGTATGCAAAAACTTATAAAACTACAAATCTAAAGTGGGCCGTAAAATACGTCAGTGCGATTTTTTCTTTTCTTCCAGTACGCTTTTATCTCTTCACTGTGTTTCTTATTCCCCCGAAAGGCTTCTCTGTTGTATATATGTTCTGTTTTTATTTTGTTTCCTTCTAAATTCGTTTTTTACTTCGTTGGACCAGCTTGTTGGGCATTTTATCTTACAGTCATTTAAAAATCTTGGTAGTCAATCTACTACCATTCGAAACTGATGTGACAAAAGAATATCAGTCCTATTTTTGTCATTCCGTTTGAAATATTTTCTACTTTTTGGTATGTTCGAGCAGTACTTCCTAATTTTCTAACCTTTTACTGTGTTTTGTGTTGCTAATACTTCCCAATACTTTCCTAACGATTCGCCTTTCTAGTATTTGTAATTTATCTAAAATGTGGGCATTTAGGCTTCAAAAAATGTTTAAATGTTTGTATAGCTTATGCGACTTAACTACGGGGTCATCAGTCCCTAAACTTACAAACTACTTATAAACTACCTTATACTAAAGACGACACAGACATCCACGCCCGAGGGGGGATTCGAACCCCCGACCGAAGCGGCCGTGCAGACTGTGACTGGCGCGCCGCAGACCGCTCCATCACTGCGGCTGAACGGAATCCTGCTTGTTTAACACCACCGTAGCATTTTCATTGTCCGAAGCTGAAATAACAACATCAGGACGCAGCTGTAAGAGAACGTAAAGCACCCGCCACACTTGCTGCTATGTTACAGACGACCGTGCCGTAGTCAGCACATGACAAGCTTCCGTTATGACCTCCTCAGTGGGTATAAAAAAGTTCAAATGTTTAAACAAATCGCGTAATAAAATGGATACGATACCAAAACAGAAGACAGAATATATAGCAAACTACTAAAACTACAAACAGTCAAGAAAAATTCACACAGAGAGATAGAATATTGCTCATTACAAACCATCAGTAACCAACAAATGCCACGTTAAGTTTTGCATTTTTGGTTGAATGTTTTAGTTGTATTGTTTGGTAACTACTGCTGGGTTATAGGAATTCTTTTATACTATGTTTCGTAATATTTTTAATTCTTTTTGTGTTGCATCATTCTGAAGTGGTAAGTTTGTGATTCTGTTAATAATTGATTTAAGAAGTGTAAGTTTATGTGAAATTGGATGGCAGGAGGTATTGTTCACAATAACAATAAAAAAACAAATCAATAAACTTTTTGGATCTAACAATAAGCAATAATAACAATCGGCATAGATTTGAGATTTATAGGAAACCTACCACAACAGATATTATTCGATTTTCAGAAGGCGTTTAACACGGTACGGTACCGCACTACAGACTGCTAAGGAAGATGTGACCGTATGGAATAAGTACCCAAATCTGTGAGTGGCTCGATGACTGCTTACGAGAACCCAGGATGTTGTCCTCGATGGGGATTGTTCATCAGAACCTAGAGTATCATAAGGAGTGCCCGAGGCAAGAGCGATAGGACCATTATTATTTTCCATCTTTATAAATGATCTGACGGACAGACTGATTTGTAATCTGCTGCTTATGCCTATGATGCTGTGGTGTATATGAATGTGTCGTCGTAGTAGGATGCAGGATGACGTGGATCAAATTTCTGGGTGGTGTCAGAAATGGCAAATAGCGCTATATGTAGAAAAATTAGGGTGATGCAGATGAGCAACAGAAACAATGCCGTATATTCAAACACAGCATTAGCAACGTGATGATGCTTGAGAGAGTCAATTAAACGTCTAGAAGTAACGCTGCACAGTCATATGAAGTGGAACGAGCACGTAAGAACAGTCGTGGGGAGGATGGATAGTCCGGTAAATTTGGAGAATTTGGAGAAGTTTTCTATAAAGGAGACCGCATATAAAATGCTTGTACGACCCCGTCTTGAGTGTTACTGAAGTGTTTGGGACCCCCACCAGATCGGATTAAAGGAGAAAATAAAGACAATTCAGAGGCGGGCGGCGAGGTTTGTGACTGATGGATTCGATCAACGCGCGAGTGTTACCGAAATGCTTCGGAAACTCAAATGGGAGTCGCTAGAGGGGAGGCAACGTTCTGTTCGAGAAGCCCTGCTGAAGAAATTAAGAGGGCCGGAATTTGAGGCGGAATGCAAAATGATACTGCTGTCGCCAACCTACATTTTGCGTTAAGACCAGAAGGATAAGATCAAATACATTAGGGCTCGTACATATGCATACAAGTATTTCTTTTCCCCTCGTTCTATTTGGGAGTGGAACAGGATAGCAATTAACTAGTAGTGGTACTGTGTACCCTCTGCCACGCACCTTTGGGTGGATTGTGGAGTATATATGTAGATGTAGATATCGAAAGCAACATATCTATTTATTTAAGGATTAATTACACTTGTTATATCAATTTATTATAGTCAGATCGTTGTATCCTTCACGCCTCTCAGCAATAGAGGGCAGCATGATATGTCTCTCTTGTCCTGATGTTTGTGTAACTATATAATGAATATGTGTCTACTTTAGCAGTAACTTTACGAAAATATTGTGCAGTATGAGCGGTTCAGCTCATGAAAGCTGGCTTGTTCGTTTATTTATTTCATAAATTATTTCTAAAGAAGCCTAAGAGAAAAAGATGGAAGTGGCAGAAATGAGAATGTTAAGGTGTATGAGTGGGGTGACACGAAAGGATAGACTAAGGAATGAGTGCATCAGGGGAACAGTGAGAGTGGGGGCCATTGGGAGGAAGATCCGAGACAGTAGGGTAAGGTGGTGTGGAGAAGAGGGAAATACTATGTGGGGAGAAGAGTTGAAGGCATGGAAATCGAAGGATCTAACAGAAGAAGAAGACCGAAACTGAGGTGGAAAGACGAGGTAGCAGGAGACCTAGGGAGAAAGGATGGCTCAGAGAAAAAGCACTAGATAATTTGTGGAAGAGAGGGATCCAGCAAAGTAACGCCGACCCCACATGACGTGGGAAAAGGATGAGGTGATGAGGATCATTATTATTATTTGTATTGCTGATACGTAGTCTCAAGGTGACTGAATTTATATAACTTTTCTATTTAATTTTATCAAAATGTTAGTGTAGAAGTGGTCAAAATTAACTCAAAACAGAGCTATCGTGTTAAGAACTCCGCTACGTTTGGAGGTGATCTGTCAAAGGCAAAGTGGCTAGAGTAGATAATTGCTGTGGTCAAGTAAAATACTTGGACTATTCGAGAGGAGAACCGTTGGCGCTATAGGAACTAGTCTTGTGTAGTTCGCGAACGAATTCGGGAGAGCGCTCCCACAGGCGAACTACGCGAACTAGTTTGCAGATCCCTCGCCTTTTCGTTCGTCCGCTCCTTTTCCGAAGACTGACGGGGAACAGCGAGAGGACGCGAGAGCGCGCAAAATCGCGTGATTCCCTTCTGCCAGTCACCGTCATTTCGAGCTGAGATGCATCTCAGCTATAGTGTTACAGGCATTGCCCAAAAATACGGGTAATAGCAGACACTTGGCCAACACTGATCATTATATAAAAAAAGTGTCATAACAAAAGAAAGTGCTCTTTTAGTAACTGTAGCAGTAGCCAAAAAGAGCGGACGAACTAAAAAGAGCGACCTATTTCGCGACCGAGCTGCGAACTAAAAGGAGAGCTACCGGTCGCGAACTAAAATATGTGCGATCGGTCGCGAACTAAAATATGTGCGATCGGTCGCGAACTAAAATATGTGTAATCGGTGGCGAACAAAAATATGTGCAATCGTTCGCGAACTAAAACATGCGTTATCGGTCGCGAACTATTATGTCAAACGTATCTCCTTCTTAGTTCGTTGGATTCTTTTCCGAAGACCGACGGGCAATAGCGAGAGGGCGCGCAGCAGAATTAAAAATCACGTGTTTGCCTTCTGCTGATGAGAGCCATTTCGAGGCGAGCGTCTGCCTGCTAGATTACATAGTTCAGTAGTACAAAATTTCTGTTTTGAAGTATTCTGCACTCTGCAATATCTGACTAATAAATTCCATTATGCCAAGATATAAAGATAACTCTAAACTTAAACGCGAAAAAATTATCCACAAACTGTTTCTTTTGGTTTGCGTGACATCGTGGGGAAACTTCTCCCTCCACCTTCATACGCAGACCACGCCGCTCAGCCGTCACTGGGAGTGAACGAACTAAAAGAACGAAATAGTTCGCGGCAAAGGCGGGAATTAAAGTGCGCGTTCCCGATCGCGAACTAGCATGCGCAAATCTAATAGGAACACTTCCTGTCTCAAGTATTTTGTTATATCGATGAGCGACTGTCATGCAATAATTTATAAATGATTTTACCGCCATTTCACTTGATAACTATCTTTATTCCTTTGGCGCCATTGATGCGGTATCAAATAATGCCGCTAAGAAAATAAGTAAATGGCCTGTAGAAAATAAATTGATGCTAAACCTCAGTAAGGCTCAATTTTCCCAGTTTCTCACACACGATTCAACAAAATCTGATATATGGATGACAGAGAATGGACACATGATAAAGTGAGACTGAACATTTCAAATATCTAGGCGTTCAGATAAACGGTAAGCTGTCGTGGGAATGCAATGTTCAGGATCGTGTTAAAAAACTAAATACTGTGTTGTTTCCCATTAGAACCGTTCCTGACGTAAGAGATATTTCAACACACAAAATAATTTACGTTGTAAATTTCCATTCGCTTATCATGTATAGTGTTATTTTTTGCGTGACGCTTCCCATTCAAAAAGGGTATCTGTTACGCAGAAACGAACAGGTCCAGCAATATGAGGTGTAAGTTCGCATACCTTTTGTTTACCCTTGTTTAAGAGTCTGGGAACAACACTTATTTTCATGAATGTCGTTTGTTGTCAATAATACTTGGTTATTCCGTAGGTTAGAAGCTTTCATTCAGTCTGTACTGGACAGAAACAGAATCTGCATTGCGATCACACCAATTTGACCCTTGTGCAGATAGATGTGTGTCTGCATCATCCATTTTAATAAGTTGCCACAGGATTCGAAAGGCTTATTAATAATCCATGTACGTCCAAGGCTAAAATGTAATGTTTTCTCATGGCTCACCCTTTCTACTGTGTAAAGGAAGTCCTGGAAGAATAAAAAAAATTAAGCTAATTGCTGTGTTACATTGTCCCTTCGTTTATTTATTCTTAGACAGTCGCGTGCTTAAGTTTGTTTTATTTTATCAGTTACTACTCCTTTCTAGCATTCCGATTTACTGACTCATTCCGTGACCATGGATGCTTGCTCCTGAAGAAAATAATAAATATATATACATTATCCGTATTATGTCTTTAGAGCCATTTTGAAGTGTAAATTCCATCAAACAAAATTAGTACATATGGGTTCGCAAGTCGTCATTATCAAAAGTACTTGAAATGCATATGTGCATTTACATAAGTGAAAACTGAACAACATACCAGTCTCACAGTATAATCTGAACATGTTGTTGTTGTTGTGCTCTTCAGTCCGCAGACTAGTTTGATGCAGCTCTCCACAATACCCTGTCCTGTGCAAGTCTCTTCATCTGAGAATACGTTTGGGACCTACATCCTTTTGAATCTGCTTACTATATTCGTCCCTCGGCCTCCCTCTGCGATTTTTTCCCCACACACTTCCTTCTAATCCTAAGTTGACAATTCCTTGATATCTCAGAATGTGTCCAACCAATCTATTTCTTCTCTTAGTCAGGATAACCCAGAAACTCCTGTTCTCCCCAATTCGGTTAAGCACCTCCTCATTAGTCACGTGATGTACCCATCTACTCTTCATCATTCGTCTGTAGCACCACATTTCAAAAGCTTCTAAAATCTTTTTGTCTAAACTCCTTATCGTCCACGTTTCACTGACATACAATGCTACACTCCAGACAAATGCTTTCAGAAAGGACTTCCTAACATTTAAAGTAATATTGGATGTTAACAATTTTCGCTTCTTTAGAAAGGATTTTCTTCCCATAGCCATTCTGCATTTTATATCTTCTTTACTTCGGCCATCAGAAGTTATCTTGCTACCCAAATAACAAAATTCATCTACTACTTTTATTGTCTTATTACCTAACCTAATTCCTTCAGCATCGCCTGATTTTCTGACATTGCATTCTATTACTTTCGTTTTACTCTTGTTAATGTTCATCTTATATCTTTCTTTCAAGACACTGTCCATCCCATTCAATTGCTCTTCCAGATCTTTTGCGGTCTCTGACAGAATTACTATGTCATCGGCAAACCGCAATGTTTTTATTTCTTCTCCTTGCACTTTAATGCCTTCTCCAAATTTCTCCTTCCATTCCTTCACTGCCTGCTCAATGTACAGATTGAACAACATTGGGGAAAGGCTACAACCCTGTGTTACTCCCTTCCCAACTTCTGCGTCCCTTTCTTGCCCTTCGACTCTAATAACCGCTGTCTGGTTTTTGTATAGGTTGAATATAACTCTTCCCTCCCTATATTTTACCCCTGATACCTTCAGAATTTGGAAACGAGTATTGCAGTCGACATTGTTAAAAGCTTTCTCCAAATCGACAAACGCTAACAACGTAGGTTTGCCCTTCCTTAGCCTATCTTCTAAGATAAGTCTAAGTGAGTATTGCCTCCTGTGTTCCTACATTTGCCGACCGCGGTGTCCGAGGGGACTGAGGCGCTCCAGTCATGGTCTGCACGGCCACTACGGTCGGGGGTTCGAATCCCCCCTCGGGCATGGATATTTGTGTCGTCCTTAGTCTTAGCTAGTTCATAAGTAGTTTGTAAGCTTAGGGACTGATTACCCCGTAGTTAAGTCCCATAAGTTCTACAAACATTTGAACATTTTTTGTTCCTACATTTCTTCTAAATCCAAACTGATCTTCCCACAGATCGGATTCCACAAGTTTTTCAATTCGTCTATAAATGATTCGTGTTAGTATTTCGTACGCATGACTTATTAAACTGATTGTTCTGTAATTTTCACACTTGTCTACACTTGCTTTCTTTGCAATTGGAATTATAATATTCTTCTCGAAGTTGGAGGGTACTTCCCCTGTCTCATACATCTTGCATGCCAGGTGATACAATTTTTTCACAACTGGCTCTCCTATCGACGCCAGCAGTTCAGACGGAATATCATCTACTCCAGGGGCCTTGTTTCGACTCAAGTCCTTCAGCGCTCTGTCAAATTCGTCTTGCAGTATCATATCTACTATCTCATCTTCCTCCATTTCGTCTTCCATTTCTAGAATACTGCCTTCAAGTTTATTTCCTTTGTATAGACCCTCTATGTATTCCTTCCACAGTTCAGCTTTCCCCTCTTTGTTTAGTACTGGTTTTCCGTCTGAGTTCTTGATATTCATACAGCTGCTTTTCTTGTCTCCAAATATCTCCTTTATTTTCCTGTAGGTGGTATCTATCTCTCCCCTACTTTTGCATTCTTCTACGGTTCTGCAATTGACCTGTAGCCACTTCTGATTAGCCAGTCTGCACTTCCTGTAAATGTCATTTTTCAGTCGCTTGTATTCCATTTTTCCTTCTTCACTTGCTGAATTTTTATATTTTCTCCTCTCATCAATTAGGTTCAGTATATCCTGTGTTATCCAGGGATTTCTATTAAGCCTTGTTCTTCTGCCTATATGATCCTCTGCAGCCTTCACTACCCTATCTGTCAGAGCTACCCATTCTTCTTCTAATGTATTACTTTCCCCCGTTTCAGTCAATCCTTGCCTAATGCTCTCTCTGAAACTCTCAACCAGCTCTGGTTCCTTCAATTTGTCCATGTTCCATCTCCTAACCTTTTACCTTTCTGCAGCCTCTTAAGTTTTAATCTGCAGTCCATAACCAATAAGTTATGGTCAGAGTCTATATCTGCACCTGGATATGTCTTACAGTTTAGAACCTGGTTTCTAAATCTATTCCCTACCATTATAAAGTCAATCTGGTACCTTCCAGTGTCTCCTGGTCTCTTCCACGTATACAGCCTTCTTTCATGATGTTCGAACCAAGTGTTGGTGATCATTAAATTGTGCTCTGCGCAAAATTCTACCAAGCGATCTCCTCTTTCATTCCTTTTTCCCAGTTCATATTCACCGACTACATTTCCTTCTCTTCCCTTTCCTACTACCGAGTTCCAGTCCCCCATCACAATCAAGTTTTCGTCTCCCTTAACTTTCTGAATCATTTCTTTTATCTCCTCATACATTTTTTCGATGTCCTCATCATCGGCCGTGCTAGTTGGCATATAAACTTGCACTACTCTGGTCGGTGTTGTCTTCGTGTCTATCTTTACTACGATAATGCGTTCACTGTGCTGCTCATAGTAACTTACCCGCATTCCTATTTTCTTATTCATTATCAGAACTACTCCTGCGTTACCACCAACTGATTTTGTATTGATAACCCTGTACTCACCTGACCAGAAATCCTGTTCATCCTGCCACCGAACTTCATTTTTGAACATACTAGCACTAAATCTTATCATAAATTGTGGAGCTGAGAACGGTTAAGCAGTCACATGTTACGTGTAATTCAGATGTCAGTAGCCAGTTAAGGGGAGTCTTACCGCCCAAAATGACAAAATTTCAAATTTTTACTTGTATGCAAATAATGAAAATATGGATTTTTATGCTTAAATTGGTGTTGGTTTTATTGCATTATTCGATCATTTACTATTTTATGTCAATATTTGAATATAATCATGCACTGGCATTTCTGAGAATTTTGTTTTCCATGATTTCGCTTATTGTCATTTTTCTCTGGAACTATATAGTCTAGAAGGCTGTGGTTTCTTTTCTTTTGTAGAGAACTCTCCGTTCCCTAACTTGCCTACAGTAAACTCTTTGAACTGTTCATTTGTTTATGTTTGAAAACAACAGTTATCCACTAGCCATGTTTTAGTTTCTGTGTTTCCTGTGATAGTTTTCATAAATGACTTGGTGCTTTTGATGCTATTTTTACTTTTAATGACGACTATTCCGGAAGACTACAGGTTTTGGAATATCTTGGAGTTCATACAGATTACAACACCACTAAAAGTGTGATGGACTTGAATCAACTGCGAATCATGAAGTCATAGATTGTAACAAACAATACGTCAAATGAAACCAAAGGCATTACTAGGTGAGGAAGATGGGGGAGGAGATGAGGGCTACCAAGAATGAGGATTCTAACTTATATTTTTGTGTGTCAATTGGCTGTATATTACTATTTTTTCTTTAAATGCAATTTTCCCAAAATGAAATTTTAGAGTATAAATTCTCCTTTATCTCAGAAACTTCTAAATCTATATCAGTGCATTATTTACCACATAACGCAGACAGTAAAATGATGTTGCAGCTCTACTTTACTAGTATTTATCGTAATAGTTAAAATTCAAGGAATTCAAATAGTGCAAATTTACACCCAAAGAGTTATGTTATGGGAAAAAATCATAATTTTTTCCAGCTGTTATTTTTAAGTGATTGTTGAGGAATATAGTCACAAAACATGCTAGAACATCTGACAAAAACACCAAACGTATATACTCAACAGTTCCTGAAAAAACGGGACGTTTAGATAACGAATTTAACATTGTCGAGATAGAATGGTACGACTCACATTAATCCGATAGTTGATCTTAGTAACTTCGACAGGTAATGTGTATGTAGGTTAGATAGCCTAAAATCAGAGACGAAAATTTATCTTGTAGATTATTTAAGGACATAGATGGGGCTAATTTTGCAAAAATGCAATCAATTATAAATTTAAATATTAGTAATCTTGGTTTAAAAATTTAAATTGGAATATATCTGTTGTTCCAAAATATGACGAGGATAATATTGGTCAGTCCATTGTGAACAAATTATTGTGAAGATATAATAACTCGATGTCAGGGCATGTAAACGTAAGGACGGTGATCGCTATGATGCCCTGATATCGGATTATGAGACCTTGACAATAATTGATCGACAATTGACTGACCAATTAGCCTTACCATATGTCTGAACACGGATATACAGTAATTACTATAAGCTTGATTATGATACAAAGCAATATGCTATGTTTGCAAAGCTAAATTAGTTTAATATATTAATATATAAATAGGGGAAAATAGATACAGCTTACAGGAAAATAAAAGAGATTTTTGGAGATAAGAAAAACAGCTCCATGAATATCAAGAACACAGATGGAAAACCAGTTCTCAGCAAAGAAGGGAAAGCTGAAAGATGGAAAGAGTATATAGAGAAGCTCTACGAAGGAAATGAACTTAGAGACAATGTTGTAGGAAGGGAGAAAGAAGTAGATGCGGATGAAATAGGAGATACTATACTGAGAGATGAATTTGACAGAGCACTGAAAGACCTAAGTCGAAACAAGTCCCCTGGAGTAGATGACATTCCCTCAGAGCTACTGAAGTCTCTGGGAGAACCAGTCATGACAAAACTGTTTCACCTGGTGTGTAAGATGTATGAGACAGGCGAAATACCCTCAGACTTTAAGAAAAATGTTATAATTCCCATTCCAAAGAAAGCAGGCGCAGACAGGTGTGAAAATTACAGAACCGTCAGATTAATAAGTCATGGTTGCAAAATATTAACACGAATTATTTACAGAAGGATGGAAAATCTGGTAGAAGCCGACCTCGGGGAGGATCAGTTTGGGTTCAGAAGAAATGTAGAAACACGGGAGGCAATACTCACTTTACGGCTTATCCTAGAAGATAGATTAAGAAAAGGCAAACCTACATATCTAGCTTTTGTAGATTTGGAGAAGGCTTTTGACAATGTTGATTGCAATAAACTCTTTCAAGTTCTGAAGCAAGCAGGAGTAAAATATAGAGAGCGTAAGGTTATTTACAACTTGTACAAATACCAGACAGCAGTTGTTAGAGTTGAAGGGCATGAAAGGGATGCAGTGGTTGGGAAGGGAGTAAGACAGGGTTGTAGCCTTTCTCCAATGTTATTCAATTTGTACATTGAGCAAGCTATAAAGGAAAGCAAGGAGAAATTTGGTGAAGGAATTAAAGTTCAGGATGAAGAATTAAAAACATTGCGTTTTGCCGACGACATAGTAATTCTGTCAGAGACAGCAAAGGACCTGGAAGAGCAATTGAACGGAATGGAGAGTGTGCTGAAAGGGGCATATAAGATAATGTTATCAAGAGCAAAACTAGGGTAATGGAGTGCAGTGTAAGAAAATCAGGCGATGCTAAATGAATTAGATTGGGTAACTAAGCAATAAAGGAGGTAGATTAATTTTGTTACTGGGGCAGTAAAATAACAAATGATGGTCGCAGTCCAGAGGATATAAAATGCAGAATGGCAATGGGTAGAAAAGCGTTCTTGAAAAAGAGAAATTTGTTGACATCGAATATTGACTTAAGCCTATGGAAGTCCTTTCTGAAGGCATTTGTGTGGAGTGTTGCCTTGTATGGGAGTGAAACATGGACGATAAACAGTGCGGACAGGAAGAGGATAGAGGCTTTTGAAATGTGGTGCTACCGAAGAATACTGAAGATTAGGTGGGTGGATCGCATAACTAATGAGGTGGTACTGAAGACAATTGCGGAGGAAAGGAATTTCTGGCATATCTTGACTAAAAGAAGGGATCGATTGACAGTACACATTCTTAGACATCAAGGAATCATGAATTTAGCATTGGAGGGAAGTGTGTGGGGTAAGAACCGCAGAGGAACGCCAAGAGATGGATACAGTAAGCAGATTCAGATAGATGCAGGTTGCCGTTCTTATGTGGAGATGAAGAGGCTTGCTCAGGATAGGGTATTGTGGAGAACTGCATCAAACCAGTCTCCGGACTGAAGACCACAACAACAACATTACATTCACTTAACACACATTTGTCTAACTCCTCCTTCCATTTATTTCCACACGTTAAAAGTGAATTATCAAATCCTGACTCGTGGCTTCTGCCTCCTTTTCGGTTTTCGATCCCATCTTTGGTTTTCCCTTTGGGTTATCTTTTACCTGGTTTCACTGGAATCACTTATTTGTGCTTTTTTTCAAATGTATTTAACAATTTGGCTAAAAGGATTTTTTTACATTATTAATTGACGTTGGTTACCTCTGGTAACCGACAAATAATGGCACCCTGTTAACTATTGCTGAAGTCATACCTTATTAACCTAACACATTATAATGTCCTGAAGAGTTGTATTTTATCGTTAGTTTGACCTACTCATGAGTACTAATTCCCAGCACTAGTGACTTAAATATTTAATTTTCACGTGTAAACTTTTACAGTATCTGTCTACTACTACCTGATAAATCGTACCTTTACAAAATTAAATCAGGTTTACTGAAATTTTCGGTGTCATTTCTACAAATTGTCATATACTATACCATTCATTAGACCATATTATATTACTTCAATACCAATTACTTTTAGTTGTATGATAAGTAGTTTTTATTCTTCAGATTATACATGATACAATGAAGAACATGATGTAATGTATAAGACTACTGGTTTGTAATTATATTTATATATGGCCTGAAGAAAACACTACTGTAGTCTCTAAACCAGCACGAAAAGAAAATAAAATTCAACTAAAAGTTACGGCTGTTGGTATATTAAAAAAAATTCAAATCATAACTATTAACAGCTGCTGTCCCCATCACCAAGACAATACGCAGCTACATCTACGAATACGTTTGTCTTCTTTGTGCTCCGACAGTAAGTCTACTCATATAAGAATAATTCTACATATTGGTAAAGATGTGATAGAAATTTCTGGACTTCGACACATGAAGATACGCGCTATGATAAATATTCCTTTAAAGAAAGAAGATATTAGACTATACAAGAGTCAATATAGATTTTTTCGTAGAATTGTTTTCTTAAAATTTATGCACGGCATGATGAGGCCTATTTTTAACTCTTGTAAGAGAATATTTAACCAGAGATGAAATTATGCTAGATTCTTTTAATTCGGTCATTCGTGGCACACAGGGGAATCGGATTAGAGGAAGTGTCGGTTTATTGAGAGTGTCTGGAATTTATTTATTTATTTATCTATTTTATCTCTTATGAACTTTAAAAATATAATGGATATTTTGTTTACGGTATTATGTAAAATTCAAGGATACCATTTTCAAACAGAGGATGCACTTTATTTAATCCTTTCTTTGTTTCTGATGTCATAGAGTGCTGGTCGGTCAACAGTTATCTCGTCAGCAAGGGCTTCCTGCGAAGAACGTTGATTCAACTCATCTATATTTAGAGACCGACATAATTCTAACTGGTTGGCCTAGAACAACTGTGTATTTATTTAATTATTTATTTCTTTACTAGGTATATATTTCAGCAAAGCTGACGTCGTCAGTTATCTTTGGTATTCAGAGGCTGTACCCTGCTTTAACTGACTTATTCGATAATTATGAGGTGCTCTTTCTATCTTATACTTCCAGATACGGTTACAGTCATTTATTTGCCAGTGCCTCAGAATACCACGTAAATATCGAATAAGTTCAAAATGTTCAAATGTTTGTAAATCTAAGGGACTTACCTTCTGGGGGTTATCAATCCCTTTGGCTTACAAACCCCTTAAACTAACTTAAATTATCTTACACCAAGGACAACACACACTCCCGTGCCCGATGGAGGACTCGAACCACCGACGGCGAGCAATTGCGCGCTTCGCACCAAGACGCCTTACGACGCTCGGCCATTCCACCGCTGCGTCGAATAAGTCAGTTAAAGCAGGGCACAGCCTCTGAATGAGAAAGACACCTGATGACGGCAGTTTTGCCTAAAATTATGTAGTGCAGAAATAAATAAAAAATACATTACATTGTTCTGGTGCAACCAATTACAATTACGTCAATATCGCTGTGGCCTCAAGATACAGCAAGTTGAAATTTGGAGTTTCAGGATGAGGTCTAGTGTAACGCATTTCCTTCTAGACAACATGATACCAATTGTAAAGAATACTGCAGTTTCAAACTTTAACTAACAACCATATAAAGAATACTGCCAAGGCAGCAAAATTTAGTGTCTATTTTTTATGCAAGAAGACCGGTTTCGTCACTCTTCTGGTCTCTTCTACAATTGGCATTCAACTTCTTATTAATGAGCTCGACATATTTATGTGAAAATATTTTGATTTATGATCAAATGTAAAATATTGTGGTGGTGGATAGTCACGATTAAGATTAGATTAATACTTGTTCCATATATAATATATATATATATATATATATATATATATATATATATATATATATATATATATATATATATATTACATTTCGCAATGATATGGAACGTATCAATGTTGTCTATACATGACATTCAATATTTTAAGGATATTTTATTTTTTATTCCTTTTTTTATATTTTCTACTTTTTTATTTTTTGTATGTTTTTACTTTAAATTTTATCTAAAAATTCATCTAAAGTGTAGGAGTTGCCGTTCAGAAATTCGTTTAATTTCTTTTTAAATAGTAGTTGGCTATCTGCCTGACTTTTGGTACTTGTTGGTAAGTGACTGAAGACTTTTTCGGTAGCGTAATTCACCTTTTTCTCTGCCAAATTTAGATTTAACCTTGAATAGCGAATATCATCCTTTCTGCTAGTGTTGTAGCTATGCACACTGCTGTTACTTTTGAATTGGTTTGGATTGTTTTAACAAATTTCATGAGTGAATATATATGTATTGTGAAGCTACAATGAAGATCCCTACATCCTTAAAAATGTCTGCAGGATGATCTTGCGTGGTCTCCAGCAATTATTCTGATTACTCACTTTTGTACAATGAATAGTTTTTTCTCAATGTTGAATTGCTCCAGAATATAATCCCATATGAAAGTAGTGAATGAAAATAAGCTAATTTACTGAGATGTATATCACCAAATTTTGCAATGTCTCTGATAGCATAAGTACCTGAATTGAAACGTTTCAGCAGATCTTCAATGTGTTTCTTCCAATTCAATCCCTCGTCAATATAAACACCTAAAATTTTGAATTTTGTACCTTAGCTACAGATTTATGTTCAGAGACTAAATTTATCAATGGTATTATGCCATTTACTGTATGAAACTGTATATACTGAAAGTTTAATGGAGTTCATTTGAGGATAACCACTTAATAATTTTCTGAAAGACATCATTTACAATTTCATCAGTTAATTCCTGTTTGTCAAGCGTGATAGCTATACTTGTATCGTCAGCAAAAAGAACTAGCTTAGAAGCTCCGTGAATATAGAATGACAAGTTATTGACATATATTAAGAACAGCAAAGAACCTAAGACCGAAACTTGTGGGACCCCATTTTTTATAACTACCTAGTTCAGGAATTAATTGTTTCTTCTATATCATGTGAATTTCTTATTTCAGCTTTCTATAGAATGGCAAGTTACTTATATATATTTAAGAACAGAAAAGGACCCAAGACCGAACCTTGTGGGACCCCATTTTTATATCTCTCAAGTTAGAGGAATTAATAGTTTCTTCTGTACCATGTGAATTGCTTATTTCTGCTTTCTGCACTCTTCCAGTTTATTATTATTCAAACCATTTGTGCACTGCCCCACTCATACCAAATACGTAAGTTTATCTAGAAATGGTACAACAAACATACACAAAGAATCACCGTAGATCATATTTATAACTGAGCGCCTCCATAAATGTTGTGCACGTCGTTTTGGATGTATGCCAGTTTGCTGAGAGACGGGACTAGTGAAGGCCTAATTAGCGAGAAATGAACGCTCAGATGGCTTAGGATGCCTAACGAACATTCGACAAAAGGCCATAAATAACGGTGGCGATTATATTCAATGTGTTTTAGTTTCTACGTCAATAATTTCACAGAAACTTGATGGTTCTCGATGCTTCCTGGTACTCTGCTGTTTCAGAACTTCCGCTCTAGAAGCATAGCGCCTGAGTAGTGTGGGAACGGCCGCTGGTTTCGTAAACGTGGTCGCTGCTGCGTTCAGCCGATGCGGCAGAATTCAGCTCAACCGTGTAAGCTGGCCGCTTGCTCAACGCGCGCGGCTTTACTGCTGACGATGACTTCCTGCTGTGGCCGAAACGCCACGACGGGTCACCGACACTTTCATACAGCCAGCGGGCGTCTGCAAGAACACACGCCTGCCTGCGTTAGTCCCATGATAAAACACCAATCAAGTCAACATTTTTCGAGTTGGTATATACGAGGCACGTCCAGAAAGTAGGTCCGTTTGGTAATAAAATGAAATTGTACACAGATACAGAAGAAATTTTTATTGTACAAAATTCTACAACTCTTAAACTACTTTTCCACATAACTGCCGAAATTTTGCTGGCATTTGTCATAGCGTGGCACCTCTTTTCTCTCTCAACTTTTCTCTCTTATTTGTTTTTCGTAACTCTCGCCCTTACAGAGCTATTAGCAAAAATAACGGCGATTTGACACCGCCTCTGGATTTTATTGTCAGCCACGCGTTAAGAATTGTCACTTGACATTCCTCGCCCTGAACTCTCTTTGGCATACGCCATCTTGCGCTGCGTATTTTATGATGTTCTTATTGTAACTTACACGTTATCATTTCAAAGCAATGGCGCAATTAAGAATTAATAAACACACGTCGTTCTTCGTACGATAAATGGTAATCTGGTAACTAAAATAGCCATAGTAGCATCAGTTAACAACTGTCATCAATAATAAGAGGAATAAGGAACTGTTTCTTGATTGTTTGCCGTAGTGTAGTGGGCAGCACGTTAGATTGTAAATACCATGCACGTGCTTGGTGGTTCGAAACCCGCCACTACCAAAACTTTACGTGTTGAGTGCCTAGATATAATCACAATAGTAGAGTCCTGATCGTATCGCCCATAATTTTTTATTATTTACATTTTTATGATTTTGTGCAAAATGTTTTCAAAAATCATAAAACTACAAGCAAATCTAAAGTGGGCCGTAAAACACACCAGTGCGATTTTTTTGGTAAGTGAGTCCATATAAGATTATTGAATGACTCATTGTGATTTTGAGCGTGACCATGCAGACACTTGTTCAGTAATTCAGGATTTGACAGGTCTCTGTAAACAGGTTTTATGATGTCCATGACTGGTGCTGGGATGGAATGTGTATGGCTGTATGAATTGTTTGAGTACTGGGCAATGCGGTAATTGCACCTTGAATTAGGTCCAGGAGGACAAAGGCTGTGTACTGGTTTTTCATCAGTTGACAGTCTGTGGAAGAAGGTAATCCATAATGCCTGCTTCATTTTCACCAAATCCTCAGTTGTTATGGTCTTCAGTCCGGAGACTGGTTTGATGCAGCTCTCCACCCTACTCTATCCTGAGCAAGCCTTTTCATCTCCTCATAAGAACGGCAACCCACATCCCCTTGAATCTGCTTACTATACGCGTCTCTTGGCCTCCCTCTGCGATTTTTACCCCACACACTTCCCTCCAATGCTAAATTTACGATTCCTCGATGTCTAAGAATGTGTCCTACTAAGCGATCCCTTCTTTTAGTTAGGGTATGCCAAAAATTCCTTTTCTCGCCAATTCGGTTCAGTACCTCTTCATTAGTTATGTGATCTACCCTCCTAATCTTCAGCATTCTTCTGTAACACCACATTTCAAAAGCCTCTATTCTCTTCCTGTCCGAACTGCTTATCGTCCATGTTTCACTCCCGTACAAGGCAACACTCCACACAAATGCCTTCAGGAAAGACTTCCTTACACTTAAATTAATATTCGATGTTAGCAAATTTCTCTTTTTCAAAAATGCTTTTCTTCCCATTGCCATTCTGCATTTTATATAGTCTGTACTGCGACCATCGCATGTTATTTTACTACCGAAGTAACAAAACTCATCTACCACCTTCATTGTTTCGTTACCTAATCTAATTCCTTCAGCATCGCCTGATTTCTAAGACCGCATTCCATTATTTTTGTTTTGCTCTTGTTAATATTCATTTTGTACGCTCTCTTCAACACACTGTCCATTCCATTCAACTGCTCTTCCAGTTCGTTCGCTGTCTCTGACAGAATGACAATGTCATCAGCAAAACGCAATATTTTTATTTCTTCCCCCTGAACTTTAATCCCTATTCCAAAATTATCCTTGCTTTCCTTCACCGCCTGCTCAATGTACAAATTGAATAACATCGGAGAAAGGCTACAACCTTGTCTTACTCCCTTCCCAACTGATGCTTCCCTTTCATGCCCTTCGAGTCTAATAACTGCGGTCTGGCTTTTGTACAAGTTGTAGATAACTCTCCTTTCCCTGTATTTTACCCCTGCTGACTTCAGAATTTGAAAGAGTGTAGTCCAGTCAACATTGTCAAAAGCTTTCTCCAAATCTACAAAGGCTAAAAATGTAGGTTTGCCTTTCCTTAATCTAAGATAAGACGTAAGTATTGCCTCCCGGGTTCCTATGTTCCTCCTGAATCCAAACTAATCTTCCCCTAGGCCAGCTTCTACCAGGTTTTCCATTTTCCTGTAGATAATTGGTGTTAAAATTTTGCAACCATGACTTATTAAAGTGATGGTTCTGTAATTTTCACACCTGTCTGCACCTGATTTCTTTGGAATGGGAATTATTACATTTTTCTTAAAGTCTGAGGGTATTTCGCCTGTCTCATACATCCTACACACCAGTTCAAATAGTTTTGTCATGGCTGGCTCTCCCAGAGACTTCAGTAGCTCTGAGGGTATGTGATCTACTCCTGGGGCCTTGTTCCGACCTAGGTCTTTCAGGGCTCTGTCAAATTCATCTCTCAGTATAATATCTCCTATTTCATCTTGATCTACTTCCTCTTCCCTTCCTCCAACATCGTCTCTAAGTTCATTTCCTTTGTAGAGCTGCTCTATGTACTCTTTCCACCTTTCAGCTTTCCCTTCTTTGCTGAGAACTGGTTTCCCATCTGAGTTCTTGATATTCGTAGAATTGCTTTTCTTGTCCCCAGATGTCTCTTTGATTTTCCTGTAGGCGGTATCTACTCTTCCCCTTCTTATACATTCTTCTACAGATTTGCATTTGGCTTCTAGCCACTCTTGCTTAGCCATTTTGCACTTCCTATCAATCTCATTTCTTAGTCGTCTGTACTCCATTTTGCCTGTTTCATTTACTGCATTTTTATATTTTCTCCTTTCATCAATTAAATTTAGTATTTCCTGTGTTATCCAAGGATTTCTTGTAGGTCTTGCCTTTCTACCTATTTTGTCCTCTGCTGCCTTCACTATTTCATCTCTCAATGCTGCCCATTCCTCTTCTACTGTTTTATTTCCTCCTGTTTAATCCTCAGTATTATTTATAATGACCATTCCATAATACTGCTGTAGTTCATCAATCATTTTGTCTGTCAGCCTGCCTCTTATGGTTTTTCCACCAGAAAGTTTCTTGTCTTACAAACTTTGTTTCAACTTACTTAACCTGGGGCCCATCCTCTTCTGAACATAACCTTTATAACACAGTGATCCACAGACTTCTACATAAAAAATTACCAAATTTATTAGATCTTTGAGTCATGCATGTCACAATTTTAACATTTTCAACTGGTGTACATTACATTTAAAAAATATATGAGAAAGATTATAAAAAATTCCGTTTGAACTTCCGTAAAGAAAAGAATCTCAAATCCTTGACGGCTTCGTAGTTCGTATTCACACGGGTTTTCTAACGAGGTGATCCCACATTCCGTTCTTGATTTATCCATGGTTCGTTATTCTAGAGTTCAGTTCATTTCATTTTATTTTATTTCTTTTTTCTTATCTCTTGTCTCTGAGATCCTAACGTGGCGAGAGTTGCAAATTTCCGCGTTCAGCGTATTATAAAGTATTCGGTACAGGACAAATGAAAATGATGTCAGCATTCCTTTCAACCGCGCGGAATGGTCACGGGGTGTAAAGCATCATAATACGGACGAGGCAGCCAAATTTTTGCGTTTCACTCGTCTTTCTTATACGCGCGTATGGGTTTGAGTGTGTAACTATTTTTGCTTAACCCTTTATTTGGCAATGTTGCTCTCAAGCAACATCAAAATTGTGCGTGGTTTCCTGAAACATGTGTCAAGATTGATCCGTGGATGGGCAATAGCGCTTGAAACTAACATTTAAGCCCTCCAATAAAGTAATGTTTCGTTGTCGTTTACGAAAAGTTTAGCATTAAACTGAATCTTTTGCGGACACTGCAAGCATACGTTACCGAGGGAGCCTTGAAGTTCATTTATTATGGAAAATTGTTGGAGAGTTCGCATATGGGAGACTGAAAATTGACTTATATTTATTGGAAAGAGGAAGCCTGGTAGACCACTACAAAATGGGCAACAAGTCCAAAACAAGAATGAAACATCTGTACCAGTCAATGATGTACGGTATGACAATATATTGTGACTTGGTAGATTAGTGATCAAAAGGGATTTGCAAGTTTTGTCTTCAGGGTTACTTCACTGTAAATTGTGGAAATCATGCTATTGTTGTGAAATTTGCACCAAAAATGACTTGTTTTCACACATTTCACATCAAATAGTCCAAATTACAATAATTTCTACAGTCATAAGAACAACACTGTAGTACTGATACTGTACGACCATGCGAGGTTTTTAGGGAATGTTACTTACAAACAGAAACTATATTTTGAAAAAAATCGTATAAATCAGTTCACATGGCCCTACACATTTAATTCAAGTAACATAAGACTTTTTCTTCTCATTATTTCTGCGTGTGCCAAATACAGGGTTAAAAAGCCAATGTCTTGAAGATTCTTGCACTTTGTGGTTCCGCTGTAGCAACAATTGCGGAATTTGCTTCTTCTTTGCAGTGAAACAGTATGATTGCGTTTGCCATTTTATTACCACGTCCGTTACGTTTTTCCTCCGGCTAAAGCTTTGGTGGCTGATTTGAAACTTACAATAATGTAGGTATTGCATTCGATATACGTTTCCACCCTCGACGATTTTATTGGACTTGTAGTGAAGAAACCTTAACGTTAAAGAGTAGAAAAGCGACGACTTTCTACCAAACGCCACGTATTCTGATGTATCCTATCCATTTTTTTTTTTTTTTTTTAATACATAATAAGCTTCTTCATTTAAAACTGTAGATTACAAGATAATTCCATTATCTTTGTTACGCTCTTCAACACACTGTCCATTCAATTCAACTGCTCTTCCAGGTCCTTCGCTGTCTCTGACAGAATTACAATGTCACCAGCAAAATGCTTTGTTTTTATTTCTCCATCCTGAAAAACTATACTATTCGCAGCGCGCACTCATTTAATACCGTAATGCAAATTGTAGCTTGCCGGCCGCTTGGAAGCGCAGTGTATAACAAGAATCTGTGTGAGTGTTGTAACTGTATACGTTAGAACGTGGTAATATGTCCCAGTGTAAAAATTTGTATCTTTTGTGTTAATATCCTTGTAAGTTACAAATTTTATGAGTGTATACGACATTCAGTTGTAAGTCACGAGAGGATGGCTTAGGAAGCCGAAACCCGATTAGTGACCGAGTAAATAATTAACTTTTATTTAGAGGACATTTGAATGGTTCTCCGAAACAACAGCGTATTTCACTTTTTGGGATATACAGTCGCGACACTCACTGGTGCGAAAGTTGTTATCAACTGACAGTTGCAACGACACTAGCGCTCCTAGCGGCGGGCAAGTCGCCGAGGGAGTGACGTGTGTTTATAATTATTTTTGTACGTAGTTAACGATACAGTCCCTATACTTTTTGCGTTAAAAGCATTAGTAAAACATCGAGAGATATACATAATACGGAAATTAATTTTTAAAAAGCCGAATTTAACTGACTCAGTGTTATAAAGAACATCTTCGTCATGAACAAATATTTACGAATATGTTTATATTAGCAGCTTATTCTGCTGAAAGTAAGTAGAATATAAATATAGGAGAAACATGTATTTCTATTATGGTCTGTTCTTACAATGAGAAGCCGTTTGTTTGACTCGTATCAATTCGATGTGGAGTCTAATAATTCGCACACGTTTACACCTCATTCGTCTTTCTTATACGTGCAGATTCTTTTGAGTGCAGCTTAAAAAGACATTTTTTTATTATTCTTGCCGTCTGTGGTTCAGCTGTACCAACAGTTGTGGAATTGGGCTCTTCTTTGTCGGAAAACAGTTTGATTGCTTCTTCCGTTTTATTGCCGTGTCTGTGACGTTTTTCCATCAGCTGCAGCTGTGGTGGCTGATCTGGTAGGTTAAATTCTGTAGTTCCCACATTCTATATACAGATCACGCACTGAAAAGGGGCCCCTAGTGGAGAATGTTGGGAGCTGTAGCTAGAAATTCAGCTCGTAGCTCATTGGCTGTTAGAGCTTGCCCCGCCTCTTTCTCCCAATGCCGCCAGCTTACGGCGTATAGCTTACAGTTTTTAAAAGAATCATGTAAGGGGTTACAGATGGAACACGAAATTAAGTATCACTTTAATGTTTGATTAATAGAAAACTGGAACGTATATCTACGAAATATTAATATTTTAAAGGGACTTATTAAGCGGGTGTAGCAACGCTTGCTGCCTCTTTTTATTGTCTTAACTGAATAACAACCGTAATTAACATTTTTCATACAACTTTCAAGGACTTTTTCTAAAAGAAGTCGTCGGTGTATGTGGACTTATTTTAGCAAATAACGAAGTGGAAGACAATAATCAATACCAAGCACGAATCAACAATACACAGACGATGTCTACGGTGTACAATGCTGTTATGAGGTAAGGTTGGTAGAGAGCATAAACATTCCGTAGGCACACGAACTCAGCCGACTTCCGCCAATCACAGAGGGGCCACGAAAAAGTGCGTCACCTGTACGTTTCCTACGTGTCAACGTTCCACCCTCACTGATTTCTGGAACTGTAATGAGTAAACGTTAACGTTCCTCAGTAGAAGAGCGACATCTTTCTGCCAAAGGGCAGGTCTTCTGATGTTTCCTAGCCATTCTTTTTACTTGTAATAGAAAATGAAATTATTCAGTAAAAGCCTGTAGGTTGCAAAATAATTGTAAATAAACTGTCCTGTAATGTACAGGTTCGTTGTTAGGGACTATAGGAAACCTAAGAAAGGCAAATGTGGAGTTATTATTACGTTATTACCTATTTTTATGGCACTACATACGTTCCTTAAGGTAAAAAGTAAGTTGAAATTAATATAAATGATGCTATTCGTACGCATCCAATATCGTATTCAGAAATGTAGCTTTCCGACCGTTTGGAACGCTGCTGTCTCAGTGCATAACAAAAATCTGTAGGAGTGTCGTGACTGTATATGTTGGACTGTGTTATATACAGTGATCTCTATATAACCTGGATGTATAACTCTGGCGTCTGAGAATAGAACTGTAGCGTTCATAGACCAAAGATAACATAGACTGCGAATGTCCCTATATCTAAAATTGCCCCGAGTCACGTGACCGAGTTACGCTCATTATGAGCAACAGTTTTTCTCATTTACAGGTGATATCAAGCGTTGATTTGAACAATAAAACGACTTATCGTATTCCTGTTACACATCTAGTAGTCATGGTAACGTAATTTCATCATATTGTTAACATTAATGTAGTGAAACGGGATAACTCATTTGAGAATTGCTGAAGACAGCAAATCTGAATGTCGAATCAAGTTTGTTGCAAGAGATTAATGTATAGCATAGCCTATGTTCACGAGAAAGTCGGAAACGCTTTACCAAATCAGCACTTTTTTTCATTCGCATATTAGCTACTGTAACGTAAATAATCAATGCCTATCAATAATGATAGAAAACTTCAAGATATGGAATGGCTTTGACAAGATACTGGACTTTTTTAACCTTTTAAATTACTTAATGACTTTAACAATATGCTGTTCAAATTTTCATTTTTCACACTTTACAGGCAAGAACATATCACTGACACCTGAACAGAGATATTGTTAAATTTTACTTATGGCCTCGGTCACTTAGTGTGGTAATGTTGGCAACAAAATGTTTACAATACGAGGATAATAAATCTGCTGGCTACAGATGAGTACATACAAGACTCTGTTGATCATAGAGCAGGAACATCATTAATTATTTATTTCGCGGTCAACACGAAAAATGATTCCCTCTTTTTCTATGTGATTGAGTTTTCAAACACCATTACATGGTTATTACCAAATCGGCACACTACGCCGCCAAAGATATAAATTAAATTTTACCCAGAATTACCAGTTAGCATATATATTCGCCAGTGACTGCCATTTACTACCTGTGAATGTGTCACCTTGAAATAGCATATAAGGTGATTCATCGTTGATTCGCAGAAATTGGAGAAATCGTAATTGGTAAAGTTTTGAAAGGATAAGCTGTGAATTCGCAAACTTCTGATTCAAATGTTCAAATGTTTGTATAGTCTATGGGACTTAACTACGGGGTCATCAGTCCCTAAACTTACAAACTACTTATGAACTACTTACGAACTAGGACGGAACAAATATCAATGTCCGAGGAGGGATTCGAACCCCCGACCGCAGTGGCAGTGCAGACCGTGACTGAAGCGCCTCAGTCCCCGCGGCCACCGCGGCCGGCAAACTTCTGATTTAAACCGTGACAAATCACAAGTAATGTCACAGCTACCGAAAAGTAGCATTCACATAAGTCACTGTTATCGGACCGTCACTGTTTAGGTCATTCCCATTACTGAGAAACATACGTCGTCCCGAGATCACGTGACCATAACGGCAATGGATGTTGACGACACAAGGTCTCTTCTGCGCATGTGAATGCTGACTCCAGAGATATTTCTACTCTATGGTTATACACGTAGTATTGTTGTACTTCATCTCTGGAATCGACTGCTGCTATTATGAGACGAGTGTGATATCGCTGTATTAAGTTGAACATGCTGCGGTGCTATAGGATTTGCGTTGTGGCACTTTATCGCGCAATTATCGGTGGTTGTGTTGCCGTAAACTGTTGAAATCATTCCGTATGTGGGTTTAGAATGGTTCGTTTCTCACAAGAAGCCGAAAGAGAAAAAATTGACTATTAACTGTCCCTCGGCGCACAGTTATGTGTTGTAAGTAAATAATATTTATTATGACTTGAAGCAATATTTAACAGCAAAAACCGTGTGTGAAATACCTATGTAAGTTTTTATTTACTTGTTTTGAAAGTATTACCTCATAACAGAGATTCTAACTGCAGGGTGTTAGCAGAAAATACAGTATTTAGAACACAATATGTGTGCATTATAGTATATGTAGAAAAACAATTTGCTCATGGCAGGGAGGGTAATTTCCAAGAATGCTTGCAATCGAAGTAGCTCAGCTTGAAACGATATATATCGAAGGTGCAACTGTAAATCGATTACGCGGTCACTAATGATCGAAATGAATATTAATGCTTACAAAAGTATAATAACGTACAAATAATTCTGCCCTGAACATTCAATAGCAGAATCGTGACATATTCCTCGGAAATAGCTCAATGTTTTTGACGAACTTTAGTGTAAATGTCATTGCTCCATCGTCAGTGACAAACTGAAGCTGTGGTAATACGTAGCTATGTAATAAAATAATCGGAAATCGTGACATTTACGTAGAAAATTGAATGTTCCTAATGATATGCACTGTAATGTAATTTGGGATACAAATTAGGTATCCACATACAGTACATATTTCTAAGTTGAGGGATGAGAAAACACCTTTTCTTCATATAAAGCAATAAAAATTATACATACGACTTTCATGTCATAATAAATCACTACAGACTATCTTCTGAAAAGTACAATGAGATGCAGTCACTACATGGGTGTGAAATTTATTTTACATAATGGAAACTGAGCGTAATTCATTCGCCAATCATATTGATCTCTTAACACTTAATAAACTTTGCAGTGAAAGCTACGTAAAGGGAAAGAAACTCCCTCTGTGTACTTTTTTTCATCTCGATGTACTTTACTGACGGTATTTCGTATTGATTTTAAAGTAGTAGATGTAGAACCAATCACTAAATAGTTGCGACAATAATTTTTTTTTTTTTTTTTTTTTTTCGTTTACTTAGCTTTGACTGGAAAGGTCTTTTAAATCATAAGAACACAAGTTCAAAATACAATAAAATACTTTCCCACGGCAACAAAGGAAACACATTTCATAAGCCGTGTGTCGGTAATTAAGTTATCGATTTAGTGTTGCACGATCGGTATATATCATTTCAGCTGAGCTACTTCGATTGCAAGCATTCTTGGAAATTACCGCAGGGAGCGATCTTATAAATGTATTTTGTAAATAATGAAATGCCAAGATCGCGGTATTTCGCCTTTATTTATAACAGACGACCGGTTTCGATGTACACAGACGTAATCTTCTGGTCTCTGCACTAAATAGTAATATTATTACATAAATGCATATTGTAGCCACTTGGATTGTACTGGTGGGTTGTCACCCATTAAAATTAGCCGTTTGGTTGTCAGATATAAAATTCGTATAGTCACATATAAATAAAGAGCCAAGCTTGTCGTCACTCATAACTGTACAATATGGTGGCTCTGTATTTATACATGACTATACGAGTTTTACATCTGACAACCAAACGGCATATTTTAATGTGTGACAACCCACCAGTACAATCCAACTGGCTACAATATGTATTTACGTAATAATGTTACTATTTAGTGCAGAGACCAAAATATTGTCTGTGTACATCGAAACCGGTCGTCTCTCATAAATAAAAGACGAAATACCGCGATCTTGGCATTTTATTATTTACAAAATATATTTAAAAATAAATAACGGTATACTTTTACCATATATATGTCACTTCCGGGAATTGTAAGACACAAAATCGCCCTGAAAACGGTTCGTTATTTGTAGTTCTTTAATGCGACGTTGCATCTGGAGTGGTATTTTACATAATAATGAAGTAAAAGTACGAAACTGGTGAAATACGATACGAGAGCCTAGCGAAGTGTGAAAGCGAAGTCACGCTTTGCGATGTCCTTTTGTCAACCAATTAAGCCGAATTTACAGAGTCTGTTTAACCAATCGGAAAGCGGGGTTCGGGTGCAGCATATCAGGTTGGTTTCGCGCTTGTTCAAATGCTACGTAATTCATCATGATTCAGTTTACAAAAAAGGAAAAAAAAAAAAAAAAAAAAAACCAACTCTACACATCTGTGTTTTACTGCGGTCACAGGAATTCCCAGATTAATGTGCCGAGTAAAATAAAAATAAAAAACTCTCATAATGTGGACAGATCGAAACTTAAACGACAACCATTCCTATTTGCATGTTGCCGCGGCGAGGAAGTGTTCTATTGGATGACTACTATTGGCTGGCTAATGCTATTACGGTGTGCTGTGGTTGGCTGAGTGCTCACTCAGCTCACGTGCCTTGTAATCAGTTAGTGTAGCAAAGGAACATCGCGCTGCGAAATCTTGAATTCAAGGTAATGTGTCGTATTTGACGGATTTCGTATTTAATCTTCCTTACTACGAATGTTTGGAGGGAAAATGAAACAATAAAGGTATTTCCAACACTAGCATTTTAAGACAAGGTGTGTTGAGGTAAAGTACCTAGAAGTGACATTTATATACAATACAATATAAGCTAAATAACATCAAGAATTTTTGTACTGACATTGCACACATTGCGAAAGATACTTCTGTTCAGTTATTGAGAATTATTACAAACACTAAAACGGAAAAAAAAATATTAGTATACTGGGCAAAATTTCACTACCGGCGGTGGCAGCGTACTGTGCTGATGTTGGCAACTACCGTTGAATGTTATTTGTCGTATTTCGAAGTTTTGGCGTTATAACTTGTAGTAAGCAATTTGAAACAACGGTAGGCCTACCTGACGTTTTATCACAAAACACACCCTCAGTTTAATTTCTTATAAGTAATATCATTATAGTAATAATTAAATGACGCATATCTATAAAAGACAATAACATAACTGAAACAGAAAACTGGGTAAAGTTTACTTACGGCTGCGACGGCGTAATGTTTGAATGTTGGCAACGAAATAATTTCGTTACAAGGATGATTAATTTACCAACAGGGCGAGGGTACTCGTACACACAAATATTTGTCAAACATAAAGAAAGGAACAGCATTATTTATTTATGTCATGGTTAACACAAATAATTATGCCCCTCATTTTATGATTGGCACCCATCGGTTATTGCCAACTTCGGCTCTCTACTCCTCTACGACCGTAGGTAAACTTTTGATCCTGTATACTAATTTTCTTTTTCGTTTTTGTGTTTGAAAAACAATATGAAACTTTCTCAATAAGACAATTTGGTAATGGTAATGGTAATTTGTTAGAACTCTTGGAAACAGAATTCGGAACGCTATATACCGATCGAGCTGCCAGATCTATATATCGAATAATGGTCGGACGTGTGGTGTATAAAACATTTGAGGAGTCCTGACACATCGGTGCTTCAGTTAGAGCTGGGTTTGAACATGACTCGAACTCACCAGATGTAATTAGCAGCATTGGCCGTTAATGTTTTATTTTAAAAAACCACAGATCGATTTCGATCACATAATGATCATCTTCAGTGTCCTTCCAACGAGCATATGCATGCCCTGAATGCAACTGCAACGGTAATTTGCAGTGTCAAAGTTTGAAATGCATTTCAAACTTTGACACTGCAAATTGCCGTTGCAGTTGCATTCAGGGCATGCATATGCTCGTTGGAAGGACACTGAAGATGATCATTATGTGATCGAAATCGATCTGTGGTTTTTTAAACTAAAACATTAACGGCCAATGCTGCTAATTACATCTGGTGAGTTCATCATTGTGTGGTCGTGGAGCACCTCCAAGTAATGGAATCAAACCTCAAATGACTCGAACTGTTTGAACAATTTACGTCACGGTTCGAGAAATCTCGGGAAATGTTCGAACTTTCGATCACGACGCTATCTAGCAACGCCAGGAGGTACTATCTCTTCGATTTAGAAACATGATATTCATAAATGTCTTCTGTGCTGTGCAGTATACGATTTATACCGAAGATAAGGTGTCTTTAATGTACTACGGGGATTAATAAGTGTGAAATTCGGACTACAGTAGCTTCTAGGGTGCAAGTCATAAGAAAAACATTAGCGAATATAGGCTATAAGTAAACGATAGCAATCGAGATTAAAAATTATAGTGCTGCGATCTAGCGACGCCTGTTGATACTACGTACAGAGTAGTTCGTGCACCGTTTATTTCGAAGTTGCAATAACAGTTTATTTTTATATGACTTATTTCCGTTATTGGGTATTAAGTTTCTAATGTTTTCCTTACTTCAACTCTTCTAATCTTCTTTTCAAGGCGATTAGAAGGTGGTAAAATTTTTATCTGTTACTGTACCGTATGAACAGGGAATGGAATGGTCATTTGCAACCTACCTGTTATAATCACATTAAATGTAATTTGTACTGATGAAGGATTCACATTTTTTGCTTTGAATGTTAGTCGTCAGTAATAAGGTGCAGTAGTTCTGTTCTAGTGGCAGATATTTTGTTTATCAATGGATCATATCTTTCAGTGACACCAGACACATCACGTACAATATGCACTGTTTTAAACAAAATATGCAGTTTTTCATAGTTTTGACCTTCTTTTACTTTACATGTAGTTGTACTTCGTATGAAATTAGTTCTGAGCAAAGCGATAGCCCGCTAACTTCAAAATTCCCCGCGTATCGTTGGCAGATTAGCAGCACCAGTCATTTATTATCAGAGTGCTGGAACAGTTCGATATTGTATCGAATTCTCTGCTGTATCGGGAAATCCCGAATATGTTCGAACGCGAGTATCATTTTCCCAGCCCTAGTTTCAGTTAATACAGCAGCTTACTGCTTACTAAAGCAGCTGTCGGAAGGAAACCCTACATCACTTGTCAACAAGGTGAGATATTTCTAAATGATCTTTATAATGAAGTAAGTGGTGTTTAATATTTCTCGGTGTAAGTGTTGTATATCGAGCGTCTGTCTGTTCTTGTTTTTTTTTATGAATTGTTCCACGAACGATTACAGTTAATTTGTCGAGCAAACAAGGGTACATCGAGAACCTGTCAATCGTAGAGCAGGAATGGCATTAATTATTAACTTCATGGTCGCCACGAAACATTAATCCCGTCACTGTACAGCAATGCTTTCAAAACATTCCCTCATAGCGACACCCTTTTATAGCTTACAGTTTTGCGCGACACCCTTTCACTAATATAAATACATATGGTAGAATTTAGATGGTTCTAGCGGGGCGGTGGGAGGGGGTTGATGGAAATAAAGTATCGCTTATATGCAGTTTGTATACGAAACTGCAATCCTCGTACGCATTGACATGTTTAATGTTGATCCTGACTGCAGCAATTACGTACACTCATCGCAAGAGAAGGAAACATTAGGAACTACGGAGATGTACAACAGAGTAACACCGCAGGAAACAATGCCGAACTTACACAGTAATACTTGCTTCTTCTACATGTGACCTTTCGGAAATCGTTTTTTGCTGTCGTTTGTACATGGTCAGGGCCAGATACGATTTTGCTGCATCGATTGAAAACGGCACCTGGAAATTGGCTGCTCAGATTTCTGATTTAGACAGCACAGTGGCTGTTTCAGCTCAATATTATCACATTATTTTCAGAAATAAAGAGGATGTATTTACGACAAGTGATGAATTACTATTTAAGTTCTATTGTTAGGTTCTTGATTCACCACGACCTCGGAAGTCCCGACATATTCGGAAAAAATGGATAAATATTTCTGGCAAGTAAGAATATGAATGTCATTTCTGGTCCCAGAATCTGTTACACACCAGAAACTGAGAGAAAAAATATTAACGCATACCAGGGTTCGAACCAACGATCACTGCATTTAAAATAGTACTCTCCATTAATCACCCGGCCATACTCCATACTAAACATCGCTACTGAATAGCTTTAGTCTGTGGACAATTGTGACTGTTTTTACAATCTGTGACAGCTTTTACAGCCACTGTGTCATCGATTGACATTTAATTCTAAGAAACGCTATCGAGGGTGACGTGGCCTTGATAAATCCATTAAAAAACGCACAGATGTAGTTTTTTGAGAAGGAAAGCAGACTACAGTGAAGGTTCGTTCAAGCAGCTGTCAGTTCCAGCAAACTGCGCATGGGAAGAGCTGTTATCGAGTATCAGCAGCAGCTCTGCGCATGCGTAGTTTGCTGGAATCTGGCAACTGGCAGCTGCTTGAACGAACCCTGAGTGTCTACTGCTGCTGAAGCAGAGCTGCCGCCTAGCGGCTGAGCACGCAATTAATGTGCACCTATCATTCCTTTAATTAGGATGATTAGCTGCAGGCGAGTCTTCAGGGTAATATTAAGAGAAGGATATTTTGTGTTAGTTTAAGACAAGATTTTTTGTTTAGATCGTGACACCCTTGATACTACTAGGAGACACCCCAGGCTGTCGCGACACCCAGTTTGGAAAGCTCTGCAGTGTACAGTATACGATTCTGTTTGCAACATCTGAACACTTGACACTACGCCGCTAAACGAATTGTAAAATTTTACGGGATTAATTTTTCGGGCCAACCATGAACTAAATAATTAATGCTGTTCCTGGTCTATGGTTGACAGGTTCTCGATGTACCATTGTCCGCTCAATAAATCAACTATAATCGTCACCCGAATGATTCACAACGAAACATGGCTGCCGCTCGAGCTGTGAGATCGATCTGGCAACTCGATCGATAATAGCGTTCTGAATTCGATTCCCAAGCGTTCTTTCAAATTACCCGCAATATAATTATATTCAACAACTTCGAATAGCATTCAACGGTTGTTGTCAACATCGGCACTGTACAGTACACCTCTACGACTGTAAGTAAACTTCTGATCCTGTATACTAATTTTCTTTTTTCGTTTTAGTGTTTGTAATACAATCTGAAACATTCTCAATAACTCAGTAGAAGTATATTCAGCAATGTGAGTGGAAAACTCCGAAGTGGTGTATTTGCACAGCAGACATAAACACTTAGTCTACTGCAAGACGGCAAACAACCCTCGCATATTTTGCTTGTGTTGCTGGAGAGGACGGACATGATAGATGTATTTGTGTAGTTGTCCGAATGATTCCGTGAATGTATGTGTTTCTTTTTCTGACCAAGGCCATGGCCGAAAATTTAAGTTGTGTGATTGTGATTGTCTATTTTCGTGTCTTTCAGCAGCTCAACGAGCCTCTTTGCGGTGAATTCTTACTATCCTCCATTATTGATAAACCTCGCATATTGTCAATCACTATTCAAATACAAGTCTAGATCGCTTAAAACTTTTATTTAGATAATCGGTTTCAGCAGAATTGAACGTAGTATGCGATTTTATCACAGAAATATATGAGTTTCCTGCAATTCTTTTTCTTTAATCGTATTGCAAAGAAAAGCAGCAATGCGTAAAGAAAACACGAGAGTTTTGTGTCTAATCCACTTATCGACGTAAACAAGAGCGATATGCAAGATCAGATCAAAGGCTCTATGAAGAACACTTCTAAAATATTTCACAAAACTTGAACAAAACAACATAGTTCGCATAAGATAAGTGCTGTGTTTAGAATTCGTTGAGAAAAAATATGGCGGATTGGCCAGCTTCTATCTTTAGGATCTCTACTCCGTGCAATAACGTTGTAGACCTATATAATAAAACAGCCGACGTTAGATGTGTTAGCGTGTCTCCTTTAGCGCAACAAGCAAAGTTAGGAAAGGCAAAACAAATCAAGTAAGAGTAAGTAATTCTTAAAGAAAATTTGATAAAATTATTCCTTTGTGTTTATTGTGTTCATGTTTCTGCTAAAGTAATAGTTAAGTGTCTTAATTTTTTCATTACTAAAATTTATGTTTATATTAATGCAAAATGGTATACAATGTTTTTTAACTTTATATGCAACATTCTGCCACAGAAAGCAAGCGTTTATTTTTCTAAAAGCCTCTTAAATCTCTATCAATAAAAGGCGAAAGGACACTCATTCACTTACTCACTCACTGAGTAAACACGAAATCTCGAAAAGACGTCAGCTAAGGAAGGTTGGAATCGCGTTGCACTAACAGCGCAGAGGCGCATGCCCTGCCATCTTTCACAAACGTTTTCGCAAAAACTAATTGGTAGAAATATTTAATTTTTCCGCTACTTAAATCTTTATATGTCACCATTGTGATGAAATGCTCGTCATTTCGTTAATAGTCATAGTTAATAAGATATTGGCTTCGAAATAAGAGACTGCGCTACATTAGGGAAAGTTTGCAGTAAAAAATAGAGGCTGCTATGATATTCCGTTTGGTGCTAGTTGCACCATATGTTGCTGCGGATGAAACTTTCCTAATGGATTGAATTTTATTTTCGACATAGGAGGAGATCTTTACCTTTCACTCATACCGCTAAACTTTATTTCATTTAGCGCACTCATTTCCGATGGCGATAAGGCCAGAATGAATCATTGCGTATCTCATACACTGTTAGAGGTATCAAAATGATATTTTGACAAATGATAACATGCAAAGAGGGGAGTATTTTGCCACATGGTTACTACGCAAAACTTCATTAATCGTCGCGTTATTCAAGGAAATACATAGTTGTAGAATGAAAAAGAGTAAAGTTAGTGATTTATTATTCGATTTGCAGATATTCCTTCGTCACTCTCAAATGTTGCTTCTTGTCCAATGTGTTTCAGAGCTACTACTTAGTTTCCAAAACCTAATAGGAGCTACATTTCCTTCAGTTTAAAGCCTAGCAGTAACATAACGGAAGTTACTAGATCTAATGAGGATTTTATGTGAGAATACTTGAAAATGACAGATAGCAAGGATCTCTTCACTAGCTAACGAACTGACCGTTCTCATTTCCCCACATAATAAAGCACTCTGTATTGAGATATTTAGAATATCCTTTTCATATAACTGAAAAATTGAAATATCATATTACATAGAGACACAGCACTTTTGTAGTGCGCAACTATTAAATTTAATGGGTCAGTACCAGTATCTTGAAGTATGGATGTTATGCAGTAACAACATGTGCCTAATTATTAGGAGCTCTAATACGGAAGACGTGTTACAACTAGACGGGTGGGCGGATCCCAGTGCGTCATATTAAACTGACATTATCTCGAGTTACACGTTTTTCACACAGTTTCTGTTTGGAAAGAATGAAAATTTGATGTATTTTGAACATTTCATTCGCTTAATCTGTTCACCTAACTTCAACAGAAAAAAAGTTCCTCGCATGTCGAAAATTCCGTAACGTCTTCAGAAAGTGCATGGTCGTAAACTTTCAGTATATGCTGTTTATAAATTATTGCCATAAATAAAACTAAAATGAAAATGTAGTGTAGTTCTTAACGAACACATTGATGAAAGTTTCACGTTGATACAGTCAGTAGTTTGCGAGTGTGAGCGAGTTGAATGAAACGCGAAGTAACGCGTGAGCTTCGTCCGGAACGTGGCAACTCCTACAGCTTGGGGAAAAAATGGCGGATAGTTCAGCTGCTCGGGTTTATAGGAGCTTAGGGCCGATAGTTCAGAATATATGACGCCATAAACAATGAAAACGTACCCGTCTTGCGGCACGTGCTAGTGTGACTTTATCAGTTCACTATTTGAGAATGAGATCACTTAGCGACTTGCAACAAACTTTAAACATAATTTCAAACCTTTAGCACACTTTTTCTCGCTGACTACCATAGCAAGATGATGAAAAGAAATAAGTTTCTCGCTTAATACGTTTCCGCTGTTCACGGAGTAAAACTACGGCATATGGTATAACGTTGCAATTTATTATTTCTACACTATATACTGTATCCGTACGAAATGTTACAGACAGTATACATACAGCTGAATGTACCTTCGAAATTGTATCACAGTACGACACGTAGTTCAAACGATATGAGCACATAAACAGTAACGTGAATGCAAAACCGCCCCAGTATACAACAAGTTTTAAACTATTTCTTCATTACTACTAACTGTATTCGGTACATATTTTACAGACATACAGCACTTATACAGATGAATTTATACCTGAAAATTATACAATTGTACAACACATAACTCAATAAATATGAGATCATATATACTACTACGGGTAAAAAATTTTCACATCAGGCAGCACGTTTTATTACATTTGTTATTTACTGCTACGGCGCTCCTGTATTCCAGTGATCTTAAGGAAATTCCTGAAAGATGACAGTGCTATTGAGAACTTTTCGCAAGTTTGAAATTTTAAGCGCTTACCGCTGTAGGAAGAAGCTATAGAGCTACAAGGAAAGGAAGAGAATGAAATAAAGAACATCCAACGAATACCCATTATTTCTGACAGATCTGGCTTTTAACTTTAAGAGACTGCAGTTTGCAGTGACACTTGCACTTTCTATTATAAATATGTAAATGCAGGCTTGTAGCTGTTCACTTCAATCTTCAAACTAGTGGACGAATCTTCATATGGTTTTCGAAGGAAACACGAGAAAAGTTTGGGTCAACATATAGGCAAAATTTTATCATAATTGGAGCACAAAAAAAAAAAAAAAAAAAAAAAAAAAAAAAAAAAAAATCTTAATTTTAAGTGTTTTCGATAACCGTTGTGCCTGTTTGTTCAACTATTAAAAACCTCTTATCTCCAAAACTACTTCACGAATTTAATGGGGGTTTCACAGGTAACTTGAGCGTAACTCTGGACAACGTAAAGACTTCCTTTCATAAAAAATTGGATCACGAAAAAAAAGAATATTGTAATTTGAAATTTTTTTATCTACGACCGTCATGTCTGTCTCTTTGAACACGTTTATCTCCAAAATTACTTGACGAATTTTCATGAGGTTTTCACACGTAACTTGAACATATCTTGCGGTTACATAAAAGCTTCAATGATTAAAATCGGATCACAGAAAATAAAGCAATCATAATTTAATCATTTGCTTAAAAGCCATCGTGCATATCTATTAGTTGAGGATAATTTGCACACGTACTACACGAACTTTCATGGGTTTCCACAGGTAAATTGAGAATAGTTTGGAGAGTAACTTAGGCTTCTTTTCATCAAAATCGGATCAGAGGAAGGAAACATATCGTAATATGAAGTTTTATGTGTATGCTATGCTTATAAGTATGGTGTAGTACAGCAAATCTCCCAGAGTACTATTCGAACTTTCATGGGGTTGCATTGGTCAACTGAGAGTACCTTGGGTAACATATAAGCTTCATTTCATCACAGTCGAATCAGGGAAAGAAAAGATATCGTAATTTGTAGCGTCTGGTGGATGCTATGCTTGAATTGCAGCGTAGTATAGCAAAAATCCGATAGAGGCGCTGTTACAATAGTATATCATTCAAATTATAGATGGGGATGCTGCGTTTTTTATTCACATAACTAAGATGCAATGCAGTGAAACAAGGGCTACGATTTTTCTTACGGCAGCGATGTAGTGTATTAGTGTTGACAACGGCCGTTGAATCCTTTTCGAAAAATCAGTCACGTACAATGAGTGGAGTAATTCTTTTGTTGATAATGAAATAAATAATAAATGTTGTTCCGATCAGTAAATTAATGATCCCCCTAAAGCGAATGTTTCGTTGCCAACGTTAAACCTCTGCCACTGCAAGTAAACTTTATCCCAGGTTCGACATAAAAAATAATTTTTTACTAGCTGTATCCCTCATGCCTTGCAATGCTATAGGAAGAAAAAAAAGTGCTTATTTCCGGGGGTATTACTTGAATTAAAAACATAACGACGTTCCTTCGCGTCTAACTTACCGATGTTTTCATTTACTAAGAATAATATGCAAGTAAACACGAATTTATGTAGTTTTCTTTCTGATTTCGTTGCATACTAATTACATCTTGAGTACATGCTGTTTAGGAATGCCTAGAAAACGGTGTAGCACAGTACAGAACGAATAGAGGCCCTGTCAGTTACGTAGTGCACCAAGGAAATAATAGTTGGCGCTGCTGCATTTTTTATTTCTTTCCGATGATTATGCCATAGAACAAAAACGAACCACTGAAGATGCTGTTAGTTTTCTAGTGCTGCAAAGAAACAATACATGATCGTGTTTTGTGTATTCAGTAACAGAAGTATTTTGAATTAAGAGCCGCAATCTTATCTCTGAAAATACAAACAAACATTGAACAGCGAGTTGCTGCTTACTCTTTGTAAATTCACAGCTTAACGACATTACCTTGCTTCTTTTGACAGGGAACATTTGAATTTAAAACATAACATTCCTTCGCGTCTATCGACTCTCTTATTTACATAAGAATTCTTGCAAGGAAAATTGAATTTATGTAGTTCCCTTTCTGATTTCGGTGTAAGCTCATTACATTTTGAGTGCGTTCTGTTTAGGAATGCCTCGAAAACGACACAGACAGGAAAGGACAAAGTGAGGCGACGTTAGTTACATAGTACACCAAATAACTAATTATAGCGTTTCTGTGGGTTTTTTTTTGATAGATATGGTGTAATTCAATACAAGAATGGGTACAATTTTACTTACGGCGGCGGCGTTGTGTGCTGATGTTGGCAACGGCCGTTCAATGCTCTTTCAAAAATCAGTCATGTAGAATGAGGGGAATAACTCATTATGTTGACGATGAAATAAATAATTTATGCTGTTCTATTCAGTAAATTAATCATCCTCCTAAAGCGAATAGTTCATTGCTATCGATAGCAAACTAACCCGCTGCCACTGCAAGTAAAATTTTACCCAGGTAGGACACAACATTTTTTTTTTCTTCCTGGCTCTATCCCATATGCTTTGCAATGTCATGGACAGAAAAGAGTGCATCTTCCACCGGAATAGCCACTAAATTGTACATAGAGTAGAAATATCTATGGAGTGAGCATTTCGTTCTGTGCATCTTTTGAACATTACTCTGGGATGATCACGTGATTTTGAGACAAATCCTCTCTTTCCACACATTTATTTGCTCTTACGATTGATTTGTACTGCATTGGCTGCAAAGAAGCCCCACCTCCTTTCTCAGAGCAACCACATAACATGAAATAATATCTAAATAAATGTCACAGAAGAAACAAGAAAGTTGAGGAAGCTTCGCTAAAAGAGCCATTTACATATAGTCATCTGCCTTAACCGAACAAAAAAGGCCAAGATAAAGTCAGCGATTAGTAGAATTTTCCCAATTTCACGTGACATTTCCACCTTAATGTTCTTGTGCATCTGAATGCTCATTGCATATATATTTCTGCTCTTCGCCTGCCACTAGACATAATATACACACGCGAGCGACAAACTCATCAGAAACCTCTCTGCTTTCATAATTGTTCGGTACAAAATTGTGATTACAATTTGTAATTATTTACTTTTGTTGCGGATTACATTAAGATAGAGAAGGACGTCTTCCTTTGCAGAGATTTCAACTTTGTGCTTTACGAAGTAATCACTGCAGGACGTGGGAACATATATTATCTGAAAGAGTGGCCGATACTGCTTACACAGTCAAAACCATTCACTGGAAATACTATATTTAATGGAAATTTCTATTCAGACGATCAGCTGTTGCCATTACCCAGACTTACTTTATCGCATATTGACACCACCATGACGTCTTATTTAAACACACATGAACTGCTCTGTTGATTGAATTACCAGACTTTCAGCATTCGTCGAGTTTTCGATAATAGGGAGCACTGCATACAGAAACTACATTGTCCCCAGTGCAACACTGCAACATACTAATACTTCAGCATACACTTCCGGTGAGAGAGAAACATTTTAGTACTACAGCAAAGAACTAATACATGACCTTGTTATTATTATCACTATTTCTCATCTCAACGATAGTAATGTTTTCAGAAGTTTACGTAAAAAAGACAATTACACACCGCAAACTTAACTTTATGAACACAACCTAACACTGAATTTAGATCGTTCGGTAGTATGCACTTAAATTAATTTCACTTTTTGTATGAAAAACGTTATGGAGATTTATCGTTTTCGACAATGACTTTTACTTAAATTTGACATCTTGGCTAGGAAAACTGAGTTTATTGACAGAGTGATCCAACGATTGTTTTTTGCTGACCTAGGTCCGGAACCCTAAAAAAACCATGATATATACAGGGTCCTCCTCTTTAACAACCGTTGCGAAGTATGATGCAGAGGTATGTCGAATAATTGCTTTTAGACAATTAACAGGAGCTGATTGTACTTCGTAAATCGTCAAATATTTGATCGAATGTTGCATACTCAACCACTTTTAAGAGGAATGCCTGTTTAAAGTTATCTGGGTTATTATAATTATTCAAACACAAATTCGAGCAAGCTGAAAAAAAATTCTATGAAATATGAATGTAGAAAAAATTCGGCAATAAAAAATAAACATGCAAAACGTACAGAGTAGTCGGCAAAAAGTAAACAGGACCTGAGAGAAAATTACGTGAATTAAATAATAATCGCTCTCTCTGCTACTTTACATGTTTCATGCAATCGTTTTATGCAAATAACTCGCTCCACCTTGTCAGAAGAGAGCCTTATATTCTCAAATTTCGTGTCTCTATGTAGACGTACTTCGGAAATTAGGAAACTTCATTCATTTAAGAATACTTTTTAAACAGAATCCTGTACTCAGTGTTTTTTTAAACAAACATGCGTTTATTTTGTGCTTCGTTTTGCTCTTGTTCCGTCTTATATATTTCAGATCACAAAACCAGTACTAGGATCAAGCCCCCACAATCGCGTAAGTGGCTGACTGCGAAATGCGGACAAATTGTAGAGCACTTCGGCGGCCATTTGTGGTGGCAAACGTCCGCCCCAACTTTAAATGGGCGTAACTCACCTTTGATTAGAGAGAGCATTTATAATAGTGAGAGAGAGAGAGATAAACCGATTCAGATTCCTTGAATATACAGCAGTTATCGGTTGTGTGTAAATTTATTATACATACGATGTATAAATACGCCAACAGCGTTTGCTATTCGTAACAAAACCTAACTATAACATGGAGTTTTATAGCGTTCTAAGTACAGCATATGAACGGAATTTCGACAGATACGATTTTTTGGCACATTCTCAGTATATTCTACGATTGTTAACTTCTGTACAAATATTAATTTCGGAAGAGTTTCACACTTTAGGTCTTTGCTTAAGTGCTGTATTCTCCAATATTTAGATATGTCATAGCATCAAAAAATTAAACAGGGCTGCCTGAAATAGCTAATGTTAAAAGTCGATTGTGAAAGTGAAATATACCATCAGATACCTAACTGAAAAGTAGCTTCTACCGTGTGAATACCGCAACCAGCCACTACCAAATTCTTGTAAGAACACGAAGTATGCCATAACGTCTTCTTAACTAATGCAACTAACATTAGCATTAGGGTATCTAGCAAGAATGTTAGCATTTTTAATGCCAAATACCTTACAGTAGCGTGAACTGCTCAAAAGTCAACAACTATTGTCATAGGGTTCAACTTCATAAAGTGCATCCAGTGTGGCTATGTGTCATTCAAGTATGGAACCACACACAGTTCTGCAAACCCCTTTCGGTTGTTATACCCGTACCTATTTGTAAAGCAGATGATCTTTAAATTCTGCGATAACAGTTGCTGATATTAATTTCATAAACAAAAATTCGAACTGTAATTTCATGACCCCAATTGTTATTTTACACAATCATAAAATGTAACTTTTTGAACTTTCTGTCCACCAGTATTGCCTAAAGTAGCTCCTGTTTAAGAGATACTAGTATTGGAAAGCCTGTGATTTATTTCATTCTATCCTATATTGTCTTCTGTTAAGCAAGAGTAACTCTCTCTGACACAAGTAGTAGGGCTACTTGTATTCCTAAGAAATATAAATGGGAAGACAGTATTCCATCTTTATATTCCTTTCGAAACTGATTTATTTGCGATTGGATAGGGGATTCCCTGTCAGAGAGGACACAGTTCGTAGTAATCGATGGTAAGGCATCGAATAGAACAAAGGTGATATCGGGCGTTCCACAGGGTAGTGTTATTGGTCCTCTGCTTTTCCTTATTCACATAAACGATTTAGGGGAAAATCTAAGTAGCTCTCTTAGGTTGTTTGCAGATGACGCCGTCATTTACCGTCTAGTAAAATCATCTGAATATCAAAACCAACTGCAGAACGATCTGAATAAGATATCAGTATGGTGTAAAAATTGGCAATTGACTCTAAATAATGAGAAGTGTGAAGTCGTCGAAAAAAAATCGGTTACACTTTGTTTACAAGATAAATCAATCAAATGTGAGGGCCGTAAACTCTACAAAGTAACTAAGAATTACTATTACTTCAGATATAAATTGGAAAGAACACGTAGATAACGTCGTGGGAAAGACGAACCAGAGACTGCGTTTTATTGGCAGAACGCTTATAGATGCAACAGAACTACAAAAGAAACTGCATACACTACGCTTGTCCGTCCTTTTATGGAATATTGCTGCCCAGTGAGGGATCCTTATCAGGTGGGTTTCACGGAGGACATCGAAAGAGTCCAAAGAAGGGCAGCTTGTTCCGTATTGTCCCGATACAGGGGAGACAGCGTTACGGAAATGACACAGGATCTGGGATGGGAATCATTACAACAACGGCGCTTATCGCTGCGGCGTGGGCCGCTTACGAAACTACAATCGCGAACATTCTCCTTCGAATGCGAAAATATATTGTTGATTCCCAACTACATAGGTAGAAAAGATCATCAAAATAAAATACGAGAAATCAGAACTCTAAAGGTGAGATTCAGGTGTTCTTACTTCCTCCCGCGCTATTCAAGAATGGAATGGGAGATAAAATAGTATAACGGTGGTTAGATGAACCCTCTGCCAGGCACTTACATGTGATTTGCAGAGTATCCCATGTAGATATAGATGCGTTTAAACGCTGAGCAGCTCTTCGCCATAATGTACACTGCAATAGTCAAACAATACAGACATAACTATCAATTGTGTATATACCCCGCAGTAGCTATATAATACACGAGTTACCTGCTAACAACACTCCTTTTTATTTGACGCTTGCCACTACCATGGCGGCCGGGCGAAGGTTCAAATATGCCGCGACAGCAGCGCCGTCAGGGAGTCTAGTTATTTTTACAAGGTCTTTGACCAGGATTCAACCCTGAAAATGGTGGTCATCAACTGCTTCAATTGTAGGAGACTTGCCTCGCTTCTCCGCTACGGCGTAGTAGGGGCTCGGTCGGCCACTTACATCAGTGGCGTAACTATGGGGGGAAATGAGGGGGTAGGTCCTCTCCCCCCCCCAAAAAAAGAAAGAAAGAAATGGCATAACAGCAATCTGTTGAAGGTAAAGATTGAAAACACGTTTTTTTTTTTTTTTTTTTTTTTTTTTTTTTTTTTTTTTTTTTTTTTTACCATAATCTTTCATTGGATGGGAGTGAATTACTTTCTTCAACGGGAGTGGTAGATGGTAGTCTGTCTGGAAACTGACTAAAATTTTGATCGTCAAGCAGATCTATCCCCCCCCCCCAAGCCGTGTCCTAGGTACGCCACTGGCTTACGGAATTTTAGTGGCTTATGCCCTTTTGTACCGAAGAGCTTACAACAACAGTCGCGCGGAACAACAACACAAGTTGTAGCGGCGGTCAGCATTCGCCGAACGCGGGTGAGTTTGGACAGCGGCGCGCCGCTGCGAAGATTGGCAGCGCAGCACGTGGGTGCCAACGTCCGCCTGCCGCTGGTGCGTCAGCGAAGTTGCGGCAGAAACGCAGCGGCCAGCAGTCCTGCCGGCCGGCGCTGGCGGTGCGTTTATAGTCCGCCGGCGATCGTCGCCCGAGCAGGTGCTCAGTGGATCCGTCCATGTCCGGCGCGCCATGAAGCAGCCGCAGGTCTCGCCAGAGCTGCCGTGGGAGGAGCTCAAGTCCAACTGGACCCACGAGAAGTCGTCGCACTTCGAGGTGTCGTGGACGGCGACGACGGCCGACCGCGGGCTGTTCGTGCAGATGCGGCTGGACCGGTGGCGGCTGGGCGCCTCGTCGGAGGAGATGGTGCGGCAGTGCGCATGCGCGGTGGGCGTGCGCGCCTTCAGCCAGCGGGCGGACCTCAGCCTGCGCGCCTGGACCCAGAGGCGGAGAGTCAGCCTCACCGTGACGCTGACCGAGGCGAGGCTCGAGTTCTGCCACGAGCGCTGGTTCGCCGAGCCGGCCGCGCACTTCCGACGCTGCGGCGCCGCCTCGGCCGCCTCCTGCACCGTCGACGTCCACGTCGTCGACGTCGGCGTCGGCCCGGACTCCCTCTGCGGCGGCAGGGAACTGCTGCCGATCCAGTGAAGTGCGCGATCCACTCACTTACTCATAAGGAGACCACACTGGTATCGGATTTTAGGATTTTTTTATATTTATGGTACGTGAAGTTAAGCAGCAATCAGCCAAAGCCATCGACGCAACTCTCAAAAATTGTCGAGAAAATCGACTTTGAAGTTTTGCAAGTGCACGTGAGTACCAATGGTTTAACGAGTTACAGCCTCTGTCGGTGTAGTTGAGGTGGTAGAGTTCTGCCCTCACGACCATAGTGTTCGAATCCCGATGTGACAGATTTTTTTCCCCTTCATTCTCAAATTCAGTTATAATTTTGAGATCTCTAATTCCATGTGTTGTGTCAGTTTTTGTTCATGTGTATGTAGACGTGCTGATCACCTAGGTTGATTTTTTTTTTTCATCTTATGCATGGGCGCTGGAGCTTCAGCCGTATGTATAGCAATGAATACAGTGAATAATAACACGGTCAGCTGTATTTTCATTTTTCATTTACCGGTTACAATAGCAGCAAAATGCAGTTTTAACCTTTTACGAGGGCCTGATGATGATGCCTTGGTCCATCGAAACAAGTCGCCAGTAAATAACAAAATGATAATAGAGGCTAACGGAGTTATTATTCAATGTATTAATTGCTGAACACCTTGTCGTCACCTAAAACGATGATTGAGTAGCTTAGCTGCTTGGAAAGCCGTTAGTAGTTAAAGAGATGATTTTACAAATATGGCGTCGTAGCTCTTCACAAACTGAACAATCAAAGACTACCGTCGTCAATATTTGATTGAAACTATCATTATTAACGACCTTCATGAAAAGTCGATTTATTCGAAAAATTTTCAGAGTTGGGTCGAATGCCTTCGGCTGATTGTTATATAAGTTCTGAACTTCACGTAGCAAAAATATAAATTCTAAAATCTGATACCCATGTCAGTGTTGACCAACTGTAGCGAGGTGACGCCTACCGAAACGTAAACTGTACTGTAACGAAAGTGTCGCCACATTAATCTCCTGGTAGGAGACATGGATACCTGTGCCGCCGTTCGACAAACATCGGAGGGCCATATTTAATCCATTAAAAATGGTTGGTGAACATCTGTGCAGCCAGAGACGTCAATCGCACTGTAAGGAAAGTGTCACCACCTTAATCAACTGGTAGGAACGCTCGATACGTATGACAGCAACAATTGAGGATTATACTTATACCATTAAAAATGGTTGGTGAAATCTCGCATATGTGAAGACAGTGGTTTATTATAAAATAACATTTCGCTATAAAGAGACTTTTTTCCCTATTTATTTCTTTTCACACCAAAGCGGAGGACTTTTTTACATTGCTCATGACAGAAATTTGTGTAGTGATCTCACGCTTCCAATATTGGTGTGCGCTAATTTGTGCAACTATTGTGATAAATATAGCAAACAGTGTAGATAAATAAAATTATTTAACGCATATTATAGGTGGATTTATTGCGCTAGTGAACCAAATTATAATTGTTATGAATCCCTGTATAAGATATTTATTGCCATAGTACGCTTATTGATTTTATATGACTGGTTTCGACTCGTTAAAGAGTCATTATCAAATTCATAACTGTTACATGAAAAGATCGCCTCCTATGAAACATCCTGAATAAGATGTCAGGTAATTATAACAAATCATAATTGTTCTCAGATAATCTTTTTTTCTTATATTCCAGAGCAAGTTTCCTTACCCCAAACTGATAAAATATATCTTAAAACCGTCAGCTGTTTACTAATTCCTTAAAAACCGTCTAGTTTCGGTCGTCGACCATCATTGTGGATACAAATAAATTCAAACAGCTCAGGATAATGGATTAAATAAAATAAAGCTTGCTGATAACAGCAGAAGTCAATTTCTTGACTGACGGGATAGTTAAATTTGACAATTTCATTTTTAGTGAAATTGACTTCTGTTGTTATCAGCCACATTTATTTTATGTAATGAATATTCCTAATCTGTTTTAACCATGATCATGGTCAACGACCGAAACTAGTCAATTTTTAAGGAATTAAGAAACAACTGATGGTTTTAAGATTCAATTTATAAAATATTTGATGACGGTTGACTCGCACCTAACACAATCAATCATTTATTTGACGTTTATCGTAATTTCTATTATTATCCTTATTTTAATCATGTCCATAGTTACGCTCTTTATACACCTCACGAAATGCGCGGTCACCTTTCGTGTGTTGAAAATTTAGTACACCACAGAAAGGTGCCGATATTTTCATTCTGTTTAACTCCTGTTTGCTGTTCTGCAGTGTTGAATACGTCAAATGGTAAGTTTTATAGATTGAATATAGCAACCAACCAAGGTATGGTACAAAAATTTTAATTACTTTTAAGAACATTCCCATCAGGCATTTTTTATAAATCAGTTTTCAGATATTGCTTTGTTCTGCTTGTTAACTGTTTGGTGTTCTTCGTAAATTGGCGTTATTGGGAGAGCAGAGCCCCAGAAATAATAAATATAAAGAAAAAAGTACGGTATCTGAATTATTTTAATGAATTATGCGTAAAGGCATAGCCGTGCTAGACAGTCATACTTGTCTGTATTGTTGACGGGAGTGTGGTGTTAGTGGTGTTGATTTCGTGCCTGTTATATATATATATATATATATATATATATATATATATATATTACCCGGTGAACTTCGTATCACTTACCTCTTAATATAAACCACATTAATCATATGTATTTTAGACCCAGTAACTTTATAAAGGCATCATCAGAGAGTGTAAGTATCAACTCCATAGTGGGCGGAAAGAGTGGACAAATCACGCACACATGTCCAGGATAATGTTCACGTCACATTCGTGGAAGTTCTGGGAAGGTTTAAACGGTGATAAGATATGGAAAAATGGCGAGAAAAATTTAGATTTAATACATGGAAAATAATGACTTGGTTGTTGGGTGCGTTCAGAAATACACTATGAAAGAGTAAAGTTCGCTTTACATGATCTGAACCCGTATATGAACTGTCAAAGATAAAAATGAATCGCGGTTCGTTAGTCTCGCTAAGACTCGAGAACGGCTGAACCGATTTGGCTATATATCATTACGTAAACCACTGAATCTATTGTGATGAAACGTATGCGCGAAATTTTATACCAGTCAGGTGAATCGTATTTATATGTCATAGAAAAAACTCTTTTTTCTGAATTTTCCAATTTTTCGGGAAAATGTTTCCAAATTTTTATTTCATAAAAGCATTACTCTTGCTTTGAACGTCAAATATGCAAAAATTTTTAGGAATCAGACGATTGATGTTGATATCCCATTGAAAAAAGCTCTTTCAGTTTCTCGCGAATTTTCAAATTTTCCGGGTAACTTTCCCAAATTTTTAGTTCATAAGAACGTTCATCATTCGTTGAACGTCAAATGATCAAAATTTTCTCGCAATCGGATGAACGGTTCTCAAGTTATACCGTTGAGTACATTTAGAAGCACACTGAAAAAGAAACTTGGTTCGAATTTTCCGACTTTCCTTTTTAAGTATCCCTATATTTTGTTTACTGAAAACTTTTCCAAGACCATAATGAACAAAACAAACAGATAATTACCCCTCTCCGTCGTGCGGAGTCAGTTATAGTGAAAAACGTAATTTCAGTTTTTCTCAGTTTTTTCCAATTTTCCGGTAGATTTACCAAACATTTATTTCACACAAACCTTGTCCTGTCAAGCCGTGCTCAAGGGATGCTGTTACAACCATGTGATAATTGATTTTTGTTCAAGGAAAAAAATCACTTTTGGTTTTTCCTAAATATTCCTACTTTCCGGACGACTTTTCTAATTTTTATTTTATTTTATTTATTTATTTATTTTTTTATGCGATCCTTCCTATTGCTTACAACATGAAATGTACAAAATTTTATCGCAATTGGACGAACGGTATTGATAAATCACTGGAAAAAGGTTGTTTTCCCGATTTTCCTCTTTTCCGGACAATTTTTCCATATTTTAACACCGTTTAAACCTACCCTGGACTTACGCGATCATTTCAAGACTAAAATTAGCCAAATCGGTTCAGCGGTTCTCGAGTTTTTAGCGAAACGAACGAACAGCAATTCATATATATATATATATATATATATATATGTGTGTGTGTGTGTCAACAATAGAAAAATATTTCTGTCGGTAAAGTGAGTGATGGGACTCCTGTACAATTTATCCTCTGTGTATGAGCAACAAAACTGATACAAAAATCATGGTGTTTCTACTAATAATTACTTAACGTTGTATTAATTCCCCCCCCCTCCCTCCACACATTCGCCACTGTCTATACAGGACAATAAAGTGAGAATAACTTTCCTTTTGGGGAACCAAACCGATATAGAATTTTTTGAAGGGAAAGTCCGCCAGTTGAGTGCCATCAATTATTTTTTATTCAGCATCATGTTCCGCCTTTATTAAGCACCTTTGAAGAGCCGTAAAGTAGGATGAAATTGAACTCCCAGGTGACTTTTCACATTAACTTGCCGTATTTTTAAATAAATACTGTACTCTGCAGACAACGAACTAAGGCCATAAGCATTAAAAACCGTCAATTATTGATATTTTCTGACTTTGTGCAATGGTTAGCAAATAACGTTATACAAGTTTCAAACGAATCTTTTTGGGCAAGAACAACATTTAAATGATCAGTGATTCTGAGATATAATATCTGAGCTAGTGGACTTCCACGCTCGAATTCATTTAATTTTTATGGCATAATGTTCCTAATGTTCCACGATTCTGCCTGAAACTAAGGTAAATATAAGGGGTAGGTTTCATTTTCGGATTAAATTTGAGAGCTACGACATCTCCTGTACTCTGTTTACACATTTATACCTTGGAAGCGTGGTTTCTTATTATTCCATCGGCGTCTTTAAAATTAAACAAATTGTTTCGGAAATGACTGATTTTAAATTGTTGTCTTCTTTCGTAAATATCTTAGAACCCGTTTCAGGTATAACCAAATTAATGCATCACTTGACAATCTTCAGGTCATTAAAGAAAACTAGTAAAAAACACTGAAATATTGTACATAAGTAACATGGAAAACTGCATTTCTAAGCAATATACGAAGCTCTTTCATATATGACTTAACGAAATAGGCAAAGGTTTCATTGTTCAAAGTAAACCCGAATCATCAACCTAATTGTGCTGGGTGGAAAATTAAAAAAAAAAAAAAAAACATCAAATTTGCTTTATCACATTCAGTAACACTTCTTGCTACTTAAGAAAACTTTTCCTATCAATATTTGAGAAATTTTTGTTTAATTCAAAGTCACTCTACTTTACGGAAGCACAAAAACATTTAAAATTCTGTGACATGCCTGAAGAGATTAGATTATATTAATATTTGTTCCACAGATCATGAATACAAGATTTCGTAATGATGTGGAACGTGTCAGTTTAGTAAAAGATAACATTACGTGACATACATATTTGAATTTTATATTTTCATTTTTATTTTTTGTAAAATTGCTAATTTCTATGTAGAAATTTATCTAGTGAGTGGAAGGAGTTGTCATTAACAAACTCTTTCAATTTCTTTTTCAACGCTGCTTTGCTGTCAGACATTTGATGTTAGCTGGTAAGCGACCAAAGATATTTGTGGCAGCCTAAAACACACCCTTCTGTGCAAAAGTTAGATTTATGCTTGAATAGTGTAGATAATCCTTTCTCCTAGTGCTGTAGCTATGTACACTGCTATTGCTTTTTAATTGGGTTGGGTTATTCAAATGTTCAAATGTTTGTAAAGCTTATGGGACTTAACTGCGAGGTCATCAGTCCCTAAACGTACAAACTACTTATGAACTAACTTATTCTAAAGACAGCACAAACATCCATGCACGAGGGGGGATTCGAACCCCCGGCGGGGAATGTCCTCGCGCATCGTAGCATAGCGCCTCAATGCGCTCGTCCACTCCGCCACGGCGGTTGGGTTATTAATAACTTATTTCATAAGATATATATATATATATATATATATATATATATATATATATATATATATATATATATAAAACAGTGTCTGCAATGGTCTTTGTGACCTTCAGAAATTATTATAATTACACGCTTTTGTGCGATGAATAGTTTTATGTTCAAAGATGAATAGGCATAGTAAGCTAGTTTACTTACATGTTTGCCACAAAATTGTGCAGTAACCCTAATAACATAAGTAGCCGAGCTCAGACGTTTCAGTAGATCGCTAGTGTGTTGCTTCCAATTAAATTTCTCGTCAACCCACACACCTAAAATCTTTGAATGTTCTACTTTAGCTACAGACTGTACAAAGTCTATTTTTGTTAATGGTGTCATACCACGTACAATATGGAACAGCAAATATATTGTGTTTTCTCGAAACTTAATAATAGTCGATTTGCATAGAATCACATAACAGTTTTCTGAAAGACATTATTTGCAATTTGGTCAGTTAATTCTTGTTTGTCGGGAGTGATTATTAGTATCATAAGCCAAGAGAACTAGCTTTGCACCATCGTGAATCTAGAACGGTAACTCATTATATATCATGAACAGCAAAGGACCCACGACCGAACACTGTGGGATCCCCATTCTTGATACCTCCCCAGTTTGAGGAATCGCTGAAGTTTGCAGTTTACCTGACCCACTTATTTCAATGTCACCGTTACAGCACCATATATTTGGTGTAACAAAAGCAGTTTTCAGGTTGCACGATCAACATATGTGATTTTTCTGTCTGGTTCATGTCCACTCATGTAGCAATTCGGTTCCAATTGTTCCAATTTGTACTCAAATATGAAATACAAGGAGCCATAACGATCTTTTTCATATACGGATGACTAATTCAAATTTTTACGTGGCACTTGAAAATGGCTAATACGAACAACATATTTGAGATGTACAAATTATTAATGACAGGCAAATGGGAGACGTAAAAATGCCACGAGCAACCATCTATGAACCATGTGTAGTTACATTTTTTTTAAATCCTGTGTAGATTCTATTAGTATCACCTGATTTAACTTTACTACATTTCATTATTCCTAATGTTAGCTTTCTTCTGGTTCAACCTATAATCTCATTCCAAAGACTTTCCTTACACGTCTCAGATATAATTTCAATGTCCTTAGCAGAACTCTGAGAACGTAAATTCAAATTTTCGATTTGGTTTCATTCACACCTTGTTGGACGTAGTAACAGGCCTACTACCTTCAGAATTTCGTATAGCATAGTCCAGTCAATACTATCAAAGGCTGTGGATATATTAAGAAAAACTACGCGCTCTTCCCTCAACCGATCATTAAGGTATGTACAAGACTAAATATTGCCTCACTAATTCCCTGCATTTCTCAAAAACAGTTTTCCATTTTTTTTTATTATTAATGCGTGTCATCATTTTGTAGCCTGTCTTGTTAAAAAGACAGCTGGGTAATATTAAAACCTGTCAGCACTACATGTTTTGAACTGGATTCATTACATGTTTCTTAACTCTGTGGTTGCTTCTCCAGTGTCAAATATCTTGTCCACCGACAGAAATAGTTCAGCAATGGCTGATTCTCCCAACAATATGTGCAAGGAATATATAGTGCAGGGGGGTCTTTTTTGCACTATGTATTTCAACATTTTGGGAAGATCTCAGAAATTCATCGGATCTTCACCCGCTTGCTCATCTCTTACCGTAAAATTGTCTTGACTTGTTCCCCAAAACTATAGCGGTTGAAAAACACATCAGTTTTCATTTTTTTCTTTACTTACTAGCAATACAAAAATTAATAAAATGTTCAAATGTTTGTTAAGCTTAAGGGAATTAACTACGGGGTCATCAGTTCCTAAACTTACAAACTACTTATGAACTACCTACAACTAAGGACGGCACAAATATCCATGCCCCAGGGGGGATTCGAACCCCCGACCGTACAAAAATTACAGTTGCCCTCATTTTCGTCTACGTTTGATTTTGACACGCTAGGCAGCAGCGATTATTGAACTAAGAAGGTATATCCAGTATCAGAAAACAGAGTTTTAGAAAAAAAAATCATGATACGCCGTAGAGTCTATACTTCCCTTCTCCATTACAAGTAACAGTTGGCGTCAAACAGGCCATGCTCGGTCATTTAGCGCACAAATGCCTAAAGATTCTTTGTTTTTGGATCGTTACATGTCGCTGAAACGGAGAACGTACAGCAGGTGTGCCTAATCATGATTTTGCTTTGATATTATACGTTGTAAACATTTGTGGACATATTCTGACTTGACGATATGTTGTTGTTGTGGTCTTCAGTCCGGAGGCTAGTTTGATGCAACTCTCCACAATACCCTATCCTGAGCAAGCCTCTTTAACTCCACATAAGAACGGCAACCTTCATTTCCTCATAAGAACGGTAAGCTATATTTATTTGAAATTGCTTATTATATTCATCTCTTGATCTCCCTCTGCAATTTTTACCCCACACACTTCCCTCCAATTCACGATTCCTGGATGTCTAAAAAAATGTTCAAATGTTTGTATAGTTTATGGGACTTAACGACGGGGTTATAAGACCCTAAACTTACATATTAATTGTGAACTAACTAATACTAAGGACGGCACAAATATCTATGCCCGAGGGGGGATTCGAACCCCCGACCGTAGTGGCCGCGCAGACCGTGACTGGAGCGCCTCAGTCCCCTCGGCGACCGCGGCCGGCGATGTCTAAGAATGTGTCCTACCAATCTATCCCTTCTTTTAGTCAAGGGATGCCAGAAATTCCTTTGCTCCCCAATTCTGTTCAGCACCTCTTCATTAGTTATGCGGTCCACCCATCTAATCTTCAGCATTCTTCTGTAATACCAAATTTCAAAAGCCTCCATCCTTTTCCTGTCCGCACTGTTTATCGTCCATGTTTCACTCCCGTACAAGGCAACACTTCACACAAATGCCTTCAGAAAGAACTTCCTTACGGTTAAATTAATATTCAACGTTAACAATTTGACATAGCCTAATATATATGTTATCTGTACATTTCTACAACAAGTATGTTCACTCAGTATTATATAATCGGGTTTGAATATATCAGAACTTGAATGGCGTCTGCATCTGACGCTGTAAGTAAATTTGTTGTGATATGACACCACTAATGGATATTGATCAACAGTCCTTTACAGAATTACTAAAACATCTTGTATTCTGTATTATCTCTTGAGTGCTTTTGTATTGTTCGTCCCATAAATCAAATTTAGTTTTCCTATATTCCCGTAGTATATCAACACGTTATTTTCAAGGAACATGTTAAACAGCTATGTCTTTTATAGAGGACCTACTTCATTTCAAAAGCAGGCAGTGCTTATTTGGATAATAATCTACCCTGGAATGAAGCTTCTAATGCGATGTTACTCAAATTTTATCGAGTTGTTAGATTATTCTACGATCAAGACTTTCTTTTTTTTTTCATCACTCATGTCACTGGGATTACTCAGGTAGTTGTTCCCAATAAGGTTCACATTTTTTTTTTTTTAAATCTAGGAATTCATGACATTTACCACAAATATAAGGTCGCTGTAGCTACATTCGAAAGACCATGTGTACTTGATAAACTGCATACTATTTCTAACGTTTACATCTCCAAAATATGTACTTTATTAAAATATCAACTATTATCGTCCATCTCTAATAAATCTTCAGCGGAGTTGTCTGAATGTGCACCTACATACTGTTGAGCCTTTTGTTCCCTTATACAGTGTCAGAATAGAATGCTTTGCTTCTGAATATTACACCCTTTAATACTGTAATTCGCCGAAAAGTTACCAACATTCGGAAAAAATTATGCCCCTCACATTTTTTTTTTTTTTTTTTTTCAAAATTTATTTACTCGATGATGTTGGTACAGCCACGCAACCTTTGTTTTCCAGGTTCGCAAAACATCCCTCCAGTTGATGACTTTTAATGGTGCTGTAGTTTGACTCAACAATGGAACGCGCGCTCGTTTGTGTGTGTGTGTGTGTGTGTGTGTGTGTGTGTGTGTGTGTGTGTGTGCTAGCGCGCTTAAGCGTCGGCCTTGTATTCAAGTCGTGACCACCCCCTTTATGGTGGCTTAAAAAAGTTTCATTGTATTTTGTGATTAATGAAATGCCACGATCGCAATATTACGTCTTTATTTATAACAGACGACCGGTTTCGATGTACATATATATCAATGTACTGTACATAGACATCATCTTCTGGTCTCTGAACTAAATTATAACATATTACATAAATGCATACTGTAGCCGGTTGGATAGAGGTGGGTCGTCACACATTAAAATATGCCGTTTGGTTGTCAGATATAAAACTCGTGTAGTCATATAAACACAAATAACCACCACCATATTGTACAGTTGTGAGTGACAACAAGCTACTAAGACGTAATATCAAGATCTTGGCATTTCATTATTCACAAAATACATTTATAATATCGCTACATGCCATGAGCAATTTATAAGTTTCATTGAGCCATTACCCAGAGTACAGGACCGCAATTGGATGGCGTGTATTTACAGGAACTCGTCAACAGGAGCTATTGGTGGGAACATACAATTATTGAAGTAGTAAGTATAGTTGATTGGTCCGCAATGAATCGGATGATTTGAGAACCTTAGTACTTGGCTACAGGTGATCTTTTTGAAGGTAATGTCGTATCGTAATTGTTTTATTATTCTGAATGGTACCACGAAACTTTCACCGGACAATTGAGCAAGGTAATAAATAAAGACTGCCAAGAATTCAATCATGTAATGGCTGCCAGCCTACAAGAATTACGCCCAGTTTCTGGAAAACTACATTTACCATCCCGTTAGCTATGGTCACGTTATAATTTAACATGCCAGATAACTTCCTTGGATTCTCCTAGCTGATTGCAACGATCGTTAGTTAACTATGAGGTAATTACCCCTTCTGTCGATGCTAATAGTACGTTTCAGCAGATCACAGAAACCACTTTTAACGAAATTCGCAATTACGAGAATTTTATAGATTATTACGGGAAAATCAAAGACTCGTCATACTTTGTATAGCTATCAATAGTTTTCTGTTTCTGTTTTGAAACGCAACAGGCGCCAGGCGAGAAAAAAAAAATTATTTCGTTTGAGGAAATCCATTTACCAACCTAGTTTTAGGAAGAAAAGCAGTATAGAAAATAAAAAGTCGGTTGGCTCCACTATTTTAGAAGAACGACACGCCTTGGAAGATGTCACAAAACTGTACTATTCCTACAAATGAGACAGGAGAGAGAACGGTAAGGCAGCTCAGAGAGCTGTATTCTGTTTTAAAAAGAAATGCCAGGACTAACAACAACGAAGACAGTAATAAAAATCACACGTATTATTTCTGTTGAATTCTTGAATAACAGAACGTCTTGATTGCAAATAATTTTTATTACAATGACGCGTTTCGCCCGGTTAGGGATATCTGACAAAGAAGAAAATAATGATACAGAACTTACAATATTTACATGACATTATTTGGAAATTTTTTAGGTACAAGCCAATCTGAAACTGTTTTAGGAAATTGTGATAATGTACGGTACTAATGTTTTATATACTCTGTGGTGGAGGGTGTTTAAATTAAAATGCAGTGATAGGGTATTTTAAAGAGACAATGTTACCGGATATTAATGGTTTACATATTATTGTCTTTGTAAGATATCCTATCGCTGCATTTTAATCTAAACACCCTCCACCACAGAGTATATAAAACATTAGTGGCGTACATTATTACAATATCTTAAACAGTTTCAGATTGGCTTGTAGCTAAAAAATTTCGAAATAATGCCTTGTAAATATTGTAAGTTCTGTATCAATTTTTTTTTTTTTTTTTTTTTTTTTTTTTTTTTTTTTTTTTTTGTCAGATATCTGAAGGTGCCCTAACCCGGCGAAACTCGTCATTGTAATAAAAATTATTTGCAATCAAGACGTTCTGTTATTCAAGAATTCAAATGAACACGGTTGCTGTATCACATTACGTAAGATTTCTATTATTTCTGTTGTCAAAATTATTTTTATGAATTTAAGTTCCCCCCTTCCCATTGTTCTGTGAATGTAACATTACTTTTTTACAATACAAACTGATCAATTTACGTCCACCTACCCACCTACCCGAGCCCCATGTGTTAATGAAAAACACTGATCACTTGAAACACTGACCGATCGTAATGGAATTGTATGGCTGAACACTTATTGCAAAGGGATGTAACTTTATGCTTAATTCAAAGGTTTATTATGAGAGCATGGATTTGTGATTCGGAATTTGGTATAAAATTTTACATCCAGATCGGAAATAGCGAGAGATAATGTTGGCAAGTGTTGCTCAGTGTCGAGATGTCACTTGACCAACGGCGAGGGAGATGCAGCTAACGCATATGTCACCCATTGCCAACGTTATCTCTCGCGACCGCCGAACGCGACACAAACCCGACATGTATTCCGCGTTTTTTCCCTTTTTAGTATCATCCCGGCAATGACGTCATTGGTCAGTTCTTTTTTAGTCTGAAACGCATATGAAACTCGTTCATATTATACAGATCAAATGGTTCTTTTTCCAACACGAAAAACCCGTCGAGGGCTTTCAACAGCGCCGAATACAGCTGTTTTCCTCTTCTGAATAAATGTCCGTAGCATCATAAGAAGAAGACGATGGTGACGACGACAACGAAAGAATTTTCAATCTTCAGCTTCAAAACTTCTAATATTTATATATATACATGTGGCGTCTGTTTCCGAAAAAACAGATGTCACTTCTGATACTGCAGTTGTTATTCTTTCATATTCACAGAATATATGACATCAACTGCGAATGGGCAAAGCTGAAAACGGTAACCAGCCGGAATTCGAACCCGGGTCGCCGGCCGCGGTGTCCGAGGGGACTGAGGCGCTCCAGACACGGTCTGCATGGCCGCTACGGTCGGGGTTTCGAATCCGCCCTCGGGCATGTATATTTGTGCCGTCCTTAGGATTCGCTAGTTCATAAATAGTTTGTACGTTTAGGGACTGATGACCCCGTAGTTAAGTCCCATAAGCTTTACAAACATTTGAACATTTGAACCCTGGTCTCCTGCTTTCTATTCTGTTGCGCTGACCAATTTGTATCTGATGGGAGGTGTGCTTAGGTAGCCCTTGCAGGTGCTGTGATCACTGTGTACCCATAAACGGTAAGGCCAAACTTTCAGGAAACATTCCTCACACACAAACAAAGAAAATATGTTATGTGGACATTTGTCCGGAAACGCTTAATTTCCATGTTAGAGCTCATTTTCTTAATTCTCTTCAAACCACATTAATTTTGGAATGGAAACACACAGCAACAGAACGTACCAGCGTGACTTCAAACACTTTGTTACAGGAAATGTTCAAAATGTTCTCCGTTAGCGAGGATACATGCATCCACCCTCCGTCGCATGGAATCCCTGATGCGCTGATGCAGCCCTTTAGAATGGCGTATTGTATCACAGCCGTCCACAATACATTTGTTACCGGGGTTGCGTAGACAAGAGTTTTCAAATGCCCACATAAATGAAAGTCAAGATGGTTGAGGTCAGGAGAGCTTGGAGGCCATGGAATTGGTCGGCCTCTACCGATCCATCGGTCACCGCGCCACGGCTGTTGCCCTGTGCTAATCCATACATCAAATGGGCATCTGCAACTCCGCATTTGTAAACATTGCACTGACTGCAAAACCACGTTCGTGATGAGCACCAACCAGTTGATGCTACGTACTGATGTGCTTGATGGTAGTACTGTAGAGCAATGAGTCGCATGTCAACACAAGCACTGAAGTTAACATTGCCTTCCTTCAATTGGGCCAACTGACGGTGAATCGAGGAAGTACAGCACATACTAACGAAACAATTGGGTATTTTGACAATTGTCTCCACGAATTATTTCAATTTACATTTTAAGACAAATAATAAAATGGGCTCTAACATGGAAATTAAGTGTTTCCGGACACATGTCCACGTAACATATTTTCTTTCTTTGTGTGTGGGGAATGTTTCTTGAAAGTTTGGCCGTACCTTTTGAAACACCCTTTATAATATGCCGGTTACGGGCAATGATCCTTTCGTTAGTGGGGAGGGGTAGGCAAAGTTTGGCGCCCTTACTCTTACCGGAATTAGTTTCATAACTATGAGTTTGAGTACTGTGGGCAGGATAAAGCTGGCAATTTGTATCTGACGGGAGGCGTGCTTAGGTAGTCCTTGCAGGTGCGGTGATCACTGTGTCCCCAGTGGTGTAGGGGTCAGCGCAACTGCCTAGAAAGCAGGAGACCCGCGTTTGAATCCCGGCTGGGTACCGTTTTCAGCTTTGCCCATTCGCAGTTGATGTCATACATTTTGTGAATATGAAACTTCTAAAATTGTGCGAAAATTACACGTAAACCAATTATAAAAACAAAAACAAATAACAATATTTGAATAACTTCTGGACTTGCGTTTGGAAGCCCAATAGCGCTACGTAGCAGATATAGTGGAAACTAATGTTAACGTGTAGGTAACCCCAGGGGAAAGCGCATTCATCTTTTCCGGACAGGTAACTACGGCTGTGGCGGTAACTATTGTCTCGGAAACCCATTTTGTACTTAACGTTCAGGTAACCCACAGATAACGCTAACGGAGCAGGTAGCTACTATTTCGGAATCCGGTCGTTAATCTCTTAGTGATTGTCGTTATAGATATTCCTTTCTCCCGCGCGCTATTACAGAACGGAACTGTAGAGATATGTGAGCGGTTCCATAAATCCTCTGCCATGCACTTCAATGTGAATTGCAGAGTAAATAAGTAGAAGTTCATGTACCTTGAAATCAAATTTGGAAGTGTTTTACTGATCACCAAAAAAAATATATGTGAATTTTAATAGACATGGGAAACAGGAACGCAGTGAAGAGGGGAAATCAACAGAGAGAGGTCGAGGAAATAGATGGGGGAGCGAAAGAGATGGGCGGAAAGAGATATGAAGGAGTAGATGCTCAGAGGTATGGCAGGGGGCAGGTGAACAGAGAGAGAGAGAGAGAGAGAGAGAGAGAGAGAGAGAGAGAGACATGGACAGGGAGTGAGAGAAAGAGAGGGGGGATTGGAGGAGAAGAGGACTGCGAGAGTATGCAATAAATAAATAGGCTATTCCATAATGTTTCGGGATTGCAGCCGGATTCCGTCGACTTCTTGCCACGATATTTCGGCTGACAACCGTTCAGCCATCTTCAGGTGAGTGCGTTCCAATGGAGATTGTTAGTTCCCTATATAGCCTATATAGCCTCGTGGCAAGAAGTCGACGGAATACGGCTGCATTCCCGAAACTTTATGGAATACTCCGTACGCCGGGAAAACTTCAAGAATCACAATAAATACGCTAAAAGGTAAAGCAGTGAACAATCCGAAGATTGGTTTGAACACCACACTGATTTACTAGGCATGGTCCTGTTTGGAGGTGGTTTGTCGTTGCCTTCCTCCGACCTTCGAACTGAGTGACCCAGCCAAGTTATAGGGGGACCTACAGTTTAACGTGGGTTCCGAACCACGGTGCTAGTTGAAAATAAAGTAGTTTGTAACACGCCTGTAAACCTTTGAAATACTTAGTTTTTCATCATCTGAAGGCGTTTTCACATTACATACTGTCGAAAAATTCAAGGAATGTAGTACCTGAGGAAAATATTAATTAATTTTTTGCACTTCCAGTTTTTATCTTTAATAATATTAGATTCATTTGTAAGACAACATTACTTAGCTCTGGATATCTTTTGAAATACAAAGTGCAGAAAATATTTGTTTTTACACATAAAAAAGAAACTAGGTTTCCACATTCACACCACCTCCCCTACCTAAATAATATTGTAATCATTGTTATTGATCAAAATAAATCTATAATAACAGGATGCGTTCCTGGGTGAAATGCACTACTATATTCCTGGCCATTAAAATTGCTACACCATGAAATGGCGTGTTACAGATTCGAAATTTAGCCGACAGGAAGAAGATGCTGTGATATGCAAATGATTAGCTTTTCAGAGCATTCACACAAGGTTGGCGCCGGTGGCAACACCTACAACATGCTGACATGAGGAAAGTTTCCAACCGATTTCCCATACACGAACAGCAGTTGACCGGCGTTTCCTGGTGAAACGTTGTTGTTGCGCCTTGTGTAAGGAGGAGAAATGCGTAGTATCACGGATTGTAGCCTATCGCGATTGCGGTTTATCGTATCGCGACATTTCTGCTCGCGTTGGTTACGATCCAATGACTGTTAGCGGAATATGGAATCGATAGGTTCAGGAGGGCAATACGGAACGCCGTGCTGGATCCCAACGGCCTAGTATCAGTAGCAGTCGATATGACAGGCATCTTATCCGCATGGTTGTAACGGATGGTGCAGCCACGTCTCGATCCCTGAGTCAACAGATGGAGACGTTTGAAAGACAACAACCATCTGCACGAACAGTTCGACGACATTTGCAGCAGCATGGACTATCAGCTCGGAGACCATGGCTGCGTTACCCTTAACGCTGCATCACAGACAGGAGCGCCTGGGATGGTGTACGCAACGACGAACCTGGATGCACGAATAACAAAACGTAATTTTTTCGGATTAACCCAGGTTCTGTTTATAGCATCATGATGTTCGCATCCGTGTTCGGCGACATCGCGGTGAACGCACATTGGAAGCGTGTATTCGTCATCGATCGCCATACTGTCTTATCACCCGGCGTGATGGTATGGTGTGCCATTGGTTACACGTCGTGGTCACCTCGCATCGACGGCAATTTGAACAGTTGCCGTTACATTTCAGATATGTACTGTTCCTGTACACGCCTTCCAAGCTCTGGTTGACTCAATGCCCAGGCGTATCACGGCGTTATTACGGCAGATGTGGTTGTTCTGGGTACTGATTTCTCAGGATCTATGCACCCAAATTGCGTGAGAATGTAATCACATGTCAGTTCTAGTATAATATATTTGTCCAATGATTACCCGTTTATCATCTGCATTTCTTCTTGGTGTAGCAATTTTAATGGCCTGTAGGGTATATAATAATGTGTACGGAGGAGGGTTCTTTTCAACAGACTTCCTGGCCTTTTGAGTGATAACCACAGAAGTTATGGAAGTTTGCTCATGTAGGGTCATGCAGCTACTGCTAGGCGCACGGTGGAAGGTACCTTGCAGTAATTTTCAACACCGTTTCACCTATCAGTGTCAAAGCTGCTGATATATGTAGCTTTTCGTAGGGGAAGGAGGGAGAGAGAGATGACGAAGAAAATGATCTCGAGAGGCAGGGTGTGAGAAGGTGCGCGTAGAGATACAGAGTACGAGATGGAGAGAAGTGAGAGGAAGAGATTGACAGTGGTTGGGGTCACGAAATAATGAACAGGTCAGAGAAGCGGGTGGAAAGAGATAGAGGGATTAACTGGTGAAAAGAGAAAGGAGAAGGAGTAGCAGAGAAACAGGGGGAGGTGACGAGACGGAGAGAGGGGTGGAAGAAAGGACGAGAGACGAGGAGGGGCGAAATGGACAGAGATAGAACAGGGACTAAAAACGGAACATTGGAATAAATAAATGTCCGGGCAACACCTGGTTCACAGCTGGTGAAAAATATAATGCAGCAGTATGCGCGGATAAGGAAGGAAGGAAAGGAAAAGAAAAACAAAGATATGAAGCTGTTGTAAGGTAAGAGACATCGGCCGTACTATTAAATGAATGGAACTCCTTCAACTTTTACGGAAATTTCGTTCCGCTATCAGTTTCGACCCTTCATTGAGCCACGTTGTAGTGTTCAATAGTTTTAACATTATGGTTATTTTTGAGAACATTACTGATTACAAGTGATCTTACAAGTAATTATTAATTCGCGTAACAACGCAGTTCTTTGAACTATTCGGTGATCTGTAGAATGGTTACTCTTTTGTACCATCCACCAATTTTATTTTTCAGTTTAAGACACAAGGTCATTTTAGTTAATGATTTCAGCTTTCATTGTAATTAATTTTAACCAAGTAAGTTTATATTTCTAATGTACCTTATAACTCTGACATATATTTCACTTTATCTGGCTCTTACAAGGAAAGTACTTGGGCTCGAACAAACACATATACACCAAAATCGTATGAGAGATAATGTAAAGATCCCTTATTGCAATAGTGACACTCCCACATCTGCAAAACTCTGCAGTCATCCGTTAGAGGCCTCTGCGTGTGTCATGCCGCATTGCACTTTGACCTGTCGGTTCGCCAGTAGGGACGGTGCAGTGTGCCTCTGAAGTTGCGTTTTGTGACGTTATTTGTGTGGTGAAGCGTCAGATGGGGCGGCGATTGATAATCAATCCTGCTAAAGTATTGCGATTGGTTGAGATAAAGATGCGAAGAACCATTCTTCGTGAAGATGGTATTAGTGTAGAAGATGAATCATTCGCATGCTTTCTCGTATCTGTTATGGTACAGAAATATGAGGATAAGTTAGATACTGTTGTAACACTAACACATAATGACGAAAATGACGAAGAACTCATTGCTAGCGGTAGCGCTATGGTAAGTGCGGGAAGAGGCGATGGAAGCAGTGGCAGTGAATACCAACAGTCTTTCGGGAAGAAGGTTAAAGTTGCAACTATCATCACGGCTTTTGATGACAATACGCTAGAGAACATGTACGACGATTATTACATAAGTTATAGTTCAGATCCACCCCCATGAACCACAGACATTGCCGAGGTGGGGTGGCTTGCGTGCCTCAACGATGCAGATAGCCGTACCGTAGGTGCAACCACAACGGAGGGGTATCTGTGGAGAGGCCAGACAAACGTGTGGTTCCTGAAGAGGGGCAGCAGCCTTTTCAGTAGTTACAGGGGCAACAGTCTGGATGATTGACTGAGCTGGCCTTGTAACAGCAGCTAATGTGGCTTTGCCACACGGTTACTGCGAACGGCTGAAAGCAAGGGGAAACTACAGCCGTTACTTTTCCCGAGGACATGCAGCTCTACTGTATGAAAATATAATGATGGCATCCTCTCGGGTAAAATATTCCGGAGGTAAAATAGTCCCCCATTCGGATCTCCGGTCGGGGACTACTCAGGAGGATGTGATCATCAGGAAAGACAATACTGGCATTCTACGGGTCGGAGCGTGGAATGTTAGATCCCTTAATCGAGTAGGAAAATTAGAAAATTTAAAAAGGGAAATGGATAGGTTGAAGTTAGATATAGTGGGGATTAGTGACGTTCGGTGGCAGGATGAACAGGATTTCTGGTCAGGTGAGTACAGGATTATAAATACAAAATCAGTTGGGGGTATCACAGGAGTAGGATTGATAATGAATAAGAAAATAGGAATGCGGGTAAACTACTATGAGCAGCACAGTGATCGCATTATCATTGTCAAGATAGATACGAAGCCAACACCGACAACAGTAGTACAGGTTTATATGCCAACTAGCTCTGCCGATGATGAGGAGATCGAAGAAATATATGAGGAGCTAAAGGAAATTATTCAGACAGTTAAGGGAGAGGAAAACTTAATTGTTACGGGAGACTGGAATTCGGTAGTAGGAAAAGGAAGAGAAGGAAAAATAGTAGGTGAATATGGACTGGGCAGAAGGAATGAAAGAGGAAGTCGCCTGGTAGAATTTTGCACGGAACATAATTTAATCATAACAAACACGTGGTTTAAGAATCACAAAAGAAGGTTGTATACGTGGAAGAGGCCAGGAGACACCGGAAGGTATCAGATAGATTTTATAATGGTAAAACATAGATTCCGGAACCAGGTTATAAACTGCAAGACATACCCAGGGGCAGATATAGACTCTGACCATAACTTGTTAGTCATGAACTGTAGGCTGAAACTGAAAAAACTGCAGAAAGGTAGGAAAATAAGGAGATGGGACCTAGATAAATTGAAGGAACGTGAAGTTCTTAAGAATTTCAGAGGGAGCTTCAGGCAACAATTGGCAGAAACAGGGGAAAATAAAACAGTTGAGGAGGAATGGGTAAAATTGAGAGATGAAATAGTGAAGGCAGCAGAGGACAAAATAGGTAGAAAGGCAAGACCTACAAAAAATCCTTGGATAACACCGGAAATACTAAATTTAATTGATGAAAGGAGAAAATATAAAAATGCTGTAAATGAAACAGGCAAAATGGAGTACAGACGACTAAAATATGAGATTGATAGGAAGTGCAAAATGGCTAAGCAGGGGTGGCTAGAAGCCAAATGCAAATCTATAGAAGAATGTACAAGTAGGGGAAAAGTAGATACCGCCTACAGGAAAATCAAAGAGACATTTGGGGACAAGAAAAGCAATTCTACGAATATCAAGAACTCAGATGGGAAACCAGTTCTCAGCAAAGAAGGGAAGGCTGAAAGGTGGAAAGAGTACATAGAGCAGCTCTACAAAGGAAATGAACTGAAAGACGATGTTGTAGGAAGGGAAGAGGAAGTAGATCAAGATGAAATAGGAGATATTATACTGAGAGATGAATTTGACAGAGCCCTGAAAGACCTAGGTCGGAACAAGGCCCCAGGAGTAGATGACATACCCTCAGAGCTACTAAAGTCTCTGGGAGAGCCAGCCATGACAAAACTATTTGAACTGGTGGGTAGGATGTATGAGACAGGCGAAATACCCTCAGACTTTAAGAAAAATGTAATAATCCCCATTCCAAAGAAATCAGGTGCAGACAGGTGTGAAAATTACAGAACCATCACTTTAATAAGTCATGGTTGCAAAATTTTAACACGAATTATCTACAGGAGAATGGAAAAGCTGGTAGAAGCTGACCTAGGGGAAGATCAGTTTGGATTCAGGAGGAACGTAGGAACCCGGGAGGCAATACTCACTTTACGTCTTATCTTAGAAGATAGATTAAGGAAAGGCAAACCTACATTTTTAGCCTTTGTAGATTTGGAGAAAGCGTTTGACAATGTTGACTGGACTACACTCTTTCAAATTCTGAAGTCAGCAGGGGTAAAATACAGGGAAAGGAGAGTTATCTACAACTTGTACAAAAGACAGACCGCAGTTATTAGACTCGAAGGGCATGAAAGGAAAGCATCAGTTGGGAAGGGAGTAAGACAGGGTTGTAGCCTTTCTCCGATGTTATTATACATTGAGCAGGCGGTGAAGGAAAGCAAGGAAAATTTTGGAATAGGGATTAAAGTTCAGGGGGAAGGAATAAAAACCTTGCGTTTTGCTGATGACATTGTAATTCTGTCAGAGACAGCAAACGACCTGGAAGAGCAGTTGAATGGAATGGACAGCGTGTTGAAGAGAGCATACAAAATGAACATTAACAAGAGCAAAACAAAAATAATGGAATGCGGTCTTAGAAAATCAGGCGATGCTGAAGGAATTAGATTAGGTAACGAAACAATGAAGGTGGTAGATGAGTTTTGTTACTTGGGTAGTAAAATAACATGCGATGGTCGCAGTACAGAGGATATAAAATGCAGAATGGCAATGGGAAGAAAAGCATTTTTGAAAAAGAGAAATTTGCTAACATCGAATATTAATTTAAGGGTAAGGAAGTCTTTTCTGAAGGCATTTGTGTGGAGTGTTGCCTTGTACAGGAGTGAAACATGGACGACAAGCAGAGCGGACAGGAAGAGAATAGAGGCTTTTGAAATGTGGTGTTACAGAAGAATGCTGAAGATTAGGTGGGTAGATCACATAACTAATGAAGAGGTACTGAACAGAATTGGCGAGAAAAGGAATTTTTGGCATACCCTAACTAAAAGAAGGGATCGCTTGGTAGGACACATTCATAGACATAGAGGAATCGTAAATTTAGCATTGGAGGGAAGTGTGTGGGGTAAAAATCGCAGAGGGAGGCCAAGAGACGCGTATAGTAAGCAGATTCAAGTGGATGTGGGTTGTCGTTCTTATGAGGAGATGAAAAGGCTTGCTCAGGATAGAGTAGGGTGGAGAGCTGCATCAAACCAGTCTCCGGACTGAAGACCATAACAACTACACATAGTTCAGATATCTGCATTACGTATGGCGTCTACAATTACATCTACAGTGCTATCTACAGCATGGTTGCAAAGTTTTGCATAAAAACGACACCCACCAGCACATTGAGGTATACGTAGAGATACTGTAACCAAACGTTCATACAGATATGTTTGTTCGAGCCCAAGTACTTTCTTTGTTAGTCTTAAGATAAGGGCCCTGAGAACCAAACACTTTATCAAAAAGGATATTATTACAGATGTAATATGTAGCGAACTGGTATTCATTTAAGTTCTGAAATAATGACAACAATATTTTAATGGTGATATAGTACCCCCATTTACAGTTTTTTCAAATTATAACAAAACCTATCACATGGTTTTTCCATATGCTAAATATGTCTTTTTTTATGCCCAAATATAATGTGCTTTTCAATCCTTTTACATTTTTGGACCTGATTAACCATTCTATATAATAATTCAGTTTGTTGCATATTGAAATATATTGTCGTATAACTTCCATTAGAACTTATACCCGATTGGCCAACATTTAAATTAGAGGGTGGAGCTTACAGTACTTAAAGGATGACTGCACCTACTGCTACAGCAGTCAAAATTAAAGCTTTTAGCAGCTCTAGCTGAAAACAACCGGTGGACAACGTTACGGGTATATTTCATTGCTAATTTTAAATACTCACTTTAGAAATAATTATTATTCTGGTTTTACAATGTCAGTACATTTTTCCAGCACATATATCAGATTACATGAAGTCACTAATTACTTTTCCCCACTCTTCTCGGTCCTCAGGAATGTTGTTCTTCCGCATTGCTGACTCAACGTCCTGCCTCCATGAGGCAGGTGGTCGTTCGAGTATGCATTTGGGGAGCCTTTCTTATCCCATTCTTCTGACGTGTCCATACCATTTTAGATGTTTGTGTTCGATGAATTCAATAATTGAGTTTTTACATTTCATTTTTTCTCTGGTTACTTCATTTCTTATTCTTTCTCTTCTTGATATTCTTGATTAACGTCTCCAGAAATCCTTTTCTGTACCTAATAATTTTGGTTTCAGTTGCCATTTTGTTGTCCACACTTCTCAACCATATGTAATAATGCTCCGACCTATTGTTTTATATATTCTTATTTTGTTATCTATAGTTATGTGTTTGTCCCATAGAATTCCATACAACAAAGAAATTGTCGCTTTTCCTGCATTTATTCTTGATCTAATTTCTTTTTCCCGTTTCCCATCATTTGTAATTTTCACTCCTAAATATTTATATTCCTCTGTAGTTGTTATTGTTCCAATCCCTTCTTCTAATATTAAGTCTTCATTTATTCCACCAATTACAATGTATATCGTTTTATTCATGTTGAGGTTTAGACCTGTTTTTTTATATTCCTGAATCAGCTTCCTGGTCATATATTCTATGTCCTCATAGTCTTGGGCTATAATCTGTTGGTCATCTGCAAATTGCAATGAATATATTGTTCTGTCATTTATTGGTATTCCCAAAGTTTGACATTGTTTCCTCCAATTCTGTAAGGTTACCTCTGTATATATTTTATACAATGTAGGTGACATGCTACATCCTTGACGTAATCCTTTTGTGACTTGGAATCCAGATGACAGAAATTTACCAATATTTATTTTTGAAATAAAATTTTTATATAAATGTTGAATTGCTTTTAATATAGTTGGGTTACTATCCTAGGCTTTTTCTATATCTACGAATACCAAATTTATAGAAATAATGTATCCCTCTAATATTATATATTACATTTTTGGCCTGATGATGGTCATGTAAGTGACCAAAACTGGTTACCAGGGAAATAAAAGAAATTGCCATCTACAGTGCTTTATTACATGAATTAACATTATGGGATGTGCTGTTCAGGAGAAAGCATATCGCTCGAAGCTGTAACATTGGAATAGCAAATAAGTAAAATAAAGATTCCGGAAGCCGTCAAATTACGCAAAACCCTTCAGTGTCCACCATGAAAATTCTCTCTTCTTACAGGCTAGAAAAAAAAAACAAGGTTATCGTATTCCGGGACACATGACATCATCTGCGATTGGACAAAGCTGAAAATATGTACCCAGCCGGGATTCGAACCCGGGCTGACCACTACACCACTGGGGACACAGTGATCACCGCACCTGCAAGGACTACCTAAGCACGCCTCCCGTCAGATACAAATTCCCAGCTTCACCCTGCCCACAGCACTCAAACTCATAGTTATGAAACTAATTCCCGTAAGTGTAAGGGCCCAAAACTACAGACGCCACATGTTTATATATAATATGCCGGTGACGGGCAATGATCCTTTCATTAGTGGGGATGGGTGGTTAAGTTTGTGGCCCTTACTCTTACGGAAATTAGTTTCTAAAACTACGAGTTTGAGTACTGTGGGCAGGGTAAAGCTGGGAATTTGTGTCTGACGGGAGGCGTGCTTAGGTAGTCCTTGCAGGTGCGGTGATCACTGTGTCCCCAGTGGTGTAGCGGTCATGGCCACTGCCTAGAAAGACCCGGATTCGAATCCCGGCTGGGTGCACATTTTCAGCTTAGCCCACGCGCAGTTGATGTCATATACTCTGTGAATATGAAAGAATAACAACTGCAGGATCAGGAGTTCTTTCGGAACAGACTCCACACGTATACAAAGCTATCGGTTAAAGATCAGCTGTTGATTGACTGTCTGGAAACTTAACTAGCCTGTAAAGGGTAACTCTATAGGCTACTAGCTTAAGCCCGCGGCTCCGCTCGCGTGTTTGATGATTATAGATAAGCTATCTTTCAGTAGTGTGCTATGAGACTGGTATTGAAGGATGAAATACAATACCTTCTTTAGAAACAAACATTTTACATTTTTAATCAACATTCAAATAAAGAAAATATGAAGTACTTAATGATCTATATCTATAAATGTGAATGCTGTTCACCGTATGTTAACCCGAGGCATGTTGTCTGAATGTGATCAATTAAAAGTAGAAGTACTGTTGTAATATGTGTAAAGTAACTAAATGCGCATTTATCTACGAAATTTAAATAACAATTAAATTAATGTAATTACTTTCACTCATTTTTGAGGAACTGTAGCTGATAAAGCGGAACTGAAAAATATTCCTATTAGACGTGTATGCTTCTTACCGTTTATTAGAAAAGTAAGTAGTGTAGATCAAATCACACTTAAAATGCACTCGTTTCGAAGAATCCAATCTCGAAATTCAACAATACAATCACAGATTGCTCACTTGATATAATGCACGAAACGTCAAATCGATTTTTTTTTTTAAAAAGAGATGTATTAAAAGAAATTTCTTTTTTACTGCTTTATTTATTTATTCTTATATTTCCTTATTCGTATGCTTATCCTTACAGAGAAAGAGCTGAAGACATTATAGCACACATAGACTAAAGATATGGTCTGTGGCATCACGTTTCGCTGTATGTAACGTCCTTGCTATAGAGTAGCAAACGTCATCGCTGGCCTTCAATCCGAATTTTTCTTATAATTTGACGACTTTCAATCACCATATCTTCCACCCCCTTATAGCTATCGGCATGGAACTGCTATAGTGTACAATGGGAGACTTCGGACAACAATTACACACAGACCATTCGTTTGCGTTCTGCAGTTTTCGCTGCAGAGCGGAATATTAACACACGTAGAATTTTATATACACCGATAACTTTCCATCCCAATTTACTCCACCTTTTTATCCTTATCAACCCTCAAGCAACAATGCAACCAAAACCATTTTCAAAGAGTAAATATAATTTTCAAAGAGTAGTTATTGTTCCGCATGTCGCGTTATATTCTTCAGATTACTAAATATCTGTCAGATCGCTATAAAACCGTGCCTAAAACCTTCCTCAGGTCTAAATTAGTAACTGTACAAATATTTAAGTCTCTGCGTCTTGTCGTTCGGACATGATAAGGGTACACCGAACAGACCTTGACATTAATATAGATAAATAGCTATCCGATCGTCATAAAACTGAGCCTAAAGCCTTCCCCGGGTAGACATTAGTAACTGTACAAATTTTTAGCTCTTTATGTCTTGTGGTTCAGACGTGATAAACGTACACCGAACAGACATTCACATTTATAGATATAGATGACGGTGACGGGTAATGATCCTTTCGTTAGTGGGGAGGGGTGGTTAAGTTTGTGGCCCTTACTCTTACGGAAATTAATTTCTGAAACTACGAGTTTAAGTACTGTGGACAGGGTAGAGCTAGCAATTTGTGTCTGACAGGTGCGGTGAACACTGTGTCCCCACTGGTGTAGTGGTCAGCGCAACTGCCTAGAAAGCAGTAGACTCGGATTCGAATCCCGGCTGGGTAAACATTTTCAGCTTTGCCCACGCGCAGTTGATGTCATATATTCTGTGAATATGAAACAAGAACAAGGATCAGAAGTGACGTCTGTTCTTTCGGAACAGACTCTACACGTATATAAGGCTACGGTTGGAGATTAGCTGTTGAGTGACTGTCTGGAAACTTAAATAGCCTGGAAAGGACAACTCTATAGGCTGTTAAAAGTTCTTAACTTCGCAGGTAATGGCGTAGAAAGCTATTTTGCGTTAAGAGCCTTTCCAAGACTGGAGAATGCCATATATTCTGGAACATGCGAATAAACGGCTGTGTTTAAAGATTAGCGGAAGTTATACGGAGAGTAATGTGTTTGTTTACGATTTGCAGAACGCGCTGTTGGTTAAGTGACAGGTGCTAAGCATTACGTTTCCCTGGCCACTCGGGTATCAGTGGCTACGAACGTGCCGACAGATTAGCCAGGATGGGGGCATTTATTGGACCGGAACCTGTCCTGACAATCACCAAGGCAATGATCAAATTCGAACTACGTGACTGGCTCAGAAGACTGCACGTAGAATATTGGACCAAAGTCCATCAACAAAAACATGGCAAGGTAATGATGCCAAAGCCATGTTTTAAAAGAAGCTCTGCAATCCTGGGACTGAACAGGAGAGAGATTAACTCATGGCTGGATTGCTGACAGGCCATGGGAATTTCAAAAAACACCTGCATACAATGGGAATAACAGAAGAGGATCCTAAATGTAGGATCTGTGATGACGGTGATGAAACTGCATCACATCTAATCTTCGAATGCATTGCATTGGAGGGTAAAAGTCACAGAACATTTGGGACAACCAGACCCGAAGAAATTGTGTCTAATAAAGAACTGGTAAAGGGACTCCTTGCACTGTTGAAGGGCATTGGTTGGCTTTACTAGATACACAGGGAGCGATACCGCACAATAAACTTGGTTTCGGTGCGGGCAGTGGCGGGTTGCACCAAGACTGTTTTGGCTTCCCTGATAAAATCAAATCAAATCAAGCATTACGTTTCACCTTACCGCAGAGTTATATGTTCCTGGGTACGATTTCCGAACCAGCGTGTACGCGTAAAAGGATCTGGACATGAACGGGCTGCATGCTCATACCTTGCTTACGGTGCACATTACTCTACAATGCGGAGGAAGTTGTGATTTTGTACCAACACTGAATGACATTAACCGAAGCTGTAACGGGAAATTATTGAAGTACCTGTTATAGTTTAAGAATTACAATATTTTGCCTAATAAATGCTTTATATAATACACGTTCGCATTCTGGAACCATTTTCTGGTGCATCGTCTGTCTAATAGCATGTAGACTGTGGCAGGCTGCTATCGCAGGAACACATGATGCCTGTTTGTAGTTTTGAGGAAATAGAAAACCCCTTATTACACTTCATTACAATGTGTGTAAAAATTACCGACAAAATTACATACAGAATTACAAACATAGTTTATTTATGCAATGTATTAGGCATAGGTACGTCCAGAAAGTAAGTTCCGTTAAGTTACATAAAACAAAAGTGTACAGATACAGAAAAAATATTTATTGTACAAAAATCTACAACTGTTAAACTACTTTTCTACCTAGCTGCCGAAATTTTGTAGGCACTTATCATAGCGTGGCACAAGTTTCTGTATGCCTTCTTCATAGGTTGCCGCCTGTGTATTCAGCCATGTGGTAGCATGTTCTTTCAGCTCATCATCGTTGAAGTGTTGACAGGACAAATTTTAGATGTAAGAAGAGGATTTCCATCAAAAATCGGTGTTTGTTTCCACGATATTGCCCGACCTCATGTGGCGAATGTGGCCAAACAAATCTTACGGGAATTTCACTGGGACGTGTTTGATCATCATCCGTACAGCCCGGGCCTCGTTCCTAGCCACTTTCACCTCTTCTTACACCTAAAAATCTGTCCTTAGTGGTCTACATTTCAACGATGATGACGAGCTGAAGGAACATGCTACCACATGGCTCAATACACAGGCGGCAACCTTCTATGAAGAAGGCATACAGAAACTTGTGCCACGCTATGACAAGTGCCTACAAAATTTCGGCAGATATGTAGAAAAGTAGTTTAACAGTTGTACATTTTTGTACAATAAATATTTTTTCTGTACCTGTACCCGTTTGTTTTATATAACCAAACGGAACTTACTTTCTGGACGTACCTCGTACAAAGATACTGTTCCATTCTTTAATTGGGAAAAATTTAGTGAATATAGCTAAATCGATTATCAAGATATATGTACGTAATGATCTGAAAATGTAGTTTCCAGAAAGAGAAAAGAATGTTCACAGTACTGCCTCTGTTACAACATTGCAGTGGCACACTCTTGCTGGCCTGCTGCTTCCTTATCCTCTGCAGACTTTTTCAGGAGTCTTTTCCTTACTCTGGACTCTTTAGTCGTGGCTTCCGAAGGCCTTTCAGCTCCAACGATCTATGGCAGTCAGAGCAGCCATCATATTGTTTCCTGCTTGGATGCCTTTTATCCTGCTCATTACACTATCACTGAAAAATATAACAGCATCTATCACATCTATTTTGAGTACTGTCCATCCAATAAGCACTGTTGTCGGTACTCGTTGCTACACGCAGCTGTTGAAACTCTCATTACGATTTGTGTAGACCATGTTGACATTTGATAAGCAATATTTTTTTCTCTCTCTCTCTCTGTCCATCTCGTCCAACCAACGCCTATGAAAACTTACTTATCTCGGTAACATTCATGGTCACCGCCGAAACGGTGTCGCAATCTGCTCTAACGTTCTCAACGCCATGTTTCGTACCAAATTTTGTATACACAGTATTCGCAAGTGTGCAAAAATACATCAAGCTCAGAATAAAACTGTAGATTTCTATAAAGTACTAGCTGAAAACCCGGCTTTGCCCGGGATTTTATTGATTTATTCCTGCCATTTATCAGTTATATATTCATTTGTATAAGTGCTGTATGTCTGTAAAATCTCTTGTGAATACAACTTGTAGTGAAAGAGTAACAGATTAAAACTTGGTGCTTTGATGGGGCAGTTTTCCATGAACGTTACTGTTTATGCGCTCATATCTCATGATCTACGTGTCGTACTATGATACGATTTAGAACGTACACTCAACTATAAGTGTGTATACTATCTGTAAAATTTTCTGTAATGACGGTGATGAAACTGCATCACATATAATCTTCGAATGCATTGCATTGGAGAGTAAAAGGCACAGAACATTTGGGACAACCAGACCCGAAGAAATTGTGTCTAATAAAGAACTAGTAAAGGGACTCCTTGCACTGTTGAAGGGCATTGGTTGGCTTTACTGGATATACAGGGAGCGTTACCGCGCAATAAAGTTAGTTTCGGTACGGTAAGTGGCGGGTTGGACCAAGACTGTTTTGGCTTCCCTGCAAAAATCAAATCAAATCAATCTGTAAAATTTACTGCGGCTAAAATTTGTAGTGTAGAAATTATAAATTGTTACGTCATACCGAATGCCGTAGTTTTATTCCATGAACAGCGGAACTTTATTGTTTATGTGCTCATATCTCATGAACTACGTGTCTTACTGTGATACAATTTAGAAGGTACATTGAACTATATATTTGTATACTGCCTGTAAAATTTCCTGTCGCTACAATTTATAGTGTTCAAATTATAAATTGTAACGTCATACCGAGAGCCGTAGTTTTACTCCATAAACAGCGGAAAAGTAGTAAGCGAGGAACTTTTCTCCTTTCATCATTTTACTATGGTTGCCAGCGAGAAAAAAGTTTAATAAAGATTTGAAATTATGTTTAAAATTTGTTGCAAGTCGTTAAGTACTGTCATTCTCATACAGTGTATTTTTCGAAAGTCTCGCCGCATTATATGGCATTTTTTGCGATTTCTATTGGTTATGACTGGTCATGACGTAATATCTTTTGAACCACGTGGCCTATGTGATTCTTAACCATTCATCAATTGTTACCTCACGGTAAGGAATGTGTGTACCAAATTTGGTTGAAATCGGTGCAATGGTTTAGGAGAAAATAAGCAGCATTGTCGCAAAATGAAGCAGTTTTTCGCTCATCTCATTGTTTATGAGGTCATATCTCGTGAACTATATATCGTATGTGATTCTTACACTTACGGCGACCGTCCTCATGGATTGAAGCTTACGTGTACAAAATTTCATGAAGATTGGAACAAAACTGTAGATTTGTCTGCAACACGTACAAACATACGGACACTCTGCTTTATGTATTAGACAAAGGGGCACTCTTCTTTATAGTTAGCGAGTAACGAGGCTTTACTCCGATTGCTAGGGTTATTCCTTAAATTACGTTTAACAAAAAATGTAAATACAGTAATGGGTTTAGATCCATAATTAAGGAGCTACAACAGAGTTCCGAAACATGCCACGTTTTATGGAACGCTACGTTTGTCTTCACAGGAGACACGATCAGTAGGCAAGTGAAGCGAGTGGTACGTTTGCATAACAACCAAGTTGTTGATACTGCAGTGACTGTTTACTGCTATTGTCAATCTTGTGATGTAACAGACTTCCTAAAACCGTGTTTGTGGATATATCTATATACACTCTTCACTTTGGCGTTTATGATGCTGTTTCATCATTCAGTCAGGACAATATAACAAAGTGCAAACTTCTGCATAAGTTGGGGCTCTGTGTAGGATTACGAACTGCCGCAGCTATACTTTGTTTAGACAAGGAACGGCTCAGGTCTTCAGATAATGCCATAAAAGTATATTCAAAGATGGCTATACAGCATAGGGCAGCCACAAGAGGAAACTGTTGGACAATTCTGATTATACAAGCAATGGAGCAGGAATGCACTGAAGTAAAAACCTTGAAGCTAATTTAGTTTTTTTGCGTATAAGGTACATTTTCTCAGGGCCTGTTTATAGTATAAAGATAAAATTATCTGTAATTGTTCCTTAAGACCTTTTAATATCTGAATTAAAAGATATGTGGAATTATTTTCTATTAATGGATGTGTATTTTAAAATACTTGTTAAAATGTGTAACTTTTTTTAACACTTACAAAAAAATTTAATTAGCGTTTTAGGCAAAATATTCTCAGGTATTGTTGAAAGCAGAATGCGAGTATTAATTGAGGACAAGTTAGATGAAAATCAGTGTGGGTTTAGGCCTCTTAGAGGCTGTCAGGACCAGATCTTTAGCCTGCGGCAAGTAATGGAAAAGTGCTATGAGTGGAACAGGGAATTGTATCTATGTTTCATAGATCTGGAAAAGGCTTATGACCGTGTTCCTAGGAGGAAGCTACTGTCAGTTCTTCAAGATTATGGTATAGGAGGCAAACTTCTGCGGGCAATTAAAGGGCTTTACGTAGACTGTCTGGCGGCCGCGGTGGCCGAGGGGACTGAGGCGCTCCAGTCACGGTCTGCACGGCCACTACGGTCGGGGGTTCGAATCCCCCCTCGGGCATGGATATTTGTGCCGTCCTTAGTTGTAAGTAGTTCATAAGTAGTTTGTAATTTCAGGGACTGATGACCCCGTATTTAAGTCCCATAGACTCTACAAACATTTGAACATTTTTTTGTAGACTGTCAGACAGCAGTTAGAGTAGATGGCAAATTAAGCTCATGGTTCAGAGTAGTTACAGGGGAAAGACAAGGCTGTAACCAGTCACCACTGTTGTTCATACTATTCATGGATCATATGTTGAAAACAGTAGACTGGCAGGGCGGGATTAAAATAGGTGAAAACAAAATAAGCAGTCTCGCATATGCGGATGACTTAGTTGTAATGGCCGATTCAATTGAAAGGTTGCAAACTAATATTTCAGAACTCGATCGGAGGTGCAAGGATTATGATATGAAGATCAGCATTTCCAAGACGAAAGTAATGTCTGTGGGAAAGAGATTCAAAAAGATTGAGTGCCAAATAGGAGGAACAAAGTTAGAACAGGTAGACAGTTTCAAGTACCTGGGATGTATTTTCTCACAGAATGGCAACATAGCAAAAGAACTGGAATCGAGGTGCAGCAAAGCTAATGCAGTGAGTGCTCAGCTAAGATCTACTCTCTTCTGCAAGAAGGAAGTAAGTACCAAGACTAAGTTAGCAGTGCACCGCTCTATATTTCGACCAACTTTGTTGTATGGGAGTGAAAGTTGGGTGGATACAGGTTACCTTATTCATAAGGTAGAGGTTACAAATATGAAAGTAGCAAGAATGATTGCATGTACTAATGGATGGGAACAATGGCAGGAGGGTGTCCATAATGAGGAAATCAAAGAAAAACTGGGAATGAACACCATATATGAAGCAGTTAGAGCGAACAGACTGAGATGGTGGGGTCATGTTACACGCATGGGAGAAGCAAGGTTACCTAAGAGACTCATGAGCTCGGCAGCGGAGGGTAAGAGGAGTCGAGGTATACCAAGAAGAAAGTACTTGGATTCAGTGAAGAATGATTTTGAAGTAAAAGGCATAACATCAGACGAGGCATCAATGTTAGCATTGAATAGGGGATCATGGAGGAATTTTATTAGAGGTACTATGCTCCAGACTGAACGCTGAAAGGCATAATCAGTCTCTAATGATGATGATGATGATTACAAAAAATAAATTATCTGAAAAACTATTCCAAAATTATCAATTCAGCATAAAAGCAGAAAATATGTCTGTGTGAGAGTTCTGAAAAGCTAATCATTTGTATATCACAGCATCTTCTTCCTGTCGGTTAAATGTCGCGTCTGTAGCACGTCATCTTCGTGGTGTAGCAATTTTAATGGCCAGGAGTGTTGAACTCCTTATCGACCACGTTTCACTTCTGTACAATGCTACACTCCAAACAAATGTCTGCAGAAAGGACTTCCTAACTTTCTTCTCTATAACGAACGAGAGAGGAGGAAGAGGTAGACATATAGGTGAGGGAGGGGAGGAGAGGATAAGGGCCGGGAGAAAGGGATGAATAGAGAGAATGCAGAGTAGTGAAGTGACAGAGAGTGCAGGGAAGGAATCACAGGGGGATGCATAGGTGGATAAAGGGAAGGGAAGGAAGAGGACCAGGAGGAGCAGTCGGAAATATATAGAGGGGGGGGGGGGGGGGGGGTAGGAGAAGAACAAAAGAGGGAGGACAGAAAAAGGATGGACGGAAAACAGAGAGGAGACTGGATAAATACCCGGGTAACGCCTTGTGGGAACGCTAGCATGTCTTCACAGCATTCGAATATTTTGCTCTAGTTCTAATGTGAAACGTGGCTTCTTCGCATTATTCAAGGTTAACGGGAAGTGCCCTCTGTATTTTGATGAGTCAGTATGTAACAAAATATGTGGCGTAAGTGACCGTATCTTAAATTGTTTTCACTGGTAATCTGTGTATATAAAGCAGAGTGTCCGTGTGTTTGTGCTTACGTCTTGCATACAAATCTACAGTTTTGTTCCAATCTTTATTAAATTTTCCACACATGAGCTTCTGTCCAAGAGGACGGTCGCCGTAACTGTAAGGATCACGCGCTAAATAAATTTCGCGAGATATGATGTCATAAACAATGAGATACGCGAAAAACTGCTGCATTACGCGACAATGTTGCACATTTCCTCATAAACCACTGGAACGATTTCAACCAAATTTGGTAAAATTTTCCTTACACGAGATAGCAATTGCTTTAGGGGTAAGAACCACGTACGAGACACGGTTCAGGAGATCCAACGTATATGCAATAGGAGTTGCATGAAACTGGCACATAATGCGACGAAACTTTATAAATACACTAGATGAGAATGTCACTACTTATCAGTATTGCCAGGTGGCAGAGAGTGAAAATACCTACAGTCTCACAAAATTGTACCTACGTTTTCCCTACTTTCTACCTACTACCTCATCAATACCCCTACATCAGGGTCGTAGCCAGGATTTGGGTCTGGGAGGGGCTGAATCCAGGAGTCCGGCCAGCAGAGGTTAACCAATTGATTAATGTGACATGTTACTATTTTGAAAAACTTTAAAATTAATATTTGGAAACATGATTCACTTGCTAGATACGTTTTTCTAGTGACTGATCGTTACTGATTCATGGAGTCAAGTGTAGATTATGCCGCGAATTCCAAGTGGTCTGTTACAAGAGGATTACTGATTTATCGATCGGACAAGGGTACATCAAGAACCTGTCAACCATAGAGAGGAACAGCATTAATAAGTTTCTCCAAATAGGCCTGCTGTTAAACGAGGATAACTGGTTTATTGACCAGACGTGGATACATCGAGACACTATCGACCATAGAGTAGGAACAGCAGTAATGATTTAGTTTACAGTCAGCACAAAAAAGGAAGCCCGTCACTCTACATAATTCGATTTTCGAAGAGAAATGCTATGTCGACAACGAATTGTTCATTATAACGTTGGCTGTCGCAAATGTTTTAGCGTTTTCTTGTCAGCATCTTCTCATTTACAAGTACTAACTAGTATATCGTCCATACGTAAATAAATTAATCTTAGGTAATAAAACGTATTTCGTTCATGGAAACAATTAATTTTTCTTGTGCTGACATTTTCTACCACTATTTCCAACCAACTCTCCATTCCACTAATATGCATTGAAATCATCATATTTCGTATCAATTTTAATGTGTCTGAAACAAAGTTTTCAAATTAATATTTTTTAACTATGAACTATGCCGTCTAAAATATCATAGGCTACTTCAAACTTTGCCACAATTGGTTGGCTTCATTCCCGCGTAGTGACAACCGTTCTGTTGCCAACATTACCCGCTAGGCCTGTGTCGGCGATTGTAAAATTTTACCAAAGTACCTACACATTGGGGGCTTTTGGATGAAAATTCCCTACATGATTTTAATGCTTAAAAGTACTTACATGTAGGGAAAATTCCCTACGTCTGGCAACACTGCTCCTTAGTAACTTGCAACAAACTTTATCGAACCTTTTTTAAGCTGACAACCACATCAAAATAACGAAAGGAAAAAAAGTTTCCCGCTTACTAGTTTTCCGTTGTTCATGGAGCAAAACTACGGCTTTCGGTATAAAGCTACAGTTAATAATTTCCACACCACAAATTGTAGTCGCAGGAAATTTAACAGATAGTATAAACACATATAGCTGAATATACTTTCGAAATTGTATCAGGTACGACACGTAGTACATTTGATATAAAATATACGTTCATTACTTCGCAGTTTGCGATAATTTCCGACTTTAGCTGCTCTTCTTCACTTGATCTATCATTTTGTAACATATGTGCCCGAATGACCGAGTGTTTAAGGCGAACGCTCGCGAAAAGCGGAGACCCGGGTTCGAGTCCCGTGCCGGCACAAATTTTCATGTGTTACAAAATGATAGACCAACTGAAGAAGAGCAGCGAAAGTCGGAAATTATCGCAAATTGCGAAGTAATCAATGTATATTTAACATTTATAGCTGCGGACTATCAGCAACGTCAGTTCTAGAACAGACGTATCATGGTACATTTGATATAAGGTCATACTCGGTAACGTTTATGGAAAACTGCCCCATCACGCCTCAGGTTTTAATCTATTACTTCTTTACAACTAACTATGTTCGCAACGGAATTTACCGACTTACAACTCTTATACAAATGAATATATAACTGACAAATTATACAATTTTACAGCATATAATTCAATAAATATGAGGTCATATATTCTGCGATAGGGAAAACCTTTGACAGCATGCACCACTAAGACACTCCTCTATCTCAGTCACTTTAAGGAAATTATTAGAGCTGAGCGCTCTCGTAAACTTCGAGCAAACTTTGAACTGTGAATCGCACATGAATGCATATGAAAGCTATAGACTCCTATAGAGATACAAATAAAAGAAGAGAATGAAAAAGTGTACATCCATTATTTCCTAACGATCTGGCTTCAAGAGACTGCAGTTTCCAGTGGAGCTGCACTTTCTATCACGATTAATAAAGCACGAGGCAATCTATTCTATGTCACTTGCTCAGGGGTGGCCTCACCAAAGAAATTATTCATATTAAATCGTGGACAAGTCACAATAAACATTGCTTATTGTATAGTTGTGAATTAAATGAATATTTGAATATGACATAACATTTGTATTTTGATAACTACCTTTCTTTGTTTGGATACTGTACTCAAAACTTTGTGCATTATGCATGACAGCCTTATTTCTTATATTTCTGATAAGTATACGATTAATAATGGAAAATGTCCTCAGAGATGATAAATTATTTTTCAAAAGAGATAGATTGGCTGGCCAGTGCATCCAATGTATCCTCCCACTACCACATACTCCAGCCACACCACAGGAAAAACCTACCCTATTCAAGGCAGGGCCACATGTGAGACAACGCACGTCATATATCAACAGACATGTGTCCACTGTGCAGCCTTCTATGTTGGTATGACTACTAACAAATGGGCTGAGCGGATGAATGGGAACAGGCGGACTGTTCGCCTGGGGGACACCCAATATCCTGTGGCAGAACATGCCCTCCAGCATAACTCCAGGGACCTGGGCACGTGTTACATTACACCAGAGCTACGGAGGTGGGAACTTGCTCTCCAACATATCCTCTCCTCCCGCCACCCCCGTGGCCTAAATCTACGCTAACCCCTCCCCTTCCTCCATCCTCAGCTCACCTATTCATTATCCCTTCCTTACCTCTCTCTCTCTCTCTCTCTTTCTCTCTCTCTCACTCTCTCTGCGTGTGTGTGTCCATCTTTCCCTGTTAATCAAAATGTTCAAATGTTTGTTAAGCTTATGGGACTTAACTACGGGGTCATCAGTCCCTAAACTTACAAACTACTTATGAACTGCTTACAAACTAGGACGGCACAAATATCCATGCCCGAGGGGGGATTCGAACCCCCGACCGTAGTGGCCGTGTTGACCGTGACTGGAGCGCCTCAGTCACCTCGGCCACCGCGGCCGGCCCCTGTTAATCAAAAACGTTTTAGATTCCCCCCCCCCCCTCCTACACCCCTCAGCATCATTCAGTTCACTCATCTACTGTTTTCTTTACTGCTTGATCTTTCCTCTTTGGTTATATATTTCCTCTCTGGCTTGGCTCAGTACTAATATGCAGTATCTCTGACTACCACATTTCTCAAACACCATCCTCATGACCTAGGAAGTGAATTACCTTTCCCTTCCGTTACCATTCTTTTTTTCTTCTCTTCTCTCCCACCTGAAGAAGGAACTGTGTTCCGAAAGCTTGTCCTTTTTCGTCCTTTCTCTCTCTCTCTCTCTCTTTTTTTTCTTCATTTGTGTCACTGTCGACGGTACAGCACCAAGATAAGTACTGGCCAGCCAATCTATCTCCTCTGATAAGTATAGCATGCCATTAGACAAAAAAAAACAGATGTACAGAGAGAGAGAGAGAGAGAGAGAGAGAGAGAGAGGATAGGAGAAGTACTAACTCACGGTTTGAATAAATAAATAAGAACGTGGGCAACGCCGGGTTTTCAGGTACTGCAGTATAAACTCTCTGAGATAAAATCCATATCTGTAGCAGTCCTAGTTTCAGAGAAAAGTGGGTCTTACAGTCGGATAGACAGACAGACAGACAGACAAACGGACAATGAAACGATCGACTGCGGTGCCAGACCGCGGAAACCGATACGCCGATCAGGCATCGCCGCAGAAAAAGTTTGCAGCGATCTGCGTTTTTATCTAAGCTAACTGATGCAGGCCTAGTCTGAGAAGAAGCGAGTGCGAAAGTAAACGAACGTAAATGCTAAGAGAGAAACAGGGCGATTCAAAATGAATGCCGCAAGTCTGTAAGACCTGGCGGTGGGGCAGGCTGGTCCAGAGAGAACGGGAACAACTGCTACAGCCCCTAAGGCTTTTATTTATTTTTTGGAAATGGATGAAAGGTTTGTTACTTTTAACGAGTATATTTATAATTCGCACAAGTTCTACATCTATATCTACACGTACATGGGATATTCTGCAAATCACATTTAAGTAGCTGGTAGAGGGTTCATCGAACCACCTTTATACTATTTATCTCCCATTCCATTCTCGAATTAGCGCGCGGGAAGAAAGAACACCTGAATCTCTCCGTTCGAGCTCTGATTTCTCGTATTTTATTCTGATGATCATTTATACCTATGTAAGTGGGAGTCGACAATATATTTTCGCATTCGGAGGAGAATTTTGGCGATTGGAGTTTCGTAAGTAGCCCACGCCGCAGCGATAAGCGCCGTTGTTGTAATGATTCCCATCCCAGATCCTGTATCGTTTCCGTAACGTTGTCTCCCCTGTATCGTGACAATACGAAACGAGCTGCCCTTCTTTGGACTCGATGTCCTCCGAAAGACCCACCTGATAAGGATCGCACACTGGGCAGCAATACTCCATAAAAGGACGGACAAACGTAGTGTATGCAATTTCTTTAGTAGTTCTGTTGCATCTTTTAAGGGTTCTGCCAATAAAACGCAGTCTCTGTTTCGCCTTTCTCACGACATTATCTACGTGTTCTTTCCAGTTTAAGCCTGAAGTAATAGTAATTCTTAGGCATTTTGTGGAGTTTACGGACTTCACTTTTGATTGATTTATCTTGTAAACAAAGTTTAACGGTTTTCTTTTTGTACTCATGTGGCCGACTTCACACTTCTTATTATTTAGACAATTGCTAATTTTTACACCATAGTGATATCTTATTCACATCGTTCTGCAGTTGGTTTTGATCAACAGGTGATTTTACTAGACGGTAAATGACGGCGTCATCTGCAAACAACCTTATTTATGCAAATAAGGAACAGCAGAGGACCAATAACACTACCCTGTGGAACACCCGATATCACCTCTGTTTTATAAATTAATCAAATTCAGCAACCAGTTGCTTCTAATTTGTTTATTTTAGACGACCGGTTTCGGACGCATAAGTGCCCTTCTTCTGGTCTATTTTAGTATTGTTGCTTAATGAATGTAGCTACATGCTATTAGGAGAATTGAGTGTTGATTCTCCTAAGGAGAATCAACACTCAATTCTCATAATAGGATGTAGCTACAAACCAGGTGCTGGTAATTTGTTTATTTTAGTCGACTGGTTTCGGACGCTTAAGTGCCCTAGTGTTGATTCTCCTTAGGAGAATCAACACTCAATTCTCCTAATAGCATGTAGCTACATTCATTAAGCAACAATACTAAAATAGACCAGAAGAAGGGCACTCAAGCGTCCGAAACCGGTCGTCTAAAATAAACAAATTACAAGCAACTGGTTGCTGAATTTTATTAATTTTATAACCTGAACAGTTGCTGAAATGTATAAAGTACTTCATCTCTGTTTCAGTCGATGCCTTACCATCGATTACTACAAAATGTGTCCTCTCTGACAGGAAATCCCCTATCCAGTTGCAAATTTGGATCGAAATACCATGTTGTTGTTGTTATGGTCTTCGGTCCGGAGACTGGTTTGATGCAGCTCTCCACCCTACTCTATCCTGAGCAAGCCAGTGGCCGAGGGGACTGAGGCGCTCCAGTCACGGTCTGCACGGCCACTACGGTCGGGGCTTCGAATCCCCCCCTCGGGCATGGATATTTGTGCCGTCCTTAGGATTAGCTAGTTCATAAGTAGTTTGTAAGTTTAGGGACTGATGACCCCGTACTTAAGTCCCATAAGTTTAACAAACATTTGAACATTTTTTTGAACAAGCCTTTTCGTCTCCTCATAAGAACGACAACCCAGTTTTAGTCGATGCCTTACCATCGATTACTACAAACTGTGTCCTCTCTGACAGGAAGTCCCCTATCCAGTTGCAAATTTTGGTCGAAATACCATGTTGTTGTTGTTATGGTCTTCAGTCCGGAGACTGGTTTGATGCAGCTCTCCACCCTACTCTATCGTGAGCAAGCCTTTTCATCTTCTCATAAGAACGACAACCCACATCCACTTGAATCTGCTTACTATACGCGTCTCTTGGTCTCCCTCTGCGATTTTTACCCCACACACTTCCCTCCAATGCTGAATTTACGATTCCTCGATGTCTAAGAATGTGTCCTACCAAAAGATCCCTTCTTTTAGTTAGGGTATGCCAAAAATTCCTTTTCTCACCAATTCTGTTCAGTACCTCTTCATTAGTTTTGCGATCTACCCACCTAATCTTCAGCATTCTTCTGTAGCACCACATTTCAAAAGCCTCTATCCTCTTCCTGTCCGCACTGCTTATCGTCCATGTTTCACTCCCGTACAGGGCAACATTCCACAAAAATGCCTCCAGTAAAGACTTGCTTAAACTTAAATTAATATTCGATGTTAGCAAATTTCTCTTTTCAAAATTGCTTTTCTTCCCATTGACATTCTGCATTTTATATCCTCTGTACTGCGATAATCGCATGTTATTTTACTATCCAAGTAACAAAACTCATCTACCTCCTTCATTGTTTCGTTACCTAATCTAATTCCTTCAGCATCACCTGATTTTCTAAGACCGCATTCCATTATTTTTGTTTTGCTCTTGTTAATGTTCATTTTATACGCTCTCTTCAACACACTGTCCATTCCATTCAACTGCTCTTCCAGGTCCTTTGCTGTCTCTGACAGAATTACAATGTCATCAGCAAAACGCAATGTTTTGATTTCTTCCCCCTGAACTTTAATCCCTATTCCAAATTTTTCCTTGCTTTCCTTCACCGCCTGCTCGATGTACAAATTGAATAGCATCGGAGAAAGGCTACAACCCTGTCTTACTCCCTTTCCCAACTGATGCTTCCCTTTCATGCCCTTCGAGTCTAATAACTGCGGTCTGGCTTTTGTACAAGTTGTAAATAACTCTCCTTTCCCTGTATTTTACCCCTGCTGACTTCAGAATTTGAAAGAGTGTATTCCAGTCAACATTGTCAAAAGCTTTCTCCAAATCTACAAAAGCTAAAAATGTAGGTTTACCATTCCTTAATCTATCTTCTAAGATAAGACGTAAAGTGAGTATTGCCTCCCGGGTTCCTACGTCATTCCTGAATCCAAACCGATCTTCCCCGAGGTCAGCTTCTACCAGCTTTTCCATTCTCCTGTAGATAATTCGTGTTAATGCGCTATAATGGTGTATATTGCGTTATATACCATAACCACGCAATTTATAACATTATTAACATAATTATTGAACTTAAACAAATTTTGAACTACGTTTGGTTGTGTTGCCATCTCCCATAGCAGCTGTTAAAATTAACTATAGGAGTTTATTCCCATAGCTCATAAAGATAATAGCGGAAACTGTTCGTTGAAACGTGAGACTGCGCTCCCTGTCGGGCGTTCGAATCCCCCCTCGAGGATGGGTGTTTGTGTCGTTTTTAGTATAAGCTAGTTCATAAGTAGTTTGTAAGTTTAGGGACTGATCACCCCGTAGTCCCGTAAGCTCTACAAACATTTGAACATTTCTAGTTTAACGTATCAAAAGACTACATTAGTCAACGTGCTCCACCCTCTGGGTCAACTTACTCCCACACAGATGCAAATTGGCCCACTTGACATATGTCTAGTAATTAATTTTCACTATATTTTCAAGCTTAATAATTACTGTCCAAATTCACTCATATCTCTCTAAAATTTTCATTAATTTCATAAACTAAATCTGTAAAATAAGTTGATGTAATATATAAAAAATCGCACTGACGTGTTTTACGGCCCACTTTGGATTAGTAGTTTTATAAGTTTTTGCAAACATTTTGGACCAAAATAATAATCTAAATAATAAAAATTAATTAACACGTGTTTCTGAAACTATTATAGGGAAAAAAAATAGGTTGTGACGGGTTCCGAACCACAGACCTTCATCGTCATAGTCTAACACCTTGCCTACTACTCTACGGCTATCAATCAGAACATGAGTCCTTTAATCTCATACTATTGATGGCCGTTGTTAACTGATGCTAATATGGCATTTGTAGACACTAGCTTATTACTTATCTTACGAAGAACGATGTATTTTTGTTAATTCTTCAGTGCGCCATTGCTTTGAAATGACAACGTGTAAGTTACAATAAGAAAATCATCAAATACGCGCAAGATGGCGTATACCAGAGAGAGTTTTGCGCGAGGAATGCCACGTGACATCTCCTAACGGCTGGGTTTCGTTAATTTAATGGAGGGTCTCAAATCTCCGTTATTTTTGCAAATATGTCTGAAACGATACGAGATATGAAAAAAACATAAGTGAGCTAAGTTATGGAGAATTTTCGCCTCTACCAATTAGGTTATTCAATTTTTGTGTCAGATGAATAGTTAAGCCGTTATTTTCATTTAAATTTCGAGCTGTCAAAAGAAGATTGCAAAGGTCCACTTTTAGTGTTACTACCGTAACCTAAAGTGGGCCAATACCGTTATCGTTCCTCGGTCTCCCATACCCACGTAAAACTTGATTAGTAAGCGCACTTTACAATCACTCGAAATCTGTCGCTATATTTTAGAAACATCCTACATATCTATGTGCAGGGTGTAACTAACCCAAGCGCAGGCGTTTTCTTTAACGTTACAGGATCAGGCGCTCGGTGTATTATATACACATTGATAATAAGTGGCGCTATATTGCTGTTGCGTTATCATTTATACCTGCTGTCCTATCTGTTGTACGTCTCACATCCCTAGTGTCTTTGTCATCAAATCTAGTACACCTGAGAAGGAACAGAAATCTTTTTTAACTCATGCAGGATCTCAAAAAAGTCATTCCAGTTCCATCATCTGATCAACGTTCTAATGCATTTGTATAGTTACCACCTTTGACGCTAATCAAATAAAGAATGCCTAATATTGCACAAATATCATTTCGACCTGTCAATTCAGCATCCCTGTTTCTAGATTAATTCTATTCATGCCTTTTTCTGTGAATGTATACACTTGTAAAATGCAAACTTTTATCCATCGGATCAATACTGACGCTTTTCTGGAACGATTCAATGTCATCTACAATACTTCGTGCTGTTAGTTTAGGGCATGGACAGATATATATATATATATATATATATATATATATATATATATATATATATATATATATATATATATATATATTATTTTTTTTTTTTTTTTTTTTTTTTTTTTTTTTTTTTTTTTTTTTTTTTTTTTGCTGATACACGGGATGTCTTTTTCTGCATGTCAGTTTTCATCCATTTCATTTGTTTATCCCTACCAATAAACACATCGTTTTCAATATCAAAGGAAGGTAAACTTCCACCACACTCAATTTCAAAGTCACTATCATGATCACTCGGTAATATTACATCCTCTTCTCCATCAGGAAACAATCTCCACAGTCATCGTCTTCTGCAACCACCTATAAAAGAGTCTGCTCTAATTCCTCGTCTGTGAAGCATTTTTGGCCCTAAAATTAGAAACACGAACTATGAACAAGAGCTAATGTAATACATTAACAGATGTCTCGTAAATAAATGCCTTTTTCCCATGGCGCCCTGTGTAAACGTACAACAGATAACGTACCTACACAGTTTGATATAGCAGGCACGTGGTGTATAAAGTACACTGATACTGCAGTTCCAGGAATGACCTATTGTTACCCCTAACCTGTTGATGCTACAAACGCTCTGACACAACTAAACTTAAGCTAAACAATGAGTAGAAAGGTACCAACAATTACATGACTATAACGCATGGCGTTTTTACAGTGGTGGCCAACAGATGACACTTGTGTATAGAATACACCAGCGCTAAACCAGGGCTAAATAAGTAAAAATGTTCCGGGAGTTCGATGAAATATCTGAAAACAACCAGCACTTGTCCTGTAAACATATGGTTCATTTGTTGTAGGCACGATGGCTAAGTTCAGAAACCGTGACTGTGCGCAACAATATCTAAATATTCCTATTTCTACTACCAGTCACTTAATTTGTTACTGTTTAATCTAACGTAGCACAACGCGTTTCGAGTATGTTTTGGTCATCATCAGGCGTTTTTTATACATACGGATGCGTTTGTATTATTTGTAATTTACGTGTTGTACTATGTTAGACTAAAGAGTAACAAATAAAGTGACTGGTAGCTCAAAATGTTCAAATGTTTGTTAAGCTTATGGGACTTAACTACGGGGTCATCAGTCCCTAAACTTACAAACTACTTATGAACTAGCTAATACTAAGGACGGCACAAATATCCATGCCCGAGGGGGAATTCGAACCCCCGACCATAGTGGCCGTGCATACCGTGACTGGCTCGCCGCAGACCGCTCTGCCACTGATTGCAGAAATAGGAATATTTATTTACGGTTTATTTGTTTTCGTTATTATGTTACAGCCATTTGTCGTAGAGTACATAACACACACCACTCAGTTATGCCGTTTTTGTGTTGTTGTTGTTGTGGTCCTCAGTCCACAGACTGGTTTGATGCAGCTCTCCACACTACCCTGTCCGGTGCAAGTCTTTTCATCTGACAATACGTTCGGCAACCTACATCCTTTTGAATCTGCTTACTGTATTCGTCCGTCGGTCTCCCTCTACGATTTTTACCCCACACGCTTCCTTCTAATGTTAAGTTGCCAATTCTTTGATGTCTCAGAATGTGTCCAACCAATCTATCCCTTCTCTTTGTCAGGATATGCCAGAAACTCCTATTCTCCCCGATTCGGTTAAGCACCTCTTCATTATTCACGTGATTTACCCACCTAATCTTCATCATTCGTCTGTAGCACCCCATTTCAAAAGCTGCTATAATCTTTTGGTCTGAACTCCTTATTGTCCACGTTTCAATGTCATCCAATGCTTCACTCCAGAACAACGCTTTCAGAAAGGACTTCCTAACATTTAAATTAATATTGAATGTTAACAAGTTTCGCTACTTTAGAAACGCTTTTCTCCCCATAGCCATTCTGCATTTTATATCTTCTTTACTTCAGCCATCAGAAGTTATCTTGCTACCCAAATAACAAAATTGATCTACTACTTTTATTGTCTCATTACCTAATCTAATTCTCTCAGAATCATCTGATTTTCTGACATTACATTACATTACCTTCGTGTTATTGTTGTTAATGTTCATCTTATATCTACCTTTCAAGACACTATCCATTCCATTCAATTGCTCTTCCAGATGTCACCGGCAAACCGCAAACTTTTTTTATCTTCTTCCTGCACTTACATCTCCAAATTTCTCCTTCCATTTCTTCACTGCCTGCTCAATGAACAGATTGAACAACATTGGGGAAAGGCTACAACCCTGTTTTACTGCCTTCCCAACCGCTGCGTACCTTTCTTGCCCTTCGCTTCTAATAACTGCTGTCTGGTTTTTGTATAGGTTGAATATAACTGTCGGCTTCCTATATTTTACCCCTGCTACATTCAGTTATTGTCAAAAGCTTTGTGTTGATACAGTGTAATTTAGGTGCTCAAAATGGCTGCCACGAGCTGTAATGTAACAGCCTGTGGGAAGCTTCAATGAATGTGTCACTCGTCCTCATATTCCAGGCGTCTGCTGACTTCCATGCTCTGTGCGCTGACGTAGCAACTGCACGTTCTGAATAGGTGTGGCGTACACAATGGGGACGAGTGAGGCACTCGGTGACGCGGTGCATAGACGCCTGCATTTCAACTTGAGGTAGTCATCTTGAGCAACTTCTGTAGAGGAGTATAAATCACACTAGCAACACCAATGACCAGCCTGCATAGTGAAGAGGTCTGCGTAGTGTAGTGGCCGTGTGTATATGCTGTGCGTGCGTGTGTGAGTGTGTGTGTTTTTTTTTATCTGTTGCTTGTGTTAGTGCAGAGCTTTCCAAACTGGGGTGCCGCGTACGAGTATCAAGGGTGTCGCGAGAAAAACAAATTTAGACTCTAAAAAAATAAAATAAAATAAAATAAAAACTTATCATAAAATAACACAAAATATCCTTCTCTTCATACTACCCTGAAGACTGGCCTGCAGCTAATCATCCTTCTCTTCATTCAGTGCACCACAGATGACGTATTAAAGGAATGATCGGTGCACATTAATTGCGTGCTCAGCCGCTAGGCGGCAGCTCTGCTTCAGCAGCAGTAGACACTCAGTGTTCGTTCAAGCAGCTGCCAGTTGCCAGATTCCAGCAAACTGCGCATGCGCAGAGCTGCTACTGACACTCCATAGCAGTTCTTCCTATGCACAGTTTGCTGGAACTGGCAGCTGCTTCAACGAACCTTCACTGTAGTCTGCTTTCCTTCTAAAAAAGCTACATCTGTGCGTTTTTTACTGGATTTATCAAGGCCACGTCACCCTCGATAGCGTTTCTTACAATTAAATGTCAATCAATGACACAGTGGATGTAAAAGCTGTTACAGATTGTAAAAGCAGTCACAATTGTCGACTGACTAAAGCTATTCAGTAGCGATGTTTAGTATGGAGTATGGCCGGGTGATTAACGGAGAGTACTATTGTAAATGCAGTGATCGTTGGTTCGAACCCTGGTATGCGGTGTGAGTTAGGCATTGTGGTCTGCGGTGTTACTCTGTTGTACATCTCCGTAGTTCCTAATGTTTCCTTTTCTTGCGATGAGTGTTCGTAATTGCTGCAGTCAGGATCGACATTAAACATGTCAATGCGTACGAGGATTTCAGATTCGTTTACAAACTACCTTTAAGCGATACTTTATTCCCCTCCCCCTTCCCCCGCTAGAACCATGTAAATTTCAACATACGTATTTATATAGTGAAAGGGTGTCGTGCGAAACTGTAAGCTATAAAAGGGTGTCGCCATGAGGGATACTGATAATTTGCGATACGCGAGGCCGTTTCGCGTCGGGGGTTCGAATCCCCCCCTCGGACATGGATGTTTGTGCTGTCTTTAGTATAAGCTAGTTCATAAGTAGTTTGTAAGTTTAGGAACTGGTGACCCCGCAGTTAACTCCCATGAGCTTAACAAACATTTGAGTACATTTAATAATTTGCGTATGACAGGAGATTTGCTTGAGAAGTAGGGGCTGTGTTGGTGATCACTGTGTCCCGGTGGTGTAGAGGTAAGCGCGACTGCTTAGTAAGCACGAGACCGTAGGTAAAAATTTTCAGACCTCCCCATTGATTTATCCCTGTGTTCAATAATAGCTCATTTGTTAAACTAGTTGTAAACCCGGCGTTGCCACCTCTCTCTGCACCCACTTCTTTCTCTCGCATCTATCTGTCTTTTCCACATTTCCTTCTCTGGCCAAAGTTTTTTGCAAGGTACCCTCTGTCATGTACCATACAAACATCTATGTACCCAGTGACCTTCCTCTTAGTTTAAAGGTCATGTGTGACAAAATTCACCAAGATCGGAGCAAAACTACGCATTTTGTCAAACTCCGTAAGTTAAATACCCTCCACCATGCACCGAACTAAATTTTATAAAGACAGTGACAGTCCTCTTGTTTTTAAGGTCACGTCTGCAAAATTTCATCAATATCAGAACAAAACTATAGAATTGTACGCAATAAAAACACAGGGTCACAGGTCACATTGAAAAACCCACTTCGTTGTTCTCAAATTTTCCAGTTTTAATTCATACAACTGAAAAACAAAAATAAAAAAACAACAACAAAAAAGGAAAAAAGGAAAGATCTGTGAAATCGGTCGAGCCGTCCTCGAGTTATAGCGCGACAATGTATTTAGGGATCCATTTTCATATTTTCAGGTTGAAAGGTACCGTCCCAAATGCACCGTATGAAAATTTAGGTAGACGATGACCTTCCTCTGGTTTTGAAGGTCAAGCGTGCAAAATTTCGTGAATATCGAAATGAAACTGTAGATTTCGTCAGTCTCTAGGCAAAGTATGCCGCCATGCATCTTAATTTTGTCCTATCCCAAAATACTTTCTTAACTGACGTCTTCTAGTTATAAACTACATACCGACAAAAATTACAGCTTCATAGGTGCAGTAGTTTTAGAGATTTCCTGTTTAGTCAGTGAGTGAGTGACCTTTTGCTTTCACATATAATAGAGATATCTCCTGAACGATGTGTCCTACAAATAGAGTGGAATATTAGGAAACTGCTTGCGAAATGTGTTGTAAATGCCGATCATAGTAAAGACATAGTAAATTACAACCTCATGCTTATTAGGGCCAATTTTCGTGCATTTCACTGTCTTTTACGTCATAGCACCTGAACTATATGTCGTAATACGGCACATCAAGTGGTGTGTAAATGTCTGAAAAATACGACGCGAAAAGAGGTAGTAGGAAAGATGTAACAAATCAAAACGTCATGCGTAATGAGGCGATTTTTAATGAACCTAATTGTTTATGACTCAATATCTCATGAACTGTGTATCGTACTATGATAAAAATTCGAACGTACGTTCACTGGTATGCGTGTATACTGTTTGTAGCATTCCTCACGAATACAATTAACAGTATACGAGTAATAAATTGTAATGACATGCCAAATGCCGTAATTTTACTGCATGACGCAGAAAAAGTAGTAAGCGACAAACCTTTTTTTTCCCTTTCATCATTTTGTCGGGGCTGTCAGCGAGAAAAAGTTTCCTAAACATTTGATATTACCTTCAAAGTTTGTTGCAAGTCGCTAAGAGCTCTCCTTCTCAAACAGTGGACTCATGAAGTCACACTATCACGTGCCGCAAGACGGGGAAGTTTTCATTGTTTATGACTCATATCTCATGAATTATCCGCTCTATCGAAAAAACCTGTCTTAGCTGAAGTCTTATACCTATAAACTACATTCCTGCCAATTTTCAGTGAAGTAGTTTTCGAGATTTCGTGTTTAGTCAGTCAGTGCGAAATACAACTAGCTCTTCACTCACACGAAATGATGAGTGCTATCGACAAAGGATCTCAAATTGATTCCGTATTTCTTAATTTCCAGAAGGCCATTGACACGGTACCTTACAAACAGTTTTTAATCAAATTGCTAGGTTATGGTATATCGCCACAAATTTGCGAGTGGATATGGGATTTCCTGCTAGAGATGACACAGTTTGTAGTAATCTATGGTAAGGCATCGACTAAAACAGTGATGATATCGGGCGTTCCACAGGGTAGTGTTATTGATTCTCTGTTGTTTATTATTTACATAAACGATTTAGGGGAAAATCTAAGTATCTCTCTTAGGTTGTTTGCAGATGACGCCGTCGTTTATAGTCTATTAAAATCATCTGAAGATGAAGATATAAATATGATGGTGTAAAAATTGGCAATTGACTCTAAATAATGAGAAGTGTGCAGTCGTCCACATGAGTACGAAAAGAAATCCGTTAAACTTTGTTTACAAGATAAATCAACCAAATGTGAAGGCCGTAAACTCCACAAAATACCTAGGAATTACTATTACTTCAGACTTAAACTGGAAACAACACGTAGATAATGTCGTGGGAAAGGCGAACCAGAGGCAGCGTTTTATTGGCAGAACTACAAGAGACTGCATACACAACGCTTGTACGTCTTTTTTGGAATATTGCTACCCAGTGTGGGATCCTTATCAGCTAGGTTTCACGGAGGACATCGAAAGAGTCCAAAGAAGGGCAGCTCGATTTGTATTGTGACGATACAGGGGAGACAGCGTTACGGAAATGATACAGAATCTGGGATGGGAATCATTACATCAACGGCGTTTATCGCTGCGGCGTGGGCTACTTACGAAACTCCAATCGCCAACATTCTCCTTCGAATGCGGAAATATATTGTTGAATCCCTCTTATATAGGTAGAAATGATCATCAGAATAAAATACGAGGAATCAGAGCTCGAACGGAGAGATTCAGGTGTTCTTTCTTCCCGCGCGCTGTTAGAGAATGGAATGGGAGATGAATAGTAGACTTGCGCATAATAGTTCGCGATCGGGAGAGCCCACTTTTGTCCGCGGCTCTGCCGCGAACTAGTTCATTCTTTTAGTTCGCCCGCTCCCAGTGACGGCTGAGCGGCGTGGTCTGCGCATGCAGATGGAGGGAGAAGTTCCCCCACCTAGCTGCTTCATGCGCTTGCTGCTTGAGCCGCTAACGATATCACGCATACCAAAAGAAACAGTTTGTGGATAATTTCTCGCGTTGAAGTTTAGAGTTATCTCTATATCTTGTCATTACGGAATTTATTAGTCAGATATTGCAGAGTGCAGAATACTTCAAAGCAGAAATTTTGTAGCACAGAATCACGTAATCTAGCAGGCAGACGCTAACCTCGAAACGGCTCTCATCAGCAGAAGGCAAACACGTGATTTTTAATTCTGCTGCGCGTCCTCTCGCCATTGCCCGTCGGTCTTCGGAAAAGAATTCAACGAACTAAGAAGGAGATACGTTTGGCATAATAGTTCGCGACCGATAACGCATATTTTAGTTCGCGACAGATTGCGCATATTTTAGTTCGCGAGCGATCGCGCATATCTTAGTTCGCGACGGGTAGCTCACCTTTTAGTTCGCAGCTCGGCCGCGAAGTAGGTCGCTCTTTTCGGCTTTTGTTACTGCTACTAAAAGAGCTCTTTCTTTTGTTATGACAACTTTTTTTATATAGTAATCAGTGTTGCCAAAGCGTGTGCTATTACCCGTATTTTTGGGCAATTAGACATCAAATACTTAAGCAAATAAACCAGTTATTTACACGAATGGGTGATACAGTGATATTCAACTACTGTGCATACTGAGTACTTGTAGTATTTTATTTTTAAAATGGATTTCTTTATTCATTTAATAGATCATTGGGAACATCGCGTCCTCTCGCTGTTCCCCGTCAGTCTTCGGAAAAGGAGCGGACGAACTAAGAGGCGAGGGATCTGCGTACTAGTTCGCGAAGTTCACCTGTGGGAGCGCTCTTCCGGACTAGTTCGTACGCGAACTACACAAGACTAATGAATAGTATAAACGTTGTTCTATGAACCCTCTGCCAGGCACTTAAATGTGATTTTCGGAGTATCACATGTGGAAGTGAGTGAGTGTCCTTTAGCTTTTATGTAGATAGAGTCTTCTTCACTCCGGCTGTGGGGACAGAGTTTGACGCCGTTGGTGTCAGGCGTGATACCTCGTCTCCCAGTGGCCAGCCGCGACTCAGGCGGTGTCTGACGCCCCAGTTGGACCACCCAGTCTTGCACGCCTGTTTAGAGTCAGCCTTCAGGCCGTCTGTGGGCTGCGGCAGCTGGGACCCTTGAACTGGCCGTCGCTTCCGATTTCTCTCCACTTCACTTACCTTCATGCCCAGTTTTGCTCCATCGCTACTCGAGCCTTGTAATCGTTACCTGCCATTGAGCGCCTGGTAACGCCACCGTACTGTTTTTTTATGTTTACGTTTGTTCTACTTGTTGTCTTAACTAGTGTTCTACTTCTCGGCAACAAATGGTGTTTGACACTGACGAATGGAGTGTGGGTTCTGAGCGTCTGATAAGCGCAGAAAACCAATTCTTCAATCCGGAAGACTTTCTTCGCAAACAGCTTCATATCATTATATAAATACGCTAACACGAAAATTGTGGTACAGATTATTAATTTATTCGTACAAGAAGGCCAATGAAAGTTACATAACTAGAAAGACTGTTTGTCGTAGATTTCACGAATATAAATATTATGTGTGCATTTAGCCATTAAAAGTGATGAAAGGAAGTAAAAATTTTCCTATTTACAGCTTGGATCAAGTTCTACATTCTCCTACAATCAGCTCACTGATCGACTATTCGCTTCGACCAAAGACGCTGTAATGCAGCACATCTGCAGTATTAAAAAAAGTGAATATCGAAACATGGAGTGCTCTCAACCCACTTTCTTGTGCCGTTCAAATGCTTCATTGTCGCAGTGATTAAGAGTGGTTAAAGGAAATGGATGTTGTCATATGAATGTCGATATAAAGAATGATGCGACGGTAGAGGCATCTAGCGGTTCTCGGGTGGAACTACGAAGTCGAGAAAGCCGATATAAATGATGATGCGCCGGGAGAGGCATGTAGCGGTGCACGGGTGGAACTACGAAGTCGACATGTTGTCAGCTCTGAAATTCTGAATATCGCAGTATCGAAATAACATCATTTCTTGGCGTTGTATAAATATACGAACACCGAAATTGTAGTTCCATTTCAAATATTAGGCCAATGAAAGTTATATAATTCGAAAATGGCATGAGAAGTATATACTTCCGTTTTTATTTGTTGTCATTGTGTCAGGCATTTTCCTTAACACGTAAAAGATACCGTTTCATACCTCCCAGCGCCGGTTAAATTTTACCGAATATCCCAGCGGCCTCCTATGATAATGTTAGCAACAGAAGGTGAATAGTGAGAATCCTGTGAGTCTTCATTTTAGCCAATCGCTGATGTTTTATCATGGAATCTTCGCTTTTCGAGGGCAATTATTTTTACTCATCGGACGAGTGTACATACAAGAACCTGTCAACCATAAAGGAGGAAACGCATTATTTGTTCACTTCATGGTCTGTACGATACACTAATCGATTCATTCTATGTGGTTCGAACAAAGGGCAAAGATTTTCTATCGTGTTGTTGATGTTGCCAACATAATTACGCGAAGCCGCCGACATGATACGTAAAATTTTACCCCCGGTGACCATTGTAAACACAATTGGTCGATTTTCGACCACAGGCAATACTAGTCCTTGTAACACCATATCGCGATCGTAGCATTAGGATCGCCACATTTCAGTCATTCGTAAATATTTTTATTATTTTTACGAGACAGAATTTCTATATTTTTCAAATTGAAAAGGAGAATTAATTACCATCTTTGTTAATCATAGTAGCAAAATGGCAGTTTAGCTCCCTATGAGTTTAGTTCTCTGTGGGTTTATCTCTCTGAGTAAAGATCGCGTTAAGTTTGGATCTCTCGCTCAAAGTTTAGATATCGTAATGTGTGATACATTCGGTAAAGTCAGATTTGACATAGAAGTATAACTCACTTCATGGTAACAATATCTATGAATTTTAGATCGGGGCTAGGCGACAGGAGATAGTGTTAAAATTCTGCCTCCCCATGTTAGTATGGGCTTTGTCACCACCATATGAACCACCGTCTCCTCTCTATCCCCATGTCCCAAGAAGACTATGTCCAGGAACTCAATATGATTAAAACAATAGCCACAAATAATGAATTTGATTCGTACATCATTGACAAAACTCTCAACAAAAAACGAAAGAAGAATCCAGAGCCCTACTGTACCCAGTAATCAACACAGAGAGACTGGAGGAAAGACGACGTTCTTTTCGAGAAATTCTGCTGAGCAAAATTAGAGGTCCGGAATTTGAAGCTGAGTGTAGAAAGATCTTGCTGCCGCCTACTAACATTTCGCGTAATGATCACAAAGACAAGAGAAATTAGGGCTCGTACAGAGGCATATAGACTTTTTGACCCCTCGACCTATTAGGAAGTGGAATAGGAATAGATGTGGTACATTGTACCCTCCGCAACGCACCTTACGGTGGATTGCAGAGTATACACGGTGTTACAAAAAGGTACGGCCAAACTTACAGGAAACATTCCTCACACACAAAGAAAGAAAATATGTTAGGTGGACATGTGTCCGGAAACGCTTAATTTCCATGTTACAGCTCATTTTAGTATTTTTCTTTCGTTGTAAACTGAAATAATTCGTGCAGACAATTGTCAAAATACCCAATTGTTTCGTTAGTATGTACTGTTCACCGCGAATTGGCCCAATTGAAGGAAGGTAATGTTGACTTCCGTGCTCGTATTGTGGACGGCTGTGATACAATACGCCATTCTCCAGGGCTGCATCAGCGCATCAGGGATTCCGTGCGACGGAGGGTGGATGCATGTATCCTCGCTAACGGAGGACTTTTTAACATTTCCTGTAGCAAAGTGTTTGAAGTCACGCTGGTACGTTCTGTTGCTGTTTGTTTCCATTCCATGATTAATGTGATTTGAAGAAAAGTAATAAAATGAGCTCTAACATGGAAATTAAGCGTTTCCGGACAAATGTCCACATAACATATTTTCTTTGTTTGTGTGTGAGTAATGTTTCCTGAACGTTTGGCTGTACCTTTTTTTAGCACTCTGTACCTAGTTGTAGATGACCTTTGGCTAAGTCTGAAGAATCTGACCTGGCCCAGTATTGAGCAGAAACATTGACATCTCCTGACACGGATAAGAAAGTGCTGTAGCCTCAGCGGCCGGGAGAGTACTTAGAGTTTTTCTTGTGGCCTGTGTAGGCAGAGCGCCTGCCGGCGCCGCTTTCCAGCAGTCTGAGTGGAGAGCTCAGTTTCCCTGGAGGCTCAAGGCAGCCACCTGTCCGTGCGGCGGCCACGTCTGCTTCCGCTAGACTGGCCCATTCGCCAGGGTGTCTACAGTACAGGCGCTGACACTCGACAAGTACAGCACGTGGGCACCATCACATAGACACCTTACGCTGCCACAATATTTGTTGACCAATAGCTTTACTGGTTCGTGTCCTCAAAGCAGGTCACAATATTTCAGGCCAGTTCAGGGCCACGACCAAAGCTTCTTTCTTGTTCACACATCGACACCTTACGCTGCCACAATATTTGTTGACCAGTAACTTTACTGGTTCGTGTCCTCAAAGCAGGTCACAATATTTCAGGCGCAGTACAGAGCCACGTCCAAAGCTTCTTTTCTGTTCAGCCATAAGTCGTTAGAGTTGCACCCATATGGGCAGTTGGGGCAGGAGAACAGGTGCCCCATATCCTGCACAGCACCGTAGTCACACTTACCATCCGCGGTTCCGAGACCCCACCTGATCATATTTGACTTCACTGGGGACACGCCCGTCCTTATTTGGTTCAGTGTCCTCCATGTCTTCCAGTTAGTGGTGAATCCACTGGACTCCTCATTTACAGGTAGGTAATCATCTGGCAATTAGGACAAAAGTGGGAACATGGGAGGCAATACTCACGTTACAACTTATCTTAGGCTAAGGAAAGGGAAACGTTTTTAGCGTTTGTCGATTTGGAGAAAGCTTTTGTCAATGTCGACTGGAATACACTCTTCCAAATTCTGAAGGTATCAGTGGTAAAATATAGGGAGCGAAGAGTTATGTTCAACCTATACAAAAACGAGACAGCGGTTATTAGAGTCGAAGGGCAAGAAAGGGACGCAGAGGTTAGGAAGGGAGTAAGACAGGGTTGTAGCCTTTCCCCAATGTTGTTCAATCTGTACATTGTGCAGGCAGTGAGGGAATGGAGCCGGCCGCGGTGGCCGAGGGGACTCAGACGCTCCAGTCACGGTCTGCACGACCACTACGTCCGGGGGTTCGAATCCCCCCTCGGGCATGGATATTTGTGCCGTCCTTAGTATTAGCTAGTTTGAAAGTAGTTTGTAAGTTTAGGGACTGATGACCCCGTGGTTGGGTCCCAGAAGCTATACAAACTTTTGAACATTTGAGGGAATGGAAGGACAAATTTGGAAAGGGCTTTATAGTGTAGGGAGAAGAAATAAAACATTGCGGTTTACCGATGACATAGTAATTCACTCAGAGACCACAAAAGATCTGGAAGAGCAATTGAATGGAATGGATACTATCTTGAAAGGAAGATATAAGATGAACATTAACATGAGTAAAACGAAGGTAATGTAATGCAATGTCAGAAAATCAGGCGATGCTGAAGGAATTAGATTAGGTAACGAAACAATAAAGGAGATAGATGAATTTTGTTATTTGGGTAGGAAGATAACGTCTGACGGCCGAAGTAAAGAAGATATAAAATGGAGAATGGGTTTGGGAAGAAAAGCGTTTCTAATTAAGCGAAACTTGTTGATATCCAATATTCATATAAATGTTAGGAAGTCATTTCTGAAAGCATTTGTCTGGACTGTAGCATTGTATGGGAGTGAAACGTGGACGATAGGGAGTTCAGATAAAAAGATGATAGAAGCTTTTGAAATGTGGTGCTACAGACGTATGATGAAAATTAGGTGGGTAGATCACGTAACTAATGAGGAGGTGCATAACCGAATTGGAGAGAAAAGAAGTTTCTGGCATATCCTGACTAAGAGAAGGGATAGATTGGTTGGATACATTCTGAGACATCAAGGAATTGTCAACTTAGTATTAGAGGGAAGTATGTGGGGTAAAATCGTAGAGGGAGAGCGAGGGACGAATACAGTAAGCAGATTCCAAAGGATGTATGTTGCCGAACGTATTCTCACATGAAGAGACTTGCACAGGACAGGCTAGCGTGGAGAGCTGCATCAAACCAGTCTGCGGACTGAAGACCATCAACAACAAGAACAACAGTCATCTGGAGGATCTAATCCAACAGGGGTGGCCAACCCGCGGCCCGCGGGCCGCATTCCTGTTTCAAAAAATAAATAAATAAATAAAAATAAAAAATACAGTACAGAATCTTGAGCGAAATGTGGCTGAGGCGGTGGACGATGCGAGAAGTAAGGGGACGGGAGAGGCAGCTTGTGGAGCGTTGGACGTAGCGCGACTGTCCACCACTTGTGAATTTCGTTGCGGCCAGTTTCCAGCTTGCAGAAATGAGTTGAAGATGCGGCTGCCTCTGGATGTGCCATCTTGTCGTGAGTGCTGCGAGAGGACCGCCGGAAAGAAGGGCAGTTTTGGTAGCTGCCTGGCCTCCGGACGATAGGCGGCTGAGGAGGAGAGGGTAAGAGGCACTCGGGTTAAGGAATCCATAGCGCCCAGTTGTGGTGACCGCAGGTTGGAGTCACGTAGCGTGTACCTTCACTGCTGCCACATCAGCCCCAGCTTGTAGCACGCCCAGTACACAACGGCGTCTTCACCCTTTCAGATCAGGCAGAAGGTAAGAAGCAGTCGCTGCACCGCGCGACAGAGGACCCTTCAGACTGATGTTGCATTCTTTGAAACACAATCGCTTCAGCTACCGCTTAGCGTTGAAAGTTCGAAAATAAATTTTTTGAATCGTCTCCAGTTACCGAAGGGTAGTGTCTGGTACACCGATGAGTTTACATATTCAACAGTTTTTATTTCCCTTATTTTGTTTAATTTAAAAAGTAAATTAATATGTGAATAAGAAAATAAATCAAGCTGATGGAATGGTAATAAGGGCACGATTAGTAGCATTTGTGACTTTAAAGAGAGTAGTCTTTCAATTAAAACCAGCATTTATATTTTTACAAGTGATCTATGATGCTTGTCATTATCTTTAGTAGGCTTGCATGTATTTCATGTATACAGTTATGGCGGGTAGGTACACCAGTTCACATTAGCATTGGTTTCTGTCTCAGTACCAGCTTTCAATTTCAGTAGTAAAAAATATAATTGTAGTACAAAATATAATTATATAATTGTGGTTTTATTTATGACGTTTAAGAATTCCGTATTACACATGTACAGATGTGACCCTTCTAATGCAAGTTTATCCACGTGTCTATCTGTGTTATTTACAGCAACTAATAATGTTATAGACTAGAAACGTAGAAAACTTTTCAATAAGAATCGTAAAAAAGATGTCGAAATTTTAAAGTAAGGCTGCCAGGTTAAACGAAGCATCAGAAATTACTATATTTACGATACACGACGTTGAGAACTAAAACAACGATTTCCTAAAGCAGTTGAATACTAGTATCAAAAAATCCCGAGAGAACAGACTATGAAGTTTCCCAAGTACGTATAATACGTATAATACCGTACTTAAATGAGACACTGATAATTCCGTTAGCCGTGTACCTCTGTGGTACCGCCATTTAGACTGAAAACATGTAATGCCACTGGTTATAAAAAAAATATTGAGTATTTAAATCCCTGTCATGAAAACTAAAGCACAGTAAAGAACTAAATGCGCTGTTAGGCGGTTGTAAAAAAATCGATCCGTCACCTTACGCATGCAGAAAAGCTGCTGAAATTTTACCAAATATGCCGTGTTTTTGATAAATTTTCAATGCCACAAAAACAATCGTGAGGCGCGTATGTTGCCTTCAGGGAAGTTTTGCGCGTGCGCATTGCAGATAAAATGATCTGCTACGAGACTGAAATGAAGAATCATAATGCAAAGACACTTTTTTTTACGTGATCATATATGAGAACACGAAATACTAATGTTCATATGGGAAACTCTTTCTTGTAGCAACAACCTAACTTGATGTCAACAATGACTCACTTGCCTCAGTGAAACAAAGTCAGACAACCCAGTAAACTGTAGTTCATAAAATTGTATAATTTGTACAACAATATTCTTTAATAATATTTGTTTTGTATTCTTTCAAAATTAATTAACATTTCTTGCTTTTTTGGCTCACAAAACAAAAATCGATAATGCGGCCCGCGGGGTAATTCGCTCTCAAACATTTGGCCCGCCTGCTGTAAAGGTTGGCCACCCCTATTCTACAAGCTGCTATCCAAAGTTTTCGGGATTGGTGCTGCAATCTGCTGAAAACCGTGGTTTTGAACTAAACGGTGTCATTGTGGACATGCAACGCGTCCTCCCAGCTGAACGCCGCTCTGCACACTAACTCACCAGATACGCAGCTCCCGCCACCTAGCGGTGCCAAGGTCTACTACTTCTACTCTCCAGATGGCAGCACCAGTACCGAAAATTTTGGATTCGACCTCGTATTCTCGTGCCTAACAACCTATCACTGCCAAAAAGGGGATGCCGATCCTCGATGGTTTGTCTGAGTCTCTCTGTGAATTCATGTGATGTTCTCCGAGAGTTGGGTTTCGCAAACCCGGCAGCTCTACATAGTTTTGGTAGGGAAGTAGGTTTCATGCATCGCGTTGTTAATGGGCATGTTTCATTGAGACGTATGTCGACCTCCCTTGGATGGGTTGATCTGGACCATACTGGTCAGACATATTCAGCTGTAGAGAAGCATAAGGCTTCTGCGGTGGTTCTTAATTTGAGAGGTTAACTAGTATCGGCAGAAATTATTTCTGGCAGTTACCTTTCGCAGAGGGACCTGTATGTGCGGTTGGGTTTGAGAACATCTGCAACTCTTTGAGCAACATATTCGCAAAGATCCTTCAAAGTTTCCGATAGAATGTTAAGCAGCAAGTCATCCACCAGTTATGTCAGTTCAAACATGTTGGAGCTGTAAATTCTGGCCCACACTCTTTGCTCGAAAATTCCCCATAACGGTTTGATGATTTAATTTAATGATGCTGTGCAAGGCACGCCTCCTGAACTTTTTGACTGTGGGTGTGGGTGTGTGTGTGTGTGAACATTATCTTTGTGAATATGGCAGTGTCTTTTAGCAGTATACACTATCTGATGAAAAGTAACTCCTGGCTTGCGGAATTCAATGTGTTGGCCCACACTAAGCTTCGATGACAGCTTCCACTCTCGCAGCCACACGTTCAGTCAGGCGCTGGAAGGTATCTTGGGGAATGGCAGCCCATTCTTGACGGAGTGCTGCACTGAGGAGAGGTAGCCATGTAGGTCGGTGAGGCTTGGCACGAAGTCGGCGTCCCAAAAAGGATGCGAAAGGTGTTCTATGGGATTCAAGTCAGGAGTTTCTCCAGGTCCATTACAGGGATGTTAATGTCATGTAACCACTCCGCCACAGACCGTGCATTATAAGCAGGTCCTCGATACTGTTGAAAGATGCAATTACCATTCCCGAATTGCTCTTTAACGATGGAAAGCAAGAAGGTGCTTAAAACATCAATGGAAGCTTGTACTGTTATATAGCCACCCAAAACAACAACGGATGGAAGGCCCTTTCACGAAAAACACGCCCACACCGTAACACCACCGCCTCAGAATTTTACTGTCGGCACTACACATGCACCGGACATTCGCCATACCCACACCCTGCCATCGGATCGCCACATTGTGTACCGTGGTTCGTCACTCCACACAACGATTCTCCACTGTTCAATCGTCCAGTGTTTACGTTCCTTACACCAAGCGAGACGTCGTTTAGCATTTACCTGCGTGATGTGTGGCTTATGTGCAGCCGCTCGACCATGAAATACAAGTTTCATCACCCACCACCTGTCATAGTACTTGGAGTAGATTCTGATGCAGTTTGTAATTCCTGTGTGATGGTCTGGACAGACGCCTGCCTATTACACTGTACGACCCTCCTGAACTGTCGGCGGTCTCTGTCAGTCAACAGACGAGGTCAACCTGTACGCTTTCGTTTCGTGCTGTACGTGTCCCTTCACGTTTCCATTTCATTGTCACACCAGAAGCAGTGGACCTAGGGATGTTTAGCAGTGTGGAAACCTCGCGTACAGACTTCTGAGGCAAGTGACGCACAATAACCTGACGACATTTGAAGACCGTGAGTTATGTGAAGCGCCTCATTCTGCTCTCTCACGATGTCTAATGACTACTGACATACACACAACATGTTGATTACCTGGCAGTAGGTAACAATGCAATAATATGAAAAAACGTGTGTAACAGGTTTCTTGTTGAGGTCGCTGATACATTCATTCATAGTTATCCGATTCGTAAGGGTAGTGATAGAAACAGTTGAATACCACAATATACAAGCCCCAAATCATCGACGGAGCATCCTCCATGCATGGCAGGGTATTTTTGGGGTTATCGATACACAAATCCGGTTGTTCGTGCGTAACAATATAACCGACGATTCATCTGATCACTTAATTCCGGTCATCAAGCATCCCCGTTTCATGAGCGTAGCACTCCACAGCTTCTCGTTGGCCTAGTAACATCAGCCCTTTCGTGACTGTTGATTTCCAACGTACTTTTTTTTAAACAGTATTACTGAGGTGACTGTTAATCTTGCAACCAATTTGTCGTTGCATACTCTTGGCCATTAAAATTGCTACACCACGAAGATGACGTGCTACATACGCGAAATTTAATCAACAGGAAACAGGAGGAAGATGATGCGATATGCAAATGATTACGTTTTCAGAGCATTCACACAAGGTTGGCACTGGTGCCGACACCTACAACGTGCTGACACGAGGAAAGTTTCCAACCGATTTGTCATACACAAACAGCAGTTGACCAGCGTTGCCTGATGAAACGTTGTTGTGATGCCTCGTGTAAGGAGGAGAAATGCGTACAATCACGTTTTCGACTTTGATAAAGGTCGGATTATAGCCTATCGCGATTGCGGTTTATCGTATCGCGACATTGAAGCTCGCGTTAGTCGCGATCCAATGACTGTTAACAGAATATGGAATCGGTGGGTTCAGAAGAGCAATACGGAACGCCGTGCTGGATCCCAACGGCCTCGTATCACTAGAAATCGAGATGACAGGCATCTTATCCGCATGGCTATAACGGTTCGTGCAGCCACGTCTCGATCCCTGAGTCAACAGATGAGGACGTTTGCAAGACAACAACCATCCACACGAACAGTTCGACGACGTTTGTAGCAGCATGGACTATCAGCTCGGAGACCATGGCTGCGGTTACCCTTGACGCTGCATCAGGAGCGCCTGCGATGGGGTACGCAACGACGAACCTGGGTTCAGGAATGGTATAACGTCCAGCTTCTGTTTACAGCATCATGATGCTGGCATCCGTGTTTGGCTACATCGCAGTGAATGCACATTGGAAGCGTGTATTCGTCATCGCCATACTGGCGTATCACCCGGCGTGATGGCATGGGATGCCATTGGTTACACGTTTCGGTCACCTCTTGTTCGCATCGACGGCACTTTGAACAGTGGCCGTTACATTTCAGATGTTACGACCCGTGGCTCTACCCTTCATTCGATCCCTGCGAAACCCTACATTTCAGCAGGATAATGCACGACCGCATTTTGCAGGTCCTGTCCTGTCCTGTACGGGCCTTTCTGGATACGGAAAATGTACGACTGCTGCCCTGGCAGATCTCTCCAGATCTCTCACCAACTGAAAACGTCTGGTCAATGGTTGCCGAGCAACTGGCTCTCACAATACGCCAGTAACTATTCTTGACGAACTATGGTATCGTGTTGAAGCTGTACCTGTACACGCCATCCACGCTCTGTTTGACTCAATGCCCAGGCGTATCAAGGCCGTTATTACGGACAGAGGTGGTTGTTCTGGGTACTGATTTCTCAGGCTCTATGCAGCCAAATTGCTTGAAAATGTAATCACCTGTCAGGTCTAGTGTGATATATATGTCCAAGGAATATTACAAATTTAATGGCCAGTAGTGTAGTTTCATGTTGTTTGGCCACAATCGTTCTTAATACTCGTCCCTCGTTGTCTTAATTTCGTGTTTCGCCCAGTCTTTCACTTCGCCGATGATCTTTCACCTTCCTTCTGTACACTATCATTATCGAAGATATCGCCCTTTTCAAACATTTGTTGTATTTTTGACTCATATGCTTCCTCTAATTTCACACCATCGATTTGGTTCTTTGAAAGTTTCAAGCATCACTTATTTGACCGTTCAGTTGTGCTGAGCTTCGCACTACAAGATACCGTAATTCACATTATACGGTAATTGTGCACCGTGGTCGCTTCTACATATACAAATTTAGTCTGCAAATCACATTTAAGAGTTCGGCAGAGCATCGAAACGCTTTCGTAATACACAGCTCAAAACAATGGACAGGTAAGGTATAATACGCAATATTCATATGGTAACGTATTTTATTCAGATACTCTTTACAGCTATAATTTGCCTGCGATACAGTAGGATGTTTTTCTCTCTCAAACTCTTTATTGCGGTTTACATGGCGCTTAGTAAGGCCGAGGCACCATGGGGCTATCATAATACTTAAAAGTCATTCTCCTTGCCTTCTAACATGGTGTGTGGTCGCGGCCAGTGCAATTTCACACCTGCGTGGCATGGACAGTAACACATTATCAATCAGCTATTCTATATCTACATTCATATTCCGCATGCCACCCGATAGTCTGTGGTGGAGGGTACCTTGAGTACCACTATCGGTTCCTCCTCCTATTCCAGTCACGTATTCTTCACGGAAAGAAAGATTGTCGGTATGCCTCTGTGTGGGCTCTAATCTCCCTGATTTTATCTTCATGATCTCTTCGCCAGATATACGTAGGAGGAAGAAATATACTGCTAGACTCCTCGGTAAAGGTATGTTCCCGAAACTTCGACAAAAGCCCGTACCGAGCGACAGAGCGTCTCTCCTGCAGAGTCTTCCACTGGAGTTTATCGATCGTCTCCGTAACGCTTTCTCGATTACCAAATGATCCTGTAACGAAGCGCGCTGCTCTCCGTTGGATCTTCTCTACTTCCTCTATCAACCCCACCTGGTTCGGATCCCACACCGGTGAGCAGTATTCAAGCTGTGGGCAAACAAGTGTACTGTAACCTACTTCCTTTGTTTCCGAACTACATTTCCTTAGGATTCTTCCAATGAATCTAAGTCTGGCATCTGCTTACCGACGACTGATTTTATATGGTCATTCCATTTTAAATCACTCCTAATGCCTACTCCTAGATAATTTATGGAATTAACTTCTTCCAGTTGCTGACCTGCTATAGTGTAGCTAAATTATACAGGATCTTTCTTTGTATGTATTCGCAGCACATTAAACTTGTCTACATTGAGATTCAATTGACATTCCCTGCACCATGCGTCAATTCGATAGAGATCCTCCTGCATTTTAATACAATTTTCCATTGTTACAACCTCTCTATATAGTACAGCGTCATCTGCTAAAAGCCTCAGTGAGCTACCGATGTTATGCGCAACGTCATTTATATATATCGTGAACAGCAACGGACCCACGAGAGATATTTGGCCATTCTTCCATGAGTGCAGTGTTCAGCTCGGCAAGCGTGGTATGAAGTGGTTGTCTGCATCCAGTGCGTGTTCGAAGTGCATCCCAGAAATACTCAATCGGGTTTCAGTCCGGTGAACAAGCTGGCCACTCCATTCGCTCAACTCCCTCTGCTTCAGGCATGTTGTCCACCAGTGCAGCTCTGTGGTATAACGACATAGCTGCGTCCACCTAATCCTCGATGGGCGAAGGTGCCGTTATATCCTACTTGCTGTTTAATTAATCCTTAATAATTGTTCCAATGGTATGACTGTATAGGATGCGGACAATTACTGGATTGATCCATAACAATCCGGCCGCGGTGGCCGAGGGTACTGAGGCGCTTCAGTCACGGTCTGCACGGCCACTACGGTCGGGGGTTCGAATCCCCCCTCGGGCATGGATATTTGTACCGTCCTTAGTTGTAGCTAGTTCGTAAGTAGTTTGTAAGTTTAGGGACTGATGACCCCGTAGTTAAGTCCCATAAGCTCTACAAACAATTGAACATTTTTGAATAAACTTTGTTAACTTCCTTTATTACGGAACGACAAATGTTAATAACTCTTTCTTTAAATAAACTGATTAAATAACCGTGTGCCATTCCGATAATGTCTACAAGTCCACACGCAATTACAACCGAAACTGGTATGCGATACGACTGAAGGGCAAGAACTTTAGCCACCGCTAAAAGCGGTTTACGGACGCACTGTCAACGTGCTACTACCTCGCTCTGCGGTCGACGGGAGATTGCCGCACACTCAGTGTTGCCAACTCATAATAATTTTTTCCGTCAGACCAAACCCAGAAATCCGTCAAAAATAAAATATGTTATAAAACTTGGTACCCATTTCTTTGTTTATGCGTCAGAAAAATATTTAAAAAATCCATCAAAATTAGATATTCCCGGTTTTCTTACAGAAATAAAGATAAAATTAAAATTTATACTAAACATAATATTCGTTATACTTTGTTTACGAGTCGGGCAAGCATTTAAAAATTCGTCAAACTCAGCCAATCTACTGAACTGACTATCCAGAATTTCCCAAATAAATCATAAAGCAAAGCACATCATTGTTAGCGTGTTGCTGCTGCTACTACTGAGACATTTATCATATCTTTGATCCAGACAAATTAGAGCCACATGCCACCGTAATGTTTTGCTTAGGTTTCCAGTCATTTGAGATGTTTGTTATTGGGTTTTGATGCAACAATTCGTAAATACACGATGACACTGTGTTACAGCTTTTCCAAAGAAACTGTTATATATATATATTTTTTTTTTTTCAGAAATTTATTAAACCAGCAATATCCGCCAAGAAAAAGTAAATTTCTAATAACATCCGTCAAAAAATCCGCCAACCGCCAAAGCTAAATTCTGTCCGTCATACAACTTGAAATTCGGTCAAATTTGACAGGGAACGCTGCGCACACTGGCCAACAAACAAGAAACGTTAAAATCTAAGCATTGTCGCCCACGATAACTACTGTTCGACCAAAACGTACCAAAGAGGTTACTAAGCTGAAACCCTATATCCTCACATGGTGACGGGCGTTATCGTCCACCAGAAGGAACCCATCTCCTGTGGCACCAGCGTGGGGCACAACACAAGGTCCAAGGATCTCGTCTCTGTACCTCTGAGCAGCCAAACCGCCAGTCTCAACGACATAGAGGTCCGTACATTCGCCAGTACTCATTCCTGCCCATACCATTCGTCCACTACCGTGAATGGATGATGTTTCCTGCACATAAACAGGATTGTTCCACGTTCTCTCGAGATGAGGGAACCACGGTTGTCCGGCTCAACACAAAATCTTGACTCATCTGTGAACAGAATCCGTCGCTATTCGTTACGACTCCAATCCTGATGTTCCCCCATGCAGTTTCTGCGGGCACAACGGTGTCGTGGTTTTAATGGGACACACACCATAGCCCTCTGTGCGTAGAAGCGAAATTGCCCAAGGCAATTTCGGACTGTTTGTGTTGATATTCCACGTCCTGCTGCTGCCTCGAGGCTGCGTTGCAGCTGAGCTGCATTCAGCCTGCTGTTACGACTGGCTGTAAACTCGAGACAATGGTCATATCTGATGTTACGACATGCCGTTGCCTACCTGCTGTCTGAAATCGCGTCCAGGTGCTGAACATCACACTTTGGGACACTCCAATAGCTGCAGTCACCTCCCTCTGTGTCTGTTCCGCTTCCAACCTTCCTATGGCTCTCCATGCCATAGCTTGGGGTAAGTCACGTTGTTATTGCATTGCACTACCTACCTATTGCACTATCTCAGCCCAAATGTTTGTGTAATTCGTTTGGTAGAGTAAACGCAAGTTATCTTTCCGTTGTCACTACTATGACGGTGGCTGTGATGGTATCTCCACTCCACAGAACCGACAGAAAGACATGGAACCATTTTACGTCATGCCGCCGGAGACACAACTTCAGAACCCAGATATCTCAAATTATCACCAGATTTAATGAAATAAATCGCAGATTGCGATCACTTATGGCTTCACTGTACTAGGTTTCGATGTAATACCAATGTGCGGCGAATGAAAATTTGTGCCCGGCCGGAATCGAACCCGGGATCTCCTGCTTACTAGGCAGACCCGTTGACCACTCCGCCACCGAGGACACAGTGACCAGCCCGACTGCAGAGGACTCTTCCCTGCACGTCTCTCGCCACACCCAAATCTCCATTCGCCACGCTGTCTCTTTCCTACACCACAGGCTATTTCTTCTGTAATGCTCGCAGCCAGAATACAGTATTCCCGCATCAGGGACAACAGACCATGAGGTATCGAGACACAATTAATTGTCGTCAGGAGCCCAGCCTCGGCTTCTATACAATTACATATTTCTGACGATGTTACAGCGTTCATTTTAATGAAATAAATCGCAATTTGCGATCAGTTATGGCTTCACTCTGCTAGGTGTAGATATAATATCAATGTGCGGCGAATGAAAATTTGTGTCAGGCCGGGATCAAAAATTGCGATTTATTTCATTAAAAATGAACGCCGTAACGTCGTGAAAAATATATAATTGTATCGCCAGATTGTTCAAATTCAAATGTTCAAATGTCTATAAATCTATCGGACCAAACTGCGTGGTCATCAGTCCGTAGCTTACAAACTACTTAAACCTAGGTAAACTAACCTACGGACAAACACACACGCCCATGCCCCAGGGAGGACTCGAACCTCCACGACGAGCAACTGCGCGCTCCGCAGCAAGGTGCTTTGGACCGTTCGGCTACTCCACCGCGGAAGATTGTTTTGAGCAATGTTTTTCTCTGCCGATATTATATTTCACTGCTGACATTATATTTTGGAATAAAAACCGTATTGGTTGCATAGTTTTTATTAAAAGTAAATTACACATTTCGTTCATATGTTCAAATGTTTGTTAAACGTAAGGCACTTAACTCTGGGGTCATCACTCCCTAAACTTACAAACTACTTATGAACTAAAGACGACACAAACATCCATGCCCGAGGGGCGATTCGAATCCCCGACGGGGAACTACGCATTTCGTTCTTATAATAAGACATCATAAAGTTATAATTATCTGCTTGAGGGCAGTATCAAAATAAATAAGAAACACAATAGTGAAGAAAACGGGGCGACATGCACTTATTCTGCGTTAAAGAGACATGTATGGAAAGGGAAAAAATCTTATAAGACACTGTCCATGATGTGACAAGACTCGTTAGTTAACTGCTTCTAAACGTTAATGATTTGTTTGCATTTCTGTATTGTTCCTAAACCTACAAATCATCGAATAATCGAAATTAGAGAAGTAAAAGATATGGTAATGATGTTAATAAAAAAAAAGAGAACAAAACTGACGTTGAATTGCCCTAAAAGTAGCGATGGTACTCGAATATACAAGGTAAGCCCATGTTTACATTTTAGTCACGGGCGTGGTATGCTGCTCCGCCGACGTGTACACTACGGACTGATGTGATGAGAAGAAGATTATTAACCAGACCAGAAATTTACAGATTGTTTGTGTAGGTGCTTAAAAATAAAAAGGAATTACAGTACTTCATTTAAACAGGTCATCATAATATCTAGAAAAGTTTGATCTTTTCATAACAACAGACCGTTTAAACGGAGTGGTTATCCAAAATGAGCACGCTTCGCTATCTCAAAGTCTTCCAGCAAATTTAACTTCCGCCCTTACTGGGCAGTGTGTAGAATTTTCAGATTGTCAAGTGTAGTCTGCTGATGTTGGGTGGACTTACTGTGTTCCGCCAAAGGCCAAGTTGGCCCTGTTTTGTAAAATTTTTCTATACCCTCCGTCAGTCCCGCCTGGTGAGAATCCCATAATGCTCTGGAATGCTTCAAAATAGTATTAACAAGTACTTCAACTTGCAACAATTTGTGTACCGCTTGGTATCCGTGTTACTTTGTCCACCCCTGAAGTTGCAGAAATAAGGCTGCACTTGGAGATACTGGAAGTAGGTCGAGATATCATACGAGAATAGACATGTGGCACGCATTGTAGTGTCCACACTGCTCCACCAAGCATCACTTCGTGTTTCTTTACATCGGGGAGTGTCATTTGGCTGGAAAGTGTCTCGTTAACGAATGAATCTGTTTAACCCGCGAGAACTCCCGCCTTTAAAAGTTACGCGATCGATCGCGTGTTTGTTTGTATAGTTTATGGGACTTAACTACGGGGTCATCAGTCCCTAAACTTACAAACTACTTATGAACTAGCTAATCCTAAGGACGGCACAAATATCCATGCCCCAGGGGGGATTCGAACCCCCGACCGTAGTGGCCGTGCAGACCGTGACTGGAGCGCCTCAGTCCCCTCGGCCACCACGGCCGGCCGATCGCGTGTATAGCATTTTTCTGACAGACAAAGAAAAGTTTGTAATGTACTTAATATGTCTAAATAAGTATTTCTAGTTGCGTTTATAAGAAAACACAAATACACAACTATTTAAAATTGATAAAAATGCCGATTGTTTTAAAATTAATGTGAGCAGAATGCTCACGCGTGATTCCACGCGGGTTATATACGTGACTCAATAAGGAACACCATTTGTCACACACGCTGTAATCTAAATCACCAGAGCGGTTGAACTTAGAGTAACATGCGATGAAATTGCTGCCACAATGTAGGTTCTTAGTGCAGACACCGGTGTACAATATCATTTTGAGAAGAATTCAGAAAGAGCTGCGACTGGTACCAAAAACAATACGGGTGAATAAACAAGAAATCGGTCACCATCCTTTACACGCATATTCGTTTACATAACGGAATGTCAGCTAGTTGCACAGTATCTTATTAATTAGGAGCAATTTTACGCATTTTATGACTCAGATTCAATAGGAAGCCACTCTTTGTCATACGAAGTACACAGAGTAACAGATTATGTAGTGTCGACAGGCACCTGCACTTGTGCGATTAGCAGAAGCAACAAAATATAGATGATGTGTAAGCAAGTGGAGGGCAATACAGTGAGCCACGTGGTCGTCAAGTGTCATCAGGTGTTTGTTTACATCACGGAGTGTCATTTGGCTGCAAGAATCATGGTAATTTTGAATAGTGGTGTTGAAACCCCTAAAAGTCATTCAGTAACAAACATGAGCTGTCATACGTAGCGTATAGGTTATGAGGTATGTGTGGTGTCGCACAAGTCCAAAGTGCGCGCCACCTACTTTCGCCGCGCGCCGCCATGCACGCACGGCGCGGCGTTCTTTCGACGTCAGCCACGAGCGCCCTCTGCTAGAACTCCGCTCGTGGCCACCATTGAACGACATCGTTCACTTGAGACTGAGACAGCAACTAGTTAGGACCTTCGGAATCAGATAGGCACCAGTGAAGACTTGGCTATCGTTCAGGCACTAGGCAGGCCTCTAACAACTATGTATCAGCATTCTGCAGGACTGATCTCTGTAAAAGTTAGGTATTGTATAAATTCTGTTCAATATATATCTCGTTCTAATTTACTCTAGTGTTTCTAGTTTCTGGCTGCTCCCCTCCGTACCTGCACCAGCGTGCTATCTTTATTCCTGTGTCGGTTTCATTCCACTCGGCCACCGACACCTACGACGGAAACGAGACACAAAAGCGGCGACGAGGCTGGGACACAAAAGTGGCGACGAGGATGGGATACAAAAGTGGCGACGAGGAGTGATAGACGAACCTTGGACCAGCAGCCAAACAGCAGCAGTCGGAGCAAGCAGAAATTGCTCCCGCCCACCCACCCTTATTATAAGATCTTTGGGGGAACATTTTCAGTTACGTGTTTGTGGACTTTTTTGTTGCAGAGCGTCGTCTTTCATATTGCATTTGTGTTTTGTTATAATTTACTTGTATGAGCGGCGCCTAATCGGTCAGCATGGCCACTACCCCGAACCCAAACTTAATGGAAATTATTCAGTTACAGACGGCGCAAATCACTCAGCTCCTGCAGGCGGTGTCGCAGTTAACGGCACAGGCTGCTCACCAACAACAACAGCCGTCACATCAGCAGCCCATACCTGCCGCTGCACCGCTTCCTACATTTCGCCAGTACAACGAACGTGAGGAAGAATGGAGCGACTACTTCGCACAGTTTCAAGAACTCGTCGCGGCTCATCAAATTACAGGTCAGAAAGTGAAGCATCTGTTATTATCTGTGGTGGGCACCAACACCTTCGTCTTACTGAAAAAACTTTTCCCCGACGCATCTCCTCGTGATGTAGAATTTGAACAAATAGTAGAGGCACTAAATGCTCATTATGAGAGAAAAGTTCTTGTAGCTGCGGCACGGTACCGATTTTTCAGACTTAAAAAATTACCGCAGCAGTCACACCAAGAGTGGATTACGGAATTGAAGGGCTTAACCCGAAAATGTAAATTTACTTGTTCTTGTGGACTTTCTTATAGTGACGTGATGTTGAGGGATGCGATTACGCAGAACATTCAGGACCCCAGAATTAGGGCAGCTATTCTAAAACAATCTGACCCTTCATTAGACGGTGTACTGCAGCTTATTGAGGCGCATGATACTTTTGACTTAGCAGATGTAGAAATGCAAAGCCACAGTGTAAACTCAGTGCGCCACAACGGACGCTTTCCTAGCCGTAGTTCTCAGTCTAGCACTAGTGATTCTTATTTTTCTACCGGCCGTGCTGAACAGACAGTGAACAGTAGCCAGTGTAAAAGTGCGACACGAAGGTCGCCCCGTCGTGTTAGAAACAGTGATTTGAACAACGGGCGCCAACGCTTATTTCAGAAAAATGTTCGTAAGTCTTGCCCTCAGTGTGTATCTCGCCACAAGCGTGCTCATTGCCCTAGTCGCAACGCAACCGGTTATCAATGTGGCAAATCGGGACATGTGCAGTCTGTGTGTATGCAAATTAAAAACTCAAAGAACAGTAACGTTAGAAACAGTGCTTCGCAAAGTGCGAGAGCAGTGCATACAGTCAATGTCATAGACGCTGTGGTATTGAACAGTGCTTTACTTGGTTCTCAATTGCAAGGAAATTCTTCTGCACCTATTGCAAAACTATGTATTGAGCCACGCCGCAAGCGCCGACGAGCGCGTACATCTGTGCAACGAAAAAGGGTTCGGGACAAGCAAAGTGACAATGTACAGTGCAATCCTGTAGTGAACCTAGTGCCTTCTGCAACTTCTCCTTGTAATAGTGCCCAGTACTGTGTAGCTAGTGACAGTAGAATTGGTGTAGCTACTCAAAGTAATTTTAGTGCAGTAGCCTCGCATTGCGCGGACGCCGATCCGGCGGTAGTGCCATCTAGTGACAGTGATATTAATCTGTGTGCCGAGTCTGCGCCGCTTCCTTCATTACCCAGCCCGCGCATGCGCAAGCGCATCAAACAAGGCGTAGCAGACGTTGCCCACATTCGCGCACCTGTCGAGCGCCACAGGCAAAAACTTTTTGTGACTTTCCATAGAAAATCAGCCTGTGCAATTTCAGCTTGATACTGGTTCCGCTGTTACATTAATTAATAAAGACACTTATGAACTACTGGGTTCGCCAAAATTGTCGCCGTCACAGCAAGTGTTAACGGCATATACAGGTCAAAATATTCCCGTGCTAGGAACGTGTAGCCTGCCCGCCTCTTTTCAAGGTGTAACAAAAACAGTTGCTTTTGTAGTTCTTCAGGCAAAATCTACACAGAACATTTTTGGACTCGATGCATTTGACTTGTTTGGATTAACAATTCAAAGAGATGTGCTTCAAATTTCGTCAGTAGTGCCTCAGGACAAAATTAATGCATTGTGTGAAAAATACAATGACGTATTTTCGCCGGAACTAGGTTGTGCAAAAGACTTCGTGGCACATGTAACTTTAAAAGAATCTGCAGTTCCAAAATTTCGTAAAGCTAGACCAGTGCCTATCGCAATGCGTGATACAGTTGCCGACGAACGTAAACGTTGGCAAGATAGTGGGGTGATTTCTCCTGTTTCTGCGAGTCAGTGGGCCTTGCCTTTAGTAATTATACCCAAGCCGTCGGGAAAACTTCATCTCTGTGCCGACTTCAAATCAACAGTGAACAGTCAAACAATTGTAGACACTTATCCCCTGCCCAGACCTGAGGAACTGATGGACAGATTAGGACAGTCTCGCTTCTTTTCTAAGATTGATTTAGCAGAGGCATATTTGCAAATTCCACTTGATGACGAGTCAAAAAAGTTTTTCGTCATTAATACTCACATTGGCCTTTTTCAATTTCAACGCCTACCCTTTGGCAGTTCTTCGGCCCCCGCTATTTTTCAGCGCTTTTTGGAACAGCTGACAGTTTCTGTACCATGTTGCTCGAACTATTTAGATGATATTGTGGTATCCGGACGTACAGTTGAAGAACATTTAGCAAACCTGGAGTGCCTTTTCAAAGTGGTGACTGCAGCAGGTCTACGTTGTAATAAAGCAAAGTGTTCGTTTTTTCAGACTGAAATAGAGTACCTAGGCCATGTGATTAATGCCCAAGGAATCCATCCCTTACAGTCACATCTTAGAGCAATCAAAGACTTGCCTCCTCCTAAGAATGTGCACGAATTGCAAGCAGTAATGGGAAAGCTTAACTATTATTTCAGATTTATTCCCAACGCCTCTCAGATTGCAGCTCCACTGCATCACCTACGTAGGAAGAATGTTCCTTTTGTATGGTCTAAAGATTGCCAAGTTGCCTTTGAAAAATTAAAGTCTGCACTACTCAGTGATGCATGTTTGATTCCCTTTGACCCACAGAAGCCTGTAGTATTAGCAGTTGACTCCTCATCGTACGGTCTGGGTGCAGTTTTGTCGCATCGTATTGGATGTCACGATCGTCCTATTGCCTTTGCATCCAAGCTACTGACGCCGACGCAACAGAATTACAGTCAGATAGAAAAGGAGGCCTTAGCAATCACTTACGGCGTCACAAAGTTTCATCATTATCTCTATGGCAGAAAATTCTATTTGTTGACTGACCACAAGCCTCTCACGTTGTTGTTCTCACCCACCAAGCCAATTCCGCCACGAACGGCACAAAAGCTTCAGAGATGGTCCTTGATATTGTCTAATTATCAGTATGAGATTTTGTACCGACCTACCACTAAACACGCCAACGCGGACATACTTTCCCGACTTCCGGTTGGCCAGGATGTGTCGTTTGATTCTTCAGAAATGGCATGTTGTCAGATAGACTCCAAAGATGCTTCCGCTGTCGCAGATTTCCCTTTGAACTCTCGTCGGGTTGTACAGGAAACAGCTGTGGATGCAGACTTGAGTGTGGTAGCACGTTTTGTTCGCTTTGGTTGGCCTGCCAGACCTAAAGACATTGAGCGGCCTCTGGTTCGACGTTATTTTGCACAACGTCATGCATTATCTTTAAGTCAGGGTTTTCTGTTGTTACATACGGACAACGAGCAAACAAGAGTGATTGTTCCTCGTTCCCTGCAACGAGAAGTGTTACGCCTCCTGCATCAAGGACATTGGAGTATTGTTAGGACAAAGCAACTGGCCAGACGTCATTGTACCTGGGTTGGTATGGACGCTCAGATAGAAAGCATGACGTCACAGTGTACAGTTTGTGCGGAGCATCAGGCGGCTCCTCCGCAACGTTTCTCAGACTGGCCACGCCCCAAGGGACCATGGCAACGTTTACACATTGACTTTGCCGGACCTTTCTGGAATACGCGCTGGTTAATTGTTGTAGACGCTTTCAGCGTCAAGTTTCCTTTTGTGATTGCCATGAACTCAACGACAGCTTCTAGTACAATCAGTGCCCTTAACATCAGTGTTTTACATCGAAGGTTTGCCTGAAACTATCGTCAGTGACAATGGATCTCAGTTTGTTAGTGCGGAATTTCAACAGTTTTGTTGTGTGAATGGCATTCAGCATATCACCACCGCACCTTTTCACCCTCAGTCCAATGGTGAAGCAGAACGTTTCGTACGAACTTTCAAGTGTCATATGGAAAAGATGAAAGGTCAGCACTCCAGGCAGCAAGCTCTTCAAATTTTCCTGTCTACGTATCGGTGCATTCCACGTGACGGCCCGTCTCCTGCCGAGCTGCTACACGGCCGCCGTCACCGCACTCTCCTTCACCTGCTGCAGCCTCCCACGCACCGAGTCGGTTCGTATGGCGCTTCGCGTTTTCAGGTTTCTACGCCGGTGCTGTTCAGGGTGTTTGCTGGAAACAAGAAGACACTATGGATGCCGGGCACCATTCAGCGCGTGCTCGGTCGCAATATGTATGTTGTACGTTCTTCCACAGGGTCGGAGCTGCGGCGCCACGCAAACCAATTGTGCTTGCACAGGCCGCGCGATCCTGTCTCCGGTTTCTTGATTCCAGACCCAGTTCACCGCCAGGGAGCACAGCCACATCGTTCGTCCCCGGACTACGAGATCCCTATGGACGTCGACGCACCACCACGTCGCCGCCGCAGATGACAGCGTCACCGAGAGGGGCTCCGGGACCGTGCGCCCCCCCCCCCCCCAGCTTGGGCCACGCACCTCAGAAGACGATGACGTGCTTCCTCTGGGCGGGGGTGTGCTCCCTTCCCCAGGTTTCGGTGGGTTTCCTGGAGGATCGCAAGGCGGATGCCGGGGCGCGGACGGCGTCTCGATCCCAGCCTCAACTACGACGCCCGTCCCACCAGTAACGCCCCCGCCCAGGCCCTCCTCCCAGTGCCGTCACCGTGGCCCTCAGCCCTACGCCACGATGGCGCGGCGGTTTGGGGGGGAGAGGTGTGGTACCGCACAAGTCCAAAGTGCGCGCCACCTACTTTCGCCGCGCGCCGCCATGCACGCACGGCGCGGCGTTCTTTCGACGACAGCCACGAGCGCCCTCTGCTAGAACTCCGCTCGTGGCCACCATTGAACGACATCGTTCACTTGAGACTGAGACAGCAACTAGTTAGGACCTTCGGAATCAGATAGGCACCAGTGAAGACTTGGCTATCGTTCAGGCACTAGGCAGGCCTCTAACAACTATGTATCAGCATTCTGCAGGACTGATCTCTGTAAAAGTTAAGTATTGTATAAATTCTGTTCAATATATATCTCGTTCTAATTTACTCTAGTGTTTCTAGTTTCTGGCTGCTCCCCTCCGTACCTGCACCAGCGTGCTATCTTTATTCCTGTGTCGGTCTCATTCCACTCGGCCACCGACACCTACGACGGAAACGAGACACAAAAGCGGCGACGAGGCTGGGACACAAAAGTATGTGGTGAAGAAAAGCGTCTGCAACCGGAGATACGCTTGTTAGATTCGCTGAAAGAAGGTGCTGTTGATGCGTAAACATGTGACACGCAACACAGCTTCCGACTTCGACGCCAAGTGTTTGTTTACATAGCATAGTACCCATCGGCTACACAATGTCGTTTGAATAATGATAAATCCCTTTGAAAAAGAATGTACAAATGTTTGTAAAGCTAAAGGACCAAACTGTTGAGGTGATCAGTTCCTAGCCTTACACGGTACTAAATCTAACTTTCTCTATGGACAACACACACACTTACGCACCAGGGCGGAATCGAACTTCCGACAGAAGTGACCTTACAATCGGCTATTCCAGCGCGATGACTATCTCTGAAATACCATAAGAAACACCCTCTACCACTCACTGCACACCAATTCCCACAGTATATAGTCCAGAAACACGCCTGCACATAAGGATATAGTTGTTCGAATTGCTGAACATTATAATGAGATATCGCTGCGGTGGAGTAGCTGAGCGGTCTAAGGCGCCTCGCTGCGGATCGCGCGGTTGCTCGCCGTCGGAGGTTCGAGTCCTCCATGGGGCATGGGTATGAGTGTTTGTCCTTACGTTATTTTACCTTAGTTTAAGTAGTTTCTAAGCTACGGACTGATGACCACGCAGTTTGTCCGATAGATTTACAAACATTTGAACATTTTATAATGAGATAAACAACCGATGGACAACAACTTTGCACGTGGTCTGCAAGTGTCATCGTGTTCTTATTTTCGTCGCTGTGTATCAAACAGGCTCTGCCATACAATTCACATTAATTTGCAAAGTATCTATTGCAAAAAATCGCCGGCAATTGTATACACACTTATTCCTCGCTTAAACAAGATAATATAGATGAGGAAACGAGTAACACGCAATTTGCCACTTGGTCGAAAAGTGTTACAGTGTGTATGTTTACATCAGGGAGTTTCGAGCAGCGACTGCCATATGCTGTACAGTAATTTGCACCTAGAAACCCACTTATTCCATTCGCAGAAACAAAGCAATATTTGTGGAAAAACACATGACCTACAACTTCCCCAATGGTCGCCAAGTGTCATCGCATGTTTATTTAGATCTCATTGTATCAAGCACCCTCCGCTATACACCACACAGTAATTTGAGAAGTATCCAGTGCAGAACCGCGCCTGCACCTGGAAATGTACTCTTTCTATTCGCCGAAACAAAATAAAATTGGTGGGGAAATAGGTGATGTGTAACTTCCCATGTGGTCACCAAAAGTCATCATGTGTTTATTTACATCAGAGTATATCAGGCACTCTCCGCCATATACTGCACGGTAAACAAGACAATAACACCGAGCGAGGTGGCTTTAGCAGTGGTAACACACGGGACTCGTATTCGGGAAGACGGTGGTTTAAATCCACCTCCGGCCATCCAGATTTAGGTCTTCCGTGATTTCCCTAAATCACTACAGGCAAATGACGGGATGGTTCCTTTCAAAGGGCACGGCCGATTTCCTTCCCTATCCTTAACCAAAAATCAGAGCGTTAGCTCCGTCTCGAATGACCATGCTGTCGACGAGACTTTAAACCCTAAGCTTTCTTCCTTCCTTTCTGCCTTCCAAGACAATATTGATGGATAAAAAGTGACATTCAACTTGCCATGTGGTCACCAAGTGTAATAGGGTTCTCATTTACATCACAGCGTATCAACCCCCTCCGCCGTATAATGCACAGTAATTTGCAGGGTATCCAGTGTAAAAACACGCCTGCAAACGAGGAAACACGTATTCTAAAAGCTGAAAAAAGACAATATTGATAGGTAAACATGCGACATACAACTTACCACGTGCTCACCAGGTGTCACCATTTGTTTATTTATATCACAGTGTAACAAGCACCCTGCATCACATACTGCACAATACGCTTATTCCATTCGCTGAAACAACATTGGTGGGTAAACACGTGACCTACAACTTCCCACATGGTCGCCAAGTGTCATCCCGTGTTTATTTCCATAACAGCGTATCAAGCACCCTCCGTCATATTCTGCACAGTAATTCGCTGAGTATCCAGTGTAGATCCGCGCCGGCATCTGGTGATATACCTGCTACATTCGCTTAAACAAGACAATATTGGTGGGTAAACACGTGACATTTAACTTGCTACGTGGTCACCAAGTGTCATCGGGTGTTTATTTACTGCATGGCGTATCAAACCCACTCCGCCTTATGCTGCACAGTAATTTGCGGAATATATTGTGTACAAAAGCGCCTGCACTGGAGGAAACACTTATTCCATTCGCTGAAGGGCGTTAATATTGATGGTTAAACACGTGACATTTAACTTGCCACGTGGTCACCAACTGTCATCGGGTGTTTATTTACATCATCGCGTATCAAATCCACTCTGCCTTATACTACACAGTAATTCGCGGAGTATATTGTGTAGAAAAGCGCCTGCGCATCAGGAGACTTATTCCATTCGCTGAAACGAGACAATATTGATGGCTAAACGCCGGCCGCGGTGGCCGAGGTGACTGAGGCGCTCCAGTCACGGTCAGCACGGCCACTACGGTCGGGGGTTCGAATCCCCCCTCGGGCATGGATATTTGTGCCGTCCTAGTTTGTAAGTAGTTCATAAGTAGTTTGTAAGTTTAGGGACTTATGACCCCGTAGTTAAGTCCCATAAGCTTAACAAACATTTGAACATTTTTTGATGGCTAAACACGTGACATTTAACTTGCCACGTGGTCACCAAGTGTCATCGGGTGTTTATTTACGTCATCGCGTATCAAACCCACTCCGCCTTATACTACACAGAAATTTTCGGAGTATATTGTGTAGAAAAGTGCCTGCGCATCAGGAGACACGTATTCCACTCGCTGAAACGAGGTAATATTGGTCGGTAAACAAAGTGACGCTGCCCTTCCCACGTGGTCGCCAACTGTCACCGGTCGTTTGTTTACATGTCGCGGCGCCGGCAGGATGCGAGCGGGCCGGCCGTGCGGCCGCCGGTGCGTCCCCCCTCCCCAGCCCGCCCCCTCCCCGCGCCCCTGCCCCCTCGGCCAGCCGTGCGCTCTTCGCGGCCCTCCAGCGCGCGCGCCGCCAGTCGCGGACACACCATGACAGAGACGGCAGAGCCCCCGCGCGCGCGCGACGAGAAGCCGCGGCCGGCGCTGTGGCGGCGCGCGCTCGCCAACGTGACGGTGGAGCCGCTGGTGGCCGGCTATGTCATGCCGTCCGTGCTGGCGTCGCTGGCCACGCAGAACCTCAACCTGCACAAGGCCTGCTCCGTCAACCTCGCCTTCAACGACACCGTCTGCAACGCGCTCGCGCTCAAGGAGAGCGCCGCCTTCCAGGAGCAGGTTAGACACCGTCCCTGCACCTTACAGGTGCACGTTAGACACCGTCTCTGCACCTTCCAAGGGCTGGTTGTACACCGTCTCTGCACCTTGCGGGCTATGCCTCCCGACACCGCAACTGCACTAGGCCCTTTCCTACTACACGCGATGCTCTCCTATACTCGTGCAACGTGGCGCTGTCGGGTCGACATCAGGTTACATTAAATAGTAGGACAAATGCCAAGATCGCTTTTTTTTTTTTTTTTTCCCTCGCGACGACCGGATTTGACACTATGTAGTGATCATCTGGTCTGTAAGAAACATGTACAAAAACTTTGGTCACATGCAATTATTACAAGTAAAAGAAGAAAATCAAATAAAACAATACCAACAAATAATACAATCCATTGAGACAACATTGTCTCATTATACCAAAGGTATTAAACATAAGGATTGGCATTGTATTACAATTTATACGGTGGCCGGGATTCGAACCCGGGACCTCCTGCTTATTAGGTATGTGGTTTAGACCACTCAACTAACACCGCATTGGAGCCCAAGCAACTACCCGGTCTTAAAGCATGTATATGGTGTGGAGGGAGACATGCTTTGAAGACAGTCCGTGTAGTTGCTTGGGCTACAACACGGTGGTAGCTGAGTGCTCTAAAACACCTACCTAGTAAGTGAGAGGTCCCGGGTTCGAATCCCAGTCACTGCATAAATTTTAATTCAATGCCTCTCCTGATGTTTAATATAATAAAACAATGTCAACCGCGGCGGGGGTTCGAATCCCCCCTCGGGCATGGATGTTTGTGCCGTCTTGAGTATAAGCTAGTTCATAAGTAGTTTGTAAGTTTAGCGACTGATTTCCCCGTAGTTAAGTCCCATAAGCTCTACAAACATTTGAACGGTTTTTATATATGTCAAAGTTTCTAAGAAGGCCGATACATACCTTATTGACAAAAACTGCCTATTAACAATCTTGCACATAAAATCTGATAGGCGAACTGGTTGCTATAATATATAACTCAGAGTGTCCGTATATTTGTACATGTTCAATACAAATCTACAGTTTTGTCCAATCTTTATGAAATTTTGTACACGTAAGCTTCAATCCACTTACGCCGTAAGTGTAAGAATCACATACGATATATAGTTCACGACATAAACAATGATATGCGCGAAAAACTGCTGCATTTTGCGACAATGGTGCTCATTTTCTCCTAAACCATTGGACCGATTTCAACCTAATTTCGTACACACATTCTTTACCGTGAGGTAACAATTGCTGCATGGTTAAGAATCACATACGGCACATGGTTCAAAAGATATTATGTCATAACCAATAGAAATCGCAAAATTGCCATAAAGCGGCGAGACTTTGGAAATACACTGTATGAGAATGAGAGTACTTAGCGACTTGCAACAAACTTTAAACACAATTTCAAACCTTTATCAAAGTTTTCTCGCTGTCAAGCATAGTAAAATGATGAAAGGAAAAAAGTTTCTCGCTTACTACTGTTCCGCTGTTTATGGAGTAAAATTACGGCTGTCGGTATGACGTTACAATTTATATTTTGAACACTACAAATTGTAGCAAAAGGAAATTTTACAGACAGTATACACATATATAGTTGAATGTAGCTTCTAAATTGTATCACAGTACGACACGTAGTTCATGAGATATGAGCACATAAATATAAGGTCCATGGAAAACCGCCCCATCATGCACCAAGTTTTAATCTATGACTTCTGTACTACTAATCGTATTTCCAAGAGATTTTATACACATGTAGCCCGTATACAAATGAATATATGTCTGAAAAACGGCAGGAATAAATAAATTTTAGCTAGTTTTTATATAAAATCATGTGCTGGTTGGCAGTCGAAAGTAATATAGATAGCTGGTCAAAGCTAAAACAGTAAAATCTTTATAAAATAATGACCATCATAGTGCACATGTCTGGTTGAGCACCTTCGTAAAACTGGTAGCCGCGTCTTAAATACTAACAAATGTTAGCCACTATAGTGCGCTACTATAAGTAGTACACTTGAATTCTATTGACACCTGTCGATTTGTGATAATCGAACAATGTACATATGTTTGTAGAGTTTATGGGACTTAACTACGGGGTCCTCAGTCCCTAAACTTACAAACCACTTATGAACTAGCTAATACTAAGGACGGCACAGATATCCATGCCCGAGGGGGGATTCGAACTCACGACTGTGTTGGCCGTGCAGAACGTGACTGGTGCGCCGCAGGCCGCTCGGCCACCGCGGCCGGCAGATAATCGAACAACAGGAATAATTTTACAAGAATACCATTTACTCAGTTATCTCTTACGTAATTTAGAATTGGTAAGAAATAAAAATCTATTAGTAAAAAGTTCCTTATTGTAAAAGACCAACCACAACTGTATTTAAAGTACTTGAACATCAGTGCGACCATGTACACAGTAACATGGGTGGCTCAGGATGAAAGCAATTAGCCTACACTAATGAAGGCAGATATGTAAAGTTTTCACAATGCGATCAAGCGAAAGAAAAAAAAGGGGGGGTAGTTACTGGTGGTGTACATATCTTAACATCCACCATAATATGTGCACCTTAAGATCTAGGAGAACAATTTTATCAATCATTAAAGTGGACATCATCTTTGTTACAATATACCGGGTGATCAAAAAGTCAGTATAAATTTGAAAACTTTATAAATCACGGAATAATGTAGATAGAGATATAAAAATTGACACACGTGCTTGGAATGACATGGAGCTTTATTAAACAAAACAAAAAACTAAAGTATTGCTACACGCTTGAAAGATCTCTTGCGCGCGTCCTTTGGTGATGATCGTGTGCTCAGCCGCCACTTTCGTCATGCTTGTCCTCCCAGGTCGCCAGTCCTCAGTCCGTGCGATTATTGGCTTTGGGGTTACCTGAAGTCGCAAGTGTATCGTGATCGACCGACATCTCTAGGGATGATGAAAGACGACATCCGACGCCAATGCCTCACCATATCTCCGGACATGCTTTACAGTGCTGTTCACAACATTATTCCTCGACTACAGCTGTTGTTGCCGAATGATGGTGAACATATTGAGTATTTCCTGTAAAGAACATCAGCTTCACTTTGTCTCAATTTGTTATGCTAATTATTGCTTTACTAATCAGATGAAGCACCATCTGTCGGACATTTATGAACTTTTTTTGGTTCTAACAAATCCCCATGCCATTTTAAGCATGTATGTCAATTTTTACATTTCTATCTACATTATTCCGTGATTTATTAAGTTTTCACATTTATACTGACTTTTTGATCACCCGGTATGTGTACTCATCCAAATGACCGTACCATAATATAACAGAAAGATATGTACAGGTTCACACCAGAAACTACACATACACACCCGAACCAGTAGCATAAAGTCTACGTAAGATATTAACGCTGAGTTTAGGAATGTATGTAAATTTTTTTTCTTTATTTTTTTCTTCCCCGTATTATTATACAATAACCACCTCACTACGCCTACTTATGATAAAGAAAATGATAAAAAGAACGCTACTATATACACCGCGCCGCGCGGGAGTAGCTGAGCGGTCTGGATCGCGCGGCCTCCCGCGTCGGAGGTTCGAATCCTCCCTCGGGAATGGATATTTGTGCCGTCTTTAGTATGAGTTAGTTCATAAGTAGTTTGTAAGTTTAGGGACTGATGACCCCGCAGTTAAGTCCCATAAGCTTTACAAACATTTGAACATTTTGTACACCATAATGTGGTCAGCTTAACGTCTAGGTGCTGAATCTATCCCACTGTATTTACAGTATTTTTCTTGTGCTATTTATGTAGGTTTTTCAGATTCCTTCAATAACAAAACATGTAACAGTTTTTGTTCAAGTTTCCTGCAGACCAGATGATGACACCATAGAATATCGAAACCGGTCGTCGTGAATAAAAAGAAATAAAATTGCGATCTTGGAATCTGTCCTTCCGTTTATAAAATACGATCGCTCCCTAAGATGAGTAAATTATGATTTACCTTAATACATAACAAAATAATACACAAAATATATTAAGATATTGAAATGCAAGTAAACTTTGCCTGAAAGCCCAATTTATTGTATTTTTGTAGTCGTTGTGAAGACGCTAACAGTTTCGTACCTTGTAGAAAAATCCTGAGGCAGGTTTCTGCCTACAATACTTGTTCCTGGAGGGTATTCCCTGGGTTATTCGGAACAAAAAAAATGTGAATAAAGATCCATAATTAAAGAGGTACAGTAATCGAGAAATATAGGAAAATGCCACAAACAATTTTTATTGTGGAATATCACTATCTAAAATGCACATATTATAAATGGATTCATCCGTCATTTTATGGTAGAACGATTGCATATTTCAGGTTGGAAACTAACAATGTGTTATTGTTATACTAATTTTTGTTCATTTACGAACCAGTTTTAGATTTATTAGGCCATCTTCAGGTAAACATTTGACAGGTGTCGACAAGAAGCACTAGAGTTTCTTGTCGACACCTGTCAAATATTTACATGAAGATGGCCTAATAAGCAGAAATCTAGTCCGTAAATAAAAATTAGTAGAACAGAAACAGAGTGTTTGTTTTCAACGTGAAAAATGCACATAATATGAGGCGCGTCCAGAAAGTAAGTTCCATTTGGTTAAATGAAACGAACGGCTACAGATACAGAAAAAATATTGATTGTTCAAAAATCTACAACTGTTAAACTACTTTTCTACATAGCTTCCGAAAGATTGTAGGCAATTGTCATAGCATGGCACAAGGTTTTGTGTGCCGTTTTCATAGAATGTAGCCGCCTGTGTATTCAACCATGTGGTAACATGTTCTTTCATCTCGTCATCTTCGTTGAAGTGTTGTCCAACAAGGGCAGATTTTAGGTGTAAGAAGAGGATTACTGTCAAAATATTTTTTTTTTTCACGATAATGCCTGACCTCACGCACCGAATGTGACCAAACAATTCTTACGGAAATTTCAATGCGACCTGTTTGATCATCCTCCATACAGCTCGGGCCTCTCTCCTAGCGACTTTCATCTCTTCTTACACCTAAAATCTATCCTTGGTGGTCAACACTTCAACGATGATAAAGAGCTGTTACCACATAGTTGAATACAAAGGCGGCAACCTTCTGTGAAGGATGCATGCAAAAACTTGTGGCACGCTATGAAAAGTGCCTACAAAATTTCGGCAGTTATGTGGAAAAGTAGTTTAAGAGTTGTAGAATTTTGTGCAATAAAAATTTCTTCTGTATCTGTGCACAATTTCATTTTATTACCAAACGGAACTTACTTTCTGGATGCGCCTCGTAGTTAATATCAAAAATTTTGTAGCAGTCTCTTTCATTCAGAGTGGATTTAGAGCAAGTGTTCAAAATTTCCTCCCTGCATCTGGAGTTAAAGATTCGCACGGGAGAGAACTGCGCGAGTAGCAAACGTTCAAATGTTTGTAAATCTATGGGACTTAAGTACTCTGATTATCAGTCCCTAGGCTTGCAAACTACTTAAAGTAACTTAAACTAACCGAACGACAAACACACACACAAACACACACACACACACACATCCATGCCCGAGGGAGGTCCCGCCGGCCGCAGTGGCCGAGCGGTCTGCGGCGCACTAGTGACGGTCTGCACGGCCGCTAAGGTCGGGGGTTCGAATCCCTCGCCGGGCATGGATATTTGTGTCGTCTTTAGTCTTAGGTAATTCATAAGTAGTTTGTAAGTTTAGGGACTGATGACCCCGCAGTTAAGTCCCTTAAGCTTAACAAACATTTGAACATTTTGAGGAAGGACTCGAACCTCCGACTGTGAACGCGCAAATAGCATTCTGTAATTTCACATGCTCGTTGCTTAAGCCCCTTTTACACGCGCGACTTGTCTCGGTTGACTTCTGGAAACGAGTGTGTGAACTGCAGCGCCCCAGGTGGTTCCGTATTTCATTTGTTTTGCGTGATCATTTGCGTTTATACGGTGGCTTCGATAATTTGTGTGTGTGCTGTCTGCTATGCGGTCTTTGTACTGTGGTTGTCATCGTGCTGATTTGAATCCTAATCACAACCTTTTATACAACTCAGCGAAATGGATGGAAATGTTGTGGTATTGGCTGCAGCAACGGTAGTAATCTCCGCCGCTTTGCAGGAAGCCAGAAAGAAAGAGCCTCAGAGGCAGGAAGAGAAGCGTTACGATGCGACGGTAAACATCTGCTGCAGAACACCCACTCTTTTCACTGTACCGATTTTTCTTTTTAACTCCGCGCCGTAATGTGACTGCAGGGTGCCAAATTTATCTTTACAATCTTCACCTGTGACTTTCGCGCAAATTGCTGATTGAGCATTTCTTTTCGTGCATTCTAGAAAATATATTATGTTTCGAATGAGTATCTGCAGTCTCGGTAACGTACAAAGATTGCAAATAATACTAGAGGTGGTCGAAATTACCTTATTTTGATATAAATGATGTTCTGTATCTACGAGGGCTCTCTACTCTTCATAAGCCGAAAAAAGAGCGTTAACACTTTCTTTCGTTCATTCCATATCTACAAAAAAAAAAAAAAAAAAAAAAAAAAAAATGCACTGACGTGTTTTACGGCCCACTTTAGATTTGTAGTTTTATAAGTTTTTTCAAACATTCTGGACCAAAATAACAATCTAAATAATAATAAATTAATTAATAAGAGTGTCTGAAACCCATTTAATAAAAAAATTAAGTAGTGGGGGGTTTCGAACCTCCGACCTTTCGCGTCACACTCCAGCACCTTGCCCACTACGCTACGGCTATAAATCAAAAGAAGGATTATTTAATCTCATACTATTAATGGTCGTTGTTAACTGATGTTAATATGGCATTTGAAGACTTTAGATTATCATTTATCGTACGAAGAACGATGTGCTTTTGTTAATTCCTCAGTGTACCATTGCTTTGAAATGACAACGTGTAAGTTACAATAAGAAAATCATCAAATATGCGAGGAATGTCACGTGACATCAACGAACGGCTGGTTTTCGTTAATTCAATGGAGCGTGTCAAATCTCCGTTATTTTTGCAATTATGTCTCAAACGATACGAGACATGAAAAATTTTGTGTCCCAGCCTCGTCGCCGCTTTTGTGTCTCGTTTCCTTCGTAGGTATCGGTGGCCGAGTGGAATGAGACCGACACAGGAATAAAGATAGCACGGTGGTGCAGGTACGGAGGGGAGCAGCCAGAAACTAGAAACACTAGAGTAAATTAGAACGAGATATATATTGCACAGAATTTATACAATACTTAACTTTTACATAGTACTGCAGAATGTTGATACATAGTTGAGCTAGAGTCCTGCCTAGTGCCTAACTGATAGCCAAGTCTTCACTGGTGCCTATCTGATTCCGAAGTCTTTACTGGTTCATATCTTAGTCCCAAGTGAACGATGTCGTTCAGTGGTGGCCACGAGCGGAGATGCAGCAGAGGGCGCTCGTGGCTGTCGTCGTAAGAACGCCGCGCCGTGCTTGCATGGCGGCGCGCGGCGAAAGTAGGTGGCGCGCACTTTGTACTTGTGCGACACCACAAAAAAAACATAAGGGAGCTAAGTTCTAGAAAAATTTCTTCTCTACCAATTAGCTTATTCAATTTTTGTTTCAGATGAACGATTCGTTAGCAATTACAATTATATTACAAACCGCGTTTTTTTGTTTTACTACCGTATTTCTTTGTCCGAAAAATTTGAAAAAGGGAGATTCTGGTCTCTGGCGGCCTACAATCATGTCTGTAAAATTTGGTGCTGATCGGTTAAACGGTTCGTCTTAAAAACAGGGAACACGTTATGGATAGACAGACAGACATACATCCCAAAATCGCCGTTATTTTTGCAAATATCTTTGAAACGCTACGAGACATGAAAAAAAAAAAAAAAAAAAAAAAAAAAAAAACATAAGAGAGCAAAGTTGTAGAGAATTTTCTGCTCTACAAATTAGGTTCTTCAATTTTCGTGTCAGATGAATAGTTAAGCCGTTATTTTCATTTAAATTTGGAGCTGTCAAAAGACGATCGCAAAGGCCCACTTTTAGTGTTACTACCGTAACCTAAAGTGGGCCAAAAGTAATGCACAATCAACATGATTTGTATAATTTCGATGGAAAACGTGAAGTAAAAATGCCAGTGATGGCCCGTTAGAATTTTATTCCGCACTAGACTACTAACCACGTGCCTCGCGTCTTCTGCTGGGCAAAGCAGCCGCCGCTTCTGCGCATGCGCAGTGTTCACCGCACTCGAAAATTAAGACCTCCACACTCGGCACAATCGAAAGATTATTGACGTCACAGTCGCACTCGCGCCGTGGTTGGCACCTCATTTACACGACAGCTGAAAAGCCGTCCACGCTTCGAGTAGTCGATCGTGTAAACGGGGCTTCTTGACGTCGTGGCATCTAAAACGCGTTGTATTTATTCTTCTCGTGTTCCCACCTTAAACTTCGTACACAATGTCGTTTATCCACTCCCAAATGCAGTAATCTAGGGGTCTTAAATGTGGGTATCTGTCAGGCCAGATGATAGGGCCTCCGCAACCCATCCATCGATGTGGGAGTTGCTGATTAAGATAAACCTTTACAGTGTACAGGTGCCCTGCCATGTTGGAAGTACATTTAGAATCTTGTTTCCAGAGGAACATCTTCAGGAGCTGCGGTATGTCTTCTCGCAAAAAGTTACCGTATCTCTGACCATTTAAATTCCCGGGAGAATAAACGGCCCCAGTACTACACCAGACATTGAGCGGAATCTGCGTTGAAACTGAGACACTACCGCGGCATGGGGATTTTCGTCCGCCCAGACATGCATTTGTTCATGCCATCTCTCATAAAGGTTACTTCCTCACTGGATATTATGAAACGATAGAGCTGCCTATTTCCACTTACAAAACTGCAAACATCTACATGGGATACTCTGCAAATCACTTTTAAGTGCCTGGCAGAGGGTTCATCGAACCACCGTTATACTATTTATCTCCCATTCCACTCTCGAATAGCGCGGGGGTAGTAAGAACACCTGAATCTCACCTTTAGGGTTCTGATTTCTCGTATTTTATTCTGATAGGTCATTTCTACCTATGTAAGTGGGAGTCAACAATATATTTTCGTATTCTGAGGAGAATGTTGGCGATTCTCGTTTCGTAAGTAGCCCACGCCGCAGCGATAAGCGCCGTTGTTGTAATGATTCCCATCCCAGATCCTGTATCATTTCCGTGACGCTATCTCCCCTGTATCGTGACAATACGAAACGAGCTGCCCTTCTTTGGACTCTTTCGATGTCCTCCGTCAGACCCACCTGATAAGGATCCCACACTGGGCAGCAATACTCCAAAAATTGGACGGACAAGCGTAGTATATGCAGTTTCTTTCGTAGTTCTGTTGCATGTTGCCAATAAAACGCAGTCTCTGGTTCGCCTTTGCCACGACATTATATACGTGTTCTTTCCAGTTTAAGTCTGAAGTAATAGTAAATCCTAGGTTTTTTGTGAAGTTTACGGCCTTCACCTTTGATTGACTTATCTTGTAAACAAATATTAACGGATTTCTTATGGTACTCATGTGGACGACTTCACACTTCTCATTATTTAGACTCAATCGCCAATTTGTACACCATAATGATATCTTATTCAGACCGTTCTGCAGTTGGTTTTGATCTTCAGATGATTTTACTAGACGGTAAATGACCACGTCTTCTGCAAACAATCTAAGAGAGCTGCTTAGATTTTCCCCTAAATCGTTTATGTAAATAAGGAACAGTAGAGGACCAATAAGACAACCCTATGGAACGCCCGATATCACCTCCGTTTTAGTCGATGCCTTACCATTGACTAATACAAACTGTGTCCTCTCTGACAGGAAATCCCCTATCGAATTGCAAATTTGGGGCGATATACCATAACCACGCAATTTGATTAAAAGCCGTTTGTGAGATACGGTGTCAAAAGCCTTATGCAAATCAAGAATTACGGAATCGATTTGCGAACCCTTGTCGATAGCACCCATCGTGTGAGTAAAGAGCTAGCTGTGTTTCGCATGAACGATATTTTCTAAAAATCATGTAGTTCTAAACGGTGAACTTTGTGCTCATGAAAAGGACAGAGTCCATACTCACAAAGGATCCTACGTATCTTAGATTGTGAAACGTTCAGTCGTGTAGATGGGCGTTTTGTACTCGAACGAGGACTGCGCTCTACTGAATGAAGAATGATTTCGTTTTCTTGAACGTCACGATGCCTTTCGATTACGAATACTGGGAAGACTACAGTTTGTAGCAATGTTCGATATGTTTTGGCACACAGAATCCTAGGATTATTTATTAATTATTTAGGAACTAAGGAATCTTAGACTTTAACGTCCCATCGACAGCGTGGTCATTAGAGACGGTGCTCACGCTCGGATTTTTGGGTGAGGATGGGTGAAGGAAATCGGCCGTGCCCTTTGAAAGGAACCATCCCGGCATTTGCCTGGAGTGGTTTAGGGAAATCACAGAAAACCTAAATCTGGATGGCCGGAGGTGGATTTGAACTACCATTCTTCAGAATACGAGTCCACTGTCTTACCACTGCACCAGTTCGCTCGGTTTTATTATTTATCTGACATGCCCTATTACATAGTAATATTACATGTTTGAAGGTTAAATTCAGGCGAATATATCAGTTACTTGGGCAAACATAAACACAGTACATAAAATGGTAGGATTTACAAAAGAATGCATTCGGCTATACGTGATTTATCGCTTTACATATATAAATCATATAACTTTTACACAGCAGGAAATCTTATTGAATTATAGAAGCTGAAAAGGTCTGTAGTGAATTCACGTACCAAATCAGATTTAATGAAGGTCCATCCTCCTCCTTCGTCAGCTATTTTTTCCTGAGATGGTCCCTCTCTTTCGGTAAGTTGCAGCAGTCGAAAAGCACGTGGTCAATAATTTGCAGAGCTCTTTTACATGTCCACGTTCTGTCTTCAATTATTCTAAACCGTTGATAATAGGCTTTCATTTTTTCCCGATGACTTGTTAACATTCTACATCTGCATCCACATCCATAGTCCGCAAGCCACTCGACGGTGAGTGGTGGAGGGTACCTTGAGTACCACTATCATTTCTCCCTCCTATTCCAGTCACGTATTGTTCGGGGAAAGAAAGATTGTCGGTATGTCTCCGTGTGGGCTCTAATCTCTCTCATTTTATCTTCATGATGTCTTCGCGAGATGTACGTAGGAGGGAGCAATATACTGCTCGGCTCCTCGGTAAAGGTATGTTCTCGAAACGTCGACAAAAGCCCGTACCGAGCGACAGAGCGTCTCTCCTGCAGAGTCTTCCACTGGAGTTTAGCGATCATCTCCGTAACGCTTTCAAGATTACCAAATGATCCTGTAACTATGCGCGCTGCTCTCCGTTGGATCTTCTCTACCTCATCTATCAACCCCACCTGGTACGGATCCAATACCGGTGAGCAGTATTCAAGCTGTGGGCGAACAAGTGTACTGTAACCTACTTCCTTTGTTTTCGGACTACATTTCCTTAGGATTCTTCCAATGAATCTAAGTCTGGCATCTGCTTTACCGACGATTGATTTTATATGGTCGTTCCATTTTAAATCACTCCTAACGCCTACTCCCACTCCTACTGTAAAATTCGGAGATATTGGGAGTTCAATCATCAAACGTTGTCGGATCATAGTAAAATATGGTTTTTTGGCTTTTCCGATTTTTTGTTCTTTGCCACTCAACCTCCCATTTGTTCCTAAACGCCTCATCTTCACCACAATTTTAGCTATTTTGCTGTAGCTTATTGATTGGTGTGATCGAGATGCTCTTTTAGCGAGGCTGTCAGCTACGTCATTTTCCCATATCACTCGATGTACTTGAACCCATTCTAAATGCACCAGCCAGTTGTTTATCTGCAAAACTTTTGATTTTACATTTCTTTCAGTCCGGAAATTGTGGTTCTTCGGATTTCGTAACGAATCCAAAGTAATCGTGCTGTTGGTGTTAATTACTGCAGCTCTATCAATAGTCGAGAAATTGGCTATTAACTCAAGGACACTGAGAATGGAAAATTCTTCCGCTTCATTTTTTGACCATTAAGTAAACAGTTTAAGCTGTATCTGGTAAATAAGCTTCTTATTACCAAACTAGCTGCAATTACCCGGGTTTTCCCGGATTTAAAATAAGGTTTTCTGTAGAAACGAACAAAAACGTTTATTTGCCTGCAATAAAAGGGTACATTTATGATAAAGCAATGCGATAAACAACATTTTTGGCAGTTCCATTTGCAGTATGTACAAAGAGATTTTCGCCTTTGCCCACTCTGTAGCTGGCCGGGTGAGGGGGGGGGGAGGGTTCATTATCGCACGGCTTAAAACAGACACATGGCCAGAGTGACATTGGGATGGAACGAAACCTATTTAAGAACGTTCCCTATGTAATTTTGTGTACGTGTACCGAGATTCACGTTATTTGTTTGTCTGGATCTTGAGTTATAAGGGAACAGACAACAAATGCGTCTTATATGTATAGAGATAGCAATGGAAGTCAGTAAGTAAAATACTCTCCCCCATGCACCGAACCCTTGTTTTCAAGGTCAAGTGTACAGATTTTCATCAAGATCGGAGCAAAACTGTGGATTTTTTGCGAAATCCATAAGTACCCTCTACCATGCTCTGTACGAAATTTTACGTAGACAGTGCCCTTCCTCTTGTTTTGAAGGTCAATTGTGCAAAATTTCATCGAGATCAGCGCGAAGATATAGATTTACACGGACACATTGAAAACGCACTCTCACTTTTTCTCAAATTTTTCGATTGGTTTTCCAAAAAAAAAAAAAAAAAAAAAAAAAAAAAAAAAAAAAAAAAAAAAAAAAAAAAAAAAACGAAACCTATTTAATAACCTTCCCCATGTAATTTTGTCTACGTATACCAAATTTCGTGTTATTTGGTTGTCTGGATCTTGAGTTATAAGAGAACAGACAGACAGACAACAAATGCGTCTTATAAGTATAGAGAAACATGTGGTCGTGCATTGTTTTACTGAAAAATGCCGTCTGGGATGTCGTCCAGAAAGGATGTGGTTACAGGTAGGAGAATGAAATTCATATTGGTCATACAAACTTACTGTGATTTGTGGTGGGCCCAATAACATCCCACATTGTAAGTCTTTGAGTTGGCACTGTTATGTCTTGTGCGAAATTATTAATCCCTTTTCACTTAATCTGCTCGTGATACGAAAACCGACCTCATTTTAACTAAAATGAAATGTTATCTTATCCTTTCTTTTTGGCTAGAGAAAACCGCAGCTGTATTTGTAATAATACTGTAGTAAATAAATACCGCAACCAGACACAAGTTCGACGACGTTTGTAGCAACATGCACTATCAGCTCGGAGACCATGGCTGCGGTTACCATTGACGCTGCATCACAAGACAGGAGCGCCTGAAATTGGTGTACGCAAAGACGAATCTGGGTGTACGAATGGCAAAACATCATGTTTTCGGATGAATCCAGGTTCTGATTTGGTCGAATCCATGTTTGGCGACATCGCGGAGAACGCATATTGGAAGCGTGTATTCGACATCGCCATACTGGCGTATCACCCAGTGTGATGGTGTGGGGGGCTATTGGTTACACGTCTCGGTCACCTCTTGTTCGCATCGACGGTACTTTCAACATTAACCGTTCATTTCAGATGTGTTATGACCCGTGGTTGTACCCTTCATGCGATCCCTGCGAAACCCTACATTTCAACAGGATAAAGCACGACCGCATGTTCCAGGTCCTGTACGAGCCCTTCTGGATACGGAAAATGTTCGGCTGCTGCCCTGGTTATCAAAAAGCTGTCACATCACAACATAAATGATAAGTAATAAGAAATATTACAATAATTAAAATTCAGAAATATTGCAATAATTCAAAGCAATAAATGACTGACGGCAATAAAACCATAGATGTACATGGATGTCAGGACCAACAGACATCACCTGACGATGGCGCAAAAGCCGAAATAGGCCTGTAGTGTAATAAAAATAATTATATTTAAGGCAGCATTTTGGATTTTTTGCATAAGTTAAATGTTTGTTACAACAAAGAGTATAAATTTCATTTATCCCCAAAATCGTGACACATTTGCAAAAACGTCCAAAGTGTATATGACAAGTAACAATACAAAAGTCTTTGTTCCCGTATCTGTTAAAAGGAAAATTTGGTTTTAAAAAATTGATTGTAGTCAGGCTCTAACCACTACCTTTGAAACCGCAACGCTATGCCGCTAACCACACTGCTATTCTTGCAAGGTGTAGAGTAATGACTTTATTATCCATGATTGAATCTTCTGAAGGCTTTTGTGGTTGATGTGTCTTTAATGTATAGTAATAGGATATTTTACCAAATACGACATGTTGTTGATGAATCTTCAATGCGCCAAAAACAAATATGGAGAATTTGCGCATGCGCAAAGCGAAGTGCGCAGTAGCTCCATTGCCTTTGCTTCGGGACCTTTCGTGCGTAACCGCCAGAGCTCGAGTAGCCAGGAGCTGGCGTCTCTACCAGCTCCAACGCCAGTGTTAAAAGCGGCGTTTCCCCTCGCCCCTCCCTGCCGCGGGAGCGCCCATATGCTGCCTCCAGGGGGTACAGAAGGGAACTTTAAGCTCAGCCGCGCATGCGCATTGCAACGCTGCGGCCACTGCCGCCTATATTTAGCGGTCGCGCTACGAATCGTGTAAGTGCAGTCTACTCGACGTATAACGTTTCTCATGCCATAAAAATACGTTGAATGTGCATATAAAATGATATAATAGAAAAACGAAGTGAGGAATGATAGTTTTAAGACAGTTATTTCTTAATTTACTTTTTTTTTACTACGAGCTTTTTCCGAGGGTTCACTGAACCTATGAATAGATAGGACGCGGCGTCACTGCCAAGAAAGTTATTTTTTTTTTCAATGTGAGCACATATTGTCACACTTCAATTCTATAGCCGAGTTCTTCCCAAACGTTGATAAGTGTATCTCCAGTGACTGTAGCAACAGGTGCTTCAATCCGGTTTCTTAATTCAGGGAGGTCAGCTGGTAACGGATTCACGTACACAAGATCTTTGATAAGCCCCAAAGGAAAAATTCACCTGGCGTTACGTCGGGTAAACATGGAGGCCATGCAAAGCAAGTAGTGTCATAGGAGTCTTCCCTTTACAAAGACTACTGGTATCTCAATACTGACGATACCATCTACGAATGTTATTATCACTTGGAGGATCACTACACAACTTTAAACGGAACGCATGTTGTAGAGAAACAACAGTTATGCTCTTTGCAAACTGCAAAATACGAAACGCATTCCGTTCACTAGTCGCCATATTTGCTACTACGCTGTCTAGCCGATTGCGGCGGTAACATTGCGTTTTGCGCATGTGTACTGGTGCCAAGCAAAACCGTTTGAATTGCTCTTTCATTTGACATATCATTTGTAACTCTGACTTTAATATAATATATGTTATAAAACGTTAAAATCCAGATATTCATTTATAAACACCCTGTAGTTCACATATATTAAACTACTAAACATATGTGATACGTTGAAATTAAAAGTAACGCCAAGGTATACTTTCCGGTAGGGTTGCAGTGAGGTAGGGAAGGTTTATGACGACGCCCAGAAACACAATCAGTGAACTGTGACCCCCTCCAGAATCGAACCCATGATCCCCAACTGAGAAATGTGGCATTTTATCTGTAACCAACGATGGTACTTTTTTGTGACGAAACCGATCGCCTATTAGAATAAAAACAATAATGAGACCTCGACAAATAATATTTCGTTTTAATTGAACAGTTATCATCCTTCCTTACTTCTTGTACGAATGTAGTCTCAGTGATGCTGCTGCCCGTCTGTGGAAAACCATGTGGCCACCATTTTCAAACAAACAGGATCCAGATTTTTCCGGAAGCACTATCTGATATTATTCCTGTTCCCAGTGACTTCCTCTCATACACCATTGCCATCTAGCATGTTTCTCCACATCAGTCAAAGGTAGGCTTAGAAGTGTATGATACGTAGGTAACCCATGCCATAACACACGGAGACGGACTTTCACCTCTGATACAGTACGACGTGTTCCATTGTTTCCCCAGAAGCGTTCAGATGAGGTGTCGATCTTATGGGGGAGTAGTACGGGTGATGTGAGCTGAACCACCTCATCGTGATCTGCAACCTTCCACAAACCATTCTGAAATCACCTTTCACACTGTCGAAACAATTCGTCCCAGAGGACTAACAATTTCGCAAATAAATATTATTATAATTATAAATGTATACACCCAGAGACTGTTTTGCGTCTCGAAAATGTCAAAGACATTAAAGTTAAAGGTGAAGCATTGAATTAAAATTTGTGTCCTAATCGCTAGTGCTGCAGTGGTGTAGTCGTTAAGACGTCTACCTAGTGAGCATGGCGGTCCGGGTTCGGTTCCCGGCCTCAGCACAAATTTTAATTCAATGCTTCACCTTTAACTTTAATGTCTTTGACATTTTCGAGACGCAAAATAATCTCTGGGTGTATAAATTTATAATTATATTTATATCACCTTAGCTTAAGGTAAGAGGCAGGAATATTCCGATATGTCCGTTGCCGAGATGCTATTCCGACGCATAGAGAGCCTTGGCTTGTATGACAGCTGAATTAGAGTTTGTGACGCGGAAGGAAGTCAGACTATTCCAAGGCGCCTTAATCGCTAGTGCTGCGGTGGTCTAGTGGTTAAAACGTCTGCCTAGTGATCATGGAGGTCCGGATTCGATTCCCGGTCGCAGCACAAATTTTAATTCAATTCTTCACCTTTAACTTTAATTTCGCAAATGTTTGCACCACGTTCTCTCATGCCAATAATGCTCCCTCTATCCAAACTCACTGGTCTGACGGTACGGTCAATGCACACCTCTAAGAGTATACTACATGACTTCTGAAACCACACTGATCTACTGTCTTACGTTTGAAGCGTCAACCGGAGTCGCAGCCACATTTGACAGGTAGGTGGTGTTACACCAAGATATGGATGTTCAGCTTGGACTCGCAGTCTGACTTGAGTCAGATGCTAATCACTTGTGTAGAATATACTGACGTACATATTCTGTGAATACGAAGTTCCTATCGCTAAAAATGTTCTGTTGTAATTTGCAACTTGCTTACTCTGCCAACTATTTTTCGTTGTGCAACAGAAAGATCTGACAATACACCCTTCCTCCTGCAATGAAGACATCAACAGCATGTTCAGTAGAATTCAGAAAGATGATCCTCGTCTGTCTACAATCTGTGAACCTTTACCACGTATGCGCAAATAAACTCAGACGACATCTCCTCTAAGAAAAACATATAAATAATGTAACTAGTGAGGATCAGATCGTGTACTAAAGTGGTGTCACTTCTACCAGATGAAAACACTTAAAGAAAGTGAAACTTAGGTATTTATTCTACTATGGACGTTTTTGCATGTGAAACTGAATTTTCTCACGATAATATGATTGCTATTGTTTCCAGTGAACATTAGGATAGCAACCGATAGTTGACAGATATTATTAGTATACTACGAACAATTTAAAGAAACTCAATTCAAAATTATTTAAATAATTAGCTTCAATTAACAAAAGGTTGTGCAAACGGCGGAATGGCTGAAGTGCCACACCTACTTTAAATCGATTCAGTTACTTTAGTTATGGTCGAGGCTGTTGCATCGTGATAAATGTTGTGAGGTCTCATAAGTGTGGTATGCAATTGCTGGTGGGAGAGAAGGGTGAAATTCCATTAAGCGTTCGCACACTGTACTGTTAGCTGCAACGATGTGATGACTCCTGACTGCGACGTCTCTGCTGGAAACCAAAATAGTATCTTGCCCAGCCTTGCTCGACTTCCGCCAATCGAACTTTCCCTACACCTTGATTGTGTCAAGGACGCCCTATCAGTCTCTGGTAGACTTGCGCATAATAGTTCGCGATCGGGAGCGCTCACTTTAGTTCGAGGTCTTGCCGCGAACTAGTTCGTTCTTTTAGTTCGTCCGCTCCCAGTGACGGCTGACCGGCGTGGTCTGCGCATGCAGGTGGAAGGAGAAGTTCCCCCACCTAGCTGCTTCATGCGCTTGCTGCTTGAGCCGCTAACGATATCACGCTAACCAAAAGAATCAGTTTGTGGATAATTTCTCGCGTTTAAGTTTAGAGTTATCTCTATATCTTGGCATTATGGAATTTATTAGTCAGATATTGCAGAGTGCTGAACAAAACAGAAATTTTGTAGCACTGAACTATGTAATCTAGCAGGCAGACGCTCTCCTCGAAATGGTTCTCATCAGCAGAAGGCAAACATGTGATTTTTTATTCTGTTCGCAACCTATCGCGCATATTTTAGTTCGCGACCTATCGCGCATATTTTAGTTCGCGACCTATGGCGCATATTTTAGTTCGCGACCGGTAGCTTTCCTTTTAGTTTGCAGCTCGGCCGCGAAGTATGTCGCTCCTTTTAGTTCGTCCGCTCGTTCTGGGTTTTGCTACCGCTACTAAAACTACAGCTGAGCTGCATCTCAGCTCGAAATGACGGCAACTGGCAGAAGGGAATCACGCGATTGTGTGTGCTCTCGCGTCCTCTTGCTGTTACCCGTCAGTCTTCGGAAAAGGAGCGGACGAACTAAGAGGCGAGGGATCTGCGAACTAGTTCGCGTGTGGGAGCGCTCTTCCGAACTAGTTCGTTCGCGAACTGCACTAGTCCCTGGCCTTCTCTGTTGGTGCGGTATGTCGGTCATATACCCAACCCACCGTGATACCACTCCATACATGCTCTCAAACGTTAACTAATCACTCTCTGTACTTGTTCACACCGGACATTAAGTATAGCGGCCAACACAGTGAACACTGCATAGTCTATGGTCTCCTCCACTAAAGCATCACTTCAACTGGCTTCGACAAAGTGCTCCGTCACAGTGAATTACTGTAATGGCGTCTTTTCCTGCGCGCTCACTCTGAACACATACGTGGTCATTAAGTGTTCTCGCTCTCAGGTGCCTCGCATAAGTCTCTTCAATATCCGCCAAGTATATTTCTGGCATTTCCCCCTTTCTCCTGGCTGTGTCACCATATTGGAGAGATTGAATGCCTATCGAATGCTCACTTTCAAACACGATACAGCGCACAGTTTAAACTGTGATATGTGTCAGGTTCCCATGTTTCCATAGCAACGCTTTTGTTATGATTGTCACCAGGCAACCACGTCACGTCGGATTGCATCACGTGTTTTCACGAAGGTGGACTGCATATCGCCGAAGCTTCCCCTTTTTTTTAGCGTGACAAACACCTATTGTTCGCTGCTGTGAAAGCGTCCTTTGGGATTCCTCAGGTAGCCTGAGTCATGTTGGATTTTTTCTGCGGGCTTCTCTTTCGGCCGGCCATTTAGCTGCCCCAGACAAGTCGTTCACAAAAACTGTACCTTTTAGTGTATGTCAACAAGTAATTGCACCAGTCTCAATTTTAAATATTTATTGCATTTGCGACATGATTCCACGATTTGCATATTAAATGTGCTTGCTATTGTTAAAAGTGGTCAGGGCATCGAGCTTATACTCAAATGAACCGTTTGGAGGAGTGGAATACAATGATGTGGTCGGAATATGTAGGAAATGAATGTCAGGAGAACACGACTTCTTACATGGTGAATTAAAAATGGAGTCAAAACTTCTATATTACTGAAAACAAAGCGATAGAACAGACACTCTGTATAACATTGTAGGCCACCTATGTGTGTAGATCAACTTTGGGCCGATTCATCAAAATATGGGGACCATTATGAAACAGATGATCAAGGCATGACCTAGTGAATGGGCGTCATATGGGGGTGTGGGTTGGGGAGACTTGAGAGGGTAGTCCGTGCAGCTGTGACTGTGTGGCCTAAGTGGCTAACGCACTTCGGTAGTAAGCAGGAGGTCCGGGTTCGACTCCCAGCTGAGGCGCATATTTGTTGCTGTTGATCCTTCAACGCAACGCCTGGACGCACCTTCACCAGAAGCCCAAATGTGCATATCTTTACAAGGGACAGCTTTGACCTCGAACACTCACAAGGAAAGTACTTGAGCTCGAACAAACATATCTGTATGAACATTTGGTTACAGATCTCTACGTACACCTCAATGTGTTGGTGGGTGTCGTTTTTATGCAAAACTTTGCAATCATGCTCTAGATAGCACTGTAGATGTAATTGTAGACGCCATACGTAATGCAGTTATGTGAACGTAACTTATGTAATAATCGTCGTACATGTTCTCTAGCGTACTGTCATCAAAAGCCGTAATGATAGTTGCAACTGTAACCTTCTTCTCGGAAGACTGTTGGTATTCACTGCCACTGCTTCCATCGCCTCTTCCCGCACTTACCGTAGCACGACCGCTAGCAATGAGTTATTCGTCATTATCATCCCTATTATCATCATTATATGTTAGTGTTACAACAGTATCTAACTTATGCTCATATTTCTGCACCATAACAGATACGAGAAAGCATGCAAATGTCTTCTACACTAATACCATCTTCACGAAGAATGGTTCTTCGTAACTTCATCTCAACCAATCGCAATACTTTAGCAGGATTGATTAGCAATCGCCGCCCCATCTGACGCTTCACCACACAAATAACATCACAAAACGCAACTTCGGAGGCACACTGCACCGTCCCTACTGGCGAACCGACAGGTCGAAGTGCAATGTGGCAAGGCACAAGCAGAGGCCTCAAACGGACGACTGCAGAGTTTTGCAGATGCGGGAGTATCACTAGTGCAATAAGGGATCTTTACATTATCTCTCGTACGATTTTGAAGTATATGTGTTTGTTCGAGCCAAGTACTCTCCTTGTCAGAACCGCAGGAATCCATGCGCAGAATAACAAGCAGTCTTGTAGAAAACACGGATGTGCGTCCTTTCCGTGCAAAACGCAGTACTCGTCTGCTAGCGCCAATAGATGGTGGCCTCTTGTTATGTGATTCTTGGGCGGGTCGTACAGTTCGTACCCTTCCAGATGCATGTTTTACAAACGAAGATGTTACGCTGAAGATCTTGTCACCAAAAACAACAAAACATTTCCAACTCCTTTCCAGATGCTACAGGTAGCGGTGAGTCTTGCAAGAGTCGGCAAGTCTCACCGCTACCAGTAGCACCTCTGAAGATGTCCAGCGCAGCTCTGGACGAAACTTCAGGAGCAGATATGTTTCTTCGACCACGACCACATAACCCGGAAGATTCAACAGCAATTATTTCACCCGGTCGTGAAAGCCTTCACTGTATGCACCATTTGCTGGAAATGATGAGCCATGTTCAGAAGAACAGGTCTAAATGCAGGGCAGAAGGCTGCAAAGGCCTCACATTTGTACGGTGTGAGAAGTGTAAGGTCTTCATTTGCTTCACGACAGACAGGAATTGTTTCAACAGATTTCACAAAACATAAAATTAATTAGGACTTGTAACACAAACTCTTTTCTGATGCATGAGGTAAAATGAAAAAGGCAACAAAAATATGAAATTTTGTAATGGTAATTTGCTTGAAAAATTTGAATTGTTTACTTACCGTTATGAAAAGTTTGTATTTTCCAATATTACTAAATGCTACAGCAAATAACTATAAGTATAATGTTTGTGACGGTTTATTTTTGTAATAAAGCAACATGAAACTACAGAGTTGTGTGTATAACTGTCCTGCTCAAGTCCGGAGGTATCGTATATGATACCAACTAGAAAAAAAAAAAAAAGTATTCTTGCAAAATGTTTTTGGACTGTAATTTATTGTTCATTAGCATTAACATAAACCAAATAGCACAAAAGTAGTTCGTTTACATTTCCAATATGTGCTCGGGACTGGATATACCAAATACGTGTGAAGTCGCTCCAGTTGCCGCCCCGCCCCCCTCCCCCCACTCCCAGCATTCGCTATTACGTCAGCCCATTCCAGAAGGAGCCTCATTCATAGTGGAGTTTCTCCCTGTCATAGCACAGTCTTCATCTGCCAGTGTTTGGTACGAATTCTCTCATACGTTTCAGATACACGTTAATATGTCATTGTCTTGAAAATCTCCTCCCCCCCCCCCCCACAAGCATAGGGGTGTAACGTCATTGTGTCACCAGTAAGTGTTCCAACTGTGGATTTGATATTAACATCGATCGGTGGATAGGGACTCTCTGCAGTCGCACTACAGTGCTCGCACACACACATCCAATATCGTCAAACAATTCCTGGCCAAAAAGGGGGTGGTGGCACTTGAACATCCACCATTTTGTGTCTCGTTTCCGTCGTAGGTGTCGGTGGCCGAGTGGAATGAGACCGACACAGGAATAAAGATAGCACGCTGGTGCAGGTACGGAGGGGAGCAGCCAGAAACTAGAAACACTAGAGTAAATTAGAACGAGATATATATTGCACAGAATTTATACAATACCTAACTTTTACATAGCTCAGTACTGCAGAATGCTGATACATAGTTGAGCTAGAGGCCTGCCTAGTGCCTGTCCGATACCCAAGTCTTCACTGGTGCCTATCTCATTCCGAAGTGTTAACTGGTTGCTATCTCAGTCCCAAGTGAACGATGTCGTTCAGTGGTGGCCACGAGCGGAGTTGTCGCAGAGGGCGCTCGTGGCTGACGTCGTAAGAACGCCGCGCCTTGCGTGCATGGCGGCGCGCGGCGAAAGTAGGTGGCGCGCACTTTGTACTTGTGCGACACCACACACCATACGCGCCGGCTCTCAATCCTCCGATTCCCGTAACTCAATCTCGCTTTAAAAGGAAGTAACTTGTAATTTGTGGCTGTTTGCTGATGATGCTGGGTTGAATGAGAGGGTGTCGTCTTTAACTGACTGTAATAGCTTACAGGATAATCTAGACAACATTTCTAGTTGGTGCGAAGAATGGCAGCTAGCTCTCAATGTACAAAAATGTAAGGTGATGCGAATGAGTAGGAAAAACAATCCCATAATGTTCGAATAGAGCATTAGTAGTGAGCTTCTTGATGCTGTCGCGTCGTTCAAATATCTAGGCGTAACATTGCAGAGCGATATGAAATGGAACGAACGTGTGAGGACAGTTGTGAGTAAGGCGGACAGCCAACTTCTGTTTATTGGGAGAATTTTGGGAAGATGAACTTCACCTGTAAAGGGGACCGCGTATAAAACGCTTGTACGACCACGTCTTGAGTATTGCTCAAGTGTTTGGGACTCAACAGAGGCGAGCAGCTAGGTTTGTTACCGGTAGGTTCGACCAATGCGCGAGTGTCACGGAATGCTCCGGCAACTCAATTGGAGATCGCTGGAGGTAAGACGACGTTCTTTTCGTGGATTCCTGTTGAGGAAATTAAGAGGGCTGGAATTTGAAGCTGTGTGTAGTACGATCTTGCTGCCGCCTTCTTATATTTCGCGTAGTGACCCACAATGACAAGATAAGAGAAATTAGGGCTCGTACGGAGGCATATAGGCATTCTTTTTTTCCTCGTTCTATTTGGGAATGGAATAGGAAAGGATATGCCTAGTAGTTGTATAGTGTACCCTCCGCCACGCACCTAACGGTGGATTGCGGAGTATGTATGTAGATGTAGATCTAGATGTAGAAAGAGATTTGATATATCCCACACTTCCAACGAAACGTGGCGAGACTTTTGAATACCATCCCAAAGGAAAAGACTTCGTTCAAAGTTTCCGAACATGTATCAGAGAGGTCAGGGTGCACAGTGCAAGTGGGAGTTGACTATTTCTAAGGACTTTCAGGTAACTGTAGTTCACGATTCATGCACGTCAATGTTACAGGCCTGCTCACTCAACTTAATTGCGAGAAGTTGTATTTACATGTCACATCTGCTCACCTCAATTCTAGGACAACTGTAATATAGACCCTCCCCTTAAAAAAAAAAAAATCACCTCGTTAAAATGTATGTTCTATTCTATTCTACTTGCCCGGCTAATGTGTGTCCAGTATTAATCGATAAAAAATTTAGTAATCAATGATGACGATATCATTGCACAAAGCTACAATTCAGAGTTGCCGAAGCGTTAGAGGAAGCGCAACACTGTGTGCCTTTGGACTCAGTGCATTAAATGCCATTTGTCTTACTCATTAAGTTGTATTTCAAATGTGTTGGCTGACATTCGTATTTACTACGAAGATTGAGTAACAGATTTGAAAGCACACACACGTACCTCGCTCCATGCCTCTGAATAACGTCGGTGACCTAATTATCACATTCTCTGGTGCGACACAGCGGAAAACTACCGTTACGTTGCGACTTGAAATACGCATCGTACATTAATGTGCAGTAGCTTAAATCTCCGGTTCCAATATATTTCAGTGAGTTAAAAAAAAAGAAATAATAAGAAAGTAAAGCCGTTCCGTGGCGTTTCAGCCGAAAGTGAGTCCAGAAAATATGTTGTAAAATGATATAATTTCGCTTTTGCTCTCAACGATATAAGTAGATACTGAGTGCAGAGTGACTTGCGAATAGCGTAAGAAGTTTAAAAACAAAAACAAAAAAAGTCTTCCGATATTCTGCAGTTTGACCTCATGGACTGCGAAAATTTAATAAGGGATAAACTTTGTTCCTTTCATCATTTTGTGTGCGGTGTCGTGGAGAAAAAGTTTTCGCAAAGTATTGAGATTATACCTGACCTTTTTTGGAAAGCACGTACTATAACATTCGAGAACATGATTATAAAGTTTGGAATATTTTAGCTTAAAAATATAGTGCCCAGTAATATAATACTCGATTTAGCAATATTACACTTTTAAACTTAATATAGTAATATAGTGCTTAATGAGTGTATTATGACTGACAATGTAAATTTTTAAATTCCTTCTGTCAGCAATTCTATGAAATAGCAAATATCAAATATTTGTTGCACCTAGAATCCGTTAGGAAGGCAAACTGCAACTAGAAGTGTACGCCTAGTTTTAATTTAGCCGTTTACTGATGTGCAGTGTTTAATGTGGATGCTATTTGATTTTAAGCATAGAAAACGAAGTGCAGTTTGCGAAAAGTAATGAAATAAAAATGTGTTGAAATTGTTTGGAAGACGTATTATCAAACGCTGACTTAGCATATTCCGGATGATTTGCTCTCCGTTATAAGATAAATCTAGTTCTTCTTTTACCTCAATGTTCAAGATGCCACATCCCCGAAAGTGACTGTCGAACAGTACCCCAGAGGGGTATAGAACTGAAAATAAATAAATAGTCAACTGAAACGTCATGTTTAACGTTGAAATTTTACTGCAAGGACAGTGAAAGTGTTGTCAGTCTCCACTTGAGAAATGTTATAATCAAGCTAATACATAAGAAACACTATTTCCTCGAGGTTTACCAAAGTACTTAAACATGATAGTACAATCCAGGATGATTAGAGGAAGGCACACCATAATTTGAGAATCCTGCAGAATTTATTTATTTATTTATTTATTTTTCGTATGTGTTGTCCCTCATAAGAATTAGCTGCAGAAATTTTGTTATTTTTTGCATAGTGTAAAAAAGTCTTCTTTTAAGCATTTCTGTACAGGTTATCATTATTGTAATGATTTTGAATAAATTTAAATAGTTACTTATTATTTAGAGTTTTGAAACAAACAGGGAAAACGATAAATAAAAAATAAGAAAACAAAAGATTAAAAAGTAAAATTAAATTAAAGTATTAAATATAAATATATAAAACAAATTGAATAATAATACTAAATGTTTAGATATTTTAATCAGATAAGTTGCAAATAATTTGGCACGAATTGTATTTCAGAATCCAACGTTATAGGAAAACGGATGGAGGCGGCTTGAAAAAATTAAAATTAATTTTGTGGCAAACGTTTCCTTTTGCTAAAATAACATTCGATGTTTATTTTTGTTTTATTTATTTATTTTTATTATTTATTTATTTAGTTAGATTTTGCTTTATTGGAAAAGTTCGATACACAATTTTCTGAGACATTAATTACATTTGAAATTTTGTACCAAACCAATATTTTCTGAATAATTTCTTGAAAAGGATGCCCTAAATCTAATATGTCAACTTACTTCTCGCAGTGTGTTTTACACATTAAAAGTGAAATTCGTGAAAACTAATGAAAAAAGTATTGCTTAATTCCACCATCGGCATTCTCGCCAAGTTTCATCATGATAGTTTAGGGAATGTTTCTTCCTTGAGAGTGATGGAGTGTGACGGAAGGAATGATAGAAACGAATGTTGGTGCTGTACATTTTAGACAAGACCGCTACGTTGGCAGTATACTTTGATTAGAAGGCATAGGTTACAAAATGTATTTTGGTAGTCCACACGTACAACGGTACATAATATGGACAAACGCAATGAAAATAGTGAACACCGCAGATATGCCGTTCTCCTGAGTCCATCACGAGTTGCAAGCACATTGAGCTCTCCTGAGAACATTCTTGCAAGATAAGATCGCGAACAGCTGGAACTGCAGTAAAAGCGGTTGTACAAGTTTCTTTCAGTTACAAGGAGAAGAAGAGTTTTTTTTTTTTTTTATACTGTTGTCGTGCGTGGCGAGATACGGGCAACACGCCTAACTCGTGTGTTTCTGTTGGTTAAACCGACGGCATCGCAACCAGGAGCAGCGGGGTTCGATGTAGTGTGGTACATTATTTCGGTAAAGGGTTGAGTCTTCCCGGAACATTACAATTTTGACAACACACGCACTGGCTAATATCGCCAATATGGTGTTCAAATTTAAAATCTATTTTTCCTAAAATGTAAAAAATGAAATAAAATAAAATAAATAATAATTTTAAAAATTCGAAAACTATGAACTGTGTGTCAGTGACGTAGCCAGGATATTGTCAAAGGGGGAGGGGGTTCCGAATGGTTAAAGAGAAATTTACAAAGGCTCATGTTTTCCACTTATTCTAAAGACAAACTTAGGCTAACATACTTTTTATATTTTATGCACATAGTTTGCGTTTTTAAGACCTTCTTATAAATACTGCAATATTTTAAATACAAAATTGAGGAAAACATTTTTTTAAAATTGTTTCAATATACACCAGAAGGACCTTCAGTTGTTATTCCAAACGAAGTCAGATTACCAGAACGTGAAGAGTTACTTTGTCTTTGAACACCGGCAACGACACGGCTGCACGTCACCAAGCTTGATGCCTGTCAGCCACGACTGTAGCTATATAGGTGTTTCGCAAAATTTGCATTAATTTGCATACCATGCATACTGATTTAGGAAGCGCAAGTCTATAATATTATTTCCAAGATTATTGGTTCTTTTACTCTTGTCGGCATTGCAACGTATCCATTCTCTAGATAAAATATTACACTTAAAATTAACTTTAAAAAGTATTACACATACTGAGTGAGGTGCCTTATGATATACTGAAATATTGCCACTCCAAATAACGACTCCACTGCTGTAAATAGATAAATAAACTATTATACTAGTACGTATTTTAACTTACCATAACGCTAGTGGGCAAATGAGATCGGGTTTTCTCTTTTTTTCTTGTTATGAAGTTATCCATAATTGGAAACTTGTCTTAACAACACAAAAGAAATAAACGGCAGCATTCCACTGTAGGAGTAAGGCCAACAATAGACAAGGCTAAAGGAGGACTGGGCAATAGGCGATGCTATTATCGATGTACCGATAATTAAAATCTATAGCGATGACTTTGTTGACTGTCGACTGTCCCTTTTTCGGCGTATGACTGATATCATTCAGTTTCACTACACGGTAGCTAGGTCGTGTCTTATTTCATTTTGTCCCATCGGAAGTTCGAGTCCACCATCGAGCATGGCTGTGTGTGATGTCCTTAGCAAAAGTTTGAGTAGTATTTTATCGTTTAGGTGATGGGAGGGGGGGTCCGGACCCCCAAGACCGCCCCCCCCCCCTCCTTTGGCTACGTCCTTGTGTGTGTGAGTACTTGTGTCTGTGTATTATTTGTGTGAGAGAGCGACTGTGTGTAGACTGGTAGTACAGCGTTAATATAAAAATTGGTCAAATCGTCTGTGTCAGAGTAAGAATAAATATTGTGATTAATCAGCCTGGCATTGACTGACAACGAGATGTTTAGCACTGTTAATACGCTCAGTTAGCCAATCGTCAGTGCGAGCAAATGATGACATCAACTGACCGAATGACATGTGCAGATATGACTTGTAGTGTAATCAAGTGAATCTACGTACATGCAGTACGTTAATTATTTAAAGACCAAAGTTGGATTATGAGTGCGAAAATAAAATGGGTATGGATTTTGGTGGGACTTTTGAAAAGATTGCTGTGAAGCAACACACGTGCTGAGATCAAAACTTAACTTCATTAACAAACAAATTACTGTGTTGTGATCGAGTGGTGTGATTAATTTTAGTGTTTTAAACACTTTCCACAGTGGCAGAGAAATAGTGATAGTTGTCTGAAAAGATAAAATATTTCGTTAAAATAGCAAAAATGATAGTACGAGAAAAAGTAAGGAGGCCAAAAATGTGAAAAACGAACAAACGAACGCCATTATTTTTATGATTGTCTATGCTATTGATCGCTTAAGATAGAAGATGGATTGTCTATTAAAAAAAAATTAATTTGCGTTGAAAGTAATGTTTGTTTACGTTTCAGAAACTTTCACTCTGCAGCAGAGTGGGCGCGGATATGTATCTTCCTGACAGATTAAAATTGTGTGCCGGAACAGGGATTCGAACCTGGGACCTTTCCCTTTCGCGGGCAAGCGCTCTACCGACTGAGCTATCCCGACACGACTCACGATGCCGCCTCACAACTTTACTTCCGCCAGTACCTCGCCTCCTACTTTCCAAACTTCACAGAAGTTCTCCTGCGAACCTTGCAAGACGAGCACTCCTGGAAGATAGGATATGGTGGAGACATGGCTTAGCTACAGCCTAAGGGATGTTTCGTTAATGAAACTTCACTCTGGAGCGGAGTGTGTGCTGGTATGAAACTTCCTGGCAGATTGAAATTGTGTGAAGAAACCTGGTTTCGAACATGGGACCTTTGCTTTTCGCAGGCAATCGCTCGACCGAAAAGCAAAGATCCCATGTTCGAATCCCGGTTCCGGCACACAATTTAATCTGGCAAGAAATTTCATATTTCATAAACTTTCATAAAGCCCTGCCCTACGTTCATGACCGTGAATGTCACTTTTCAGTATCTATTGTAGTTCCAGTGATATTTTCGGCAAAATGTGGACCCGCGCGGGAGTAGCCGAGCGGTGTGGAGAGCCACGGTACGGATCGTGTGGCCTCCCGCGTCGGAGGTTCGAATCTTCCTCGGGCATGGATGTGTGTGTTGTGCTTAGGTTAGTTTAACTTGGTTTAAGTAGTTTGTACGACTAGGGACTGGTGACCAGCGTAGTTTGGTCCCATAGGATTACAAACATTTGATTTTGAAAAAGTGGATTTGGCCTCTAACAGACGAAGCATGAGATCTTCTAAACAAACTCAGTGTAATTCTTGAGTTTCTCCCGGCGTATTCCATAATCAAAATATCCACGGGTGTACTGCCGTCTAAAGTGTCCAACAGCCACAATATTTCGGCGATCATACATGTCGCCATCATCAGGTGAACTGACGGACTGAGCTCCTGGAAACGCGCCGGCACGGAGATCCGCACGCTACGGCGGCTCGAAGGGAACTGGGTTCTAGCCCGGTGGAAGGCGATTTAAATACCCTCGGCCCGCGGAGCGACCTCTCCGTGGTCCGCGCCCCGCGCCGCGGTCGCGCAGTGGAACCGTTTGCGACGGCGTCTGAGATGACGTCGGTGTGAGGGCTCTGTCCGCCGTGGTCGTCACTTCGTTACGTTTGCTAGATTTACTCTTAATTAACCCAATCGATGGTTCCCAAGCTTTGCTAAGATTATAGCCACAGTCACGGTTTATGAGTTCGTCACTTGTGAGAATTTCAATAGCCTGTCTAACGACGCAGACTTAGTATCTCGACGTCTGTACCAGAATTCTAGTGCGTCCATACTCCATCGCGTGATTCTCCGACAAACAATGTTCAGCGACCGCCGACTTGCTCGGATTACATCAATCGTGTACGCATCGTCTGTCCAATACGTGACTTGCATTGACACCGAATCTAGTACTCGCCGGCGTTCCTCAAGCCGAGATCACCTTTGGCGCTCCCCACCAGTGCACGAATTATATTCGGAAGACAAAAGACAGTTCTAACCTGGTGTTTCTTCAAAATGCGGGCGACCTTTCCCGAGAGTGCGCCGGTATATGGAATAAACGCAGTGCCTACCTCCTTCCTCGTGTTTTCATCCGTTTCCACAGGTTGTGCTGTAGTGATTGGGCGGAGAGCGCGCTGAATCTGCCGCTCTGGGTACCCATTTTTTCGGAATGCAGTTCTCAGGTGGACATGTATGATCGTCCAATAATTGTGCCCGTTGGACACTGTAGACCGGCAGTACACCCCTCGATAGTTTGATAAACTCAGTGTACACTGACCACAGTAGATGCATAATGACCTGGTGGTTGGGGAGAGATTAGCAGTAATGTTGTATGGAAAATTGAAGGGGTTCATTTGATAGGGACTGTCGAGAAGATGATAAAAGTTGGGTGTAAACTAGAAGGGTAGATGAGGAAGCTGGATTCGGTTTGGACCGGACAGCAAGAGGAGAAGGGATGTGTCCGGATATTGGGTGAAACGAGTGGGGAGGCATTACAGTTGGTAGGATGGATAAATATTGTCTGGGAGGGGAACTTTATGGAAGGTGTGTTATGATAGGATGTGAGGCTTGAGGAGGTGCCGGGGGGGAGGGGTGCGTGACATACCATGGCATTTAAGTTTTTGGTGATTATAGCAGTTACAACTTGACTTGTACACAAACCAGACAGCGGTTGTCAGATTTGAAGGGCATGAAAGGGATGCAGTGGTGGGAAGGGAGTAAGACAGGGTTATAGCCTTTCTCCAATATTATTCAACTTGTGCATTGAGCAAGTTATAAAGGAAAGCAAGGAGGAAACTGGAGAAGGAATTAAAGTGCAGGGAGAAGAAATAAAAACAATGCAGTTTGCCGATGACATTGTAATTTTGTCAGAGACAGCAAAGGACCAGGAAGAGCAGATGAACGGAATGGACAGTATGCTGAAAGGTGCATATAAGATGAACATTAACAAGAGCAAAACTAGAATGGAGTGCAGTCTACGAAAATCAGGTGATGCTGAAGAAATTAGATTAGGTAACGAAAGAATAAAGGAGGTAGATGTGTTTTGTTACTTGGGCAGTAATATAACAAACGATGTCGCAGTACAGAGGATATAAAATGCAGAATGGCAATGGGTAGAAAAGCATTCTTGAAAAAGAGAAATTTGTTAACATCGAATATTGATTTAAGCCTAAGGAAGTCCTTTCTGAAGGCATTTGTGTGGAGTGTTGCCTTGTATGGGAGTGAAACGTCGACGATAAACAGTGCGGACAGGAAGAGGATAGAAATGTGATGTTACAGAAGAATGATGAAGATTAGGTGGGTGGATCGAGTAACTAATGAGGTGGTAATGAACAGAATTGGGGAGAAAAGGAATTTCTGGCATACCTTGACTAAAAGAATGGATCGATTGGTAAGACACATTCTTAGACGTCAAGGAATTGTCAATTTAGCATGTTTGGGGTAAAAACGCAGAGTAAGACCAAGAGATGGATACAGTAAGCAGATTCAGACAGGTGTAGGTTGCCGTTCTTATGTGGAGTTGAAGAGGCTTGCTCAGGATAGGGTATTTTGGAGAGCTGCAGCAAACCAGTCTCTGGACTGAAGACCACAACAACAACAACAACAGACACGGTGGTATTCGAGTGTAAGGGGGGGGAGGAGGATAACTAGTTAGATTTTTCGTTATGAATGTTTTGTGAAACCCACGCTCTTTTCCACAGCTAGGTTTCGTTTATTTCCGTGTCCATCATAAAGTACAAAGTTACGCTACAACGAGTAGCAGGCGGAAGAGCCAGGTGATGTTTGGCTTCTACTGGCTGACTGCCTTCTCTCGGCGTCTCTTGACCTCACTTGCAGTGTTCGTGTTTGTTTTGGAGAGTTTATGCTAATCTGCAAGGTAAACACAAAAGTAAACACTTCTGTATCCAAGGTGACAAGGGCATGGCCGAGCGGGGGCTTTTCATGTAGTGGACGCCTTCGCCTTTAACAGCCGTGGTGACGCAACGTATCTTCGCACAGGCACGATTCGACCTTTGCCGAAACCTGTGTCCTTGAAAAAAATATTTACAAACACAAACCGATTTAAAAAAAAAAAAAAAAAAAAAAAAAAAAAAAAAAAAAAAAAAAAAAAAAAAGTGTCAATTTTCGTTTATACAATAATTGAGTAAAGGACGTACATTCAACAAAATACCTGGGAATTACGATTACGAACAACTGAACACATGGAAAATATTGTAGGGATGGCGAACGAAATGTTACGTTTCGTTGGGAGAACTCCTAGTGAGCTAGTAGAAGCAACCGTAGGCGCCGACTACAGGTATGCTCAGTCGCTGAAGCATACCCAAAAATTTGAGTGGGTATGCTCGGCATGAAAAGGGTAAAGCAGTCAACAATCCGAAGATTGGTTTGAACACCACAGTGCTTTACTAGACATGGTCCTGTTTGGAGGTGGTATGCCGTTGCCTTCCTCCGACCTTCGAACTAACTTACCCAGCCAGTTTTAGGGGGACCTACAGTTTAACGTGAGTTCCGAAGCATGGTGCTTCTCGTTTTTTTCACATGAGTAATACTGCCAGAGGTGAAAGAAGTGGAAAGTTAGAGATAAAAATCCTAGGACCTCGCGGGGATCGAAACCGCGACCTTTGGATTTGTAGTCTGGCACTCTAACACTGTGCAACCTTTTTTTTATGAGAACCCTACCACCTTTTTTTCTTTTTTTCCATTTTTTTTCTTTTTTTCATATTATTTTTTCTTTATTTTTATTTTTTTGCCTAATGTTTTCCACTTCAGGCGTTGGCGCCTAACTATCATATCCCACATAAACCTAAACACTAGCCTGCCAAAAACAAGTCTAGTGCCACCGCCACTTTTACACTATACTAAATCAAATTGCAACCGAGGCGCACATTTTCGGCATACCCCACTAAAAATTTTGGTACTATTTTTTCTTCACGATATATTTCTTTACTGTTAATTGAAATCGACTGTCTTGTTCCATTGATGGGCGGCTGTCTTTTACAATACACAGCTGTAAAAAGATTATCTTACAACAAACAGGTAATTGAATTCGTAGGCATTAAAATCCATATTGATATGTGAGGCAAGTGACCGTTTTCTACACAGTCCGAATGTCAACTGAATGCCGCTTGTTAAGTCAATATTGTAAACTGGAGGCTGCAACCTTTAATTGTTGTATTAAATAACTGGAAATGAAGTGGGTTTGGTACGATACGATGAAAATGTTATACTACGAATTTCATTCGCGGTATCTTTTGACAATCACATACGTTAGCAGTGAACCGACATACCTGCTGCGAAGAGTGCCCTATCCCTCCTAGCTAAACCATTCTTAAATAGGCCATCCTCATAACAATTTGCGAAGGTCTTTATGTTTTAATTGACAGCTCTACAAAAATCACGAAACGCATCAGCTAGCGGGAGATTTTTTTCTGAATCTGAATTTTCAGGTACCAAAATTGAATGACCTTAGTTCCTGTTCTGTTTGGCCTGTGTCAGCAGTACTTGAAATTACGTCGTAATGTCTTGCGTGTGGGAATCAAAAAATGTTCAAATGCTTGTAGAGCTTATGGGACTTAACTACGGGATCATTAATCCCTAAGCTTACAAACTACTTATGAACTAGCTAATACTAAGGAAGGCACAAATATCCATGCCCAAGGAGGGATTCGAACCCCCGACCGTAGTGACCATGCAGAACGTGACTGCCGCGCCGCAGACCGCTCGGCCACCGCGGCCGGCGTGTGGGAATCGATAAAATGGATACGTATACAGTGAAATTAAAACTGATAATCGTGACTGTGACGGTGGTGTCGAATCTACAGAGTGTAGCAGTGAAAGTGATCCATCTGTGGCACCTTGCGACAATGAATATTCTGTTACTGTTTCTGGTAATTCAAAGAAAAATCATTCCGGCACTGAATGTGGTAGCCGCAGTGGAAGGACTTTTCAAAAACATTGGGTAAACATATATAACATGGATTCGGTATGAGGAAAAAGAACAGTGTTTATTGTTTGAAATTACTGTGATTTAAAAAATTACTTTTCTCCTTTCAGAGATTAAAATAGTCCTAAATTAACACCAGGTGAATCAAAAAAGAAGAAATACTACTAAAAATTTAAAAAAAGCTTTACACGTACCTTTGTATTTGGAATTGGAAAAATGTAGACACTACACTAAAATAAAGATGTATTGTATGAGTTGGAGAATATATGTTGTATGAGTTTGATAATATATATATACGTGTCTGGATAGCCCTTGGATACGCCACTGAGCATGCCCCAAGATTTTCAAAAGTCGGCGCCTATGCAACAGTTCTACTAAAGAAACTGCGTACACTACAACTGTGCGTCCTGTTTTGGAGTATTCTTGCCCATTGCTTGACTCAGGGACAATTTAGAGAAAGTTCAGAGAAGGGCAGCTCGTTTTGTGTCACAGAAGTGATGCACGAGTTGGGGTGGAAATCATTAAAAGAAAGGCATTATTCGTTGCGGTAAGATTTATTTGCGTAGTTCGTGTCACCAAGTTTTTCTTATGAATGTAAACATACGTGTAGAGATACAATCATCTTAATAAAATGAGAGAAATCAGATCGAAAACGGAACGATTCACGTGTTCCCTTCTTACACGAGCTATTAGAGAATGGAACGGTACAGAAATGTCATAGAAGCGGTTCGATGAAGCCTCCATTATGTACTCATATGTGAATAGTGGCTGTAGACATGCAAAATCTTTTCAAGCAATCAAAATTCAAAATGTTCAAATGTTTGTAGAGTCTATGGGACTTAACTACGGGGTCATCAGTCCCTAAACTTACAAACTACTTATGAACTACTTACAACTAAGGACGGCACAAATATCCATACTCGAGGGGGGATTCGAACCCCCGACCATAGTGGCCATGCGGACCGTGACTGGAGCGCCTCAATTCCCTCGGCCACCGCGGCCGGCTTCAAGCAATCGACGGAGCACCTGAGAATGCGCATATAAGGTACGGAACCGATTATGTGTTGTTAAGAAATGAAAATTAGTAGCTGTCAGAGGAAATATTACAGTAAAAATTTCAAAAATATCTGTGGAGAACGAAACGTTTCCTGTATCGATAGCAAACTGACAATGGCATATCACAACGGCCTTCGCTACTGGTACGATGTGCAGTTGGTGTTTATCGTTGGAACGAAAGCAAACGTCCTTCATACACGAATGCATACAAGCATGTCTGAAAGAACTGAAACTGCTACAGCTTACAAATAAAGTTGAAGAAATACGAGGGTGATTTGATAAGTCTGGTAAATTTGTATAAAAGAGCTGGAAATTTTCGGAACCTGCATTGTCGTTGGTAAGCCTGCTATTTCCACGGATATTACAGCAAGTTCCGAAAGGCAGCTGTTATTAGTTGATTGTTGTCTGCCAGCTGAAGTGGTTAACTGCGTAGTTAGTTCCTCAGGATGGAGAAAAACGATTTTCGTGTGGTCATTACACAGATTAAATTGAAGGGTTGGAGAGGTACACAGATCAAATCCGAGTTGCATGAGGTCCGTTTGGATTCTGTACCAACATTGAGGACCATTTACTTTTGGATCAATGAGATCAAAAGTTTTCGACGAAGCACGGAAGATGGAGCACTCTTCGGTCGGCCCGTTGAAGTCACCACACAGGAAACCATCGATATGGTACATGATACGGTAATGGAAGATCGAAGATTAAAAGTTCACGAGATAGCTAACATTGTAGGCATCTCAACTGAACGAGTGCATTACGGCCTCCATGAAAAATTGGTCACGAAGAAGGTCTCTGCGCGATGGTTGCCGCACTTGCTCACTTTGGACCAAAAACGGAAAACAAAGAACATTTCTGCTCAGAATCTCACACTGTTCAGGAGCAATCCTCGAGACTTTTTACTCAGTTCATAACATGGGTCCACCATTACACTCCAAAGACCAAACAACAGTCCAAACAATGGACGAGGCTGGGGACCGTGCACCAAAGAAGGTGAAGACTGTCAGCTGGAAAGGTGATGACGACTGTCTTTTGGGATTCCCAGGGTATAATCCTGATAGACTATTTGAAAAAAAGCTTATCCATAACTAGGCCCTATTTTACTGCTCTACTGGATCTTTCGAAACAGGAAGTAATTGAAAAACGTCCAAGATTGGTACGGTTGAAAGTGTTGTTTGGACAATGCTCGAGCCCAAACATCAGTTATCGCAATGACCAAAGTGCACGACTTGGGATTCGAATTGGTACCTCACCCAGCCTATTCACCAGACTTGGCTCAGAGTGACTTCCTTTTATTCCCAAACGAAAATTTGGCTCGGTGGAAAGAAAATTTCATTGAATGAGGAAGTGTCCGCTCTGACAGACTATTTTGCAGAGTTTGTAAAAGCTCTTGTGACGGCACCGAGTGCGTTTGTTGTTAGTAAAGAAGCCTGGTATAGTTGGTGGGTTAGTGTTCATGGTGACAATCTTTTGGAGTATTGCTTTGGAGAAGAAGCTTACAGCACAGAGGGTACGCATACTCATGGTTACTTAAAATTGGGTGAAGGTGTTTTTCTTGATTACTTAAGGTCTAAGTATATTAAAGTATATGGAGTGCGTAATGATGATGGTAAATTAGTCACACCAGGTTTTGATATTCAAGCATGTAAGAGTAGCAACACTTGGTTAAACTATATTACTAAGGAAGTTGCTGACGCATTACATAATGTGAAAGAGAGTTCTCTCAGTTTTTATTATCAGTTGCATCATTATGCCCGTAGGTTGAACTCATCTGTGATTGACTGCACGCATCCCTTTGTTGTGAGGAAGTGGCCAAAGTTAAAGTTGATTGAGAGATTTGTGCGCGACTATCAAATTAAGAAACAGTACGTAGTTTCTTTGAAACGTTGTGATAAGCCTTTTAAGGTATTTTCTTGGTGTTGGCAAGTCGTGGAACCGGAACTACGATGTACAGAAGGTAAGGAGACTTCAATCGTACTAGTGGGGTGATACTAGCGTGGGAAAAAGCCATCTTATACAGAACTGTTAATAAAAAATGCTGAGGTGTGTTTGCCAATTCCTTCAGAGTTTGGCTTTGCTTCATATCGTCCTGGTAGGACGCAAGAAATTTTATTTGAGGAATTTGAATGGGATATTTGGCGTCCATATGCGTATATTTTAAAAAGACTGTTGGAAGGTCGTAAAGTGAGTGTTAATGTAAAAGGGAGGCCAGCAATGACAACTGATCATATGGGTTGACAAAATTGGAAACTCGCTGGACCAAGCGTATAGCCTTGCAGGGAGATTACGTTGAGAGATTATGTGTGTTTTTGCCTTTCAAACAATTTTTATTCTACTTTTACCAGACTTATCAAATCACCCTCGTATATTCACGACTGCAAACACAGTTGACGTGTAAAAGTTTTTGCCGCACTTCCCGCTTTTTCGGGAGCGGTCGTTTAACTACTATTACGCTACCTGCGCACAAATTTTCACATGTCTGCTATACAGCTGACGATGAATCTCATTCGTATTCGTGAATAAATTTCTTCAATCTTATTTGACAGCTGCAGACTTCGACCTCGGGGAAGATCAGTTTGGATTTAGGAGAAATGTAGGAACATGGGAGCCAATACTCACATTACGACTTATCTTAGAAGATAGGCTAAGGAAAGGGAAACCTTCATTATTAGGGTTTGTCGATTTGGAGAAAGCTTTTGACAATGTAGACTGGAATACACTTTTCCAAATTCTGAAGGTAGCAGAGGTAAAATAGAGGGAGCGAAGAGTTATATTCAACCTATACAAAAACCAGAAAGCAGTTATTAGAGTTGAAGGGCAAGAAAGGGACGCAGAGGTTGGGAAGGGAGTAAGACAGGGTTGTAGTCTTTACTCAATGTTGTTCAATCTGTACATTGAGCAGGCAGTCAATGAATGGAAGGAGAAATTCGGAGAGGGCTTTAAAGTGCGCGGAGAAGTGCAGGGAGAAGAAATAAAAACATTGCGGTTTACCGATGACACAGTAATTCTGTCAGAGATCGCAAAAGATCTGGAAAAGCAATTGAATGGAATGGACAATGTCATGAAAGGAAAATATAAGATGAACATTAACAAGAGAAAAACGGAGGTAATGGAATGGAATGTCAGAAAATCAGGCGATTCTGACGGAATTAAATTAGGTAATGAGACAATAAAAGTAGCAGATGAATTTTGTTATTTGGGTAGCAAGATAACTTCTGATGGCCGAAGTAAAGAAGATATAAAATGCAGAATGGCTATGGGAAGAAAAGCGCTTCTAGAGAAGTGAAACTTGTTAACATCCAAAATGAATCTAAATGTTAGGAAGTCCTTTCTGAAGGCATTTGTCTGGAGTGTAGCATTGCATGGTAGTGAAACGGGGACAATAAGGAGTTCAGATAAAAAGATGATACAAGCTTTTGAAATGTGGTGCTACAGACGAATGATGAAAATTAGAGGGGTGGATCACGTAACTAATGAGGAGGTGCTTAACCGAATCGGGGAGAAAAGGAGTTTCTGGCAAACCCTGACTAAGAGAAGGGATAGATTGGTTGGACACATTCTGAGACACCAAGGAATTATCAACTTGGCATTAGAAGGAATCGTGTGGGGTAAAAATCGTAGAGGAAGACCGAGGGACGAATGTGGTAAGCAGATTCAAAAGGAGGTAGGTTGCGGAACGTATTCTCAGATGAAGAGACTTGCACAGGACAGGGTAGATTAGAGAGCTGCATCAAACCAGTCTGCGGACTGAAGACCACAACAACAACAACAGCCTCCGCAGTGTCCGTTCTTGTAGACATGCTTGCATTTTGAAGGATATTTGTTTTCCTTCCAACGATGATCATGGACACCGCCCACCTCAACACTTGCGACCACAACAATAATACCCAACGCGCTCGGCCTGTTTACAGTGATTTCCTGGAAGTATCTAAAAGCAATGTCGCGTTTGCACCGCGGTGCCTCATTACGCTGATTCGCGCTTCTCGGAAAAAGTTTGTCGGCAAGCAAAGCCACTTTGTCATCTTCCGGCACGCGACTGTGTTCAGTACTCCATTAGGTCATTCTCTGTGAGGCATCCGCTTAAGTTCACGGCGCATTACATGTCTCGCTTATCTGCCTCTTAGCCGAGGAATGTCCCCTAACGTAACGCTTTGCCAAACCTTTTACATCTACGATTCCTTTTCACATTAAAAGTTGTACGTGGTGTTTAATCCTCGCGTGGTATAAGCTCTAGAGAAACAGCTTGCCCTTTATTCACATGATTTGTTAAGTGCCATCGACAAGGGATCTCGAATCGATTCCATATTTCTGGATTTCAGGAAGGCTTTTGACACTGTACCCCACAAGCGGCTTCTTATGAAATTGCTTGCTTATGGAATATATCCCCAATTGTGCGGTCGGATTCACGATTTCCTATCAGAAAGAACACAGTTCGTTGTAATTGACGGAAAGTCATCGAGTAAAACAGAAGTGATATCTGGCGTTCCACAGGTAAGCGTTATAGGTCCCCTACCCTTCCTCGTGTTTATAAACGATTTAGGAGACAATCTGAATAGCTCCCTTAGATTGTTCGCGGATGATGCTGTCGTTTATCGGTTAGTGAAGTCAACAGAGGATCAAAAGCAACTGCAAAGCGATTTAGATCAAATTTCTACATGGCGCGAAAATTGGCAATTGACACTAAATAAAGAAAAGTGTGAAGTAATACACATGACGACTAACAGAAATCCGCTGAACTTCAATTACGCGATAAATCAGTCAAACCTTAAGGTCGTAGATTCTACAAAATACATAGGAGTTACAATTACGAACAACTTTGACTGGAGAGAACACATAGAAAATATTGTAGGGAAGGCGAACCAAAGGTTACGTTTCATCGACAGAACGCTTCGAAGATGCACCAGCTCCACCAAAGAGACTGCCTACATCACACTTGTGCGTCCTCTCCTGGAGTACTGTTTGCGAAGTTTCAATCACAGACTTTTAGTTCTGAATGTGAAAATATTTTGCTAGCACCCACATACTTAGGGAGACATGACCATCCCAATAAAATAAGAGAAATCAGATAGAAAACGGAAAGATTTAGGTGTTCTTTGTTCCCGCGCGCTATTAGAGAATGGAACGGTAGAGAAAAGTTATGAAAGTGGTTTATGAACCCTCTGCCAGGCACTTGAATGTGATTTGCAGAGTATCTATGTAGATGAAGATGTTTTGTATGCCTGGGGTCTTTTTTGACCCCAAAGTGATTCAAGCCACTTTATGAAGATGAAATTTGAAATATATCAATAAAAAGTAAATATAATTTATTGAGCAACTTATGCAAAAAGTTGATATTACAACTTCACAATTTCTTCATATAATTAAATTACATGTAAGTTATAATTACTTACTACATTTATTTCAAATATGAAAACATCTTGTTTAGTTTGTTTGGTTCCAAAAATTATTTTAAACAAAATATTCATAACCCACAGACTATGAACGAATACTATAATTTATTAGTATTTTCTGTAATATCATTTACACGCGGCTAGCGCACGTCCTGAGACGCAGGCGAGAACCCCATGCTGCTCAGGACGTACGCTAGCCGCGCGTTTCGCGTATTTCAAGCGTCAACTTCGCGTCGCAATATCTCGGCATGTAATTGAAATATTGCGATGCAATAAACGCCATTGTTTACGTGATTGGTCTTGCTATGGATTGCTGAAGAAAAAATATAGGGTTTCCATTAAAAGAAACATAAGTTTGTGTTAAAAAACACATTTGCTTTCGTTTTAGAATGTTTTCAAATATGTACATTCATGGGCCCCAGCCGTACATTGATACCGGTGAAGTCGTTTTCCAATAGCTGTTATTGTTCCAGAGATATTTTGGGTGGACAAGATAGCTGGGACACCCTATATCTTTGGCCCACATTATCAATTGGTCAATTGTTTGTTAAGCTTATGGGACTTAACTACGAGGTCATCAGTCCCTAAACTTACAAACTACTTATGAACTAGCTAATCCTAAGGACGGCACAAATATCCATGCCCGAGGGGGGATTCGAACCCCCGACCGTAGTGGCCGTGCAGACCGTGACTGGAGCGCCTTAGTCTCCTCGGCCACCGCGGCCGGCAGGCCCACAGTATAAGCACACAGAATGATCGAAAAAGAGATCCAATAGAATGAGAGGTATATGCCCAATAAACATGGGTCCGGAAACGTTTACATTCTGAAATTAACACGTGTTCGTAGGAGTGGCTGTGATGTCATATAGTACTCCGCCTACCATTACGAAGTCTGCAGTCAGTTCTGTGGTCCGAGCCGTATTGTAGGTCACGTTAGTTGGGTTTGTGTGGCTTAGTTTACATTACTGTCAGTATGTATCATGGTCGCGGGTTCAAAACCCGGTCGGCCCTCGGATTTTTTCAGTCTGCACTTTAACCCATCCTTCACCTCTCAACAATTTGAGGAGTCGCCAGAAACGACACGTGGTTCGGATTCCACGTTAAGCTGAAGGTCCCCTTTCCTTTCCCTGGTTGGATAACTGGGGTAGGCGAGAGACACGCAAGTCGCCGAAGTGACGTCCAATTGAAAGACTTGCACCACGCCAATGAGCAACACGAAATTATAATTATTATGGTGCTTGTTACCTTCTTACATAAACGGGTTCAGTTTTGTGTTTACTGGTATTGTGCTGTTCATACGGATCGGCAGATCATCAAACGGAGGATGGCTTCCGCAGTCGAAGGCGAAACATATGGGGAAAGTTTTATGTATGGGCCACGACATATCATCCCGGTAGGTAGGTATAGTTGGATTTATTCCTATTAATAGTAAAGCTTTCCGTTGTGCAATGAGACAGTATCTATATCTATGAACGCGAAATACAGAGGTTGTGCTCGAACTAATTCTTTTTTCAATTATGTTTTGTAGGCAAAATATATGATAAATTGTTGATCTTCCAGCTCTAAAACCTCCTAATCTTTGTATTCACACACTCACACACACAAGTTGCAGCACCACCACCCAGAAGTTTCAATATTACTGTCACTTCTCCACAATGAATATACCGTATCTTAATTATTTAATAAAAGCCAACTGACAAATTTCTCCCTCTACCAACCACCACCCCACCTCCTGTCCATCACTTTTGTCTTCCATCTTACTTCACATCCCTCCTTATCACATCCAACCACCGTTCGGTCATATTTTCCCTATTACTTCAAACCACTCCCCCCCCCATTAATAATAATAACAAAAATAAAGGAAAACGTTTAAAAAAATTGTAATTTTTCCACTAATCCCTTCCGCGTACATCAAAACTAAATACAGTAAAAACATACTTTATTACAAAACATACAAAAAGAACTACATTCGTGATGTTGGCAACATTCCAATAGCACCCTGTGCAGACTCAGTCAAAACAAAAACAAACACGCCTGGTCTGTGTAAAACAATTATGGGCAGTGCAAAAGTGACCGTGAAAGTAGTGGAAAAAACAATGACACAGCATGGAGAATCGGCGGTACTGCATGAAATAAGAGCGGCATTCCATGATGTCAGGCGAAAACAAGACAAAAAGTCCGTAAGTAACAAAACATTAGGCCTACTTTTCATGTTTCGTTAACGAACTGTTTTCGATCTAAAAACAAAACAAACTGCAGATTTGTGTTATTATAGACCACTGAAGATGTTATACTAGCATTAAGACGATACGGGTCTGGTGAGAAAAATCACATTTATTTTGTAGTTGCATAGACGGACAAACTCTGCCATTCATAATGAAAGCAACTACGAACATCATGGCTACACAAACGAAAAATTATTAATACTGTTTCATTCTGTATGTTGATACTGTTTGTTATCGCTAATCTAATATATAAAGCAGTGTGTCCGTATATTTGTACATGTTGCATACAAATCTACAGTTTTGTTCCAATCTTTATGAAATTTTGAACACGTAAGCTTCAATCCATGAGGACGGTTGCCGTAAGTGTAAGAATCACATACGATATATAGTTCACGAGATATGACGTTATAAACAATGAAATGTGTCTAAAACTGCTGCATTTACCGACAATGCTGCTCAATTTCTCCTAAACCACTGGACCGATTTCAACCAAATTTGGTACACATGTTCCTCACGTGAGATAACAATTGTTCTACGAGTACGAACCACATACGACACATGGTTCAGGAGATATAACGTCGTAAACAATAGGAATCGCAGAAGACTGCCAAATAATGCGGCGAGACTTTATAAATACGCTATATGAGAATAAGAGTACTTGACGACTTGCAACAAACTTTAAACATAATTTCAAACCTTTATTAAACTTTTTCTCGCTGACACCCATAGAAAAATGATGAAAGGAAAAAATCTCTCGCTTACTGCTTTTCTGCTGTTTATGGTGTAAACTACGGCATTCGGTATGACGATACAATTTATAATTTGTACACTACAAATTGTAGCCGCAGGAAATTTTACAGACAGTATACACACATATAGTTGAATGTACTATCTAAATTGCATCACAGTACGACACATAATTCACGAGATATGAGCACATAAATAGTAACGTTCCGCTGTTCATGGACTAAAACTATGGCATTCGGATGACGTTACAATTTATAATTAATACACTACAAACTGTAGCCGCAGGAAATTTTATAGACAGTATACACGCATATACTTGAGTGTACCTTCTAAATTGTGTGACAGTACGAGACTTAGTCCACGAGATATGAGCACATAAACAATAACGTTCATGGAAAACCGCCCCATCACGCACCAAGTTTTAATGTATTACTTCTTTGCTACTAATTGTATTCCCAAGAGATTTTACATACAGCCCTTATACAAATGAATATATACCTGGAAAATGGCAGGAATAAATAAATAAATATCCGGGTAACGCCGGGTTCTCTGCTATAAATAAAAGTCGGTAACAAAAGTTGCGTTGGACCCTTCGTTAAAAATCAAGCGTTGAAACCTGCCGTTTACAATTTGTTGAAATCGTTCGTAATTACAAATGATTTAATCCGCTTCGCAAAATTTTGAAGTCTATTTTCTACGATGACAGTTTATTATCAATACTTCACGGCTTTCAGAGTCCACGGAGAAACAAAACTAATTTCTGAAGAAGTAGAACAATTCGAAGACATACGGCCACCATGCTGAAAGCATACTGATTGCCCTATGTTGCCGTCTCGCGTCGACGCGAAGGAACAAAAATGGCTGCAGCGGTTGCCCGTCTATATCCAGGTGCCCTACATACATCTAGACCTCCTAAATACCCAGGCTGAATCGTCCGCCATGGTTGGAATCGCGCTGCACTAACAGTGTAGAGGCGCATGCCCTGCCATCTTTCACAAACTAATTGGTAGGAATATTTAATTTTATCGATACTTAAAACTTTATGTCAGCATTGTGACGAAATGTTCGTCATTTCGTTAATAGTCATAGTTAATAAGATATTGGCTTGAAATAAGAGACTGCGCTATGTTACGAAAACTTTACAGTAAAAAATAGAGGCGGCTATGATATTCCGTTTGGTGCTTGTTGCACCATATGTTGCTGCGGATGAAACTTTCCTAATGGGCTGAATTTTATTTTCGACTTAGGAGGAGATCTTTACCTTTCACTCATACCGCTAAACTTTATTTTATTTAGCGCACTCATTTCCGATGGGCCGGCCGCGGTGGCCGAGGGGATTGAGGCGCTCCAGTCACGGTCTGCACGGCCACTACGGTCGGTGGTTCGAATCCCCCCTCGGGCATGGATATTTGTGCCGTCCTAGTTCGTAAGTAGTTCATAAGTAGTTTGTAAGTTTAGGGACTGATGACCCCGTAGTTAAGTCCCATAAGCTATACAAACATTTCATTTGAATTTCCGTTGGCGATACGGCCAGAATGAATCTTGCGTATCTCATACACGGTTAGAGGTATCAAAATTATATTTTAACAAATAATAACATGCAAAGAGAGGAGTATTTTGCCACGAGGTTACTACGCAAAACTTCATTAACTGTCGCGTTATTCAAGGAAATACATAGTTGTAGCATGAAAAGGAGTAAAGTTAGTGAGATATTATTTGATTTGCAGGTATATAACCCACAAATGTTTATTTCTTTGCTTCTTGTCCACTGTGTTTTAGAGCTACTACTCAGTTTCCAAAACCTAATAGGAGTTACATTTCCTTCAGTTTAAAGCCTAGCAGTAACAGAACGGAAATTACTAGATCTAATGAGGATTTTATGTGAGAATACTTGAAAATGACAGATAGCAAGGATCTCTTCACTAGCTAACGAACTGACTTGTTCTCATTTCCTCACATTATAAAGCACTCTGTATTGAGATATTTAGAATATCCTTTTCGTATAACTGAAAAATTGAAATTTCATATTACATAGAGACTTTTATAGTGTGCAACTATTAAAAGAAGTCAGTACCAGTATCTTCAAGTATGGGTGTTATGCAGTAACAACATGTGCCTCCTAATTATTAGGAGCTCTAATACGGAAGACGTGTTACTACTAGACGGGCGGGAGGATCCCAGTGCGTCATATTTAACTGACATTATCTCGAGTTATACGTTTCTCACACAGTTTCTGTTTGGAGAGGATGAAATTTTGATGTATTTTGAACATTTCATTCGCTTAATCTGTTCACCTAACTTCAACAGAAAAAATGTTCCTCGCATGTCGAAAATTCCGTAACGTCTTCAGAAAGTGTATGGTCGTAAACTATCAGTATATGCTGTTTATAAATTATTGCCATAAATAAAACTAAAATGGAAATGTAGTGTAGTTCTTAACGAACACATTGATGAAAGTTTCACGTTGATACAGTCAGTAGTTTGCGAGTGTGAGCGAGTTGAATGAAACGCGAGGTAACGCGGGAGCTTCGTCCGGAACGTGGCAACTCCTACAGCTTGGGGGAAAAATGGCGGATAGTTCAGCTCGGGTTTATAGGAGCCTTACATAGATCACTGACGTGACCAGTGTTGCCAGATGGCAGAGAGAGAAAATACCTACAGTCTCACAAAAATGTACCTACGTTTTCCCTATTTTCTCCCTACCACCTCATTAATGCCCCTACATAAGGGTCGTAGCCAGGATTTGGGTCTGGGAGGGGCTGAACCCAGGAGTCCGGCCAGCAGAGGTTAACCAGTTGATTAATGTGACATGTTACTATTTTGAAAAACGTTAAAATAAATATTTGTCATCATGCTTCACTTGCTAGATACGTTTTTCTAGTGACTGATCGTTACTGATTCATGGAGTCAAGTGTAGATTATGCCGCGAATTCCAAGTGGTCTGTTACAAGAGGATTACTGATTTATCTACTGGACAAGGGTACATCAAGAACCTGTCAACCATAGAGAGGAACAGCATTAATAAGTTTCTCCAAATAGGCCTGCTGTTACACGAGGATAACTGGTTTATTGACCAGACGTGGATACATCGAGACACTATCAATCATAGAGTAGGAACAGCATTAATTATGTAGTTCACGGTCAGCACAAAAAAGAAAGTCTGTCACTTTACATGATTCGATTTTCAAAGAGTAATGCTATGTAGACAATGAATATCTAGCGCTTTGTTCATTATAACATTGGGTGACGCAAATGTTTTAGCGTTGTCTTGTCAGCATCTTCTCATTTACAAATACTAACTAGTATATCTCCAATGTTATTCAATTTGTACATTGAGCAAGCTATAAAGGAAAGCAAGGAGAAATTTGGTGATGGAATTAAAGTTCAGGGGGAACAATTAAAAACATTGCGTTTTGCCGACGACATAGTAATTCTGTCAGATACAGCAAAGGACCTGGAAGAGCAATTGAACGGAATGGACAGTGTGCTGAAAGGTGCAAATAAGATGAACATTAACAAGAGCAAAACTAGAGTAATGGAGTGCAGTCTAAGAAAATCTGGTCATGGTGAGGGAATTAGATTAGGTAACGAAGCAATAAAGGAGGTAGATGAGTTTTGTTACTTGGGCAGTAAAATAACAAATGATGGTCGCAGTACAGAGGATATAAAATGCAGAATGGCAATGGGTAGAAAAGCGTTCTTGAAAAAGAGAAATTTGTTAACATCGAATATTGATTTAAGGCTAAGGAAGTCCTTTCTGAAGGCATTTGTATGGAGTGTTGCCTTGTATTGGAGTGAAACATGGACGATAAACAGTGTGGACAGGAAGAGGATAGAGGCTTTTGAAATGTGGTGCTACGGAAGAATTCTGAAGATTAGGTGGGTGGATCGCGTAACTAATGAGGAGGTACTGAACAGAATTGGGGAGAAAAGAAATTTCTGGCATAACTTGACTAAAAGAAGGGGTCGATTGGTAGGGCACATTCTTAGACATCAAGGAATTGTGAATTTAGCGTTGGAGGGAAGTGTGTGGGGTAAAAACCGCAGAGGAAGGACAAGAGATGGACACAGTAAGCAGATTCAGACAGATGTAGGTTGCCGTTCTTATGTGGAGATGAAGAGGCTTGCTCAGAATAGGGTATTGTGGAGAGCTGCATCAAACCAGTCTCCGGATTGAAGACCACAACAACAACACCTAGTATATCGTTCTGGCGTAAATAAATAAGTGTCGTCAAGGTAATAAAACGTCTTTCGGTCATTGAAACAATGAATTTTTCTTGTGCTTTGATTTTCTAACACTATTTCCAATCCGACTCTTCATTCCACTGATATACATTGAAATGATATTTCTCATCAATTTTAATGTGTCTGAAACAAAGTTTTCAAATTAATAATGTTTACAATGAACAGAAAACAACTTCAAAATGTTCAAATGTTTGTAAATCTATCGGACCAAACTGGGTGGTCGTCAGTCCGTAGCTTACAAACTACTTAAATCTAGGTAAACTAACCTAACGACAACACACACACCCATGCCCCAGGGAGGACTCAAACCTCCACGGCTAGCAACCGCGCGCTCCGCAGCGAGGTGCTTTAGACCGCTCGGCTACTCCACCGCGGCTTTTTTTTAACTACTTAAACCTAGGTAAACTAACCTACGGACAAACACACTCATCTATGTCCCAGGTAGGACTCGAACCTCCACGGCGAGCAACCGCGCGCTCCGCAGCGAGGTGCTTTAGACCGCTCGGCTACTCCACCGCGGCAGAAAACAACTATGCCGTCTAAAATATCATTGGCTACTTTAAACTTTGCCACATTTGGTTGGCTTCATTACCGCGTGGTGACAACCGTTCTGTTGCCAACATTACCCGTTAGGCCTGTGTTGGCGATTGTAAAATTTTACCGAAGTACCAACGCGTTGGGGACTTTTGGATGAAAATTCCCTACACGATTTTAATGCTTAAAAGTACCTACGTGTAGGGAAAATTCCCTACGTCTGGCAATACATCTGACGTCACAGGCGCACTCGCGATGGGGTTGGCTACTGTTCACACGCAGGCGCGAAAGTCGCACGCACTTACAATAGTTTTCACCACAATGTCAATCTTGTAACACGGGATGTACGGCCCCGCTGTTGGCGGGACGTGGGACACTATAACGTTTTTTCTTTCTCTGCTGGTGCTACTGCCCGGCAGTTCGTACTAGCCGCTGGCGGCAGTTGGCGTTTACGGCAGCAGTTTTAGAGCCGCGGCGGAATTCCTGATAACGGAGTCGCAAGAGCCGAGAGAACCTAATCGCGCCGTGTGGCACAGCGCCACACCACACCTGCGGAACACCAGAGAGTAAGTGGCCATCTATAGCCGCAATGTTCTTGCAAAAAGATACATTGTTGCGCCAGCAGGTGTACAATATTGGCCCACTTTAGGTTACGGTAGTAACACTAAAAATGGGCCTTTTGACAGCTCGAAATTTAAATGAAAATAACGGCTTAACCATTCATCTGACACGAAAATTGAATAACCTAATTTGTAGAGGAGAAAATTCTCTACAACTTTGCTCTCTTATGTCTTTTTTCATATCTCGTATCGTTTCAGACATATTTGCAAAACTAACGGCGATTTTGGGATGTATGTCTGTCTGTCTGTCCGTAGCGTGTTCCCTGTTTTTAGGACGAACCGTTCAACCGATCAACACCAAATTTTACAGACATAATTATAGGCCGTCAGAGACCAGAACCTCCCTTTTTCATATTTTTCGGACATTAAATATGGTAGTAACGCCAAAAAAAAGCAGTTTGTAATATAATTGTAATTGAAAACGAACCGTTCATCTGACACGAAAATTGAATAACCTAATAGGTAGAGAGGAAAATTCCCTACAACTTCGCTCTATTATGTTTTTTTTTTCATATCTTGCATCGTTGCAGAAATAATTGCATAAATAACGGCGATTTGACGATGTCTGTCTGGCTGTAACGTGTTACCACTTTTTTTTTTTTTTTTTAGGTCGAACCGTTCAACCGATCGGCACCAAATTTTACAGACATAATTGTTGGCTACCAAGAGACCAGAACCTCCCTTTTTCAAACACCAATAAAAGCCGTTTGTAATGCAATTGTAATTGCAAATGAACCGTTCATTTGGCGCTAAAATTGAATAAACGTATTTGTAGAAGAGAAAATTCTCTACAACTTTGTTTCCTTATGTTTGTTCTTTCGTATCTCGTATAGTTTGAAAGATATATGTAAAAATAACGGAATTTTCACACCCTCTATTGAATTAACGAAAACCAGCCGTTCGCAGATGTCACGTGACATTCCTCGCCCAGAACTTTTTCTAGCATACGCCATCTTGCGTTGCGTATTTGATGATTTTCTTATTGTAACTTATACGTTGTCATTTCAAAGCAATGGCGTACTGAAGAATTAAGAAAAACACGTCGTTCTACGTACGATAAATGATCAATTAGTGTCTACAAATGCCATATTAGCATTAGTTAACAACGGCCATTAATAGTATGAGATAATAGAACGCAACTGCCGTAGCGTAGTGCGCAATGTGTTGGACTGTCACCCTGAAGGTCATTGGTTCAAAACCCGTCACTAACTAAAAAGTTTTTTCCTAAAAGGGTTTCAGACACTCTTATTAATTAATTTTTTATTGTTTACATTATTGTTTACTTATAAAACTACAAATCTAAAGTGGGCCGTAAAACACGTCAGTGCGATTTTTTGCTTCCCTGCTGGTGCTACTGCCCGGCAGTTCGTATAGCCGCTGGCGGCGGTTGCCGTTTACGGCAGCGGTTTTAAAGCAGCAGCGGAATTCCTGATAACGGAGCCGCCCAGCTTAGCGGTCAGCTATTCCACCGTCCGTGTGGTACAGCTGCACACCACACCTGCAGAACACCAGAGAGTAAGTGGCGATCTATAGCCGCAATGTTCTTGCAAAAAGATACATTGTTGCGCCAGCAGGTGTACAATATTGGCCCACATTAGGTTACGGTAGTAACACTAAAAGTGGGCCTTTGCGATCGTCTTTTGACAGCTCGAAATTTAAATGACAATAAAGGCGGTGGCCGAAGCGACTGATGCGCTCCACTCACGGTCTGCACGGCCACTACGGTCGGGGGTTCGAATCCCCCCTCGGGAATGGATATTTGTGCCGTCTTTACTATAAGGTAGTTAAGTAGTTTGTACGTTTAGGGACTGATGACCCCGTAGTTAAGTCCCATAAGCTCTACAAACATTTGAACATTTTTTTGAAAATAATGGCTTAATCTGACACGAAAATTGAATAACCAAATTTGTAGAGGAGAAAATTCTCTACAACTTTGCTCTCTTATCTTTTTTTCATAACTCGTAGCGTTTCAAAGATATTTGCAAAAATAACGGTGATTTTAGAATGTATGTCTGTCTGTCTGTCCGTCCGTAACGTGTTCCCTGTTTTTAAGACGAACGGTTCAACCGATCGGCACCAAATTTTACAGAGTTGATTGTAGGCCGCCAGAGACCAGAACCACCCTTTTTCAAATTTTTTGGACAAGAAATACGGTAGTAAAACAAAATAAAAAAAGCCGTATGTAATATAATTGTAATTGCAAACGAACCGTTCATCTGTCACGAAAATTGAATAACCTAATTGGTAGAGGAGAAAATTCTCTACAACGTAGCTCCCTAGTGTTTTTTTTCATATCTCACGCAGGAGGACCGCACAAATGTACCATCATTTGGTCAACGTACTAATTCCGAAATGGGGGACATAGCAATACGTATTTCCGGTGTAGAGAAGCAGCTGAGAGAGCTAAATACGAAAAAGTCTCCTGGTCCGAATGGAATACCAGTTTGGTTTTACAAAGAGTCTTCTACAGCATTGGCCCCCTACTTAGCTTGCATTTATCGCGAATCTTTAATTCAGCGCAAAGCTCCTAGTGATTGGAAAAACGCTCAGGTGACTCCCGTATATAAGAAAGGAAAGAGAACTGACCCACACAATTACAGGCCAATATCGTTGATATCAGTTGCATGTGGAATTTTAGAGCATATTCTCAGTTTGAATATAGTAAATTTCTTTGAAACGGAAAAGCTTCTTTCCATGAATCAGCACGGGTTTAGGAAACATCGTTCATGTGAGACTCAGCTTGCCCTTTTCTCACATGACATCTTGCGAGCCATGGATGAAGGGCAACAGGCGGATTGTGTTTTTCTAGACTTCAAAAAGGCGTTCGACGCGATGCCACACTGCAGACTGCTAACGAAGATACAAGCTTATGGAATAGGTTGACAGATTTGTGACTGGATGGAAGACTTCCTAAGTAATAGAACGCAGTACGTTGTTCTCGACGGCGAGTGTTCATCAGAGACGAGTGTATCGTCAGGCGTGCCCCAGGGGAGTGTGATAGGACCGCTATGATCTGATGGACAGAGTAAGTTGTAATTTGCGGCTGTTTGCTGATGATGCTGTGATGTATGTGAGGGTGTCGTCTGTAACTGACTGTAATAGCGTACAGGATGACTTAGACAAAATTTCTAGTTGGTGTGAAGAATGGCAGCTAGCTCTCAATGTAGAAAAATGTAAGGTGATGCGCAAGAGTAGAAAAAGCAATCCCGTATGTTCGAATACAGCATTAGTAGTGAGCTTCTTGATGCTGTCGCATCGTTCAAATATCTAGGCATAACATTGCAGAGCGATATGAAATGGAACGAGCATGTAATGACAGTTGTGAGTAAGGCGGACAGCCGACTTCGGTTTATTGGGAGAATTTTGGGAAGATGTACTTCACCTGTAAAGGACACCGCGTATAAAACGCTTGTACGACCACGTCTTGAGTATTCTCAAGTGTTTGGGACCAGCAACAGATCAGTTTAAAGGAAGACATAGAGGCGGTTCAGAGGCGAGCAGCTAGATTTGTTACCGGTAGGTTCGACCAATGCGCGAGTGTCACAGACATGCTCCGGCAACTCAATTGGGAAATCGCTGGAAGAAAGACGACGTTCTTTTCGTGAATTTCTGTTAAGTACATTTAGAGGGCCGGAATTGGAAGCTGAGTGTAGTACGATCTTGCTGCCGCCTACTTACATTTCCCGTAAAGATCACAAAGACAAGATAAGAGATATTAGGGCTCGTACGGAGGCATATAGGCATTTTTTTCCTCGATCAATTTGGGAGTGGAATAGGAAAGGAAATGCCTAGTAGTGGCACAGTGTACCCTCCGCCAAGCATCTTACGGTGAATTGCGGAGTATGTATGTAGATGTATCTCATATCGTTTGAGACAAATTTGCAAAAATAACGGAGATTTGACACCCTCCATTGAATTAACGAGGACCAGCCGTTCGGAGATGTCACGTGACATTCCACGCGTATTTGATGATTTTCTTATTGTAACTTCCACGTTGTCATTTCAAAGCAACGGCACACTGTGGAATTAACAAAACCACATCGTTCTTCGTACGATAAATGATAATCTAAATGTCTACAAATGCCATATTAACATCAGTTAACAACGGCCATCAATAGTATGAGATTAAATATTTGTTGTTTTGTTTTGTAGCCGTAGCGTAGTGGTCAAGGTGCTGGACTGTGACGCGAATGGTCGGTGGTTCGAAGCCCACTACTACCTAAATAGTTATTTTTCCTAAAAGGGTTTCAGACACTCTTATTAATTAATTTATTATTATAAAGATTATTATTTAGTTCTAAAATGTTTGCAAAAACTTATAAAACTACAAATCTAAAGTGGGCCGTAAAACACGTCAGTGCGATTTTTTTTATTTCATGAGGAATGCAGGGTACAGCTTTGGTCGCATGAAATCTTTATTGCTTTTGTTGTTGTGGTCTTCAGTCCGCAGACTGGTTTGATACAGCTCTCCACGCTACCCTGTCCTGTGCAATTCTCTTCATCTGAGAATACGTTCGGCAACCTACGTCCTTTTGAATCTGCTTACTATATTCGTCCCTCGGTCTCCCACACGCTTCCTTCTAAATGCTAAGTTGACAATTCCTTGATGTCGCAGAATGTGTCCAGCCAATCTATACCTTCTCTTAGTCAGGATATGCCAGAAACTCATTTTCGTCCCGATTGCGTTAAGCATCTCCTCATTAGTTCGTGATCTACCCATCTAATTTTCATAATTCGTCTGAAGCACCACATTTCAAAATCTTCTATTCAAATGTTCAAATGTTTGTAATTCTATCGGACCAAACTGCGTGGTCATCAGTCCGTAGCTTACAAACTACTTAAACCTAGGTAAAATAACCTAAGGATAAACACACACACCCATGCCCCAGGGATGACTCGAACCTCCACGGCGAGCAACCGCGCGCTCCGCAGCGAGACGCTTTAGACCGCTCGGCTACTCCACCGCGGCAAAAAGCTTCTATCATCTTTTTGTCCGAACTCATTGTTGCCCACGTTTCACTCCCATACAATGCTACACTCCAGGCAAATGCTTTCAGAAAGGACTTCCTAACATTTAAATTAGTATTCGATGTTAACAACTTTCGCTTATTTAGAAACGCTTTTCTCCCCATAGCCATTCTGCATCTTATATCTTCTTTACTTTGGCCATCAGAAGTTATCTTGCTACTCAAATAACAAAATTTACCTACTACTTTTATTGTCTCATTTCCTAATCTAATTCCTTCACCATCGCCCGATTTTCGGACATTGCATTGCATTATCTTCGTTTTACTCTTGTTAATGTTCATCTTATATCTTGCTTTCAAGACACTGTCCACCCCATTCAATTGCTCTTCCAGATCTTTTGCGGTCTCTGACAGAATTACTATCTCATCAGCAAACTGCAATGTTTTTATTTCTTCTCCGTGAAGTTTAATGCCCTCTCCAAATTTCTCCTTCCATTCCTTCACTGCTTGCTCAATGTACAGATTAAACAACATTGGGGAAAGGATACAAGCCTGTCTTACTTCCTTCCCAACCTCTGCGACCCTTTCTTGCCCTTCGACTCTAATAACCGCTGTCTGGTTTTTGTATAGGTTCAGTATAACTCTTCGCTCCCTATATTTTACCCCTGATACCCTCAGAATTTGGAAGAGTGTGTTCCAGTCGATATTGTCAAAAGCTCTCTCCAAATCTACAAATGCTAACATTGTAGGTTTTCCTTTCCTTGTCTTATCTTTTAAGATAAGTCGTAATGTGAGTATTGCCTCCCGTGTTCCTACATTTCTCCTAAATCCAAACTGATCTTCCCCAAAGTCGGATTCCACAAGTTTTCCATACGTATGTAAATAATTCGTGTTAGTATTCCTGCAAATTGATTTCGATCACTGAGTGCCCACCATCAGTTCTAGAACAGGATGTCCTGTAAGCCCACATAACTAGTAATATTCATCAATAACAAAATTAGTAACAAATTACTAGTGGGTGATGGGAAAGGTTTTGTGACTCATTCTTTACGACGTGTGTCGTAGGCAGATTTTAATCCCTCAGGGATTGTTGTCTCATAGGAAGCAATATTGTACCAAGTTTAGTTGAAATCGGGTCATTATTTTAGCAGCAGATATGGAAAAATATGCATGATGTTGCAGTTACTCGGAAATTTCGTTATTTATGACGTCGTATCTTATCTCCTGAAATATGTGTCGTACTATGATGCAAATTCGAAGGTACATACAGTGGTGTATGTTCCTAAACATGTCGTGGATATGTCGTGAATAGTGATACTAGTAAAGACGTAATAAATGGAAACCTCATGTGTGATCATGCGGTTTTTCATGAACCAAATTGTTTATGACTTCATATTTCATGAACTGTACATCGAACTGTGATATAGTATCGAAGGAACATTCAGTGGTATCTATGTGTACTGTCTCGCGAATACAATTTACAGTGTAGAAATAATAGCTTGTAAGTCACGGCAAATTCCATAGATATACATCACGAAGATCGGAAAAGAAGTAAGCGATAAACTTCTTTCCTTTCATCATTTTGTTGTGTTTGTCAGCGAGACAAAATTTTGTAGAGGTTTGAAATTATGTTTAAAGTTTATTGGAAGTCACTAGCAGGCCGGGAGTGGCCAAGTGCACTAAGGCGTCATGCCACGGTGCGCGAGACCGCTGCGGCCGGGGATCGAATCCCATCTTGAGCATGGATGCTGTGTTGGTCCTTAGTTTAAGCTAGATTAAGTTACATTAGTTAGATGTCAATCGTTACTACATAACCATAGCAGTTGAAAGGGCCCTAAAGCATTAAAAAATAAAAATAAAAAATAAAAGTAGCAAGGCGTTAATTGCTCTCAGTCTCAAATAGTTGAGGAATAAAATGACGCTATCATGCGCCTCAAAATGGGGCAGTTTTCACTGTTTATGACATGATATCGTACTAACTATGTATAGTGGGTGGTTTTTGCAACCATAGCAATTGATTCCTGACCTTAACATTTGTACCAAATTGGTTTAAATCGTCCATTAGTTTAGAAGCAAATGTAGAATATTATCGCATGATGCGGCTGTTTTTCACGAATATCATTGTTTACGTATATGTTGTAGGTGGTTCTGACCCCGACAGCGAATGTTGCCTGACAGTAAGGAACATGTGTACCAAGTTTGGTTGAAATCGGTCCAGAAGTTTAGGAGCAGATGTGGAATATACCGGGTGATCAAAAAGTCAATATAAATTTGAAAACTTAATAAATCACCGAGTAATATAGCTAGAGAGGTAAAAATTGACACACATGCTTGGAATGACATGGGTTTTTATTAGAAGAAACAGTATTGCTAGACGCGTGAAAGATCTCTTGCGCGCGTCGTTTGGTGATGATCGTGTGCTCAGCCGCCACTGTCGTCATGCTTGGCCTCCCAGGTCCCCAGACCTCAGTCCGTGCGATTGTTGGCTTTGGGGTTACCTGAAGGCGCAAGTGTATCGTGATCGACCGACATGTCTAGGGAAGCTGAAAGACAACATCCGACGCCAATGCCTTACCATAACTCCGGACATGCTTTACAGTGTTGTTCACAACATTATTCCTCGACTACAGCTATTGTTGAGGATTGATGGTGAACATATTTAGCGTTTTTTGTAAAGAACACATCTTTGCTTTGTCTTAATTTGTTATGCTAATTATTGCTTTTCTAATCAGATGAAGTGCCATCTGTCAGACATTGTTTGAACCTTTATTTATTTTTTATTCATTTATATTTTTATTTATTTTTTCTAATAAAACCCCATGCCATTCCAAGCATGTGTGTCAATTTTTACCTCTCTATCTACATTATTCAGTGATTTATTAAGTTTTCAAATTTATACTGACTTTTTGATCACCCGGTATATACAGACATACCCACTTACAGCATATTTTATAAGATGTACAGATTAAATAAAAAAAGCGCTTTTTCCCAAAGGAAAGAATAATGTTTCCAAAATTGTCATAGAGATGTAGCTGCTGGGGCGTGGGGTTTCATTTGGGTGGTATGGAATGGGCCTCTTTCCATCCTGGCTGTTCTTCGGTTTTTTCCAAGATGACAACGCGCCAACCAGGAATGGTTCCAGAAACATCCGACAACCCCGATTTGAACCGTCGAACATACAGGGTGACCAGAAAAGGGCTCCCTGATCTCAAAATTAAATATCTCGAAAACAAAGATCGATAGAGGAATGCAGTATGTTTATTGTGAAAGCTGTAAGAAGTTTATACAGCACTTTGAAATAATAGTTACAAAAGCTGCTAACAGATGGCGCTGTACAGCTCATATCAGCATACATAAGTGAAATAATCGTATGAAAACGCTCTTCGCAAACAATCACATCACAATGTTTTCAAAATGTTCACCATTGTCACTACAGAGGTGGCGCAAGCGAAGAATGAAATTCGCCGTCACATTTCGTAGTGTCTGAACCGAAATGGATTCACATGCCAAAGAGATCGCCGATTCAAGCTCGTCCAGCGTGGCGGGATGCTTTGGGTAGACCATGTCTTTCACTGTGCCCCACAAGAAAAAGTCACAGGGAGTCAAATCCGGCGAATATGGAGGCCAATCCATGCCTGCACCAGTAAATATGGGATATTCCAAAGCAATGACTCGATTCCCGAAGTATTCCTCAAGAAAGCGAAACACTTGTTCGGTCCGATGTGGTCGGGCTCCATCTTGCATAAACCATTCAGTACCTGGTCGATCCTCTGACGCTTGCTGTGTGGCGACAAATTGTTCCAAAATTGCAACGTAATGTGCACCTGTGACCGTTTATCGAATGAAAAAAAGGGACAATAATGCCTCTGCTCCATACTTCAGCCCACACAGACTTTAGGATAATACAGGGGTTTCGCTTCACACCAAAATGGCTTTTTGGAACCCCAAAATCGCCAGTTCTGGTTATTCACGTATCCATTCTGGAGGAAGTGTGCTTCATCTGTAAACCAGATGCAGCCAACATCAAATCCTTCACTATCAATCATTGTGAGCATCTGATTAGCAAAGGCAACCCTTTGTTGCACAGCTCGTACGGGTATGGCCTGGTGGGTTTGAATTTTGAATGGAAACATGTGTAGGCTCTTTCTTAGTATTTTCTGCGTGCTGGAACGCTTCAACCAGTCTCAGATTCAATTCTACGGACGGATGACATTGGATTTCGCTGAATAATTCCAGAAACTGCGGCGATATTTTCAGGCGTAACTGCGGTTTGCTTGCGGCCAACATTTCCCACTAGATCATCACTTACGCTGCCTGTTCGTTGAATGGTTTTCGCATCGGGTCCTTTTGGAACATTAAATCGTGCTTGAAAACTTGTCCTTGTTGTCGTAGGACTTTCTTCTTACGCTTATAAATTAAGAATTAAATTTCTTAATTTATAAGCATTGTAATAAGTATAACTCATTTCATAATGAATAATGTTTTGTTAGATTTGTATGTTGATTTAGTTTCTCGTTTTGAATGTGTTTAGTACTGTAAGGCATCTGGCATATCGAACGCAAAATAAAATAAATAACCAGACAAACGCGTTGTACAATGGAGTACATAGTTTCAATCTCTTCCTTCGGTACGCTAACCTCCTTTCACGTTTCAATAGTGTAACTGATCGCTCTGGGCTTCAGATCGCTATTTATACTAGGCATTACGTATGGCGATTACAGCGCCATCTGTTAGCAGCTTTTGTAACTATTATTTCAAACTGCTGTACAAACTTCTTACAGCTTTCACAATAAAAATGTTCAAATGTTTGTAAAGCTTATGGGACTTAACTACGGGGTCATCAGTCCCTAAACTTACAAACTACTTATGAACTACTTACGAACTAGGACGGCACAAACATCCATGCCCGAGGGGGGATTCGAACCCCCGACCGTAGTGGCCGTGCGGACCGTGACTGAAGCGCCTCAGTCCCCTCGGCCACCGCGGCCGGCTTTTCACAATAAACATACCGTTTACTACATTCCTCTATCGATCTTTGTTTTCGAGATATTTAATTTTGAAATCAGGGAGTCCTTTTCTGGACACCATGTATGTGGATGCCTTGGATGCCTTCGATCCTGCACCCACGAAGAGGTCAGAATTGGCATCTCTCTGCTTCCGTCCAGAGGAGTAGCGGCGACTTATAGGTCCACTACCGTGGCGTCTCAGTGGAGTACACTTGGTGAGAAATGGCTCCACGCGATATCAGGTGCCTGAGCCGTGACGTTTGACGTATAAGGTCACTTTCTTGGGATGGGGCTCGTGTTACGTAGGATGTGTATCTTCCAGATTAATATAACCTAACAGTGGCATCGTTGGGAAAACCCGCGGGGTTGCGCCACGAGGGAATACCGGTCCCTAGAAGACGAGGTGCAAATTATGCAGCGTGACAACATGTCGAAGAAGCGCAAGTCACGGCCGTGGACACACACCGCGGCTAAAGCGATGCCGCGACCTGCACGTATCACGTCCAGACTGTACCCCTACATTAGATTAGATTAGATTAGATTAATACTTCTTCCATAGATCAAGAATACGAGATTTCGTGATGATGTGGAACGTGTCAGTTTAATAAAAGGTAACATTACATGACATACATTTTTAACTCATCTATTTCTATGCCAAACTCCATCTACTGAGTGGAAGGATTTGTCATTCCAAAATTCTTTCAATCTATTTTTAAATGCCGTTTGGCTACCTGGCAGACATTTGATGTTATCTGCTGAGTTAGCAAAGTCTTATGTGGCAGCGTAATTCATCTCCTGTGACAAACTTTCCTTTACTTTACTGTAGAGTAGTGCTTTCCAAACTTTCCCTCATGGCGACACCCTTTTATAGCTTACAGTTTTGCGCGACACCCTTTCACTAATATAAATACATATGATACAATTTAGATGGTTCTAGCGCGGGTGGGGGGGAGGCGGAAATAAAGTATCGCTTAAATGTAGTTTTAAATATAGTTTGTAAACGGAACTGAAATACTTGTTCGCATTGACATATTTAATTTTGATCCTGACTGCAGCATTTAAGTACACTCATCGCAAGAAAAGGACACATTAGGAACTACGGAGATGTACAACAGAGTAACACCGCAGACAACAATGCCTAACTCTCGCAGTAATACTTGCTTCTTCTACATGCGACCCAACTTCCGAAACACGAAAACTGAATTTCGGAAACCGTTTTTCGCTGACGTGTTTACTTGTCAGGGCCAGATACGGTTTCTTTCAGAAATAAAGAGGATGTATTTATGACAACTGATAAATTATTATTTAAGTTCTATTGTTAGGTTCTTGCTTCACCACGACCTCGGAAGTCCCGACATATTCGGAAAAAATTGATAAATACTTGTAACAAGTAAGAATATAAATGTCATTTCTGGTCCCAGAATCTGTTACATACAGGAAAATGTGAGAAATAAATATTAACGCATGCCAGGGTTCGAACCAACGATCACTGCATTTAAAATACTATTCTCCGTTAATTACCCGGCCAATCCATACTAAACATCGCTACTGAATAGCTTTAGTCAGTGTTAGTCAGTGGACAATTGTGACTGCTACCGAGGGTGACGTCGATTTCATAAATCCATTAAAAAACGCTCAGGTGCAGCTTTTTTATAAGGAAAGCAGACTACAGTGAAGGTTCGTTGAAGCAGCTGCCAGTTCCAGCAAACTGCGCATGGGAAGAGCTGTTATCGAGTGGCAGCAGCAGCTCTGCGCATGCGCAGTTTGTTGCAATCTGGCAACTGGCAGCTGCTTGAACGAACCCTGAGTGTCTACTGCTGCTGAAGCAGAGCTGCCGCCTAGCGGCTGAGCATGCAATTAATGTGCACCGATCATTCCTTTAATACGTGATCGGTGGTGCACTGAATGAAGAGGAGGATGATTAGCTGCAGGCGAGTGTTCAGGGTAGTATGAAGAGAAGGATATTTTGTGTTATTTTATGACAAGATTTTTTGTTTAGAATCTAAATTTGTTTTTCTCGCGACACCCTCGATACTACTACGCGACACCCCAGGGTGTCGCGACACCCAGTTTGGAAAGCTCTGCTGTAGAGCATCCTTTCTCCTACTGTTGTAGTTATCGACAATGCTCTTACTTTTGAATTGGGTTGGGTTATTAATAACAAATTCCGTATTTCTAAATTTCCGGAAGGCTTTCGACACTGTACCTCACAAGCGTCTTCTAATCAAACGGTATGCTTATGGAATATCGCCACAATTGTGCGATTTGATTAGTGATTTTCTGTCAGAAAGGACACAGTAATTGACGGAAAGTCATCGATTAGAACTAAAGTGATATCTGGCGTTTTCCAGGGAAGTGTTACAGGGTCCATACTGTTCCTTATTTTTATAAACGATTTAGGAGCCAATCTGAGGAGCTCTCTTAGACCGTTCGCGAATGATGCTGTCACTTGTCGGTTAGTAAAGTCACCAGAAGATCAAAAGGAACTGCAAAATGGTTTATGTAAGATATAAGCATGGTGCAAAATTGGAAATTGGCCCTTAATAATGATAACTGTGAAGTCGTCCATATGACCACTGAAAGAAGCCCGTTAAACTTCATTTACACCATATATCAGTCAAATGTACAGGCTGTAAATTCATCTAAATACCTAGGAGTAAAAAGTACAAACAAGTTAAACTGGAAAGAGCACGTAGAAAATATTAGACGGAAAGCGAACCAAAGACTACGTTTCATTTATAGATCACTTAGAAGATGCAACAGTTCTACTAAAGAAACTGCCTACACCACACTTGTGCGTCCTATTTTGGAGTATTGCTACGCATTGTGGGATCCACACCAGGTGGGACTGACAGACGATTTAGAGAAAGTTCAGACAAAGGCAGCTCGTTTTTTAATATCGCGATATAGGGGAGACAGTGTCACGGAAATGATGCACGAGTTGGGGTGGAAATCATTCGTTGCGACGAGCTGTAATTGCAAAATTTTTTTCACAGACTCTCTCTTCCGAATGCGAACATATTTTGTTAGCACCAACCTACATAGGAAGACATGATCGTCAAAATAAAATAAGAGGAATCAGATCGAAAACGGTAAGATTTAGGTGTTCCTTTTCCCCACGAGCTGTTAGAGAATGGAACTGTAGAGAAAGATCATAAAACCGGTTCAGTGAACCCTCTGCCATGCAATTAAAAAAAAAAAAAAAAAAAAAAAAAAAAAAAATGTTCAAATGTTTGTATAGCTTATGGGACTTAACTACGGGGTCATCAGTCCCTAAACTTACAAACTACTTATGAACTAACTAATACTAAGAACGACACAAATAACCATGCCCGAGGGGGGAATCGAACCCCCGACCGTAGTGGCCGTGCAGACCGTGACTGGAGCGCCTCAGTCCTCCCCCCCCCCCCCCCCCCCCTGTTTTTTGTAGAGGTAGCGGACGCTCATCGTTTGTGTTCGTTGTTGTTCGGTGTATTCTTGGCTCAGCTTTTTTTAGTACAGAGGGCGTTGAGCCCTCTGACCCCTCGGCCACCGCGACCGGCGCTATGCACTTTAATGTTACTTGCAGAGTATCTATGCAGATGTAAAAGAGAATCTGTAGGATGATCTTACGTGGGCCCCGGAAACTATCCTGATTCCACACTTTTGTGTAATGGATATTTTTTTGCTCAATGATAAATTACCGTAATATATGTTGCCACAGTAAACCAGTGAATGATAATACTGGTGGTAAGCTAATTTACTGAAACGTTTGTCCCCAATATTTGCAATAATTCTAATAGCATAAGTTGCTGAACTCAAATGTTTCAGTAGATCGTCAATATGGTGCTTCCAGTTCAATTTCTCATAAATGCACAACCTAAAAACTTTGAATATTCAGCCTTAGGTAGAGACCCTCTGCAGCAACTTCCTGTTATTACCACTATCTCGGTTGCTGTAATGATGTTGTTTCCACTGTTTATAACCGACAGAAAGACCTCGAACCATTTTAATTCGTTCTGTTATTACCACTATCTCGGTTGCTGTAATGATGTTGTTTCCACTGTTTATAACCGACAGAAAGACCTCGAACCATTTTAATTCGTTCTGCCATTGACGATACTTCACACATCTCAACTGCTCCCCTAATTCTTTTGACTACTGTAGATATTTTCCGGACAACGTTTCTATACATCGATAATTAATTTCAAAATATTGATATATCGATACATCGGTGATTATCATGACGATATCTGCATCCCCACGTGCTATCGATGGTAAGTTTTGCGTGTCTGACAGCGCAGAACAATAATCTCTTCCCCGTCTCGCTCCTACCTACTAACGACGGGACCTCAACACAAAGCCTTTCCTCCCACTTGTGTTTTTTATCTCCCCGACTGCAAGGTGAAGGGCAGCGTCCTTCCCTGGTTTTATCACAGCAAAACTTTGCAAGGTCACTTCTGCAAAAGCGAGCGATGCAGTTGCGCCACGTATGACCTCAATGTATTTTTTTTTTTTTTATTTCGCATGTTTTATACACCAGATTTCAAATATCTTCTATACTACATTCCTACCTACTGATTAAACTTGGAAACAGTTAAAAGTCTCACATGTCAGTTTAGTTGATGCGTAAAACACCAACGTCTGTTCACTGCCGAATGCCATTTCAGCCAACATAAATTCAGTTTCAATCGTCGTCAAATTTCTTTATTCATTCATTCAAGCATTGTAACCTACATGGAAAAAGAAACACAACCAACTCTTTACTCATGCGAAATGATGAATTCTATCGACAAGGGTACGTAAATCGATTCCGTATTTCTTCATTTCCAGAAGGCTTTTGAAACCGTACCTCACAAACGGCTTTCAATCAATTTGCGATTGGATAGGAGATTTCCTGTCAGAGAGGACACAGTTTGTAGTAATCGATGGTAAGGCATCGACTAAAAGAGAAGTGATATCGGGCGTTCCACAGGGTAGTGTTATTGGTTCTCTGCTGTTCGTTATTCACATAAACTATTTAGGGGAAATCTAAGTAGCTCTCTTTGTAGTTTGCAGATGACGCCGTCATTTACCGTCTAGTACAACCATCTGAAGATCAAATCCAACTGCAGAACGCTCTGACTAAGAAGGAAAGTACATGGGCTCGAACAAACATATCTGTATGAACGTTTGGTTACAGGATCTCTACGTACATCTCAATGTGCTGGTGGGTGCCGTTTTTCTGCAAAGCTCTGCAACCATGCTCTAGATAGCACTGTAGAAGTTATGTAATAATCATCGTACATGTTCTCTAGCGGATTGTCATAAAAAGTCGTGATGATAGTTGCAACTTTAACCTCCTTCCCGAAAGACTGTTGGTATTCACTGCCACTGCTTCCATCGCCTCTTCCCGCACTTATCGTAGCACTACCGCTTGCAATGGGTTGTTCGTCATTATCATCCCTATTATCATTATTATGAGTTTGTAACAACAATATGTAACTTATGCTCATATTTCTGTAGCATAACAGAAACGAGAAAGCATGCAAATGATTCATCTTCTACACTAATACCATCTTCACGAGGAAGGGTTCTTCGTAACTTCATCTCAACTAATCGCAATACATTAGCAGGATTGATTAGCAATCGCCGCCCCATCTGACGCTTCACCACACAAATAACATCCCAAAACGCAACTTGGGAGGCACACTGCACCGTCCCTACTGGCGAACCGACAGGTCAAAGTGCCACGCGGCATGGCACACGCAGAGGCCTCTAACGGACGACTGCAGAGTTCTGCAGATGCACAGATGCACTAGTGCAATAAGGGATCTTTACATTACCTCTCATACGATTTTGGTTATATGTGTTTGTTCGAGCCCAAGTACTTTCCTTGTAAGGTATCACTATGATGTAAAAATTGGCAATTTACTCTAAATAATGAGAAGTGTGAAGTACGAAAATAAATCCGTTATACTTTGTTTACAAGATAAATCAATCAAAAGTGAAGGCCGTAAACTCCACAAAATACCTCGGTATTCCTATCACTTCAGACTTAAACTGGAAAGTACACGTAAATAATGTCGTGGGAAAGGCGAAACAGAGACTGCGTTTTATTGGCAGAACCCTTAAAACGTGCAACAGAACTGGAAAAGAAACTGCACACACTACGCTTGTCCACCTTATCAGGTGGGTTTGACGAAGGACATCGAACGAGTCCAAAGAAGGGCAGCTCGTTTCGTATTGTCACGATACAGGGGAGACAGCGTTACGGAAATGACACAGGATCTGGGATGGGAATCATTACAACAACGGCGCATATCGCTGCGGCGTGGGCTACTTACGAAACTCCAATCGGCAACATTCTCCTCCGAATGCGAAAATATATTGTTGACTCCCACTTACATAGGTAGAAATGATCATCGGAATAAAATACGAGAAATCAGAGCTTCAACAGAGAGATTCAGGTGTTCTTTCTTCTCGCGAGCTATTCGAGAATGGAATGGGAGAAAAAATAGTTTAACGGTGGTTCGACGAACTCTCTGCCAGGCACTTACATGTGTTTTGCAGAGCATCCCACGTAGAAGTAAAATATTTGGCGAGTCACGATCGACGCTATAGATATTTAGGAAGGATGGAAACTCGCCATCATAAAATTTGAAGAGATTAAGTGGATCTCTTTCTATGATATAAGCTATTTGAATAGTAAGCAGATTCTGTTATTTGTCGTCGCTGAGGAATAATCTTGTATGTATTTAGAGTTTCTGAGCATCGACATTAAAATGATACGAGGTACTGATGTCTCGTCCACTGATCAGTAGTAGTACGCTTTGGTCTCCTCTGACGATGACACCGGAAACGAGACTCGAGCGGATTCTTTGGCTTCCGTATGTGGCACTGAAGCCATTAAATAGCATGTATTTATTTGGGAGAAACAACAGATATCAGTGCCATTACCATTTCGAAAAGTCATTGGTACTTGCGTTTATATTTCATTTTCACTGTAAGATTTGAAAATGAAACACACGTGCTAGACGAATTGGCACATTTCAGAAAAGAATGTTACGAATTTTGGAAAGATAATTGTTTATTGAGAAACTAAGGTGTCTCACTAACACGTTTGAGAATACAGGTTTCTTTTCAATTATTGTTTTATTTTTGCCACTTACATTCTCCAAAATCGACTAGGAACGTTGTTGAACTAAAAATGTTGGGGAGGGTCTTCCAGCGGAACGCGTAGTGCAGTGTTTAGCATCTCAGATTGCAGTCCCCAGTTCAAATCCCGCCACGGGCAGAAAACATTTATTTCTTTGTATTTATTATTTCTAGAATCTTCTACCTGTTTCTTATGTTTGACGTACTTGTAAGTTCCAGAAAATTCTTTGTATGTATTGAAAGACGACCGTCTTTCGTCTTCCATATATATATACGAGGCGCGTACAGAAAGTAAGTTCCGTTTGGTTATATAAAAGAACGGGTACAGATACAGAAAATTATTGATTTTACAAAAATCTACAACTGTTAAACTACTTTCCTACATAGCTTCCGAAATTTTGTAGGCAATTGTCATAGCATGGCACAAGGTTTTGTGTGCTTTTTTCATAGAATGTTTCCGCCTGTGTATTCAACCGTGTGGTAGTATGTTCTTTCAGTTAGTCATCATCGTTGAAGTGTTGTCCAACAAGGACAGATTTTAGGTGTAAGAAGAGGACTACTGTCAAAAGATTTTTTTTTTTCACGGTAATGTTTGACCTCACACACCGAATGTGACCATACAACTCATACGGAAATTTCATTGGAACCTGTTTGATCATCCTCCATACAGCTCGGACCTCTCTCCTAGCGACTTTGCATCTCTTCTTACACCTAAAATCTGTCCTTCGTGGTCAACACTTCAACGATGATAAAGAGCTGTTACCACATGGTTGAATGCACAGGCGGCAACCTTCTGCGAAGGATGCATGCAAAAACTTGTGGCACGCTATGACAAGTACCTACAAAATTTCGGCAGTTATGTGGAAAAGTAGTTTAAGAACTGTAGAAATTTGTGCAATAAAAATTTCTTCTGTATCTGTGTACAATTTCATTTTACTACCAAACGGAACTTACTTTCTGGACGCGCCTCCTAATTGTAATTTATTTGATGTAGCTGGATTAGCATTTTGTTAAAACTAGAACCACACTCTTTTCAAGGTATGAGGAATATCATTTTTTATTTCAATTCAAATATTGACCAATTAGAGGGTGGACTGCACCTACTTCTACAGCAGTCAACATTAAACCTTTAGACAGCTGCAACTGAAAACAACCGGTGGCGAACATTACGGCTATATTTTATTCTTATTTTTAAATACTCAATTTAGAAACAATTTACTCCTCTAATAATATATTATGTATCATTACAGTTATGGTCTGATGATGGTCATGTAAGTGACCGATACCAATTACCAAGGAAATAAAGGAAATTACGATCTAGAATTCCTACTGACTTGAATTGATATTGAGACAGCATTTGAATCATATTGCAGAACGATTCTCTTGCGTTTTATGCCTAGTATAAAAGCATATGGACAGTCTCATTCCTTCGGTATAGTTGGGTGTGGGACCGAGCGAGGTGGCGTAGTGGTAGCACGCTGGACTGGCGATCGGTACGTCGGTGGTTCAAGTCCACCTCCGGTCAACCAGATTTAGGTGTTCCGTGATTTCCCTAAATGACTCCAGGCAAATGTCGGGCTTTTAAAGTGCAAGGCCGATTCCATTTTCCATCCTTTTCCAAACATCTGAGTGTGAGCTCCATCTCGAATAATGACGAAGTCAACGGGACGTACAGCCCAAAGCTTCCTTTCCTTCCTTGGGAATGGTGTAGGAAAGAGGATGACAAGCAATGCCATTGTACTGCTTGAATCATATGGGTTATGCGTTATGTAGGCCTATGTAGTTGTAGTTTCAGCAATGTAATCTGCCATTCTGAGATCAATACACAGTCAACGGCCATGCCGCAGTGGATACGTCGGTTCCCGCTAGGTCACTGATGTTAAGCATCGTCAGGCTTGGTTAGCAGTTGGATGGGTTACCCTTGGATTCTACTAACCACTGTTGCCAAGCGGGTTGCACTCAGCATTTGAAAGGCCAAGTAACGAGCTACTTGACTGAGCAGGATCGGATCTGTGAGGTTCAAAAAAAAATGTTTGTATAGTCTATGAGACTTAACTACGGGGTCATTAGTCCCTAAACTTACAAACTTACTTATGAATTAACTAAGACTAAGGACGGCACAAATATCCATGCCCGTAATGGCCGTGCAGACCGTGACTGAAGTGCCTCAGTCCCCGCGGCCACCGCGGCCGGCGATCTGTGAGGTGCTGACTACATCTCCCTCGAAGCCTCAGCCTTTGTGAGCCCAAATGAGGAACTACTTGATTGAGGAGAATCAGGTCCAAGCACTGAAAGGGACACAAAGGCTAGGAGTGTGTGACACTGACCATGCCCATTCGATGCCTCAGCGTTTGTGAGTTCAAATGAGGAGCTACTTCATTCAGATCAGTGCCGATCACCGTAATGGACACAACAGCTGCGAGTGTGGGGCGCTTACCTCATCCCCCTTGATGCGTCAGCTTTTGTGAGGCCATTTGAGGAGCTACTGTATTGTGGACGATCGGCTCCGATCACTGAAACGGACACAACGGCTGGGAGTGTGGTGTGCTGACTACATCCCCCTTCATGCCACATCTGTAGACGTCTTCGTGAAGAGGATGACGTGGCGGCCGGTTGGCCCCTGTTGGACGTCTCGAAGCCTGTAGGAATTTAGTTTCTGATATCGATACATCAAGCAATTACCCATGTGACATTTTTGATATTCAGTAGTAGATGTCAAATTAAAACATTTCCATGGCCATGTTATCTGCTTGCCTAATCACTGGTACAGTAAGTGGAGCTGCAGCAAAGCAGCATTTTAATGGTAACAGTCCCATTTGTTTTGGCGGAAAAACCCTCTTAGAAAGTACCTAAATCAACTGTTAAAATATCTTTTACTCCATCAGGCTGTCTGGTACAGCAAATTATGCAATATAATCTAATATATAAAGCAGAGTGTCCGTATATATGTATGTCTTGCATACAAATCTACAGTTTTATTCCAATCTTTATGAAATTTTATACACATACGCTTCATTCATTAGGACGGTCGCCGTAAGTGTAAGAATCGCATACGATGTATAGTTCACGAGATATGACGTCATAAACAATGAGATGCGCGAAAAACTGCTGCATTTTGCGACAATGCTGCTCATTTTCTCCTAAACCATTGGACCGATTTCAACCAAATTTGGTACACACATTCTTTACCGTGAGGTAACAATTGCTGCATGGTTAAAAATCACATACGGCACATGGTTCAAAAGATATTACGTCATAACCAATAGAAATCGCAAAAAATGCCATATAATGTGGCGAGATTTTCGAAATACACTGAATGAGAATGACAGTAGTTAGCGACTTGCAAAAAATTTTAAACATAATTTCAAACCTTTATTAAATGTTTTTTGGTTGGAAACCATAGTAAAACGATGAAAGGTAAAAAGTTTCTCGCTTACTACTTTTCCGCTGTTTATGGAGTAAAACTACGGCATTCGGTATGAAGTTACAATGTATAATTTTTACACTACAAATTGTAGCCACAGGAAATTTTACAAACTGATTACACACATATAATTTAATGTACCTTCCAAATTGTATCACAGTACGACACGTAGTTCATGCGATACGAGCACATAAACAGTGAACTACGGCATGCTGTATGACGTTACTATTTATAATTTGTACACTACAAATTGTAGCCGCAGTAAATTATACAGACAGTATACACACACAAACACATAGTTGAATTTACCTTCTAAATTGTATCCCAGTACGACACGTAGTTAATGAGATATGAGCACGTAAACAGTAACGTTCATGGAAAACCACCCCATCACGTACCAGGTTTTAATGTTACTTCTTTACTACTAATTATATTGCCAAGAGATTTTACAGACATACAGCCCTTATACAACTGAATATAGAGCTGAAAAATGGCAGGAATAAATAAATAAATACCCGGGCAACGCCGGGTTTTCAGCTGGTTTCTAATAAAACACAGTAGGTTGTGAATATTTGTATTTATAGCGACGCGTTTCGCCTTTTTTGGTGCTACATCATACTCTCAACACATCGGTGAGCTTGCGTTAAAAATACTTCGTATTAAAGCCACGCTCGTAACAGCTTTGCCAATTAGGCTCCGCACTTTTATACGTCGTGGAACTCACACCTGAGGCTGGAGATTGAGCGCGATCAAACGGCCCCTGCGGAAGACACATTAAGACCTGTTCCCAGTTAGCTGGAGTGACTTCATTTAGCGGTGAAGTGCGTTCTGACTAGCAAGGCCGAGGGTAGCGGCCCGTTCCGTAATAGCGCAGTCCTCTTTGGCTTTCATAGCCGTTCCGATAAATGAATGGCGAACCGACTCGTGCACTCCCAGTGCAGAACCAGTGTTCACACTACTGTAGGTAGCCGTTCCTCTACAACATCAGTTCCGTCTAGATAAACATCTACAATTACCTCAACAGTTGTACAGTTGCTATAAGTTTCTGAGTGGGTTCACTTGCAATGTATGGCAAGCACAACCTCCGGTTATTATGTAACTTAGTGGAACGTTAGAAGAAAGATTACCGTGGGCAGATAGTAATAGAGAGAAGGATCGCCACAAGCATTTTGTAAAGTGCTCAACCCTTCGTGCAGTGGCGGCTGCTCCTTCAGATGACTGGGGGTTCACTTCTTTGATTGCCGGCTGTTGCTAATACCACCGGCCCCCCTCTCCCTCCCCCCTCGGCGCGACGAATATTCTACGACCCCCCCCCCCCCCCCCCCCAGTTTGGAGCACCTCTGCGAGTGTCGCAGGAGAAAAGTGCCCAGATTTCCCCTTCCATTTAGATATATTTTCGTTAAAAGATCTGCTGATTGTTATACCTCGGCTTGTTTGGGCTTGCTTCAACTCGATCTGAAACGTCGGCTTACCAAGTTTCTTTATTTCACACTTTTGTTCCAGGCTTAAGGCTGAGTCATTTGTTTCTAAAAGATAATGAGCGTTTTTCATTTTTTTAATAATAAACGTTAAGAATATATGAATATGCACATGAACATTGTTCTTGTTATGGTCTTCAGTGCGGAGACTTGTTTGATGCAGCTCTCCACCCTCCTTTATCCTGAGCACGCCTCTTTATCTCCTCATAAGAACGGCAACCCGCATCCATTTGAATCTGCTTACTATATGCGTCTCTTGGTCTCCCTCCACAATTTTTACCCCACACAGTTCCCTCCAATGCAAAATTTACGATTCCTTGATGGCTAAGAATGTCTCCTATCCCTTCTTTTAGTCAAGGTAGTCAAGGTTAGTCAAGTATTCTTCTGTAACATGAACACTAAAACACAGCAAGTAACTCATTACACTCTTAAGTGACTAACAAACTGAATGTTACGATGAAAAGACTAGGTACCTTCAAATGACGTGACGTCACGTGACACTAACTGTACGCAAACGCAAAGGCTGCTCTGCCCCGGCATGTTTTCAAACAGTTAAATACGTGTTACAACGAATAGTAAAATGTCATTTACTCTCAAAATCGCGATACATTTGCTAAAACGTTCGAAGATATGTAGCAATTAACAATACCAAGTCACTGTTGTCACCTGCTACCTTCGACGCGACGCGATGCCGCTAACCACACGGCTATTCTTGCTAGGAGGAGAGTATTGACTCCACTATCCTTCATGATCGGATCTTGTGAAGGCTTTTACAGTTGACGCGTCATTAATTTATAGTAGCTAATACGATTTTTAGGAAATATGACTTGTTTTTGATGAATCTAAAATGTGCCAAAAACAAACATGAAGGACGGATGTCGCCTTTCTGGAGGATTTGCCAATGTGCAAGGCGAAGTGCGCAGTACCTCCATTGTCTTGCTTCAGGACCATTCGTGTGTAACCACCAGAGGTCGAGTAGCCAGGAGCTGGTGTCCCTACCATCTCCAACACCAATGTAAAAAGCGTCGTATCCCCTCGCCCCTCCCTACCGCGGGAGCGCCCATATGCTGCCTCCAGGGGATTCAGAAGATAATTTCAACCTCAGCCGCGCATGCGCATTGCAACGCTGCGGCCACTGACGCCTATATTAGGCGGTCGCGCTATGATTCGTATACGTGCTGTTTCCACGACGTAAAACGTTTCTCACGCGATAAAAACGTTGAATGTGTCTATAAAATAATCTGATAGAAAAACGAAACGAAGAAAGATAGTTTAATTTTTTTTATTTATTGATTTACTTGTTTTTTTTTTTTTTTTTTTTTTTTTTTTTTTTTTTTTTTTTTTTTACGACGAGCATTTTTTCCGAAAGTTCATTGAACCAGTGAACACATAGGACGCGCCGCCAGTGCCTTCTGGAGCGTCTACACAACTGGCGAAACCACGGTGAAACCACGTCCAATCGTTGGGTGCTTGGCCGCCCTCCCCTCATTTCCGATGTCGGAAGAGAACTGGGACGAAACTGACGTCAGAGTTTAACTCTGGGCACAGTACAAACGTGTCTGAACACACAGAGCTCCCTCCTAGCTGACCAGTGCATGTGCCAGTGTTGACATCACGACTGAAATGGACAAGTGACCATCGTCACGGGCAGAGCGTCACACTGATGAATCCCGGTACCTTCCTCATCGTGTCGATGGAAGGGCTTGAATTCGTCGTCTTGCAGGAGAACAGCTATGTCACACCTGCACTAAGGGACGGAGACAAGATGGCGGTGGCTCAGTTCTGATCTGGAGAACATCGGCGGGAAATCCACCGAACCGATGGAGCTCGTAGAAAGCACTGTGATGTCCGAGACGCTTCGTACACGGGTTGCAGACCACCCTTCATGACGGCCATCTTTCCCAACGGCAGTCGCCTTCTTGAACAAGAAATGAGCCAGCATTGTGATGGTCGAAGAACATAGTAACAAATGTTGTGCTGGCCCTCAACTTGCCGTATCTGAACCGATCGAAATTCAAATGTTTGTAAATCTATCGGACTCAACTGCTTCGTCATTAGTAAGTAGTTCTGAAATTCACGTAACATGAATATCAAAAATTCTAAAATCCGATACCCATATGTTCTCCTTGTGAGAGAGAGGAGAAGGAAAATATAAATGAAGAGGGGGTGGAAGATGGGTCGAAAGAGGGAGAGGAGAAGATGAACAGAAGGAAGAATGACAGCAAGTAGAGGAAGAAACGGTAGAGTGAGAGGAGCAAGTGAACATAGAGAAGGCGAAGGACAGGCACTAGTGGAAAATAAATACGTAATAAAGGAAATATTATTGAGAATAGCACAAACACCGTGGTTTATAAGACGAGGAAGGAAGGAGGAGAGCCGCGGTGGAGTAGCCGAGCGGTCCAAACCACCTCGCTGCGGAGCGCACTGTTGCTAGCCGTCGGAGGTTCGAGTCCTCCCTGGGGAATGGGTGTGTGTGTGTGTGTGTGTGTTGTCCTTAGGTTACTTTACCTAGGTTTAAGTAGTTTGTACGCTACGGACTGATGACCACGCAGTTTGGTCCGATAGATATACAAACATTTAAACAGTTTTGAAGGAGGAGATGGGTAGTGACAGGGGGACAGATTGAGTGGATGTAGATGGTATTGGACGAGTAGAAAGACGTGGGAGGTGATAGATGGAGAGAAGGATGGGGTGAAGTACTAAGAGAGATGGAGGAAATGAGGAGGGGAAGGGTTAAAAGAGGGGGCAGAAGAAGATAGGTGAATAGAGTAAAAGGAGGAGAAGATAGATGAGAAGGATGGGAGATGGGCAGAGAGAGAGAGGGAGAGACAGGGGAAAAGATGGAGGATAAAGAGAGAAAAAGAAATATGGACAGAGAAGAAAGGGTGCAGGAGATTGGCAGACAGAAGAAGGGACGCGGGTGCACGTTTAATTCCTTAGATTTTTCGAACAATGTAAATTTTCACGGCCGGCGTTGTCTTCTGGTAAAATTTCCGGTCTGATGGGCCGTGGCCCAGATGTAAAACATCCTCCCGACGTTTCGTCTTCAACTGCGGGAGACATCTTCAAGGGTCTTCCGGCTACTGCCACTGTGGGCCGAGGAGTTCTCGCATTTATAGAGGGCATAGAGGGCGCCACAAACACCAGAATAATTTTAATAGGAAAGAAGAAGGTCTGAAGTTAAATAAAATATGGATGTCGACACTGCACCAACAAAACGACAATCGATTATTTTTAATCGAGAATGACGACGTCATCCAGAGATAGTTACAAAGTCAGCATCACGTGACGTATGGTGGCGCCCTCTATGCCCTCTATAAATGCGAGAGCCCCTCAGACCACAGTGAAAGTAGCCTGAAGACTCTGGAAGATGTCTCCCGCAGTTGGAGACGAAACGTCGGTAGGAAGTTTTACATCTGGGCCACGGTCCATCAGCCCGGAAATTTTACCTGAAGTCCTTAGACTTTGTTCAAAGGTATTTGCGCACTTTCAACTTCAAGTAGTTCTATGACAAAAAGGAGGGATTTTTTCGTGCAAAAATACGGACATGTCCAAATAGAAGAGGACGCCTGGTAACACTACCTATAATTGGTTTATAAGACGGTCGCTGTGTGTACCTAGTTTGTGCTCATATGAAAAGCTAGAAAGGAACTCTGAATGTGTTCCGTGTCGGCTTAGAGAGAATCAGAGACCAGATGTATGCTGTTAAGTCTGTTGCTCTGGTAGGTGATGACCTGGTACTGTGGTGGGGCCGTGTACAGCGGCTACCTGGCTGTAATTCCACACGGTGTCTAGGCGTGGCCGCGGCGTCGGATTGCGGAGTCGGTGAGGTCGGCGCGATAGGAAATACCACTAATCTGCCGCGATCCCGTGTCGCAACTTGGACGTTGCGTAACATTTCGCATTACTTGCCGTGCTCTATATTCTACATAATGAATTGGGAAAGTGTTCAGTCGCTTTCGAATCTGTATAAATGTTTAGAGGAGGTATTAAAATTTTTAGGGGAGAGTGGGTTGGCTCCGGAAGACAGGTCGCATCAGTAGGTTGTTTTCAGCTGTCGTAATCTGAAGTACTCTGCTTGGTGCTGCACCCTTTGCAGCAGTGCAGTGAACTAACAACTCCAGCGACGTCATTACTGAACTGATGAGCAGTTCAGTTTGGGGGGACGTTTGAATCCCGCTAGATGCAGGTGGCCCAACGGCCGTGCTGTAGTGGGTACACAGGTTCCCTTTAGATGACCGAAATTTAGCACTGTCTGGCTAGAAACTTGCTGGAAGATGAAAACTGTATGCCGGAACCGGGACTCGAAAATGCGACCTTAGCCTTTCGCGGGCAAACGCTCTACCATTGAGCTATCCCGACACGACTCACGGTGTCCCCCACAACTTCAATTCTGCCAGTATTTCGCATCCTACTTCCCAAACTTCACTTAAGTTCACCTGCAAACCTCGTAAGACTAGCACTCCTGGAGGAAAGGATATGGTGGAGACATGGCTTAGCCACAGCACTTGCCCGCGAAAGGCAAAGGTCCCAGGTTCGAGTCCCGGTTCGCCGGCCGCGGTGGCCGAGGAGACTGAGACGCTTCAGTCACGGTCTGCACGGCCACTACGGTCGGGGGTTCGAATCCCCCCTCGGGCATGGATATTTGTGCCGTCCTCGTTCGTAAGTAGTTCATAGGTAGTTTGTAAGTTTAGGGACTGATGACCCCGTAGTTAAGTCCCATAAGCTTTACAAACATTTGAACATTTGAACTTTTCTAGTCCCGGTTCCGGCACACAATTTTAATCTGCCAGGAAGTTTCTTATCAGCGCACACTCCGCTGCAGAGTTAAAGTTTCATTCTGGAAACATCCCTTAGGCTGTGGCTAAGCCATGTCTCCACCATATCCTTTCTTCCAGGAGTGCTAGTCTTGCAAGGTTCGCAGGAGAGCTTCTGTGAAGTTTGGAAAGTAGGAGGCGAGGTACTGGCGGAAGTAAAGTTGTGAGGCGGCATCGTGAGTCGTGTCTGGGTAGCTCAGTGGTAGAGCGCTTGCCCGCGAAAGGCAAAGGTCCCAGGTTCGAGTCCCGGTTCCGGCACACAATTTTAATCTGCCAGCAAGTTTCAAGTTTCACATTGTCTGGCTTGTCTAGCACTTAGATGCGTAACCCTCCGGTTCTGCCGAGCGCTGTTGACAAGCTGGGTGGACTCAACCCTTGTTGAGTTGCTGCTTGGTTGAGGAGGAGCAGCTCCAGTCTGGAAAACCGACACAACGGGCGGGAGTGCGTGGCGCTGACCACGTCTCCCTACAGACCGTATAAGATGACGCCTTTGCGCGGAGGATGACACGGCTGGCGGTCGGTGCCCAATGGGCCCTCGAGGCCTGTGTGAGACGGGAAGAGTAACGTGGCGTCACCTTCACCCTTCGCGACACTCCATCGCTACTGCATACGTGTAATACGACTATAGCTAAGCTGTCTCTGAGAATCGCTCCAGCCGTCAGTAAGTCCTCAATGGTAACACAAGTGATGAGCAATCATCGGCCGCACCACATTCAGAAGGCGCATTGCATTATGCGCAGCGTTTGTGGTATCTGCCCCTGAAACTTTGAAGGGTTGTAGCTCCCAAACTAACAGTGATAGGAATGTAGTTTAAATTGATTTGGGCGCAGCTGGTTTCAACGAATCCAATGCACGACAGTAAAAACTATTGTTCCATTTAAAAAAATTATATCTTTGTGCTGTAACTCTTTGGAAAATGATACACTAAACTATGTTCATAGCTCCGCAGAAAGTGTAACATTTCTTGTGTTGACCTACCGCATTAAAATTTCCCGTCACCTATTATTTTGTAAGTTACAGAGGCAAACACACTTAGTGAAACACCCTGCATATATATACTTATGGCAGCTTCAGTGTAGTGTGTTCCCGTTGAAAACGACTGTGGAATACTCTTTAAAAGCCGAATCACAAAGAATCATAATTAATCTCGAAAGTCAGTCTCAGCTGCAAAATTTTCTTTATTTCAATTACGGGTTTCGCCCTTTTGAGGAATCATCAAATTATATAAACGATATATGGTGAACTACCTGTCATTGTAAAATAAACCATCTATAAACCACACGACGGATAGTGTTGTTTCCTCGTCACTTTTTGTTGTATCATACTCGTCCCGGTCTAGTTGTCAGAAAAGGTGCTGGTGCAGGAATCGGTGTCAACTGTAACAACTATTCAGATTAATAATACAAGTTTTATTGACTGAAAGTTATAATACTCAACTTCAGAACATATGTCTGTTATTTTATAATTATTTGTCGTATAGCATATGACAGCAGCATATATACAAATATAATTAAACGAAGAACAAGAACATATATACAAATATCAGTAAAAGATTGTACAAGAGCTCATTTTCGGTTAATGTGAGTGATCAATTGATATATTATGACAGAACTCTTGGAATTACGACATGTGTCATGTGAGACAAGCTTTTGGCTACACATCAATGTCCAGATCTTTAATCCACTTCATAGCCTGACGTGCGGCTTCCATGAAGTCCTCAGCAGAGCCACTGTATTTTCTTTTTGGACACACTCTTATGATGTGGTCCAGCGCCTGCTCAGGTGCTCCACAATCACAACTTGGGCTGTCTGTGAGTCTCCACTTGTAAAGCATGGCATTACATCATATGACTGTTTCTTTTCTCGGTTCTCACGGCGTCTTCCGTATGATGCTATCTGCGCTGAGACCTAGTGACTGCTTGGGTCGTAGCCGAGTTCTGACCTAGTAACTGCCTGAGTTCTGACCTAGTAACTGCCTGAGTTCTGACCTAGTAACTGCCTGAGTTCTGACCTAGTAACTGCCTGAGTTCTGACTAGTAACTGATGGGCCATCCAGCCGTATGCCGGCCTAGACACAGCCGCTAGACAGGGCGCGCATCTTGGGTTACTCCCTCCAGGATGCGCGGCGCCTGCTTGCGATTGTCTTTCGGTCGATCGCTGCCTTCTCCACGATCGTTCTCTTACGTCTGGCGTGTGGCGCTGCCTTTACGCCACAACAGATAGCTCACCATATATCGTTTATATTATCTGATGATGCCTCAAAAGGGCGAAAGGCGTAATTGAATTAAAGAAAATTTTTGCAACTGACTTTTGGGATAAATTCATAACTTGTTTCTGTACTATAAATAATTATGCTGTTCGTGTTCTATGATTGTCGTGTGCTCTATGGTTGTCATGTACTTCACTTCTATTAAATGTTTATCTTTGCTTTTGTATGTGTCATTACTACAGCACGTTAAGAGGCAGCAATTAAATGTACCATATCCTTCTCATTTTTAGCAAAATATTCCCTTTGTCCCTTCCTGAAAAATATTGGTCAAAGTGTTGCACAATATGGGACAAAACCTATGGGTTGGCAACACTGTCTTGACAGAGGTACACATCCTGTAGGACTGCTTTTCAGTCTGCATTTATTCCTTGATGCCTCCACGACTGTCTGTCTTAAGTTTCATTCCCACAGCTGGTTTTTATCATTCCACCATTCCAGCACATTAAGTAGTTTTCAGACGATTGTGTACACTGACTAGAGCAGGGATTCCCAAACGTTTTTGTCTCGTATACCCCTTGCCAACTTTTTCTGCCTTGTGTATACCCCCTGCCTTTTATATACTTAATTATTTACGAATTCCTAACTTCAGATATGTTTTCGCGCCCGATATGGTGCTACTAACGCAACGTTGCATTGTTACAGGTCTGTCTTTCTATGTACCTAATTTTCATAGCATATGTCAAATATAAATTTTATAACGCAAAGATTCTGAGAGCGCACTAAAACTACTTTGCTTCGCCACAGCATTCCGCCAAGCATTCTCAGTTTCAAGTAATCAATGTTTCAAATGATTGGTGTTTTCTGATTAAATGATGAGGGTAGATAGGTAGATGAGTGAACGTAAATGGATCGTAATTAAAATTAAAGAACACAATTTAGTGTTTGCTCTAAAGGTTTGTTTATTTTGTGAATCGATTTTCGGCTTCTTTGGCCATCATGAGACATTTAGGGAAGTTTAGTCAAAGAATATGCGTTGTCAACAAACCGGAAGCGATGTTACTTGCACAGTGGTAAAGTGTTATTATTGACTGAATTCATTCCGAACGCGACCCGACTTTATTTGTAAGTTCAAGAAAGCTAGTCTGTAGTGATGTTGCTTGTCTGACTATTTTGGGTGGAAAATTGCCGTACTGGAGTGTTTGAAATTGTTTTCAAATGGGAGGTCGCGAAAATGAACGAAATGGAGAACTATTTGAAAGTAAAATATTTTGCAGAACAAGCAACCCACAGAATTCGACGAACAGTTTACCTTTTGCGGCATTGTCGAAGATTTGTAAGCCGCGTAACTATTGGATGGAGGTTCGGTGAATTTAAAGTCGTGCTTCGAGTAGCAATATTAATTGAAGGCGGAATTATTTGTTAAAGAATGGCAGTGAAAGATGGACATTGACAAACAATCGGACTTCGGGACAATTTACGTGCAAAAAAATGATAGCAGGTTCTGTGCCAATAAAATGTTGAAAAGTATGGAATAAAATTTGAGTGGCAAGCTACACGAGATGGACAATTTCAATACAAGATAATCCCGAACCGAAGCTTAGGATTTAACGTACCCTCGAGAACTTGGTCATTAGAGACGGAGCTAACGCTCGGAGATTTGAGTAAGGATGGGATAGGAAATCGTCCATGCCCTTTGAAAGGAACCATCCCGGCATTTGCCTGGAGTGATTTAGGGAAATCAGAGAAAACCTAAATCTGGATGGCCGGAGGTGGATTTGAATCACCGTCCTACCGAATGCGAGTCCAGTGCGGCATCTTAATCCCAAACCATCCAACGTCGTGATAGTTCGACATTCCTGAAAACAGCTTCATGGATAGTTGGAGGAAATGGTAATATATATATATATATATATATATATATATATATATATATATGACGAATTACAGCGTTCAAATGAATGAAATAAATCGCAATTTGCGATGTTATGGCTTCACTGTATTCGGTTTAGATGGAATACCAAAGTGTGGCGAATGAAAATTTGTGCCCGGCCGGGATTCGAACCCGGGATCTTCTGTCTACTAGGCTGACGCTTTGACCACTCCGCCACCGAGGACACAGTGATCAGCCCGACTGCAGAGGACTCTTCCCTGCACGTCTCCCGCCACACACAAATATCCATTGTGGTGTAGGAAAGAGACAGCGTGGCGAATGGAGATTTGTGTGTGGCGGGAGAAGTGCAGGGAAGAGTCTTCTGCAGTTGGGCTGATCACTGTGTACTCGGTAGCGGAGTGGTCAACGCGTCTGCCTAGTAAGCAGGAGATCCCGGGTGCGAATCCCGGCCGGGTACAAATTTTCATTCGCCGCACTTTGGTATTCCATCTACACCTAGTACAGTGAAGCCATAACTGATCTCAAATTGCGATTTATTTCACTGAAATGGTAAAAATTAAGTAAGTTTTAGAAAATGAAATGAAATTGCATGGTGGTTTATTGATGATAAACAGAAAGCAAATAGATTTCATCTTTACCTGAACTTGCATCCCAGTGATACATCGGCTATAAAGAATGAACAGAGCAAAAACATCGAGCTGATCTCAGCCTGCCGTAAGAGACAGAAGTGAATTACACAAGCTTTTTTCTTACTTCCTCGCAGGAAGGAATAAATGAAGGTAGTAATTACAAGTAATCTTTGATATACGAGGCTCGTCCAGAAAGTAAGTTCCGTTTCAATTTATCTCCGCTGCAGCGCTGCGACTGCAGTTCCGCACATGCGTTGTAGACGATATGTATCAAGGAGAAGAACGTGCGCCATTTGGAGATCGCTGTCAGTTACGTACGCTTTGTTGTGCTTGTTTGAATTGTCGGCGTTGATTGAAAATCCCGCCGCCTGTGAAGTCAGGTCGGTGATTCGGTTTCTGAATGCGAGGAAAGTGAAATTTATCGGCAAATTTGCGATGATTACGGACCGAATGCGATGAGTGATTCGGTGGTTAGAAGATGGGTCCGACAGTTCAATGGCGGGCGTAGTGATGTGCACGATGAAGAACGAAGTGGGCGTCCACCTTTGGTTACAGAAGAACTGGTTCACGCGATTGATGACAAGATCCAGGACATCTCAAGTCTTTCCTTGGCGGTCATCACGAATGACGACGAGCTTGAAGAAACTGTTTCAAACTGGTTGAAGACACAGGCGGCAGATTTCTATGAAGAAGGTATTACAAAACCTGGTGCCACGCTATGACAAATGCCTGCAAAATTTCGGCAGTTATGTGGAAAAGTAGTTTAAGAGTTGTAGAATTTTGTGTAATAAAAATTTCTTCTGTATCTGTGTACAATTTCATTTTATTATCATACGGAACTTACTTTCTTGACGCGCCTCGTATCAGAGTGATGTAATCTCGTTGGCTATCGATTACAATATGTATAAGATACTTGCGGGGGTACTGCAGTATTGCAATCTTAAACTAGTTTCGGCCAATACGAAAATCTGCTGATTTGTGGACCAAGTGGAAGCTGCGACCGAAGCCAGTTTTTTGGCCGAAACTGACGGAAAGCGAAACTGAATATTCGGCCGCTCATTAATTCTAATGAACGTATCCTGTAAATACGAACTTCTTGTCTCTAGCCTTTCAAGGCGCTGTGTTATTTCTGAGTTGACACGTATATTGCTGCAATAACCACCTTCCGCAACACACCGTTTGCTAGCGCGCGTAATATAGACGAGCAGTTGGCGGCAGTATATTGTCTACTGTTCTTTCACATTACTTATACCGCAGCCAAACACAGCAAACTGTTCAAATTATGACCTCCGGTGTCACAATGGGCCCTCACTAGAGTAATTTCATGGCACATACACACTTTAGTGCGAGTCCTCGGAAAACTCATTTACATAACGACAGCGGTAACCGGTCTTCTGAGAAGAAACACTCGGCGCTGAAGAACAATTGTGCGACGAGGTTACGGTGGAGTTGACGACCTGGTACTTGGCCACGTATCTACATCTACGTAGATACTCTGCGAATCACATTTAAGTGCCAGGCAGAGGGTTCATTAATCACTTTCATAACTTTTCTCTACCGTTCCATTCTCTAATAGCGCGCGGGAAGAAAGAACACCTAAATCATTCCGTTTTCGATCTGATTTCTCTTGTTTTATTGGGATGGTCTCCCTAAGTAGGTGGGTGCTAGCAAAATATTTTCACATTCACAGGTGAAGATCGGTGATTGAAACTTCGCAAACAGATCACGCCACAATGAATAACGTCTTTCTTTTAATGATTTCCACCCCAATTCGGGCAACATTTCCGTGACGCTTCCCCCCCCCCCCCCGTAACGTGATAAAAGAAAACGAGCTGCCCTTCTCTGAACTTTCTCAATATCTTCCGTCAGTCCCACCTGGTGAGGATCCCACAAGGGGCAATAGTACTCTAGGAGAGGACGCACAAGTGTGATGTAGGCAGTCTCTTTGGTGGAGCTGGTGCATCTTCGAAGCGTTCTGCCAATGAAACGTAACCTTTGGTTCGCCTTCCCTACAATATTTTCTATGTGTTCTCTCCAGTCATGGTTGTTCATAATTGTAACTCCTAGGTATTTGGTAGAATTTACGACCTTAAGGTTTGACTGATTTATCGCGTAATTGAAGTTCAGCGGATTTCTTTTAGTGGTCGTGTGTATTACTTCACACTTTTCTTTATTTAATGTCAATTGCCAATTTTGGAACCATGTAGAAATTTGGTCTAAATCGTTTTGCAGTTGCTTTTGACCCTCTGTTGACTTCACTAACCGATAAACGACAACATCATCCGCGAACAGTCTAAGGGAGTTTGCGCCCTTCCAATGAGACCTTATGTCATTTCCACTTCAAACGTATACTTCATCCGCTGTGAAAGCTTCATCATATACAGTTACGGCATCACAAAACCGGTTAACGCAGGATAAATAAAACACAGTACTTGGAATCATCTACACACGCATTTCGTGAGCCACGGGCTAGCCAGGTATTATCGCTTTCTTCTTCTAACCTATTCATAACACGAAATGTCTGCTCGTCTTACGGTCCCTGCGTGAGATTACACTAGCTGAAAACTTGACGTCGCCCTCCTGTTACTAATTACAATCTTCGGTTCGTCTATTTACTCTTCCCTCGCCTGCCTGCCGGTTTCTTTCACTCTTCTCCTTCCCTCTCTTTCTCTCTCTGTCCTCCTAACCCAAATATGTCCATCATCTCCTGCTCCTCTTCCCCCTTTTATCCATCCCCCGTCCTCCTCCTCATATTCTCATATAATCCATGCTACTGAAACTAGCCTGTTCGTTGTTGGTGGTTGAAACGTGAAACCGTGTATCTATTTGGACAATAATGTGTCACTGTTCATGTGTGACGTGACTATTACCGATTGCATTTTTCAGTAAAAATTATGTGATGGCCCTGCCTATGAAATAAACTGATAAAGCTATGAAAAGTAGTGTGATTGTGATATCTGAAAAGATAAAACGCATCTGACATTAAAACCCGTAAAATTACGTGTGTGTTATAGTTTGGCGCACAACGGATAACCTTGCGACTGAAACCAATCTACGTATTTACTCTGAAAATCACATTTAAATGCCTCGGAGACCGCTTTCATAAAATTTCTCTACCGTCCCATTTTCTAATAGCGCGCGGGAAAAAAGTAACACCTAAATTTTCTGTTTTCGATCTGATTTCTTTTATTTTATTGTGATGATCATATCTCCTTATATAGGTCGGTGCTAACAAAATATGCACGCATTTAGATGAGAGAGTTCACCAAAGAAATTTCGGAAATTTACCGTAACAATAATTTTTCTATATCCTACGTCAGTCGGACCTGATGGGGATCCCACAATGCACAGCAATACTCCAAAATAGGACGCACAAGTGTGGTGTAGGCAGTTTCTTTAGTAGAACTGTTGCATCTTCTAAGTGTCCCGATAAATAAAAGATATTTTGAGAAAAGAGTTCTTAACAGGAATATAACAAATTTTGGGAAATTAAATCAAATGGATGCCAAGAACGAATATAGACTGGTAATATGGTAGCCAAAAGTGCTAAAATTACCAAGAAACGGAAGGTAGTAAGAAAGTTTTAATCTACAAGGCCTGCGGAAGGTGATGATACGATGAGAATGCTACAAAGACGATATTATTATGTTACGATGATGATGCTGATTATTATTATTATTATTATGGTTTTACAACGTCAGTACATTTTTCCAGCATCTGTATCAGATTACATTAGGTCACTAATTACTGTTCTCCACTTTCTCTGTCCTCCCATAAGTCCTCAGGAATGTTGTTCTTCCTCACTGCTGACTGAACTCCCTGCATCCATGTGGTAGGTGGTCGTCCCTTCTTTCTTCTTCCGTTCGGTGTCCAGACGGGTATGCATTTTGGAAGTCTTTCTTGTCCCAATATTCTGACGTGTCCATACCATTTTACATGTTTGAGCTAGATGAATGCAATAATTAAATTTTTACATTTCATTTTTTTGTCTAAATACTTCATTTCTTATTCTTTCTCTTCTTGATATTCTTGCTGAACGTCTCCAGAAATCCATTGCTGTAGCTAATAATTTTGATTTCAGTTGCCATTTTGTTGTCTACACTTCTGAACCATATGTAATAATGCTCTAAACTATTGTTTTATATATCCTTGTTATCTGTAGTTATGAGTTTGTACCAGAAAATTCCATTCAACAAAGAAATTGTCGTCTTTCCTGCATTTATTCTTGATCTAATTTCTTTTTCCTGTTTCCTATCATCTGTAATTTTCACTCCTAAATATTTATATTCCTCCGTAGTTGTTATTGTTCCCATCCCTTCTTCTAATATTAAGTCTTCATTTATTCCACCAACTACCATGTATTTGGTTTTATTCATGTTGACATTTAGACCTGCTTTTTTATATTTCTGAATCAGCTTCCTGGTCATATATTCTATGTCCTCATAGTCTTGGGCTATAATCAGTTGGTCATCTGCAAATTTCAATGAGCATATTGTTCTGTCACTTATTGGTATTCCTCATAGTTTGACATTGTTTCTTCCAATTCTGTAAGGTTACCTCTGTATATATTCTATACAATGTAGGTGACATGCTACATCCTTGACGTAATCCTTTAGTGAATTGAAATCCAGATGACAGAAATTTACCAATATTTATTTTTGAAATAAAATTTTTATATAAATGTTGAATTGCTTTTAATATAGTTGGGTTACTATCCTAGGCTTTTTCTATATCTACGAATACCAAATTTATAGAAATAATGTATCCCTCTAATATTATATATTACATTTTTGGCCTGATGATGGTCATGTAAGTGACCAAAACTGGTTACCAGGGAAATAAAAGAAATTGCCATCTACAGTGCTTTATTACATGAATTAACATTATGGGATGTGCTGTTCAGGAGAAAGCATATCGCTCGAAGCTGTAACATTGGAATAGCAAATAAGTAAAATAAAGATTCCGGAAGCCGTCAAATTACGCAAAACCCTTCAGTGTCCACCATGAAAATTCTCTCTTCTTACAGGCTAGAAAAAAAAACAAGGTTATCGTATTCCGGGACACATGACATCATCTGCGATTGGACAAAGCTGAAAATATGTACCCAGCCGGGATTCGAACCCGGGCTGACCACTACACCACTGGGGACACAGTGATCACCGCACCTGCAAGGACTACCTAAGCACGCCTCCCGTCAGATACAAATTGCCAGCTTCACCCTGCCCACAGCACTCAAACTCATAGTTATGAAACTAATTCCCGTAAGTGTAAGGGCCCAAAACTACAGACGCCACATGTTTATATATAATATGCCGGTGACGGGCAATGATCCTTTCATTAGTGGGGATGGGTGGTTAAGTTTGTGGCCCTTACTCTTACGGAAATTAGTTTCTAAAACTACGAGTTTGAAATAGAATTTTTATATAAATTTTGAATTGTTTTATTATTGTTGAATGAATTCCTATTGACAGTAAAGCTTTCCATAGGTTGGGTAAAGGTACACTATCATAAGCCTTTTCTATATCTACGAACACCAAATGTATAGGTTGTGCCCGACCAAATTTCTTTTTCAATTATTTGTTGTAGGCCAAGAATATGATCAATTGTTGATCTTCCAACTCTAATACCCGCTTCTTCTTCAGTCTCCTTTTCTTTGTATTCTTGTTTTAAGAAGTACTTAATAATTTTTCCATATAATCTACTGAAGGTATTGGTCACTGTTATTCTCCTATAATTTTTACAATCATCTTTTCTTCCTTTTTTTATGTATCACTGAAATATATTCTACTTTCAAATCATTTGGTACATCTTCCCCATTTAAACATCTTTCGAAAAGATTTCTTAACAATTCAGTTAATTTTTCTGTTCCAAATTTTAAATAATTCTGCGGGAATACCTCCAATGAGGGAAAGATGCCGATGATTATTATGATTAAAAATTATGTTCTAATGTTACGGAGTAATAAGGAAAACAGATGTAAGTATGGCACATTATATCTTTTTGTCATTTCCGTCTCTTCGTATGGCTAATGGATTGGATTTGTGTGTATTAGGTCAGTACAGTGAATGTAGCAGCGAGAGAAGTTAGCGCTCATCCCGTGAAGATGGTGAGTCGTCTCCACAAAACAAGGCGGGCTGTAGCTTTCTCTCTCCCACGCTGCCTTCACAGCAGACCTGGTGCCGATTCCTGTGGTGGCAGCCTTGTACTGTGGACTGGAGAGTGGCTGACGACCAAGGGCCAGGGCATTCGTGAGGGACGTTACATCTCTGTTACCCTGCATGTTCCGTGTACTTCCACAAGCGACGACCTCTAATGTGGATGAATAGGAATTAAATGCCGCTTGTTGGTAATCGCTTTCATTTAGATGGACCGAAGAGGCTAAACATATCACAAATTTTAGCAATATCAGGAGTAAGTTTTTACAGACAAATTTTGACAAAACGGTGCATTGTTACAAGAGTGTGTTTCTATGTACCTAATTTTCATAGCGTATGTCATATATGAAGTTACATAAATTTTATAACGCAAATATTCTGAGAGCGCACCCTAAATACAGCACAGCACTGCGACAAGCAATCTCAGTTTCAGATTAGATTAGATTAGATTTGTTTTCCGTTCCGCAGATCCATGTTGAGGAGATCTTCGTGGATGTGAAACGTGTAAAGAAACAAAATTTACAAGCTGAATAATAGATAATACTAATAATATAAATATATTAGCTGATAATATAATAATACTAATATAGTATGAGTACATGCATCATTTGGTACAATTTCGAAATTCACTAATGGAGTAGATGGAGTTGGCCACTAGTCTTTTAGGCTCCTCTTAAAATGATCTTTATTTCTAGCTAAATTTTTTATACTTGATGGTAAATTATTGAAAATTTGTGTTCCTGAGTAGTGGACCCCTTTTTGAACTAAAGTAAGCGCTTTTAAGTCCTTGTTTAAATCATTTTTGTTCTTAGTATTCTTTGTATGAACTGAGCTGTTAGTTGGGAAAAGTGATATATTATTTATGACAAATTTCATAAAGAAATAAATGTACTGAGAGGCAGTAGTTAATACACCCAGTTCTTTGAAGAGGCTTCTACAGGACGTCCGTGAATTTACTCCACAAATAATAAGTATTACACGTTTTTGGACTCTGAAGACTTTTGACTGACTTGAAGAGTTACCCCGAAATATTATACCATATGACATTAGGGAATGAAAGTAAGCAAAGTATGCAAGCTTTAATATTTCATATGATTGGTGTTATTTTATAATTAAAAAGGTCAAAACTACTTAGCGTAAATCGTTGTTTATGATAATAAATAAGTCGTGTTAATGACGAAGAAAAGACCGAAAAACCGAAATTTGTTAGTTGTTGTTATGGTCTTCAGTCCGAAGACTGGTTTGATGCAGCTCTCCACCCTACTCTATCCTGAGCAAGCCTTTTCGTCTCTTGGTCTCCCTCTGCGATTTTTTCCCCACACACTTCCTTCCAATGCTTAATTTCCGATTCCTCGATGTCTAAGAATGTGTCCTACCAATCGATCCCTTATTTTAGTCAGGGTATGCCAAAAATTCCTTTTCTCATCAATTCTGTTCAGTACCTCTTCATTAGTTATGCGATCTACCCACCTAATCTTCAGCATTCGTCTGTAGCTCCACATTTCAAAAGCCTCTATTCTCTTCCTGTCCGGACTGTTTATCGTCCATGTTTCACTCCCGTACAAGGCAACACTCCACACAAATGCCTGTGTTCATATGTGCCAAAAATTCTTAACAAGAAAATACAATCTGACAAGCCAAGAACGCTTCAAAATCGGTTACATGGGCTCGAAAATCAATTGTGGAACTGGAAAACCGCTTTACAGAAGTGGATTTCCAGAACCGACTCTGGATCAACCAAAAGCGGAATTGGGAAATCGGTTTACGAAATTCGGTTTTGGGAACCCATGTAAACGGGATGATTGAAGCCTTATAACACGCGGCCATTCCTCGCGGCAAACAAAAACATGAATACTCTGTATATGTACAGTTAGCAAGTTTGTTTGAAAAATATCCAGCCTATGTCTGTCCAAATGTTTAACACGGTACCACTGGTAGGTAGGTGGATGAGTAAACGTAAATAGATCGCCTTCTGCTGCCAGTTTTAGTCGCAGAAATGAAAACTTTGCAGTCAGGTTCCTCTCCAAACACAATCTCGAAAACAGTGACACGTGCGTAAACAGCACTGCGTGGTTTCGAATGGCATAACTGAAAATACCGCATCCTACAGAACGTATTCCATTTTCAGTGATCATTGGTTCAAATCGTTAGAATTTTTCATGGGGACCATTTCTCATCAAGACCTAATGTCTGTCGACATTTTACGTATCTTTTATTGTTTCACATGGTTATGGTGACAGAAAAAGTACCAACGCAATCAGACTTCATTTTCTGATGATAGTTCATATCCGAAACCGATAAAGTTGTAAATGTAATAAACAGCTGATGGTAAAATCTGACATTGTCGGCATGGAGATTGGGCGGTCTTAAAACTTGTTAAAATTCATAAAATTTTAAACAATTTATTTAAAATTAGCCGCGGTGGAGTAGTCAAGCGGTCTAAGGCGCCTCGCTGCGGAGCTCGCGGTTGCTCGCCTTTGGAGGTTCGAGTCCTCCTTGGGGCATGGGTGTGTGTGTGTGTGTGTTGTCCTTAGTATAGTATACCTTAGTTTGAGTAGTTTTGTCAGCTATGGACTGATGACCACGCAGTTTGGTCCGATAGATTTACAAACATTTGAACATTGAACATTGATTTAAAATTGATAAAAATAGCCTATCCCGCAATGTCATTTTTTTAATTTACAAAGTGATGACTAGTTTCGTCTTTACACTCATTTGCGAACCATATTCGCGCATGTTTTAGTTCGCGACCTATCGCGCATATTTTAGTTCGCGACCTACCGCGCATGTTTTAGTTCGCGTCCTATCGCGCATATTTTAGTTCGCGACCGGTAGCTCTCCTTTTAGTTCGCAGATCGGCCGCGAAGTAGGTCGCTCTTTTTAGTTGGTCCGCTCGTTTTGGCTTTTGCTACCGCTACTAAAACTACAGCTGAGCTGCATCTCAGCTCGAAATGACGGCAACTGGGAGAAGGGAATCACGCGATTCTGCGCGCTCTCGCGTCCTCTCGCTGTTACCCGTCAGACTTCGGAAAAGGAGCTGACGAACTAAGGGGCGAGGTATCTGCGAACTAGTTCGCGTAGTTCGCCTGTGGGAGCGCCTTTCCAAACCAGTTCGTTCGCGAACTACACAAGACTAGTATGTTGAAGGACGGCGTGTTTGCAGCCAGTGTCGGATGAGTAGCTGGACGGCGGCGACACGTGCAGTGTTCGCCTCGCCTCCTACCTGCCACTGCAGGCCGCTGACGCCGGCAGTCAGCTCTTCAGCCAGTCAGCGACCCTCGCCCGCGCGCATCCAGGTCGCGATTGCGAAACCCACAGCTCTGGCTTTCGCTGCCGGCAACAACACCTGCGGGTCGCGCCGTTTTCACAACGCGCACAGACAGACAGGCTACCTACCGCAACTCACTCCTCTGCCACCGCCATACGAGCACAAAGAGATATTGGTCATACGTTAAATATACAGGGTGTTGCAAAAAGGTACGGCCAAACTTTCAGAAAACATTCCTCACACACATAGAAAGAAAATATGTTATGTGGACATGTGTCCGGAAACGCTTAATTTCCATGTTAGAGCTCATTTTAGTATTTCTCATCAAATCAAATTAATCATGGATTGGAAACACACAGCAACAGAACGTACCAGCGTGACTTTGTTACAGGAAATGTTCAAAATGTCCTCCGTTAGCGAGGATACATGCATCCACCCTCCGACGCATGGAATCCCTGATGCGCTGATGCAGCCCTGGAGAATGGCGTATTGTATCACAGCCGTCCACAATACGAGCACGAAGAGTCTCTACATTTGGTACCAGGGTTGCGTAGACAAGAGCTTTCAAATGCCCCCATAAATGAAAGTCAAGAGGGTTGAGGTCATGAGAGCGTGGAGGCCACGGAATTGGTCCGCCTCTACCAATCCATCGGTCACCGAATCTGTTGATGAGAAGCGTACGAACACGTCGACTGAAATGTGCAGGAGCTCCATCGTGCATGAATCACATGTCGTGTCGTACTTGTAAAAGCACATCTTCTAGTATCACATATGAAATGCCGGCCGTGGTGGCCGAGGAGACTGAGGCGCTTCAGTCACGGTCTGCACGGTCACTACGGTCGGGGGTTCGAATCCCCCCTCGGGCATGGATATTTGTGCCGTCTTTAGTATAAGATAGTTGATAAGTAGTTTGTAAGTTTAGGCACTGATAACCCCGTAGTTAAGTCCCATAAGCTTAACAAACATTTGAGCTAGTAAAGAGCATCAAAACAGATTCAGGGATTAGCGAACATCGAGTTGTAGTAGCGACACTAAATGTCGAAATGCCCAAATGCACCAAAAATAAACGAAAAATATATCTATTCAATAAAGCAGATAAAAATTCGCTTCACGCTTTCCTGAGTCATAATCTCCAGTCTTTCAAAACTAAAAATCCGAGTGTAGATCAGTTGTGGCTTACTTTCAAAGACATAATATCAGTAGCAATCGAGAGATTTATACCAAACAAATTAATAAAAGAGGGGGCTGACCCCCCGTGATACACAAAACAGGTTAGATCACTGTTGCAGAAACAAATAAAAACGCATGCAAAATTTAAAAAGACACAGAATCCACAAGACTGGCAATCTTTTACTGAAACTCGCAACGTAGCGCGGACTCTAATGCGAGAAGCCTATAGTAGTTACCACAACGAAATCCTGTCTCGTAATCTTGCAGAAAACCCAAAGAAATTCTGGTCATATGTGCAGTACACTAGCGGCAAAACACAAACAATACGTTCAATACGCGATAGCAATGGTAATACTACCGATGACAGTACTGCTAAGGCAGAATTACTAAACACAGCTTTCCGAAATTCTTTCACCAAAGAAGACGAAGTGAACACTCCAGTATTCAATCCAAGAACAGCTGCCAGCATGCGAAACTTAGAAGTAGATGTTCCTTGAGTAGTAAAACAACTTAAGTCACTAAACAAAAATAAATCTTCCGGGCCAGACTGTTTACCAACCAGATTCCTCTCAGAGTATGCTGATGCAATAGCTCCGTACTTAGCTATAATTTACAACCGATCACTCAGCGAAAGATCCGTACCCAAAGACTGGAAAGTTGCCCAAGTTACTCCAATATTCAAGAAAGGCAATAGGAGTGATCCCCAAAATTACAGACCTATCTCATTGACGTCGATTTGCAGTAGGATTTTGGAACATATACTTTGTTCGAATATTATGAACTACCTCGAAGAGAACGACCTATTAACCAGTAGACAACACGAATTCAGAAAGTATCACTCTTGCGAAATGCAGCTTGCCCTTTATTCACATGAAGTGTTAAGTGCCATCGACAAGGGATCTCAAATCGATTCCATATTTTTGGATTTCAGGAAGGCTTTTGACACTGTACCCCACAAGAGGCTTCTAATGAAATTGCGCGCTTATGGAATATCTCCCCAATTGTGCGATTGGATTCACGATATAAATAAGATATTACTATGATGTAAAAATTGGCAATTGACTCTAAATAATGAGAAGTGTGAGTACGAAAAGTAATCCTTTAAAATATGTTTACAAAATAAATCAATTAAACCTGAAGGCCGTAAACTCCACTAAATATCTACGAATTACTATTACTTCAGACTTAAATTGTAAGGAACACGTAGATAATGTCGTGGGAAAGGCGAACCAGAGACTGCGTTTTATTGGCAGAACCCTTCAAATATGTAACAGTACTACTAAACAGACTGCATACACTACGCTTGTCCGTCGTTTTTTAGAGTATTGCTGCCCAGCATGGGATCCTTATCAGGTGGGTTTCACGGAGGACATCGAAAGAGTGCAAAGAATGGCAGCTCGTTTCGTATTGTCACGATACAGGGGAGACAGCGTTACGGAAATGATACAGGATCTGGGATGGGAATCATTACAACAACGGCGCTTATCGCTGCGGCGTGGGCTACTTACGAAACTGCAATCGCCAACATTCTCCTCCGAATGCGAGAATATATTGTTTACTCCCGCTTACACAGGTAGAAATGATCATCAGATTAAAATACGACATCAGAGCTCGAACGTAGAGATTCAGGTGTTCTTTCTTCCCGCACGCTATTCGAGAATGGAATGGGAAATAAATAGTATAATTGTGGTTCGATGAACCCTCTGCCAGGCACTTAAATGTGATTTGCAGAGTATCCCATGTTGATGTAGATGTACACACGTTACGCGCTGTTCTCAGATTTCTAAGAGCAATCGTTTCATGTAGAGTCCTACGTATACCTAGTAAAACTACCACAAGGATAACATTAGCGACATTAGGCCACATACAAAGACATACAGGCAGTCATTGTTCCCGCGAACTTACGCGACTGCAATAGGAAGAAGTGACAAAGGTATAAAAAAATTACTCTCCTCCACACGCCGTGAGGTGGGTTGAGGAGTGTGCATTTAGATATACCCACGGCCTATGGTGGGTTGAACACGTGTAAACAGAGACGAGAAAAACTTCTTTTCCGGTTTCAAGCGATAGCTGAAGTACTTGTATGCACATGCTTTGCACTTGGATAAACCTCAAAGCCTGCAAATAATGGCTCTAAATCTACATCTACATGGGTTACTCTGCAAATCACATTTAAGTGCCTGGCAGAGGGTTCATGGAACCACCGTTATACTATTTTATCTCCCATTCCATTCTATTCCATTCTCGAATAGCGCGCGAGAACAAAGAACACCTGAATATCTCCGTACGAGCTCTGATTTCTCGTATTTCATTCTGATGGTCATTTCTACCTATGTAAGTGGGAGTCAACAATATATTTTCGTATTCGGAGGAGAATGTTGCCGATTGTAGTTTCGTAAGTAGCCCACCCTGCTGCGATAAGCGCCGTTGTTGTAATGATTCCCATCCCAGATCCTGTATCATTTCCGTGACGCTGTCTCCCCTGTAGCGTGACAATACGAAACGAGCTGTCCTTCTCTGAACTCTTTCGATGTCCTCCGTCAAACCCACGTGATAAGGATCCCATACTGGGCAGCAATACCCCAAAAATGGACGGCCAAGCGTAGTGTATGCAGTCTCTTTAGTAGTTCTGTTGCATATTTTAAGGGTTCTGCCCATTGATCTGTATGCTACCTGGATGTTGATCTTCAGTTATCTGAGCGTGCCAGCCATAGATGTTCATATTCAGTTTCTTGCCAAATTCAGATATGGCGGCTATGAAGTATTGTAAGTAAACCAAAAGAAAATACCTTTCGATTTCGCTCTCATAACAATCTATTACATCGCATTGTGACTAACAAATCAAATCAGGAGGTAAGTAAGACATTCCTTGTCACATAATAACTGATCGAAATTCGTTTGCCAAATTTAAACATGGCGGAAAACACAACATTCTGTACAAAACATATGAATGTGCAAGCACGCTGCAATTCTATGTTCAGGCACCAAAGTTATACATCCAGTTTGTATACAGATCATTGGTTCTGCCAATAAAACGCAGTCTCTGGTTTGCCTTTCCCACGACATTATCTACGTGTTCTTTCCAGTTTAAGTCTGAAGGAAGAGTAATTCGTAGGTATTTAGTGGAGTTTACGGCCTTCACTTGCTTGCTTAGGTACAATTTCTTGCATGCCAGGACCGTCAGCGACAACAACGTGTGAAAAATAGAATAAAATGCACTGAATAAGCCGTTTCAATCAAATTTAATTTTGGAAGTGCCTAGGACGGGCGCGGCAGAGCTTGCAGAACTAATGAACGCGCATTGACTGTCGGAGATTTCGAGATGAAGATGCCTAGACCAAAGCTAATTTCGACCACCTTCGTTCCTGGTTTCAAATACGCAAAAGGTTCTCTCTATATACAAGGTGCGTCTGAAACGTTCGGTGTAACTTACCCATGTCTCCACCATATTCTTTCTTCCAGGAGTGCTAGTCTTGCAAGTTTCGCTTCTGTGAAGTTTGGAAAGTAGGAGGCGATGTACTCAAAATGTTCAAATGTTCGTTAAGCTTATGGGACTTAACTACGGGGTCATCAGTCCCTAAACTTACAATCTACTTATCTACTACTTTATACTATGGACAGCACAAATATCCATGCCCGAGGGGGGATTCGAACCCCCGACCGTAGTGGCCGTGCAGACCGTGACTGGAGCGCCTCAGTCCCCTCGGCCCCCGCGGCTGGCGGCGAGGTACTGGCGGAAGTAAAGTTGTGAGGCGGGATCGTGAGTCGTGTCGGAGTAGCGCAGTCGGTAAAGCGCTTGCCCGCGAAAGGCAGTGGTCCCAGGTTCAAGTCCCGGTTCTGGCACGTAATTTTAATCTGCCTGGAAGTTTCATATCGGCGCGCACTTTGCTGCAGAGTGAAAGTCTCATTCTGAAATGATGAAGTTCAAATGTCTGTAAATCTATCGGACCAAACTGCGTGGTCATCAGTCCGTAGCTTACAAACTACATAAACCTAGGTAAACTAACCTAAGTACAAACACACACACCCATGCCCCAGGGACGACTTGAACCTCCACGGTGAGCAACCGCGCGTTCCGCAGCGAGACGCTTTAGACCGCTCGGCTACTCTACCGCGGCGATGAAGTTCTCTGGAGGCTTAACGAAGACAAAAATGACGAAAAGAAGTGCGGGGAGGGGGAATATGTTAAGACCTCAGGAAATAGCCGCCACGGAACTTGAGGGAATTGTACAGGGTAAATACTGTAGGAGGAGCCAGAGACTGGAATATCTCCAGCAAATAAATGAGGCGGCATAGAATGCAGGTGCTGTTCTGAAGTCGACAATTTGGCGTAGGAGACGATTCTTTTATGAGCGAAAAGCTGCATTTTGCCACCGTGCCTCTCGTGAAAAGACCATGAAGGTAAAATTAATGGGACACGTACTAGAGGTCATTTTTCTCGCGAAGCTTTCGAGTCTTTAACACACACGCGCTGAGTTAGGGTAGTACAGAAACACTCCAGAAAGCTGCTTAGGGACAAAAAAAGAGAAGAAACTGTTGCGACCTTTCGTGCGTCATCCCTGGAAAGGCTGCAAGAAAACAGAGCGTGTAGTACATACATAGGGATATCAGCGCATGTGCGGTAAAAGTCTCGATCAGCGGCATAGCCTATCGTACTTACGTGACGTGGTCCGGCAGTGTTGGCAACAGTCGCTGTGGATACGGGGGTGAATGGCAACACACAATGTTTACAATATGTGAAAATGAATGTCTTAACATCACGTTTCAGTTATTGTATTTTCGAAAGGAATGTCAGTTTTCGAAATAGAACATCGCACACTTCAAAACTACGTTGCTCCACATGCAGTGTCTTTCTGTTCAGATATAACATTGTTGTTACATACATCGAAATACATGTGTCTGTCCCTCAAATGATATGAATTATTATAATTATTTCAATGTTCATAATTCGGCAGAATGCTTGCAACAATTTAATCTGTACTCTTCGGTTCCTGCCTAACCACATCTGTTACAATCATGTTCGTAAAAATCATAACATTCGCTCACAGCAATTAAACCTGTACTTTTAGGCCTAAGCACATCCTTTAATATCATGACATATTCGTAAAAATCATAATATTCGCTTGTTGATTCCCAACAATTGAACCTGTAGTCTTAGGTTCCTGCCTAACCACATCCTTTAATATCATGACATATTCGCAAAAATCATAACATTCGCTTATTGATTCCCAACAATTTAAGCTGTACTACTAGGTACCTGCCTAACCACAACCTTTAAAATCATAACATATTCGTAAAAATTATAACATTACCTTGTTGACCCCCAACAATTGAAACTGTAGTCTTAGGTTCCTGCCTAACCACAGCCTTTAATATCATGACATATTCGCAAAAATCATAACATTCGCTGGTTGACTCCCAAAAATTGAACCTGTAGTCTTAGGTTCTTGCCTAATCACATCCTTTAATATCATGACATATTCGTAAAAATCATAAGATTCGCTTGTTGACTCGCAACAATTTAATCTGTTCTGTTCGTGCCTAACCACAAGCTTTAAAATCATGAGAAATTCGTAAAATCAACGTTACACGCCACTGGCTAGCACGCTGCCAGCCTAACGCTGCTACAGGCGCACCGCGATGCTCCCCTTGCCGCTGATCGAGACTTTAGCATGCATGTATATCGGACAGTATACAACTAGGGATGGCGGTTATTCATGAAACAACTGATTTTCGGTTATTTCGGATCTTCTCATCGCCAGTTTAACCGCACTGTAAAAATTGCTCAAGATAACCGGTTTTTTAAATAACCGGTTTTTGGTTTTTTATCGCTATTATTTCCAGTAGAGTTCGACCGAAACATAATTTGCAGCAGAAACAGAAACCGCAATCGAATTTTCGGTTCTTCTAGTTTCGGCCTAAACCGAAACTTACGAAATTTAGTTAAAATTTAGGTAAATTTACGTCATACGACAAATCACTAGTCTTTCCATATTTTGCAAGATCCCCTCCCAATACTACGCCTTCTTGAGTGTGTGTAAGCCTAGCCATGAGTCCGTAGAAGACGACATACGAAGCATATAGATTTACTGGCCTAGTATTTCCATCGGGCAGTTGCGAATATTGAGCAAACCACTCCGTATATTCAGCCAACCACTCCGCAAGTTGGACTTGTCAGCCAGCGCATACGAATATTTCGTTATATACACAACATATATAAGTTACAGTCAGTAAATGAACTTCAATCAGTGCTGCAGAAGTATTTCGAAAAATAGTCACAGATCCGACTAACAGTATTATTGTTGTCAGTGTAAAATTACGCAAATTGAACTAGGAAAGCTGTGAACCACATGATCAAAGAATGTTCAAATGGGTGTGAGTTCTTATGAGACCTCACTGCTTAAGTCATCGATCCCTAGACTTAAAAACTACTTGATCTAACTTAAACTAACTTACGCTAAGGACAACGTACACACCCATGACTGAGGGAGGAGGGAGGACTCGAACATCCGACTGGAGCAGCCGCACAGTCTATAACATGCAGCCTCAGACCGCACGGCTACCTCGCGAGGCACCACATGATCAATGATACCTAAACCCATATTGGTTATTAGAAAGACCCTCGCTTTCTAGGAATCACATTAATAAAACTTGTTAGTATAAAAATATGATGCTACATTAAAAGTTATTATTCCAAGCTTACATAATAGGTATATGAATCGAATTTACCTTCTCTTCCAAGGAACATTTTGAATGCTTTCTCCTTAAATGACATAGTATGTTTGTAGTACCTCCAACTGTTTTCAGCTTTTTAAAGCAAATGCAGCATAGTACCTCACTGCTTCGTGAAGTACTTCCACACTCGGGATGGTGCCATTTAAGACACAACCGATGTCTGGCGACGACAGCAAGGAACTGCCGCATGACCAGACGGAGGCAAGTCTCGTACACTGCCGGTGCACGCGCGTCGTCTAATAGGCCACGACACACGGCAAAAGGTGTATCGATGCCTCAATAGTAAGTTCTTATGCCACGCATTTGTTGCGCGTTTCTGACTGCCGGGATTGTTCTTAAATTATCACGGATCGCTTTTCTTATTTACTACGATGACATAGTATTTCACAGCAGTGGACATTTTAGGAATAGCTCTAAATATTAGGGTATACTAGTTTTAATTATTTTAAATTGTTTACAAAAAACATATTTTGAACCACTACTACAGGAAGTAGTCGTACCGGTTTTTTTACCCGGTTCTTGGCAATAACTTAAAAATACCGGTTACAACTGACACGAAATAAATACCGAAAAAACCGGTTATTCAAAACTAAAATACCGGTATCGGTTTTAACCGAGTAAAACAGAAGTGATATTTGTCGTTCCACAGGAAGCGTTATAGGTCCCCTACTCTTCCTCGTGTTTATAACCGATTTAGGAGACAATCTGAATAGCTCGCTTAGACTGTTCGCGGATGATGCTGTCGTTTATGGTTAGTGAAGTCAACAGAGGGTCAAAAGCAACTGCAAAGCGATTTAGACAAAATTTCTACTTGGTGCGAAGATTGGCAATTGACACTAAATAAAGAAAAGTGTGAAGTAATACACATGAACACTAAAAGAAATCCGCTGAACTTCAATTACACGATAAATCAGTCAAACCTTAAAGTCGTAATTTCTACCAAATACCTAGGAGTTACAATTACGAACAACTTTGACTGGAGAGAACACATAGAAAATATTGTGGGCAAGGCGAACCAAAGGTTACGTTTGATTGGCAGAACGCTTCGAAGATGCACCAGCTCCACCAAAGAGACTGCCTACATCACACTTGTGCGTCCTCTCCTGGAGTACTGTTGCCCCTTGTGGGACCCTCACCAGGTGGGACTGACGGAAGATATTGAGAAGGTTGAGAGAAGGGCAGCTCGTTTTGTTTTATCACGTTACGGGGGGGGGGGGGGGCACGAATTGGGGTGGAAGTCATTAAATGAAAGACGTTATTCATTGCGGCGTGATCTGTTTGCGAAATTTCAATCACCGACTTTTAGTTCTGAATGTGAAAATATTTTGCTAGCACCCACCTACTTAGGGAGACATGACCATCCCAATAAAATGAGAGAAATCAGATGGAAAACGGAACGATTTAGGTGTTCTTTCTTCCCGCGCGCTATTAGAGAATGGAACGGTAGAGACAAGTTATGAAAGTGGTTAATGAACCCTCTGTTAGGCACTTGAATGTGATTTGCAGAGTATCTATGTAGATGTAGATGTAGAACCGGTCGGTTTTTCCCATCCCTATATAGAACTACCGGTAGTGCTGAGCTCCCAGAATTTGGGCTGGAGGTGTGGTGACCTAGTTGTGTGCTTGGCTCAGGCGTGGCCAGACCGCCAGCTGTGGCGAGAGCAGGTAGGAGTGCTCCACGCAGTGAGGCAGGTCCACAGCCGGCAGCGTAGAGGCTGGCCGTGAACTCCGCTGCTGCACTGCTGGTGACGCAACCAGCCGGCGCCACCGACACCGACACCGACGCACACCTGACGTCGCCACGAAACCAGGCGGCATCAGCATCATCGAAATAATCGCCATCATCGTCGTAATAGCCGAGATCGTCATAGTGGTTATCTTCATCGTAGACGCAGTCATCGTTGAAAGTTATTAATAATAAAAATAATGTAATGATTATTATTGGCCAAATAAATATATAATGTACTAGCTTATATGCCCGTGCTTCGCAACGGTTGTTAGAGAAGGGCCTGTGCGTATCATGGTTTTCTAGGGTTCCGGACATCAGTCAGTTTTAAACATAAACTATCTGTAAGCGTGTCATTGCCTGAGTGTTTATTTATCCTACACTCTCGGATCCACCTCCCCTTCCCTCCGCTCTCTGCATCCACATCTTTCTCTCCCATCTCTCTCTTCGTTTCCACCTTTCCCTCTCTCGGCAAAGTTTATTACAAGGTTACTCTCTGTCGTGTACTATACCAACATTTATGAACCCAGTGACCTTCCTCTTAGTTTAAAGGTAACATGTGCAAAAATTAATCAAGATCGAAGCAAAACTATGCATTTTGTGAAAGTCCGTAAGTTCTCTCCAACATGCAACGACCGAAGTTTTATACAGACAGTGACATCCTCTTGTCTTTAAGCTCTGATATGCAAAATTTCAGCAATATGAGAAAAAACTATAGATTCGTGTGCAATAAAAACACGGTCACATTGAAAAACGCACTTCGTTTTTCTCAAATTTTCCAGTTTTAATTCACACAACCCTCGTTCTAAAAATAACGAAAACAACCCAAAAAGATTTGTGAAATCGGTCAAGCTCTTCTCAAGTTATGGCGCGACCAAGATATTCAGGGTACATTTTTATGTTGCAAGATACCCTCCCCCATGCACCGTATGACACTTTAGGTAGATCCTGATCTTCCTCTTGTACTGAAGGTCAAGCATGCAAAATTTCGTGAAGATCAGAATGAAACTGTAGATTTCGTCAGTCTGTACTGGAATTATCCTCTCCCATGCAGCTTAATTCTGTTCTATCGCAAAATACTTTCTTAGCTGACGATTTCTACCTATAAACTACATTCCTGCGAAATTTCAGCTGCATAGGTGAAGTAGTTTTCGAGATTTCGTGTTTAGTCAGTGAGTCAATGAATAAGAGAATGAATGTCCTTTCGCTTTTATATAGATAGAGATGTACATGTGGCGTCTATTCCGAAACAACAGACGTAACTTCTGATCCTGCAGTTATTGTTTTCATATTCACAGAATATATGACATCAACTGGGCAAAACTGAAAATGTGTACCCAGCCGGGATTCGAACACGGGTCTCTCGCTTTCTACGCAGTTGCGCTGGCCTCTTCACCACTGGGGACACAACGATAAGCGCACCTGCAAGGACTACCTAGCAGGTAGTAGTAGTAGGTAGGTAGTCCTTGCAGGTGCGCTGATCGTTGTGTCCCCAGTGGTGAAGAGGCCAGCGCAACTGCGTAGAAAGCGAGAGACCCGTGTTCGAATCCCGGCTGGGTACACATTTTCAGTTTTGCCCAGTTGATGTCATATATTCTGTGAATATGAAAGAATAACAAATGAAGGATCAGAAGTGACGTCTGATCTTTCTGAATAGCCGCCACCTGTACATAAATATATAATGATTGGTATTATAATTAACATAATTATGTTTAGTATTGTAATCGCAGCTTGTCAATAAAATTGCCTGAGGGTACTTTAGTGACTTCTCAAACAATTCCGTCGTGTAGTTATGTGTGTATGGGTACCTATAAATTAATCTGCACTCAACTCAAATTTGATAATTTGATTGAACTATTTATGCAATTAGCTAAGCATGAGTTTGAACAAGATCAAGTATGTAATTTAAAACAAATTCTTACCCCGTCACTTTCATAGAATGGACATGGTCATCCTCATAATTATAGACGCTGCGTCATAATGATCGTATTCATAATGATTATTGTTGTTGCCAAATTGATAGTCGTCGTCCTCATATTTATAGTCATCATCCTCATCATGATAGTTGTCATCCTCATAAATATAATCTTTGCCCTCATAATGATCGTCGTCGCCATAACAATATTCATCATTTTTATAGAAAATGTTAATTTCCCTATCTCTAACATATATGTGCTGTTCATTGTTGACGTCATCACTGATGATACATGCTTAAGCTTCTTAATAAAGTGATTATTCTTCAAATAATGAAATTCCACGTTTAAAACCCCTAAACCATCACAATACTTACGTATTGATTTCTTATTGCTACAACTGCAGTGTGTAAAATATTTAGAATTTTCCTACATCACCGTGAATAAAAATGGGTTTATAAGACGTGTAGCCAATGAATGAGATATTAAGAAAATAACGTACGAAAAGTTAACTGAAATGAAATATTTCATGACAGTGTACCATGTTCATAGTGGTTAACTACCAACACAATAGGAGAACAAAATATATTTTAATAGAAAAATTTTTGTCTTCCACAAGTCCCATTATCATTTCACTAACATTCACATTAATTGCTTTTCTTTATATTCTTGCTGTAAGGTGAATAGGCAGGCTGCTAGCTTGTTGATGTAAAGAATATTGAGCTATAAAACATTTCGTAAATACACAGCTCTATAACCGATAGTACATTTACTATTTGAAGCCAGTATTATTATAGGCCGATATATCGATATTTTTGTTGATATATCGAGAGCCGATAATATGTATATTTTCGGATTCCCGATATTTCTAAAAACATGAACAACTCTAGCTGCAAAGCGAGCCCAGCGCCATTCAGCTCCATTCAGTGTCGGTGGCACATCCGCCGCTACAAGGCCGACCGTGCAGTGTGCTGCTGGCTGCAGTGGAAAGGCCACACACAACACAAACAGCGCGTCCCTGATGTCATCCGTAGTCCAACCATTAGCGAGAAGTGGGCGCAAAAATTACTAATGGAAGGACAGATGCCAAGATCGCAATTTATTATTATTATTATTATGTTTACTCACGATGACCAGTTTCGACACTCCATGCTCTCATCATCTGGTCTCGTTGACACCATTTGATGACACCATAGAAATCGGTGTAAATCGGTCGTCGTGAATAAATAGAAAAAAATTTTGCGATCTTGGCATCTGTACGATCGCTCCTTAAGATTGAATTATACAAAAGTTACTACCTGAAAACAAAAACTATGAGCGTGTAGGAAATTAAATTTAGGTTCAGTTTCTATGTCATCCAACTCAACCCGAAATGGCGAAATTTTTCCAAAAAAAAAAAAAAAATCGCAAATTTTTTAAAAAAAACTGTTATTCTTAAATAAATAAAAACGATAACTCTCAATGGAAAATGTTAAAGAAAAATTGTAATAAAAATTGCGGATTGCTGCTCATATTTTATTCAATAGCGCTACAGCTGTTTCGACAATTCGTCATTATCAAGCGCCTGCGTATATCAGAATTACATTAATTACAAATTAAACAATACGAAAATATACACAACAATTTTTTGTTATAAATTTTCCTTATAACTTACGTCTACGATGTTTGGACGTTATATGCTGACATCTGTCGTAACTGTTGTATAAAATGTATAAAAAAAATTCACGTCTTTAGTAGTTGGATACGGTTTTTAGCTGTCAGGTTGTATGCAGCTTTTTACGCTAAAACTTTAAATTAAAGAAATCTTTTATATTTACGTAATTAACAACAGCTCTGACAAAGATGTTTATATACATATAGTAATCGACTAAGTTATCAGACTTTTTTAACGTTGATATTGGTCAGAGAGGTTTATTTCGTTTTTTAGCTACCTCTGGTCATTTAGTATGTCTTTGCTTCTCAGCCTTTTTCATCGATAAAGTCAATAAAATTAACCAGATAATTTTTACGTTTGAAATCAATGTGTTCATCAAGTATTTCGTTCGGATAATTTTTAGTATGAATATATATTTCAAATTCCTCCAAAATATTCATTTCTGTTCCCTTTGGTATTTTATGCAATATCGTAAGTGCGTTTTCGATGTTAAGTGCTGAATGGTTTTCGTTTCTGAAATGTAAATAGAAACTAGACTGGTTGCTTTCACTTATTCTTACGTGTTGACGATATCTTGTCAGGAAATTACGTCCGGTCTGACCAATGTAAAAGCTTTTACAATTGTCACATGTGATTTTATAAATACCTGGTTCTAAGTATGGGGAATTACTGATGGATGTGAAGTGTAATTTTGTTCTTAGTTTGTTATTAGTGCGAAACGCAAATTTATAACAAAAAGTTGTTATGTATATTTTCGTATTGTTTAATTTGTAATTAATGTAATTCTCATATACGCAGGCGCTTGATAATGACAAATTGTCGAAACAGCTGTAGCGCTATTGAATAAAATATGAGCAGCAATCCCGAACTTTCATTACAGTGTCATTCAACGACAGTTATGATGCTGCAGGCCCAACAATCAGGAAGAAAAAAGTTAAAGTCCTCAAGATTATCTATAGATTGCTTTTCTATACTTATCGATTGCTTTGTTACGTTTCGAGATATATGGAAAAACACTTAAAAACCTATAAAAAGTGGATTGTTTATAATGCGTCAACATTCAATTCCAGACACTATTTTCTGCAAGTATGGCACGAGATTAGTCAAAACAGTACTTGCTTGAAAATTTAAAGAAAAAAAAAAAGCTTTTTTTTTTCGAGATACATCGATTTTTTTATTTTTTATTTTTTTTATTTATTTATTTATTTTTAATTCTTATCAAAAATTGGTGAGAGGTGTTCAGGGGATCGACCTAGAGTAATGGTTTTTGGCCTGTTTGCTTCGTAAATACTTGTAGTATCGTGGTATCGGGTTCTGGAGTGTTTTTAGTGAACGATTCAAAATGTCTGTAAATCTATCGGACCAAACTGCGTGGTCATCAGTCCGTAGCTTACAAACTACTTAAACCTAGGTGAACTAACCTAAGGACAACACACACACCCATGCCCCAGGGTGGACTCCAACCTCCACGGCGAGCAACCGCGCGCTCCGCAGCGAGACGCTTTAGACCGCTCGGCTACTCCACCGCGGCTTTTAGTGAACGGCAACCCGTTATTCAGGGAGTGCTGCACTGAAGAGAGGTATCGATGTAGGACGGTGAAGCCTGGCAAGATTTGGCGTTCCAAAACATCTCAAAGGTGCTCTGTAGGATTCAAGTCAGGACTCTGGGCAGGCCAGTCCATTACAGGGATGTTACTATCGTGTAACCACTCTGGCGCAGGCCGTGCATAATGAACAGGCGCTCGATAGTGTTGAAAAATGGAATCTCCATCTCCGAATTGCCCTTCAACAGTGCACTTCAAGGTGGTTAAAACATCAATTTAGGCCTCTGCTGTGATAGTGCTTCGTAAAACACTAAGAGTTCTAGCCTCCTCCATGAAAAAACGACCACACCGTAACACCACCGCCTCCGAATTTACTATTAGCACTACACTCGCTGGCAGATGAGGTTCACCGGACATTCGCCATACCCACACCCTGCCACCGGATCGCAACATTTTGTACCGGGATTCGTCACTCCATACAACGTACTTCCACTGATCAATCGTTCTATGTTTGCGATCCTTACACCAAGCGATGTGTTATTTGACATTGGCCTGTGTGAAGTGTGTCTTATAGGTAGCTGCTCGACTTTGGGATTGATTAGTAGCGGATAGTGATGATGCCACATGTGCCCGCAATAGGCGGTGGGGCAGCAGTTGGTGTTTCACTCTAGACTGTTTTTATATATAACATTATCATAAAGGCGCTGTTGGCGTCAAGACACACAGTGTTCCCACAGTGTCGTATCCAGTGGGGGACTGTCAGGCTGCAGCCCCCCCCCCCCCCTAGGTCGTCCTCGAACCCTCCAATGCTGAAGATCCCCCCTCCCACCCAGATCATGCTTAGAGAGAGAGGGTAAAGAAAAATCCTCTCAATATGAGTAAAGGCGCAATATTGTACGGCGACATTTTTTTTTTTTTTTTTTTTTTTTTTTTTTTTTTTTTTTTTTTTTTTTTTTTTTTTTTTTTTTTTTTTAGAAAACACGTCTGCTCGGATTGACCTCAGCCCCCACCAGGCCACGACCTCTGGATACGCCACTGTGTTTCTAGGAATATAAGAGTACATAGTGAGCTGATCCGGTGTGGACCACTCGACTTTGGGACGACCAGTAGCGTATGGTGATAGCTACCCCGCTTTGTCCCACAGGGGCGGCGGTGCAGAAGCTGGTCTTTCAGTCTAGACTGTTTTTATATGTAACATTATCATAAGGGCACTGTCATCCCAAAGTAACAAACTGTTTCGAAGAATGTATGCAGTGAGCCAGTCCGGTGTAGACTGCTCAACTTTGGGACGACTAGCAGCGGACGGTGATAGCTGCCCTGCTCTGTCCCTCGGTGCAGCAACTGGTCTTTCACTCTAGACTGTTTTTGTATATGACATTATCATAACGGCGCTGTTGGCCTCAAGCCACAAAGTGTTCCCAAGAACACATAGTGAGCTGGTCCGATGTGGACCGCTCGACTTTGTGACGACTAGCAGCAGATGGTGACAGCTGCCCCGCTCTGACCCACAGGAGGCTGTGGTGCAGCAGCTGGTCTTTCACTCCAGACTGTTTTTATATATAACGTTATCATAAGGGCACTGTCATCCCAAAGAAATTGTTTCCAAGAATGTATGTAGTGAGCCGGTCCAGTGTGGACTGCTCGACTTTGGCACCACTAGTAGTGGACAGTGATAGCTCCCCAGTGTGCCCACAGGAGGCGACGGAGCAACAGCTGGTCTTTCACTCTAGACTGTTTTTATATATAACATTATCATAATGGCGCTGTTGGCCTCAAGACACAAAGTGGTTCCAAGAATATATGAGTGAGAACGTAGTGAGCTGGTCCGGTGTGGACCGCTCGACTTTGTGACGACTAGTAGCAGACGTTGATATCTGCCCCACTTCGTCCCACAGGGGGCGGCGGTGGAGCAGCTGATCTTTCACTCTAGACTGTTTTTATACATATCACTAGCTGAAAACCCGGCGTTGCCTGGGATGTTAAATATCTGCCAGGCTGCCTGTAAAATTGCAGTAGGAATAGGTGAAAAGCAAATATTATAAAAATCAGGTTCCAGGTTCCAGGCTTCCGATTCTGACTTTCCGGATATACAATAACTTCAAACCAAGGTTTATTGATACCACTTATTCTTCGATTTCTTTTTAAATTATAAAGTAAATAATTTTATCATTTCAGTATACTTGAATTTCGTCAAGAAATAAAGTTGACTCTGAAAATAATAAATAAATGAAAATGTTTCATAAACAAATAGTTTTGGCATTTTTAATATTTAGTATAATTTAAGTACATTTTTACAGTATATGTACTTAAAAAGACATACCGTTTTCACGAAAATATCATGAAAGTGTATAGTCAGAAAAGAAGTAATTAACATAACACTCTTCTCTCATAGCTTGATGGAACACAATGTTTTTCGTTTGTCCGTCTGGAGTGTAAACAAACAAATTATCTGGCGTGCCGACTCTGGAGCAAGCCATGTACAACTGGCCGTGTGGGGAACATGGCGTGTTCTTTGGTGACCCGCCCCTGACATGAAGATGCCAAATCCATTCCGAAGTATTTAATAGATTGCCCTGTAATTTATTAATCGTAATAGAAAATGCAAGTTCCAATGGAAACTGCAGTCTCTTGAAGGTAGATTTGTGGAATTTAATGCGTATTCTTTGGGTGTACTCTGTTTCATTTTGTTCCTTTCCTTGTAGCTCTATGGAAGTAAACTGCTTTCGCTTCCAACCGTATGGAGCAATTTTCCATGAACGTTACTGTTTACGTGCTGATATCTCATGAACTACGTGTCGGAATGTGATACAATTTAGAAGCTAAATTCAACTATATATGTGTATATTGTCTGTAAAATTTCCTGTCGCTACAATTTGTAGTGTAAAAATTATAAATTGCAACGTCATACCGAGAGCCGTAGTTTTACTCCACAAACAGCGGAAAAGTAGTAAGCGAGAAACTTTTTTCCTTTCATCATTTTACTACGGTTGCCACCGAGAAAAAGTTTAATAAAGGTTTGAAATTATGTTTAAAGTTTTTTGCAAGTCGCTAAGTACTGTCATTGTCATCAGTGTATTTCGAAAGTCTCGCTGCATTATATGGCATTTTTTGCGATTTCTATTGGTTATGACGTAATATCTTTTGAACCATGTGCCACATGTCGTTCGTAACCATGCAACAATTTTTACCTCGCGGTAAGGAATGTGTGTACCAAATTTGGTTGAAATCGGTCAATTGGTTTAGGAGAAAATGAGCAGCATTGTCGCAAAATGCAGCAGTTTTTCGCGCATCTCGTTGTTTTTGACGTCATATCTCGTGAACTATATATTGTATGTGATTCTTACACTTACGGCGTAAGTGGATTGAAGCTTACCTGTACAAAATTTCATAAAGATTGGAACAAAACTGTAGATTTGTAAGCAACACGTACAAACATACGGACACTCTGCTTTATTCTTCTTTTGTGTGGCCATTATGTCCGTAGTTGCTTTAGTAATTATGAATAGCAGTGATTTTCCGTCTTTGCAACTACAATAAAAATGCGATTTTTTTTCACACCAGACGCGTTTCGTTTTATTGAATGTAAAACATCTTCAGTGGTCTGTAATAATAGGAATCTACAGTTTGTTTTGTGTTTAGATCGAAAACAGTTCTTAAATGGACCCTGAAAAGTAGGCCTAATGTTTAGAAATCTACAGTTTGTTTTGTGTTTAGATCGAAAACAGTTCTTAAATGGACCCTGAAAAGTAGGCCTAATGTTTGGTACTTACGGAAATTTTGTCTTCTTTTCGCTTCTCATCATGGAATGCCGGTGTGTTTAATGTGAAGCGAAAAGAAGACAAAATTTCCGTAAGTACCAAACATTAGGCCTACTTTTCAGGGTCCATTTAAGAACTGTTTTCGATCTAAACACAAAACAAACTGTAGATTTCTATTATTACAGACCACTGAAGATGTTTTACATTCAATAAAACGAAACGCGTCTGGTGTGAAAAAATCGCATTTTTATTGTAGTTGCTATTCGTAACTCTGCTTTATATATATTAGATTATCATAAAGGCGCTGTTGGCCTCAAGACACAAAGTGTTTCCGGGAATATACTAGTACATAGTGGCGGACGGTGACGGCTGCCCCGGTGTGCCTGCAGGAGGCGGCGGTGCAGCAGCTGGTGACGGCGGTGCTGGCGTGGCGGTCGGTGCTGCAGGCGTCGCTGCCCGCGGCGGCGCTGCTGTTCCTGGGCGCGTGGTCGGACCGGCGCGGCCGGCGCAAGCCGCTCATGCTGACGCCCGTGTTCGGCGAGCTGGCGGGCGCGCTGCTGCTCATGCTGTGCGTCTACTGCCGCTCCTGGCCCGTCGAGGCCGCCGCGCTCGCCGAGGCGCTGCCGCCCGCGCTCACCGGCGGCTGGGTCACCGCCTTCATGGCCATCTTCAGGTGGGCCCACTGTCCGCACACGTGTCCAGCGCCGTGCCACTACCCATTCAGCTGGTCCTTTTTCTGCTGGGGATGGGGGTCAATCAGGGATCTTAGCTGGTGGTAGATCATCTGGGTCAGCCTGTGGCTCATAAAACTTTGCAGTTTTTCCTTCGTCCATACTTGCACTGGACATCTTCTAAGATCTTCCTAATTCCAGTGAGTCTTACCGACTCTCGATGATTGGATTCGTGTTCGACCTGCCTGTTGCAAGCCTTTAGATGACATCGCATGGCCGACTTGTGTGTCGATATTGATGAAATCATGTTGAGGATGACACAACTCCCCGTCTCCGAGAGAATTTCCAACCAGACTGGGAATCAAATCCAGGGTCTATTTGTGGTAATCTATCACACTGTCACTGTACTATGGAAGCGGACGCCGACTGTACACTGTTTTCATATAAAATTATCATAAGCGCGCTGACATCCCCAAGAAACAAAATAGGTTGGGGGTTGGGTTGTTTGCTTGAGATAGAGGAACTAAACTGCTAAGGTTATCAGTCCCCCAGTGGGGAGGGGAAGGAGTTAGGGTAGTTAATGAGGGGAGGGTAAAAGGAAATGCAATGCGGGAGGTAAATGAAGAAAGACTGCATTAGCTCGGGGCACCGTGCTCGCCACGCACGTACTAACGAAAGAACCGTGAGCCCCCTGGGGGAAACAATATGTTTCCAAAAATACACGAATGAGTGAGCCACTCCGGTGTGGACCGCTTGCAGGGGCGGATCCAGAACGGCCTGCTAGGTGGTAGGGAGAGGAGCGGTGGAAGAATTCTCATCGCCAGCTAAACTCTGGCTCAGTAGAAAGACTCCACTACCGGACACCCCTTTTTACCCCTCGCCCAATCAACTAAAAGTCTGTGCATTAATAGCGTGCTAGCTACGCATTATATAATAATAATAATAATAATAAACGGCTGCGGGTGGCGAACGACCCTGCCCCCCCCCCCCCCCCCCCCCGCTTGGATCCACCTATGACCGTTTGACTTTGGAAGCTTTCAGCGGAAGTAGAAAGACCTCCGAAGATGTCAAGCGCAGCTCTGTACGAAACGTCAGGAAATACTGCTGTTTCATGGACCACGGTCTTGTAACCTGCAAGATCTACCAGCAGCTATGACATCCAATCGTTAAAGCCTTCATTACATAATCAAATATCTGCATATTGGGGATCATGGTTGATGGTTTCATGTACGTGATGCTTCCTAGCTTGCTTTGTGTGACTTTTGTAATTGTATATATGTGTATATCTCTATGCAAACGTACAAGTTAATGACTTAAATTCAAGTTTAAAACCCTGTGAATTTGTTTTAGAATTGGGTAGTAATTATTGTGCATGATAGCAAGTGCTGTATTTAAAGTGTGACACTTCATAACATTCTCTCGGGCTTTCAGCCGCGTCAAGTGGTTTGATATCCACGAGCTTTCCAGTCCAGATCTCCTGGCCATTTGTCAAGTGGTCCACCTAGTAGTCTCAGACAACGAACAGAAGCAACTGAGCCACTTACACAGAGTGTTCAAGAGCAATGGCTACAGCAACCGCCAGATTTCACAAGCCATCCTCACGCAAGCAGGAGACCGTCGAGGAAGAGACAAAGAAGCTTGCATTTTTACCGTTGTGTGGCTCCGTAACAGGAAAGATTAGCCGGCTCTTTAAGAGACGAGATCGAATCGGTCTTCATACGTCCTACAAAAGTGTGACAGCTGATGACACCTGTGAAAGATGGTCTAGGCGTTAGATCGCCAGGTGTGTACAAAATACCGTGTATGTGTCGTCAATTTTACATCGGGCAGACAGTGCGCAATATTTAACAGCGCTGCGTTGAACATGAAAGATGTTTTTCTTTGTTGCTATGTTTAATACCAATGAGCAAACATCAGTAGGCTGGCAGCAGCATCTTATACCGCACTTCAGCCGAGCGACTGTGAGCAGTGGACATAAATATTTTAAAGATAATGATTATGTTGATAAAAATATGGAACATTTAAAAATGTTGATACAGATAAGTTCATTGGTGAAACAATAACAAAGCAAGAGGGTAAAAAAAACATGTAGTCTGTTAAAAACATTGGGCAATGGTGATGGTTAAAAACACACAGTAATAAACACAACACTGGAACAATGAAGAAACACCGAAGACCCTCTGGCATCAACACTTCTTAGTATTGAGGTAGACGCATTGTTAAAACTACACATTGTGAGACATAACATGAAACGATGCTCTGTTTAAAACTGACAGCATTGAAGACTCGGCAGTGCAGGGGCGGGCAGGGTGGGGGGCGGCGGAAGCGCGGAGGGAGGGGAAGGAGGGGTGGGTAGGAGAGGGGAGGTAGTGTAGGGACTAGAGACGAGGGGGTAGAGAAGGGGACGCCCAAGCGGTGGCAGGGAAAGGGAGGGAAGGGGGAGATGGGACGTTAAATCCATGGGGAGAGGATCAGGGTTGGTAGGAAGGGTAGAGGGCGTCATCTGGGAGGGAGATATGACGGAAGTTACCCTGGGAAAGGATGTAGAGAGTGTGGAGGTGAAGGGAGAACGGGATGCAGTGATGAAAGCGAGGCAGAGGCCCAGAATTGGTCAGGATGGAGCAAACCAGGGGGTTACAGGAGTTTATCTGGCGGGTTATGTACAGGAGCCGAATATGTTCCAGGAACTGTTGGAGGTACGGGATGAAGTCGTACAGTATCCGCATGGCAAAGGGGAGGCGGATGCGGTAGCGAGGCAGAGGACTTGGCGTTCGAGGATTTGAAGGTTCTTATAATAGGTAGGGGGGAGCGGAAACCCAGATGGGATGGAAGCTGCAGAGGATGGGACGCGTGATGGACCTGTAGGTATATAGGATAGTGGATACGTCCCACCGGAGAGGAGTGCAAAGGAGAACTTCCTCCTAATTACGGTCAATATAATCTCTAAATAATTTGTGGCTCCACCACCAACTGTTACAGTTTGATGCTAAAGCTGTGAGACACCCTGTATAGACGTCAGAGTTCAGGAGGACGCTGCCCCAGACCGCAGTGCGTGGAACCTGTTTTCGGGGCTGTGTCGGCAGCTCAGCTCAGCTCAGCTGTTGTTGACAGGTCGTGGCGCCACCTGTTGCATCTCCGATGCTTCAGCCAAGGCCGCAGCGTGAGGTTCTGCTACAGCGAGCACCGGGGTCCCCTGCCGCTGTCATACACGATGCTTCTAGCAGCATCGCTCGCATAGCTTACCTACGTCTGCCGAAGTCCCAGCACCTGCTCTGTAGTTAAACTCAGGGGCGCCGACTCCGTGGGTGCTCCGGTGCTGGTGCACCCCCCACGAAATTTTTGGGGGTGCTCAGCACCCACACAAAATAAGGGAGGAAAATAAAGTAGCACCAAAATGGGGAAAAGTCAAAGTTGTCAATTATGCATTTTTGACATGGCAGTGTAGCAATCGCGACCTAGCCGCTAGGCTGTTCCAACAGTGCCACAAGGAGCACTCACTGCAGGGGCTTGGAGTCCGTTCGGAGGGAGGGTGGTGGGAGGGGGAGGGTCGAGACCACTGACCCCTGGCCGCATGACGTCATTCATATGTTCCAATGTTTGTAGAGCTTATGGGACTTAGCTACGGAGTCATCAGTCCCTAAACTTACAAACTACTTATCAACTAGCTAACAATAAGGACGGCACAAATATCCATGCCCGAAGTGGCCGTGCAGTCCTCTCGGCCACCGCGGCCGGCTCATGACGTCATAACCGATGCAACAATCAGAGTTTGCTGACAGCCTTAGTTTGCTGTGGTAGCTCCATTAATTCATTTCATTAAGGTAGATTGACATCAGCACTGTCTTTTACCTCAAAGTATTTAATTCTGCTAACAGGTACATTTTCCGTTTCACATGATTTCATGTAAAACATCGCGGGCAGGTAGAAGGCGAAGCACCTGTAGGGCTACTAGCCGAGCTTAATAATGACACATATACAGAAATGAACTGAAAAGTGAATTCAGGAAAGACGTTTTGACCATCCATTGCTCCATTCACGAAGCGCCATTGTCTGCTGAAGGAGTGCAACCACGCATCGCAATAAAGACGTCACGCGTGTGGGATCTGTGCTTTGTCGCCATATAAATAACCGCCGTTGCAAAGGTTTCCTGAAAGTTATACAACTGGAGCATGGGTATATACCTTAGCACAGTACAGTTCGTTGGCTTAGTTGTCTTTACTTTGTTTGTCAATCATGAGGAAATATCTCTCTCTAAATGAAAGGGGCAAAGTTCATTCTCGAATAGATTAAAACTAGATGTAAATCTAACATTCCATACTCACATAACTATGCACTTTAAGAAATTTATCATTGCAGGGCAAAGAACATCTAATAATAGAGATGAAGGACCAAATCAAAGTGTTTATGAAAGAGTATCGTCTATCAGAAAGGCAAATGAGTAACGGAATACTAACATCCTTCAATCGTCTGATTCATTTTAAACTTCTTAAAATTTCCTGAACGTGTCAGTGGTGCCAATTTTGTAATTAATTTTTTTCTTATTTTGTTTTCTATAATACTGAATCTATCACAGTTGAAGTACTGTTAATAATACCAGTGGATGATCTCCTCGGCTCCTGATTCAGGAGCCGAGGCGCACCGTCCTGAAACTTACAGGGGAAAATATAGACTCTGCTGCGTTATCAGTCCTGGAGAAGGGCTTAAACTTTCCCCCTACACCACCAACATTACCTGTCGCAGAATTCATCAGCGGTGTGGAACAAGTGGCCTCCACATTACCAGACGTGAAAGGGCCGCGCTGCGGTCGCTGCGTCATGATCCAGACGTCGTCGTCCTGCCGGCGGATAAGGGGAGCATAACCGTTCTGTTAACAGCTGCGGAATACAAGGAGAAAATGTATAAGCTCCTAGATGACCCTGCTTACAGGAAGATCACGACGGATCCAACCAGCCGAATACAGCGCAAGACAATTGAACTTCTTCGAAGTACTTTCACAGACGAAATAGCTAAGAAACTCCGTCCTCGTGCGGCCGCACCACCAAGACTCTACGGGCTTCCAAAGGTACACAAGATGGATATACCTCTGAGACCGATTGTGAGCACAATAGGAGCGCCAACGTACCAACTCGCGAAGCACTTGACGTCAGTTTTGAGTCCGCAGGTTGGCAAATGTGAGCACCACATCAAAAACTCGGCTCAGTTCGTGGAATGGATACGGCAACTCAGACTGTCCAACTCAGATCTCATGGTCAGTTTCGATGTTGTCTCCCTTTTCACCAGGGTACTACTGAAGGAGTCGCTGTAACTCATAGAGAAGAAATTTAGGCCCTCCTTCACAAAAGTATTTAATTTCGTGCTCACGTCGACCTATTTTCTTTTTGACGGAGATTACTACGAACAGACTGATGGCGTGCCCTTGGGCAGTCCCCTGTCACCTGTGACTGCCAACATGTACATGGAGGAATTTGAGGACAAGGCACTAAACACAGCGCCACTAAAACCGACGATATTCTACAGATATGTCGACGACACGTTCGTCATTTGGCCTCACGGCGAAGATGAACTTCAGGTGTTCTTGCAACACCTGAATTCCATACACAGCCAGATTCAGTCACAATGGAAGTTGAAAAAAACGGTCAGCTACCTTTCTTGGATGTTCTGGTTCGCAGAAAACCGGACGGAACGTTGGGACACAGTGTCTATCGGAAGAAAACCCACACGGACCAGTACCTCCATGCCTCTAGCTGTCATCACCCGTCCCAAAGGGAAGGGGTTCTAAATACGCTGGTCCACAGAGCTCGTGTGATCTCCGAAGAAGAAAGCCTGAAACCAGAACTTGACCATCTCAAGGAAGTAATCCAGGAAAACGGGTATAGCGATCGACAAATCCGGCGTGCTTTCAAACATAAGAGCACACCACAGCCAACACCCGAGGAGGATCCGCCGGCAAAAATTGCCTACATTCCATACGCAGGCAACGTATCGGGAAAAATCGGCAGACTCTTACGACGACAAAACATCAAATGCGTGTACCGCCCGCCGGCAAAGATCAAATCTCTTCCAGGGACACTGAAGGACGATCTGGGACTCCGGAAATCGGGAGTTTATCACATTCCATGCGAGTGCGGGAAAGCATACATTGGCCAAACCATTCGTACAATTGAAGAAAGGTGCACTGAGCATAAGCGCCACACCGAACTCCAACAGCCCACAAAATCAGCAATTGCTGAACATTGTTTGGAAACAAAACACAAGATGAAATATGAAGACACAGAGGTTCTACACAATACATCGCGGTACTGGGACTGTCTGTATAAGGAGGCCATCGAAATCCGGCTACGCGATAATCTCATAAACAAATACAGTGGTTTTCAATTAAGCCAAGCGTGGAATCTGGCACTAAAATGTCTTCGATTGCAGCGTAAGCAGAACACCGAGCACGGCGAAGGCAGAGCGCTAACTGAGGTCCGCCACTCGAGTCCAGAGCAGGAGCTATCCCCACCACCGCAGCATCCCGGTGTCCGCACTCGAGGTCAGTGGAGGGGGTGACCGCAGGTATATATAGCACAGCCGCCGGTCCAGCGCCTCAGTCAGCGGGAGTAACCTGATGATGATGGCACGTTACGCTATCGAAATTTCGATCAATCCATCCGGCTGCACGCCCGAGAGATCTTCACTCAGCATATTCGCCGGGAAAACCTACGAACACACAGTGTTCAACTGCTTTGCATACAGAGTACTTCTAGTACTTTATTTTTAAAACGGATTTCTTGTGTCAGTGAACTATGAAACTACAGCGGAGCTGCAACTCAGCTCGAAATGAAGGTAACTAGCAGAAGGGAATCACGCGATTCTGCGCGCTCTCGCGTCCTCTCGCTGTTCCCCGTCAGTCTTCGAAAAAGGAGCGGACGAACTAAGAGGCGAGGGATCTGCAAACTAGTTCGCCTGTGGGAGCGCTCTTCCGAACTAGTTCGTTCGCGAACTACGAAAGACTACTATTTACAGGCGTTATTTTCTGATAAGTCGTTTCTTCGCTATACTATTAAACAGAAGAAGCTGCGATTAAGCTTACCGTTGTAGCTATTGAGACGGAGAGGACATTGCTATTAAGGTTGAACTTCCGTTGGTGACATCATATGTCATTATTAATATATCGTCTCCGTGTTTGTCAGTTAAGAGTTTGTAGAGCAACTTCGTTAGTGGCTGCAGTAGGCTATATGCGACGCTATGGCGGAGCGTGGTTGCCACACCAGCGCGCCGCCACTGTTGCAATGCGCCAGAAGCGGCTGTTCTACTGTGAAGAACGGCAACACAGCACAGGCGAGCACGTAGCGCGAAAAATCTAACAAATTAATGATGTGATATTAGCGCTTGGTGCAGATTTATGAGCATAAAAATATAACAGCCCTGAAAGGCAAGGAGAGAGCTTGCATTTGCACTTTTCGACTTGTAAATACGTATCATCATTGGGGGAACTGCAGCAGTCTACGCCTATCATTATTAGGACAAAACGACTAATCAGAAAATAACGAAACTCCGTCTGTAAATAGAACTAGGTTGGATATTTAAACTGTGCAAAGGAGAACTTCTAATTATGGTCTGATTTCTGTGCATCCTTAAAGTTGAAGTTCGCCGAATAAAGCAAGAAAAAAACACACTTTGTCTTAAATAATACCGCGTGTGTCGTCCCATTTTCAAATAAAAGGTACTATTCATACACCAAATAAAAGTAGACATTTCAACGATTCCGGCGAGGTATAAAACATCGATGTTTGTCCTGAGATGTGACCAGAAAAACGACTTCAAATTCAGGGGTCAATCATGATGAAATGGACAGTAGTTACTTGATTTCATGTTCCATACAGAACAACGGGAAAAAGAATACTTGTATGCATCTGTACGGACCCTAATCTCCCAAATCTTATCCTTGGGGTCTTTACGTGAAATGTAGGTTGGCGACAGTAGAATCCGCCTGCAACCCGCTTAAATTCCAGCTCTTAATTTACACCTACATACATATCCCGCAATCCAGCGTAAGGTGCGTGGCGGAGGGTACACTGTACCACTACTAGGCATTTCCTTTCCTAGTCCACTCCCAAATAGAACGACGAAAAAAAGTATGCTTATATGTCTCCGTACGAGCCCTAATTTCTCTTATCTTGTCCTTGTGATCACTACGCGAAATGTAAGTATGCGGCAGCAGTATCGTTCTACACTCAGCTTCAAATTCCGGCCCTCTGAATTTCCCAGCCGGCAGCAGTGGCCGAGTGGTCAGCGGCGCGCCAGTCACAGTCTCTACGGCCGCTACGGTCAGGGGTTCGAATCCCCCCCTCGGGCATGGATGTTTGTGCCGTCTTTGGTATACGGTAGTTCATAATTATAAGTTTAGGGGCTGCTGACCCCGCAGTTAAGTCCCTTAAGCTTAACAAACATTTGAATTTCTAAATTTCCTCAACAGAATTTCTCGAAAACAACGTCGTCTTTCCTCCAGCGATCTCTAATTGATGATCAAAATAACCACGGGTGTACTGACGGTCTATAGTGTCCAACGGGCACAATATTTCGGCGATCATACATGTCGCCATCATCAGGTGAACTGACGAACTGAGCTCCTGGAAACGCGCCGGCACGGAGATCCGCACGCTACGGCTGCTCGGAGGGAACTGGGTTCTAGCCCGGTAGCGGGCCATTTAAATACCCTCGGCCCGCGGAGCGACCCCTCCGCGGTCCGCGCCCCGCGCCGCGGCCGAGCAGTGGAACCGATTGCGCCGGCGTCTGAGAAGACGTCGGTGTGAGGGCTCTGTCCGCCGTGGTCGTCACTTCGTTACGTTTGCTTCTTAATTAACCCAATCGCTGGCTCCCAAGCTTTGCTAAGATTATAGCCAGAGTCACGGTTTATGAGGTCGTCACTTGTGCGAATTTCAATGGCCTCTCTAACGACGCAGTCCCAGTATCTCGACGTCTGTACCAGAATCCTAGTGTGTTCATACTCCACGGCGTGATTCTCCGACAAACAATGTTCAGCGACCGCCGACTTGCTCGGATACATCAATCGTGTGTGCCTCTGGTGTTCAACGCATCGATCCTCGACGGTACGCATAGTCTGTCCAATATATGACTTTCCACACTGACACGGAATCTGGTACACTCTCGCCTTCCTCAAACCGAGATCATCTTTGGCGCTCCCCAACAGTGCACGAATTTTATTCGGTGGACAACAGACAGTTCTAACCTGGTGTTTTTTCAAAATGCGGGCGATCTTCCCTGAGAGTGCGCCGGTATATGGAACGAACGCAGTGCCTACATCCTCCCTTGCGTTTTCATCCGTTTCCACAGGTTGTGTTGTAGTGGTTGGGCGGAGAGCCCGCTGAATCTGCCACTCTGAGTACCCATTTTTTCGAAATACAGTTCTCAGGTGTTCCAATTCCTGGGGTAGACTCTCTGCGTCGGAGATAGTGCGCACCCTATGTACTAAAGTTTTAAGTACCCCATTCCTCTGTGAAGGGTGGTGACAGCTGTCTGCGTGTAAATACAGATCAGTGTGCGTTGTCTTCCGATATACACTATGACCCAGGGTGCCGTCAGCTCTTCTCTTGACCAAGACGTCAAGGAACGGCAATTTACCCTCCGTTTCAGTCTCCATAGTGAATTTGATGTTGGGGGTTATGGAGTTCAGATGTGTAAGGAAGTCAAGGAGTTTATCCATACCATGTGGCCAGATGACGAAAGTGTCGTCCACATAACGGAAAAAGCAAGTAGGTTTCCATAAAGATGATGCAAGGGCTTCCTCCTCGAAATGCTCCATGTATAAATTTGCGACCACAGGGGAGAGTGGGGTACCCATGGCGACTCCCTCCGTTTGTTCGTAGTATTCGCCATTGAAAAGAAAATACGTGGAGGTCAAGACATGCCTAAAAAGTTCGGTGGTCTTCTCGTCAAATTTCTGACCAATCAAATCTAGTGACTCACGAAGGGGCACCCTCGTAAACAACGAAACGACGTCAAAACTTACCATGATATCTGACTCATCCAGCCTGAAGTTGTTAAGGCGTTTCACAAAATCCACGGAATTACGGATGTGATGAGGGCATTTACCCACATAAGGACTTAATATTCCCGTCAAGTATTTGGCCAACAAATATGTAGGTGCTCTGATGTTACTGACAATGGGACGTAACGGCACCCCATCTTTGTGAACCTTAGGGAGTCCATAAAGTCTTGGCGGTACCGGGCCTTGAGGTAAAAGTTTCTTGGCGACACCCTCCGGTAAATCCGCATCCTTGAGAAGCGCCCTCGTCTTGTTTTCCACCTTCTTTGTGGGGTCAACGCTGATCTTCCGGTAGGAATCGTCATTTAGCAGGCTCTGCATCTTTTCAGTGTAGTCCTTATGGGAGACAACAACCGTAGCATTGCCTTTGTCAGCCGGTAAGACAACAATATCAGGGCGCTCCCTCAGGTCACGAATGGCCGCCCTCTCTTTACTAGTGATGTTTGACTTCGTGGGCTTGGATTTCGTCAATGCACGACAAGTTTCACGACGTATTTCCTCAGCTGAATCAGGCGGAAGTCGAGCTGCAACCTGTTCAACAGCACTAATAATTTCTGCGACAGGTGTGAACTTGGGGGTAGGAGCAAAGTTGAGTCCTTTCTCTAAAACTGAGACCGCATCATCACTCAACTCCATGCCACTCAGATTGATGACGGTCTTGCACGGAACCTGCAGAGGTGGCTTGTCAAGGAGGCGTGAGAACTTAGCTGTTTGACGTCCCGTGGCCTTCTTATGGGCGGAATCGGCTGCAACCGAAGTAACACCATCAATCCAATCCCAGGAAAAAGACGTGAAGTGACTAGCCAGTTGCAAGTGCAGATGGAATAGTTCCAGAGAGACGAACTCAAGACTACGGCGGGTGAAATGCACTCTCTCACGGAGCAATGCGAGGCCGGCCTGTTTTTTAATTCTCTTGGCTGCTGCAGAATCGATGTGATGCGTAACCTTAGCAAAATTTGGAACAATATTCTCGGAACGACATCTCTTTAGAAAAGCAAGAGTACTTAGCAAACGACATCTACGGTGGCGCAACTTTTCAAATTTCTTCATGCTGCGATACATCTCCTCCCCGTAAAGGTGTATGATGTGATTCTTCAGTTTCTCCCGGGGTATTTGATGATCAAAATATCCACGGGTATACTGCCGGTCTATAGTGTCCAACGGGCACAATATTTCGGCGATCATACATGTCGCCATCATCAGGTGAACTGACGGACTGAGCTCCTGGAAGAATCACATCTCTAATTGAGTTGCCGGAGCATTTCTGTGACACTCGCGCATTGGTCGAACCTTCCAGTAACGAACCTAGCTGCACGCCTCTAAACTATTTCAACGGTGTTTCTCCAAAAGAACGTCGCTTTCCCTCCAGTGATTTCCATATGAGTTGCCGGAGCATTTCCGTGACACTCGCGCATTGGTCGAATCTACCAGTTACAAACCTAGCTGCCCGCCTCTCAGTTGCTTCTATCTCTTCCATTAAACCGATCTGGTCTGGATCACAGCACTTGAGCAATACTCAAGACGGGGTCGAACAGGCATTTTATATGCCGTCTCTTTTACAGACGAATCACACCTTCCCAAAATTCTCCCAATAAACCGAAGTCGACCATTCGCCTTCCCCACGACTGTCCTTACATGCTCGTTCCATTTCATATCGCTGTGCAGCGTTACGCCTAGGTAATTAATTGACGCGACTCTGCCAAGCAGCACACTACTAATGCTGGAGTCGAACATTACGTGTTTGTTTCTCCTGCTCATCTGCATCGCCTTACATTTTTCAACATTTAGCGCTAGTTGCCATTCCTCACTCCACCCAGAAATTTGCTCCAAGTCATCCTGCATTCTACTACAGTCATTCAATGACGACGCCCTCTTGTACACAACATCATCAGGAAACAGCCACAGACTGAAACTCACTCTGTCCATTAGATCATTCGTATAGATAGAAAATAATAGTGGTCCTATCACACGTCCCTGGGGCTCCCTTGACGATGATGAACACTCGCTATCAAGGACAACGTACTGGGTTCTCTTAACAAGTTTTCGAGCCACTCGCATATATGGGTATCTATTCCATAAGCTCTTACTTTCGTTAGCAGTCTGCGCTGCGTTTCAGTGCCACACGCCTTTCGAGAGTCGAGAAATATGCGCTCTGCCTGTTGCGCTGCATCCATAGCAAGCAAGGTGCAAGTTGAGTTTCGCACGATCGATACTTCCTAAAGCCGTGCTGATGCATGGACAGAAGCTTCTCCGTCTCTAGGAAATGTACTGTATTAGAACTGAGAATAAGTTCAATAATTCTACAAAAAACTTGTGTTAATGATATAGGTCTGTAATTTCGTAGGTACAATGTTTTGCCTTTTATATACATGGGAGTTACTCGTGCCTTTTTCCAGTCGCTTGGTACTTTGAGATCTAGATCAAACATTCGCGATAAGTGCAAGCTAAGTAAGGGGTCAGTGCCGCCGAGTACTCTTTGTAAAACTGGATTGGTAGCTGGACCTGGAGACTTTTTTTTCAACTGTCGCAACTGCTTCTCGTCACCAGCTGTCTATTAGTATATCCTCCATTTGGGACTTCGTGTGGTCATCAAATGAAGGTATGCCTTTCCGCTTATCGATTTTACATAGGACCAGAATTTGCCTGACTTACAGTTAGGAAGCTGTGGGGTGGTTAAGAACACTGGATATCCATCTGTAATAATACTGATGTTACTCATAGATAGAGGCCTAAAACCTCTATATGTTTGTATGTCAGTAACTGTACATTGTATTTTGTAATCAACAAGCTCTATCCTCAAGCCATTCGAATATTTCGTAACCCATGGAAATCAGTAAGTGTGTCGTAGATTATGCAAAGAAGTATCTTGTGTCTGATAATCTGTGCTGTTATGACATATCTGTTGTCAGAAATACTTTGAGTTTAAAGACAATTAGCAGCTAAATTCGATCCAGAGACCTCGCAATTTTACGCGCTTACTGACTTCTGAAAGTAGCGACTTCGCCGAGAGTTAATGCACTCGTAAAATCTTTAAACACGTTTTTCTCGAAACAGGTTGAGAGCTGAACCTTCCTGTTTACGCTTGTTGTAATCCTGTGTGTGCCACATTCGCCCTGTCAGTGTGAATGAAGTCGTGCTTGCTTTCGTAACATCAGGAAGACCATTTGGGCTTAGTCACGGTGTCGACGCGAGAAGTAGAAACTGTCGTGGGCAGTTAACACACGCGGGCAGCGTAATCTCCATTAAGGCATCGTCAAGGCTAGGGGACTGCCGAGTGCCGGCGATTTTGTTTGTTAATGGCGTGCGAAATCATCGTCTGCTTAAAAAACAAAACGACGATTTGTCTCTGTCCAGAAAGCTCCATCTCACACTTTTGCTTTTTTTCTAGTTTTTTATGCGCCTTTGCAAGTTCCCCGCGGGAATGTCACTTTTTGTGTGCTGTTTCCGACAATGACTTCCTGCCACAGTTGGCATCACTGCTTAAATACCAGCAACTGCGACTACTCTGGTCGCTCGGTCGACGCTTTAAACATCTACATCGACAGCTGCCTCTACATAGCTACTTATTTCAGTGCTTGGTACTGTGTTCATCGAACCGCTTACAGGCTGTTTCCCAATCGTTTCATTCTCGAATAGCGCGCTGGAAAATGGAACACTTAAATCTTTTCGTTTTACATCTGATTTCTCTTATTTTATTTTGATAATTCTATCTCCCTATGTAAGTGTAATTCGGAGGAAAAACTTGGGGTAACAAACTTCGTAAATAGATCACGCCTTAACGAATAGCGCCTTTCTTTTAATCATTTCCACCGCAAATCATGCATATTTCGCCTACACGCTCTCCTCTGTGTCGGGAGTATACAAAACGAGCAGCCCTTCTCTGAATTTTCTTTCCCGTCAGTCCCACTTGATGTAGACCCCACAATGAGCAGGACAACAAGTGTAGTCTATACAGGTAGTTTATTTAAATAGAAGTATTGGATTCTCTAAGTATTCTACCAATGTAACGCAGCCGCTCGTTTGTCTAGAATTTCAATTTAATTTATTTGTAATTCGTAGAAATTAAAGGTCCCTGTGTTGGACTGATGTTTTTTGTCCGTTATTGGCTACAACTTTTTTTTTTTTTAAGTGGTTACAACCGACACGAAATTAGCACCGAAAAACCGGTTTTTTAGAACTAAAATAGCAGTATCGGTGTTAACCGGTCGGATTTTCGCACCCCTAATCCAGAGGACAGTTGGTACAGGGTCTGAGGTTGACGCCGCGTTTCTTCACGTCTCCAAGGCGTTCCATACCGTTCCCCACACTCGCCTGATGAACGAAGTGCAAGCATACCGAATATCAGACAAGCTGTGTGACTGGATTGAGGCTGTTCTAGCTAACAGAACGAAGCTTGTAGTTCTCAACGGAGAGAATAGACGTCAAAACGATCACAGGCGTGCGTTTTGGGGATGTTATAGAACCGTTGCTTTTCACAATGTATATAAATAGTTAGCTTAATTCCAGCTGCTTCGCACGCGTAGACTGGATGGTCTGCATTGGGTGTTTCCACTTCTAAATATAAATTTTCATAGATTTACCTTTAACAATGTTTTCCCAATCACGTATTTTGATACAACTTGCCACCCCCTATATATATATGGTGTCCCAGCTATCTTGTCCACCCGAAATATCTCTGGAACAACAACAGCTATTGGAAAACGACTTTCACCGGTATCAATGTACGGCTGGGGCCCATGAATGTACATATTTGGAAACATTCTAAAACGAAAGCAAATGTGTTTGTTAACGCAAACTTATGTTTTTTTAAATGTACATCCTATTTTGGATGTACATTTAAAAAAACATAAGTATGCGTTAAAAAACACATTGGCTTTCGATTTAGAATGTTTCCATATATGTACATTCATGGGTTCCAGCCCTACATTGCTACCGGTGAAAGTCGTTTTCCAACAGCTGTTATTGTTCCAGAGATACTTTGGGTGGACAAGATAGCTGGGACACCCTGTATATATTAGTGAGTAAAATGTGTTCCTACGGTCGGGGGTTCGAATCCCCCCTCGGGCATGGATATTTGTGCCGTCGTAGTTCGTAAGTAGTTCATAAGTAGTTTGTAAGTTTAGGGACTGATGACCCCGTAGTTAAGTCCCATAGATTCCACAAACATTTGAACATACACTCATGGCGATACATTATGGTTTATTTATCTCTTTTGTCACAGAGCCAGCACCCAGCATGCTACTAACTACATGGATATGTAATAATGCCCCAACATCTCATGACGAACCTTAACAGGTTCGAAAACTGGTTTATGGAATAAAAGGTTTTCAAAACAGTGACTGGTTGCGGATTTGTCATGTCCATTTATAAATGACGTAGATAACACAGCAAGTTCAGTGAGGCAATTGGTGGATGACGCTGTAATATATCGATAATACACAACCCTCCCAAGATGGTAGTGAAATTCTGGAGGATCTGCAGAGTATTCAGACGTGATGCAGGGAAAAGTAACTGAGCCTCAACATAAATAAAAGTTTAGTCTTGCGTTTACACAAAGAGAAAGATTCTTTACTATATAACTACGCAATAGCAAAACAAACACCGGAAGCAGTTACTTGCATAAAATAACAGGGTAACATACACGGAACGATTTTATGTTAAAAAAATGTTCAAATGTTTGTTTAGCTTATGGGACATAACTGAGGGGTCATCAGTCCCTAAACTTACAAACTACTTATGAACTAGCTAACACTAAGGACGGCACAAGCATTCATACCCGAGGGGGGATTCGAACTCCCGACCGTAGTGGCCGTGCAGACTGTGACTGGCGCGCCGCAGACAGCCCGGCCACAGCGACCGGCGAACGATTTGAAATGGAACGACCATATCAGTTATATAAATGCCGATGACGGGCAATGATCCATTCTTCAGTGCGGAGGCACTCCTAGGCTCTTACTCTTTACGGGAATTAGAAGTACGAGTTTGAGTTCTGCTGGACAGGGTAAAGTTGCGAATTTGTATCTGACGGGAGGCGTGCTTGAGTAATTCCGTGCAGCTGTGATGATCGCTGTGTGGGGGTCAGCGCAACTGCCTAGAAAGCAGGAGACCCGGGTTCGAATCCCGGCTGAGTACACACTTTCAGCTTTGCCCACTCGAAGTTAATGTCATAAATTCCGTGAATATGAACGACTATATAAAATCAGTCGCGGGTAAGGCAGATGGCAGACTGAAATTCGATGGAAGAATGCTTAGGAAGTGTAGTCCGTCAACAAACGAAGTGGGTTACAACACTCCCCTTCGGTCGTCGCTTGAGTATTGCTCACCAGTGAGGGATCGTACCAGGCAGGGTTAATAGAAGGCATACAGAAGACCATACGAAGGCAGCACGTTTCGTAGCGGGCTCCTTTAGTCAGCGAAAAGGCGTCACAAATGTGATCAGGAAACTCCAGACGCAGACGCTGCAAGAGAGGCTCTGTTGGTTCACTCATATCCCTGGCGGTGCCTCCCAGAAGTTTATTGACTCTAAGAACTGCATCGGTCCGTGCAGAAAAATGTGGTTGATCGGGCAATTTTGCAGACGTTCACAATCATTGGACCGCACAAACAGACGGAGTTACTCCCGCCTACTCTGTGCCGTTGCGCTGCGTTATTAATTACGTATTTATCGATCTTCCAAATCGGACCTGGTGGAGTCGGGATAAAGCGCTTGACTAGAAACCGCAGGGTAATGAAATTTTGCACGCTGTTTTTGTGATTTACTCCAACTTGCTGTGCAAATGATTTCGTGACACCTGAATGTACCCACTAGCTTGTGTATGATGTCTGGAATTTGTATGGCTTTGTTTTTCATGTGCATACGTGCGCCCCAGTCGTGTTGTTGACTCGGTGCATTTCGGTTGTGTTATGCACCGCCAGTGCTTGCATCTGTTTTGAATTCTGACGAAGCACAGTATGCTGAGGAGCTTTCTGCGTAGACACGGTTACAAGGGGAGTAACCACGTTTTCTTTTATTACGTTTTATATTCTTATGGTTTCATGTTTTAAGATTCTTGTACAAATTATCTGATGACGAGGGCTTGACCCTTGAAACGCGTCATGTTTTAGTTTTTTTACACGATATCTGTGGTTGAGCCTACTTGTTTGACAAAATAAACGCACAACTTTGACTGGAGAGAACATATAGAAAATATTATGGGGAAGGCGAACCAAAGGTTACGTTTCATCGGTAGAATGCTTCGAAGATGCACCAGCTCCACCAAAGAGACTGCCTACATCACACTTGTGCGTCCTCTCCTGGAGTACTGTTGCCCAGTGTGGGACCCTCACCAGATGGGACTGACGGAGGACGTTGAGAGGGTTCAGAGAAGGGCAGCTCGTTTTGTTTTATCGCGTTACGAGGGGAAAGCGTCACGGAAATGTTGCTCGAATTGGGGTGGAAATCATTAAAAGAAAGACATTATTCATTGCGGCATGATCTGTTTGCGAAGTTTCAACCACCGATCTTTACCTGTGAATGTGAAAATATTTTGCTAGCACCCACCTACTTAGGGAGACACGACCATCCCAATAAAATAAGAGAAATCAGATCGAAAACGGAACGGTGTAGGTGTTCTTTCTTCCCGCGCGCTATTACAGAATGGAACGGTAGAGAAAAGTTATGAAAGTGGTTAATGAACCCTCTGCCAGGCACTGGAATGTGATTTGCAGAGTATCTATGTAGTTGTAGATGTAAACAATGTTAGCTACCTTCTGGACGGGTACTGTACAGAGCTATGCTACAGCGAAATGCATTCTTGACGACGGCCTGTGTGAAAGGAAGGAAGAGATTAGCTTTCGACACACTTGTCATATTTTCTGGATGAGGTGGATGTTTATGGGGTATGCAGATGCTAGATCCCATGACGTCACGCCGGTAATGCGGTCGTCTCGCCGTGGGAAGGTGTCCCTCATAGAGGGCAGCGTGTCATGGCTACCGCCTCAGCGGCTGGGAAACGTCCGACGCCTGCCGTTCATAGCCACGTGCTCACCGAGGTCGCCCAATTCTGAGCGTTAACACGGGAGCCAGCAGCAGCAACGTCGGACAGGCGTGCAACACATCGTAACTCACATTAACGTTTGTTTGTTCGTAAGGGGTAGGTTGCCGATATTTCATCTTGATATCCGAGGCCTACATTACTTATCTAATCGAAGCAAAATATACTGTAAAAGAAGCTATATGTTGTACACTTTCATCTGCTAGTATTATACAGGGTGTCTCACGAAAGACGCGGGCAGTGGCAGGTTGGACGAAGACTGTTTTGGCTTCTCTGAGAAAATCAACCTGAGCTTACCTTTATTTACAGTAAATGTTCAAAATGACGTCCCTCTATAGAAAGAGCGGCCTGACATCTCTTGAACACATTTGCGAACACTCGACGAATTTCGGCTGCCGAAATCCGGGAAATGTCTAGTCGAATCCTGTCTTCCAACTCTTAGAGTGTATGGGGATTGCTTGCATACATCTTGTCTTTTAACATTCCCAAAAGATAAAAGTCACAGATATTTAGATCTGGAGAACAAGGAGGCCAGTCAGTCAACTATCCTACTATGAAACATACTTCGTATTGCTGCCATAGAAGCATTGGCAATGTGTGGTCTTGCATTGTCCTGCATGAAATAACCGTACAGCTTTTCTTTGGCTGAAATTTCTTGCAGAAATAGATGCAGGATATTGTTCACATACCTGTCAGAATTTATTGGTTCATGCAAAAAGATTGGATTAGTCATTTCCCAGATTTCGGCTGCCGAAATTCGTCGAGTGTTCGCAAATGTGTCCAAGAGATGTCAAGTCGCTCTTTCCATAGAGGGACATCATTTTGAACATCTACTGTAAATATAGGTAAGCTTAGGTTACTCAGAGAGCAGTGTTTTTTAGACTTTAACTCAGTGTGTGCGCCCGCGGCACAATAGAGTCCTATATAGAATCGGGCGCTGCCGTGGCCGGCAGATGCGGTGGCGGCGGCCGGGAGCCGAACAGTACCCAACACAACACAGCGATCCAAGGACGCCTGGCAGGCGTCTTTCGTGAGACACCCTGTACTCTGGATAAACACAAAGCATAAATGGGAATTATGTAAAAACGTGTTGCGGTCAAAATTAGGAAACTGGTTGCCTAATTTTCACCTTCACTTGCTTAAATTGAACCATACGGTAAAATAACGACAAAAAAGGAAATAAGACACGCAATTTAAAAATTTTAAAAAAAATCGTTTCCACATTGATGTTCCCTCTGGCTGACGGTGGGAGAGACGTGAATTTCGTCTCATAAATGAATAAAACGACTTTTTACCCGCCACTTTCTTTTCTCTGTTGAAAGAATGAGGTAGTTAATATTTCTTTGATATGTCAAATGCAAGATTACGAACATCTTAACTCTCTACAAATAAGAGGCCGTCTGCAACAATTGCCGTCTCTCTGTCGGTTCTCCGGTGTTGCGACAACAACATTACTGCAACCGAGACAGTGGTAATAACAAAGGGTTGCTGCAGAGAGTTGCTGTTGTGTTCACCAAGCGAATTACACAAGCAGGTGGAATCAGATAGTGTTGTGAGCAGGTAGTGCAATGCAACAACAACATAAAGCTATGGCATGCAGAGCTATGGGAAGGTTAGGAGGAAGATTAGAGCTTAACACCCCGTCGACAACGTGGTCATTAGAGGCGGAGTTTACTCTCGGATAGTTTGGGTAAGGATGCGGAAGGAAATCGGCCGTGCCCTTTGAAAGGAACCATCCTGGCATGTGCCTGGAGTGATTTAGGGAAATCACGGAAAACCTAAATCTGGATGGCCGGAGGTGGATTTGAACCACCCTCCTCCTGAATTCGAGTCCAGTGCATGGGAAGGTTAGAAGATGGGCAGATATATATGGAGGTGGCTGTCGATATTGGAGTGTCCCGAAGTGTCATTTCCACGATATGGACGCGATTTCAGACAGCGGTAACCGTTAAAAGAAAAGGCCAAGGTCGTCCATAGCAAGAGATGACTGTTTTCTCCGGGCAACAGTCCGTCGTGACAGGAAGATGAATGCAACTCGGCTGTAACGTATCCAAACAGTCCGAAATCACTTTCCCAATGTGGCCTCTATGTGCGGAGTCCTATTGTGTGTGTGTGTGTCCCATTAAACCCACGACACCGTTCAGCCCGGAGAACCTGGGGAGGGGGAGGGGGGGGGGGGTGGAGGAGGAACATCAAGATTGTTGTCGTGACGAATGGCACTGTATTTTGTTCACAGATGAGTACAGAATTTTTTTTTCGGCCGGACAATCTGTGAAGTATGGATAGTAGGAGGCGAGATACTGGCAGAAGTAAAGTTGTGAGGACGGACCGTGAGTCGTATCGGAATAAATTGGTAGTGCGCTTGCGCGCGCAAGGCAAAGGTCCCGAGTTCGAGTCCCAGTACCGGCACAGAATTTTAATCTGCCAGAATGTACTAATTTTGTTTGTATGATGGTTATGGGCTATTAGGTAGTCAGCAAATGTCTCCCGGGAGCATACAAAATTCACGAATTACACGCATTGCTCCTACAGTATTTTGAGGCTCTTGTGTTCGGTACTTCTCTCAGTTTGACACTACCTAGCATCAGAATACCTGTGGCCATAAACCTTTGGGACACCCTGTGAACTATGAACAGTACTGACAGTTCTACATCTACATCTACATACATACCCCGCAATCCACCGTTAGGTGCGTGGCTGAGGGTACACTGTACCACTACTAGGCATTTCTTCCCTATTCCACTCCCAAATAGAACGAGGAAAAAAAGAATGCCTATATGCCTCCATACGAGCCCTAATTTCTCTTATCTTGTCTTTGAGATCTTTACGCGAAATGTAAGTAGGCGGCAGCAAGATCATACTACACTCAGCTTCAAATTCCGGCCCTCTAATTTTCCTCAACAGAAATTCACGAAAAGAAAGTTGTCTTTCCTCCAGCGATCCCCAATTGAATTGCTGGAGCATTTCCGTGACACTCGCGCATTGGTCGAACCTAACAGTAACAAACCTATCTGCTCGCCTCTGAACTGCTTCTCTGTCTTCCTTTAAACTGATTTGCTGCGGGTCTCAAACACTTGAGCAATACTCAAGACGTGGTCATACAAGCATTTATACGCGGTCTCGTTTACAGATGAAGTATATCTTCCCAAAATTCTCCCAATAAAACGAAGACAGCTGTCCACCTTACCCACAACTGTCCTTACAAGTTAGTTCCATTTCATATCGCTTTGCAATGTTACGCCTAGATATTTGAACGACGCGACTGCATCAAGAAGCTCACTACTAATGCTGTATTCGAATATTTTCTTCTCATGCGCATCGCCTTACATTTTTCTACATTGAAAGCTAGTTGCCAGCCGGCCGCGGTGGCCGACGGGACTGCGGCGCTCCAGTCATGGTCTGCACAGCCACTACGGTCGGGGGTTCGAATCCTCCCCCGGGCATGGATATTTGTGTCGTCCTTAGTATTAGTTCATAAGTAGTTTGTAAGTTTTGGAACTTATGACCCCGTAGTTAAGTCCCATAAGCTATACAAACATTTCAACATTTCATTTCAGCTAGCTGCCATTCTTCCCACCAACTAGAAATTTTATCTAAGTCATCCTGTATGTTACTACACTCAGTTAAAGACAACACCCTTCCACAAACCACAGCATCAGCCGCAAATTACAAGTTAGTCCGTCCACCAGATCATTTATATAGGTAGAAAATAAAAGCGGTCCTATCGCACTCCCGCGGGGCACGCCTGACGATACACTCGTCTCTGATGAACACTCGCCGTCGAGAACAATGTACTGCGTTCTATTACTTAGGAAGTCTACCAGCCAGTCACAAATCTGTGAACCTTTTCCATAAGCTCGTATCTTCGTTAGCAGTCTGCAGTGTGGCACCGCGTCAAACGCCTTTTTGAAGTCGAGAAAAACACAATCCGCCTGTTGCCCTTCATCCATGGCTCGCTAGATGTCATGTAAGAAAAGGGCAAGCTGAGTTTCACATGAACGATGTTTCCTAAATCCGTGCTGGTTCGTAGAAAATGTTCAAACGTTTGTAAATCTATCGGGCCAAACTGCGTGGTCATCAGTCCGTAGCTTACAAACTACTTAAACCTAGGTAAACTAACCTAAGGACAACACACACACACCCATGCCCCAGGGAGGACTCGAACCTCCACGGCGAGCAACCGCGCGCTCCGCAGTGAGACGCTTTAGACCGCTCGGCTACTCCACCGTGGCGCTGGTTCGTAGAAAGAAGCTATTCCGTCTCAAGGAAATTTACTACATTCGAACTGAGAATATGCCCCAAAATTCTATAGAAAACTGATGTCAACGATATTGGCCTGCAATTATGTGAGTCAGTTCTCTTTCCTTTCTTATAAACGCGAGTCACCCGCGCAATCGAGACAGCCATAGTTGCTTCTGTGCCACCAGTGGACTGGATTGGCACCCTGTCCAGACGCCGCTTCCCCCAGACAGAGCCCTCAGACGCCGCCAAACGACGCCTCTCTCCCACGGACCATTGTCTGCTGACAAGAGCGGTTTTTATGGCCGAAATGACATGCAACTCGCGAGACTGCCGCATTCGCCTGCTGGGAACTTCTCAGCAGAGGACTCGTGTCGCATCCGCCCGCTGACAATGAGCCGTCAGCCAAACAAACAACCACAGGACGGGGGCAGCACCGCGCGCTGCGTTCCCACAAAACATCTTAGTGAAAACGGACCTAGATGACGAATACCAACTACACGCATACACACGTTTCTTGGTATTTGAAAGTATATCAGCGTGGCACAAGTTTTTAAATGCCTTCTTCATAGAAGGTTGCCGTCTGTGTATCATCGTTGAAGCGTTGACCACCAAGGCCAGATTTTACGTGTTAGAAGAGATTAAAGTCGCTAGCAGCGACGTCCAGGCTGTACGGAGGATGATCAAACACGTACCAGTGAAATCCCGTAACAGTTATTTGGTCACATCGCCGTGTGATGTCGGGCATTACCGTGAAGAAAACACCACCTTTTGACTGCAACCCTAGGCGAGTTGTTCTGTATTGCGCGGCGCAATTTCTTAATGGCCTCACAGTTATCATGTATATTGAAATCAACCGCCAACCGCGGTGGCCGAGGGGACTATGGCGCGCAAGTCACGGTCTGCACGGCCACTATGGTCCGGGGTGGATATTTGTGTCGTCTTTAGTATAAGCTACTTCATAAGTAGTTTGTAAGTTTAGGGACTGATGACCTCTCATTTAAGTTCCTTAAGCTTAAGAAACATTTGAACGTTTTTTGAAATCAACCAGTAAAATGCCTTTTCTGTCCCAAAAAATGATTCATAGGTGTCAAAATTTCCTTAGACTTAACCTTCGTTGAGGATGAAGTATGCCTCCATTCCATTGATTGCCGTTTTATTTCAGGGCTGTCGTTGATGCCCAAGTTTCATCCCCCGTGACTATCAGAGAAAGAAAACCATAACCTTCTTCATTGTAGCGTGTCAAAAACTGAAGTAGTTCAATAAGAATTTTGGGTACCCAACATGAACAAAGTTTTCGAAATTTCAGTTCTTTAGTAACAATTTCACGAAGTACTGATCGTAATATTTTCGTAACTTCCTTAGCAAGGGCACTAATTGTAAACTTACGGTTGTGTTTAATCTTCTCTTCTGTTGTGTGAACCAGTTCATCAGTAAGCACTGACTGGCTTCCACTTCGTTCTTCACCGTGCACTTGATCACGTCCTTCATTGAACTATCTGACCCATCTTCTACAAAACTCGACTATTAACCGATTAATTTGCTGAAGATTAGGTGGATTACTCGGGTAACTAATGAAGAGGTACTGAACAGAATTGGGAATAAGGGAATTTCTGGCATACCTTGACTAAAAGAAGGGATCGCTTGGTAGGACACATTCTTAGACATCGAGGAATCGTAAATTTAGGATTGGAGGGAAGTGTTTGGGGGTAAAAATCGCAGAGGGAGACCAAGAGATTAGTAAACAAATTCAAATGGATGCAAATTGCCGTTCTTATGAGGAGATGAAGAGGCTTGCACGGGATAGAGTAGGGTGGAGAGCTGCATCAAACCAGTCTCCGAACTGAAGACCACAATAAACAACAATTTCCTTTGGTTTAACTTTCTTTGCATTTAGAAAACGAATCACAGATATGATATTTCACGCGGCGGCATTTTCAATTATGGCTGACACTATAAAGAAGCACTACAAAGCATGCGTCGGCAGCAGCGATCTGAAAATGGCGGACATGTCCTCCTTGAGTCAGAATAACTGCCGCGCATGCTCGGAACTGCGATCGTAGCGCTGCCGCGGAAACAAATAGAAACAGAACTTACTTTGTGGACGACCCTCATATTTTGTGGCATGTAACGAACATGGACGCCATCTTCAAATCGGCCATCTTGAATCGAAGTCAATTTTGTAAAATGTGTGATATATAAAAAAACATCAGCATGTTCCGACAAATTTATTCTTTAAACAGATTCCACGCGGCGGTAATGATTCAAAAGTTATACATGATTTGTTTGAAGGTACATACTGGACTGTTCCACATAAAGAAAAGTTATTTGCCACGAGCAACGGCCGCGTGGTGTAAGGCGTCATGCTGTTGAATGAGCGGCCGTTTCCGCCGGAGGGGTATGGGTGTGAGTGTGTGTAGCCCATAGAGTAAGTTAGTTTAACTAGTCCAGGGACTGATGACCACAGTAGTTTGGTCCAATAGGTATACAAACATTTGAACAATCCTTTCATGTGTTCCAAGTGCTGTCTCTCTTCTACATCTACATGGATACTCTGTAAGTCACATTGAAGTGAATGGCAGAGGGCTCATCGAACCACTTTTATGATACGAGGCGCGTCCAGTAAAGTTCCGTAAGTTTCGTTTGGTTATATAAAACGAACGGGTACAGGTACAGAAAAAATATTGATTTTACAAAAATCTACAACTGTTAAACTACTTTTCACATAGCTTCCGAAATTTTGTAGGCAATTGTCGTAGCATGGCACAAGGTTTTGTGTGCCTTTTTCATAGAATGTTGCCGCTGTGTATTCAACCATGTGGTATTATGTTCTTTCAGCTCGTCATCATCGTTGAAGTGTTGTCCATTTTAGGTGTAAGAAGAGAATTACTGACATAACATTTTTTTTCACGATAATGCCTGACCTCACACACCGAATGTGACCAAACAATTCTTACGGAAATTTTAATGGGACCTGTTTGATCATCCTCCATACAGCTCGGACCTCTCTCCTAGCGACTTTCATCTCTTCTTACACCTAAAATCTGTCCTTGGTGGTCAACACTTCAACGATGATAAAGAGCTGTTACCACATGGTTGAATACACAGGCGGCAACCTTCTGTGAAGGATCCATGCAAAAACTCGTGGCACGCTATGACAAGTGCCTACAAAATTTCGGTAGTTATGTGGAAAAGTAGTTTAAGAGTTGTAGAATTTTGTGCAATAAAAATTTCTTATGTATCTGTGTACAATTTTATTTTATTACCAAACGGAACTTGCTTTCTGGACACGCCACGTATTTCTGTATAGTTCCACTCTCTAATAGCTCGCGGGAAGAAGGAACACCTGAATCTTTCTATTTTCGATTTGATTTCTCTTATTTTATTATGATGAGCGTCTCTCCCTAACAATATATGTTCACATTCGGAAGAGACAGTTAGCGAAAGAAATTTCGCAAATAGATGTCGCCGCAACAAAGAACGCTTTCTTTTAATGATTTCCACACCAACTCGTGTATCATTTCGGTAAAAAACGAGCTGCCCTTCTCTGAACTTTCCCTAAATCGTCTGTCAGTCGCACTCGGTGGGAATCTGACAATGCGCAGCAATACTCCGAAATAGGACGCCCAAGTGCGGTGTAGGCACTTTCTTTAGTAGAACTGTTGCGTCATCTAAGCCTTCTGCCAATAAACGTAGTCTTTGGTTCACCTACCTTACAATATTCTCTATGTGTTTTTATTTATTTTTATTTTATTTATTTTTTTATTTTTTTAAACAAAACCCCATGTCATTCCAAGCATGTGTGTCAATTTGTACCTCTCTATCGACATTATTGCGTGATTTATTAATTTTTCAAACTTACACTGACTCTTTGATCCCCCGGTACGCCTGTGGCTGCGGCGGTCGCTTCTCGCCGGTTCCCACGGGGCCGCATCGCGTGCCTCGTCCGCCCTGTCATTCAGTCGTCACCGTGCCGTTTATGTACTCTGATCAATCCATGTCCCATCCCCTGCTTTTCTTTCCCATATTTACTCATCTGTCTATAAACTCTTCCTCTTCCCTTCTCCGTTATATCTGTTAATTTCCTCTCCCCTCTCTTGACCAATCCTCACTTCCTTCCCATCTCACGTCCCATCTCCTCCCACCTGTCTTTCTCCGAGTGTCTCAGCCCTTCTACATCTACATCTACATGGGATACTCTGCAAATCACATTTAAGTGCCTGGCAGAGGGTTCATCGAACCACCGTTATACTATTTTATCTCCCATTCCATTCTCGAATAGCGCGCGGGAAGAAAGAACATCTGAATCTCTCCTTTCGAGCTCTGATTTCTCGTATTTTATGCTGATGATCATTTCTACCTATGCAAGTGGAAGTCAACAATATATTTTCGCATTCGGACGAGAATGTTGGCGATTGGAGTTTCATAAGTAGTCCACGCCGCAGTGATAAGCGCCGTTGTTGTAATGATTCCCATACCAGATCCTGTATCATTTCCGTAACGCTGTCTCCCCTGTATCGTGACTATACAAAACGAGCTGCCCTTCTTTGCACTCTTTCGATGTCCTCCGTCAAACCCACCTGATAAGGATTCCACACTGGGCAGCAATACTCCAAAAAAGGACGGACAAGCGTAGTGTAAGCAGTTTCTTTAGTAGTTCAGCCAATGAAACGCAGTCTCTGGTTCGCCTTTCCAACGACATTATCTACGTGTTCCTTCCAATTTAAGTCTGAAGTAATAGTAATTCCTAAGTATTTTGTGGAGTTTACGGCTTTCACATTTGATTGATTTATCTTGTAAACAAAGTTTAACGTATTTCTTTTCGTACTCATGTCCACAACTTCACACTTCTCATTATTTAGAGTCAATTGCTAATTTCCATACCATAGTGATATCTTATTCAGATCTTTCTGCAGCTAGTGTTGATCTTCATGTGATTTTACTAGATCTGCAAACAACGTAAGAGAGCTGCTTAGATTTCCCCCTAAATCGTTTATGTAAATAAGGAACAGCAGAGGACCAGTAACACTACCGTGTGGAACGCCGGATATCACCTCTGTTTTAGTCGATTCCTTACCATCGATTACTACAAACTGTGTCCTCTCTAACAGAAAATCCCCTATCCAGTCGCAAATTTGTGGCGATATACCATAACCACGCAATTTGATTAAAAGCCAGAATGAAACTTTCACTCTGCAGCTGAGTGTGCGCTGATATGAAACTTCCTGGCAGATTAAAATTGTGTGCCGGAACCGGGACTCGAACCTGGGACCCTTGCCTTTTGCGGGCAAGCGCAGTACCGACTGTGCTAACCCGACACGACTCATGATGCCGCCTCACAACTGTATTTCCGCCAGTACCTCGCCTCCTACTTTCCTGGCAAAGGTCCCAGGTTCGAGTCCCGGTTCCGGCACACAATTTTAATCTGTCAGGAAGTTTGATTTAAAAGCCGTTTGTGTCAAAAGCCTTCTGGAAATCAATAAATACGGAATCGATTTGCGACCCCTTGTGGGAGTAAAGAGGTAGTTGAGTTTCACATGAACGTTATTTTCTATATCCGTGTTGACCGTGGGCCAATAGATCTTTCTGTTCGAGATAATTCATAATATTTGAATACATGATATTTTCCAAAACCCTGCTGCAAATTGACGTCAATGAAATAGGCCTGTAGTTTAGTGGGTTACTCCTACTGCCTTTCTTGAATATAGGTGTGACCTGTGCAACTTTCCAATCTTTTGGTACAGATGCTTCTTTGAGAGAGAGGTTGTATATGGCTGTTAAGTAAGGAGCTATCGCTTCAGCCTAATCAGAAAGAAATCTATTGAATATAAGGTCCGGACCAGAAGACCTGTTCTTGTTAAGTGATTTTAGTTGCTGCACTACTCCGATGATATCTACTTCTACGTTATTCATTACGGTCTTTGTTCGTAATTCGAAATCTGTAATATTGGTTTCGTCTTCTTTGGTGAATGAGTTTCTAAAAGCTATGTTTAGTAACTCTGCTTTAGGTAGCGCTGTCATCGGCAGGGTCGCCATTACTAACACGTAGTGAGGCTATTGTTTGTGTTTTGCCCCTAATATATTTAACATGTGACCAAAATATCTTAGGGTTTTCAGTGCTGCAATTTCATCAGCTATTTTCTAGTGGCTAAGACAGGCTCCCGAAGAAGCGGTCATGGAATCATGACGTCATCGTTGTTAAAAATGTTTACAGCTGCAGGTAGGTTACGTCGAGGAGTGACTTCACAGTTTGCGTGTTAGGAATTCCACGCAGTCCTCGTCCACGTGCGTCCCGCGTTCCGCCAGGGGACAACTTAAGGAAGACTGGGGCTGATTGCAAGATGTGTTGCAGACCGCGAGTGAGGTACGGCTGGACGCTGGTCTTAAGTAGCGATCAGTAATCCCGTCACATTAATTGCTCACAGGTGCGAACTCATTACGAACATTCGTCACGACGCAAGGCAGCGTTAGCGACAGGAAGCTACGGGTTATGTACATCCAGATGTCACCTGTAACTTCTAACCCACGACTCACCGTCACTTTTTCCATCATCGATTAAGCTTTATACTCTACTAGTTGTAAACCCGGCGTCGCTCGGGTGTTTATTTATCCCACACTCCCGTAGTCCACATCCCTTCCCCCCTATCTCTGCATCCACCTCTTTCTCTCCCATCTCTTTGTTCGTTTACACATTAGGGTGGGCCGAAAAAAATGAATTTTTGATTATCGAGTTGTAATAGGGCTCGAAAGTTGCGTATTTATGTGCTGATTAATGAAAAAATAACTTTAAAAAATCTAACTTAATATCTTCAATTCGCGCAGAGGGCTTAAAGTTTCTAAAAAAAAAAAAAAAATAAAAAAAACGATAAATTTATAGAATTTATGAAAGATCATATAAAAATATATCTTTCAGTATCACGTCCTAATAGGACTCAAAAACTACGTATCCATGCATAGTTTAACATAAATTTTTTTTTGATACTCCTAGCTTATGTAATCAGTTCGCGCTAAAGGCCTTAACTATCGCAATATGACATTTCTAAATGTTCAAAATGTTACGGAAATTTACTAATATCTCGTATTTATATGTATGTTTTAAATATGTTGGGTTTTATTTATTGTGATTTTGATGATTTAAAGAGATAACATCATAACTTTGCAGCTCTTCGCCCATTTCACCAGAAAATTTGGTTAAATGACCCAAAACTCACCACGAGGAGGTGGCTGCAATTCGAGTTCCACCCACACCCTACCCAACCAACCAACCGCCCAAGGAGGTCATAGAAATTATATATTCATATTTACAATATATACATTTATTTACATTTTGTACCTCTATTTACATACTTTCAAAGATGTAGTTGGCTTGAATTCTGATTTGTGTCCAAATTTTGGCATTATTGATCTTGACAACAGAGTCGTCCTAATGAATCCATCTCTGCTGTCTTGCCCACATACTTTTTCTGCAGCCTCTGTTACTAATTTTACACATCTTTCTACAGCCTGAGTGTGGCACGGAAAGTTCAGAAATTCAAATTCGGGCAAAGTCTTATTCATCAAATATGTAGAAATGGATTCTGTCGTCAATTTCTGCATCACTGGGGGAGACGATAGCTTACATTTTGACCAATCTATAAGCTCACTGTAGTCAGTAACCTCAAAATCTAGTGTTGGTCTAAAGCGCCAAGGACTTTTGACCGCGTGATCAAAAAGTCAGTATAAATTTGAAAACTTAATAACTCACGGAATAATGTAGATAAAGAGGTAAAAATTGACACACATGCTTGGAATGACAACGGGTTTTATTAGTAAACGAAAAACGTTCAAGAAATGACCGACAGATGGCGCTTCATTTGATCAGAAAAGCAATAATTAGCTTATTACATTAATACAAAGCAAAGATGAGGTTCTTTACAGGAAATGCTCAATATGGTCACCATCATTCCTCAACAATAGCTCTAGTCGATGAATAATGTTGTGAACAGCACTGTAAGGGATTTCCAGAGTTATGGTGAGGCATTGGCGTCGGATGTTGTTTTTCAGCATCCCTAGAGATGTCCATCATTCACGATACACTTGCGACTTCAGGTAACCCCAAAGCGAATAATCGCACGAACTGAGATCTGGGGACCTGGGAGGCCAAGCATGACGAAAGTGGCGGCTGAGCACACGATCACCACCAAACGACGCGCGCAAGAGATCTTTCACGCGTCTAGAAATATGGGGTGGAGCGCCATCCTGCATAAAAATCGTACGTTCCAGCAGGTGTTTATCAGCCAGGCTGGGGATGATGCGATTTTGTAACATATCGGCGCACCTCTCACCCGTCACGGTAGCAGTGACAAAACCAGAATCACGCAGTTCCTCGAAGAAACTAGGCCCAATAACGGTACATGTCATTCTAATAAAAACCCATGTCATTGCAAGCATGTGTGTCAATTTTTACCTCTATATCTACATTATTCCGTGATTTATTAAGTTTTCAAATTTATACTGTCTTTTTGATCACCCGGTATATGGCGTCTGTTCTTTCTTTAAAAATTTTGTCTTTGGTATCACATAGGTTTTATTACAAAATGATGATGATGTTCAAATGATTGTATAGTCCTTGGGACTTAACTACGGGGTCATCAGTCCCTAAACTTATAAACTACTTATGAACTACTTACGAACTAGGACGGCACAAATATCCATGCCCGTGGGGGGATTCGAACCCCCGACCGTAGTGGCCGTGCAGACCGTGACTGGAGCGCCTTAGCCTCCTCGGACACCGCAGCCGGCTTTTATTACATTTGTAGGAGTTCCAGAATTGATTTTACTATGAACTGAGTGCGTATTCAAAAAGGTTGAGAAGCACTGCTGTAGGAGATGGCAGAGTGCGCGCCCCATGTGTCGCCTGTGTGTGTGTGTGTGTGTGTGCGGCCGCTAAGTGAACAATGGGCTGGGCGAGTGTGTGGGTCAGTGGGCCATCGAGCGACCTGCGGCCGCTGTGCCCGCTAAACGCCACTTGTCCTAACTGCCCGATAACTGCCCCCCTCCCTGCTCTAAGGGGACTCCTCTACTCTCCTACCCAGCACATCTGCTGATGGCCCAACCACAGGCGGAGCACAGTGCGCCTGCGCCTGCGCCCGAGACCGCGTTCCTCCTTAAAGGCTCTGTAGCGGAGTCGTCCTGAAGGACACTCAATCCAGAAAAAACACCACACCTTGAAACACCAGAGGTAATTTCACAGAACGTGTTCGCTAGTAGGCAGCGGTGACACGTTTTATATGTTCACTGGTTCAATGAACCAAAATGTTCAAATGTTTGCATAGCTTATGGGAACTACGGGGTCATCAGTCTCTAAACTTACAAACTATTTATGAGCTAGCTAAAACTAAGGACGGCACAAATATCCATGCCCGAGGGGGGATTCGAACCCCGGACCGTAGTCAGCATATTTTGAAGGAGAGGTATTGAATTAAAATTTGAGCTGCGGCCGGGATTCGAACGCGGAACATCCTGCTTACTAAGCCAGCACTACAACGAGTAAGACGACGCGACGTAACGGATGCGGTGATTTCACGGACTGTCAAGACAATTCTCCGTATTCGAGAGCCTCGGCATCATTAATACATGTGTATATGAGGATGTTGACAGAGAGATTTTTAGATGTGAATCGAGGAATATACGTCTGTTTTGCTGACTGGGAAAAGGCGTTTGACAGAGTTAACTGGAGTATGCTGTTGAACATTTTGAGAGATGCTGGTATACACTGGAAAGATAGAAGACTAATAAAACAACTTGATGTTGGACAGAAAGTGGTAGTTCGAGTAGAAGAAGATGAAACTGAAGAAGTCAGTATCGGAAGAGGTGTGAGACAGGGTTGTTCTATGTCACCAGCACTTTTCAATATATATGCCAAAAAGCTAATTGATGAGGCCTTGGAAGAAGCAAAAGGACTTGTAGTGGGAGGAGAAAAATAAAAACTATAAAATATGCAGATGATATGATAGTATTAGCAGAAACAAAAGAATCGCTCCAGGAAATGATGGAAAATATTGTAAGGATGGGTAAAGATTTTGGAAAACAAGACATGTTCATAATGTTCAAATGTTTGTATAGCTTATGGGACTTAACTACAGGGTCATCAGTCCCTAAACTTACAAACTACTTATGAACTAGCTAACACTAAGGACGTCACAAATATCCATGCCCTAGTGGCCGCAGTGGCCGTGCAAACCGTGACTGGCCCGCCGTAGACCCCTCGGCCACCGCGGCCAGCTTCAGGAACCCCCAGACAGAGCTCCTCGTGTAAAAAAGTAAATAAATAAAAAAAAAACTTTAAACGATCATTTTTCGTTTCGTTCTTCTATCAGATGGTTTTCTCTTATTTTCTTTGAGTAGGTGTGTCCTCAGACAGGTTTCAACTGGCCGTCCTCCACTTGGCTCTGTTCTGGGCATCCTCCTCCGTCTGTCCGTAGTTCCTTCATTTCTTCAGGTCAGTCAGCATTCCACATCTTCTCCTGCCTCACCCTCTTCTTCCTTCTACTTTTCCTTCCATTATTCTTAGCAACAGACAATTCCTACGTAATACGTGCCCCAACCAAGATGTTTTCCTCTTCTAGATTATCCTAATGAGGGTCCTTTCCTCTCCTACCCTCCGCAACACCTCCTCAATTTTCATTCTGTCGGTCCCCTTCCCTTTCTCCATTCTTCTCCGTAGCCACATTTCAAAACTATGTAAATATTTTTCTTCTTTCTGTCTGATTGTCCACGTTTCAGACCCATATGACACCACGCTCTAAACATTTGGCGAACCTCTTTCTTAGAGTAATGGGAATACTTTTGATTGTTAGTAAATCTTTTACTTTCCTGAAACCTTTCTTTCCCATAGAGATTCTTCGCCTTATTTCCTCTGTGCAATTTCCAGTGCATGTAATCATGCTTCCCAAATACTGAAACGATTGTACCTGTTCCAATACTCTTCCCTCTAATGATATTTTGATAGTGTCTTCTTCTTTTCCAATTTTCATGACTTTAGTCTTATCAATGTTTAATCGCATTCCAAAATCTTCACCCACACTTACAATATTTTCCATCATTTCGTCGAGCGACTCTTGTGTTTCTGCTAATACTGTCATATCATCTGCATATTTTATAGTTTTATTTTTTCTCCTCCCACTACAAGTCCTTTTGCTTCCTCCAAGGCTCCATCAATTAGCTTTTCAGCATATATATTGAAAAGTGCTGGTGACATACAACAACCCTGTCTCACACCTCTTCCGATACTGACTTCTTCAGTTTCATCTTGTTCGACTCGAACTACCACTTTCTGTCCAACATAATGTTGTTTTATTAGTCTTCTATCTTTCCAGTCTATACCTGCATCTCTGAAAATCTTCAACAGCATGTTCCAGTTAACTCTGTCAAACGCCTTTTCCCAATCAACAAAGCAGACATATATTGCTCTATTCACTTCTAAAAATGTCTCTCTCAACATCCTGAGGCAACCAGTTGCATCTCTGGTTGCTCTTCCTTTTCTAAATCCTAACTGATCTTCTCCTATATGCTCCTCTATTTTCCTGTTTGTTCTTCTTAGCATTAGTCAGGTCACAGCCTTCGCAACATTACATATAAAACTAATTGTCCTAAAATCTTTACATTGTTTGGCATTACATTTCTTTGCTAATAAACCATTATAGTTAGTTAATGGTTTTATATGCACATACAAAGTAATTATTTCGCATGAGAAAGGATTTACGCCGCGGAGACAGCACGTATACAGAGTCGTAGCGCGGCCGCTTAATATAGGCGGCAGTGGCCGCAGCGTTGCAATGCGCATGCGCGGCTGAGGTTCGGATTCTCTTCTGAACCCCCTGGAAGCAGCGTATGGGCGCTCCCTCGGCAAGGAGGAGCGAGGGGAAACGCAGCTTTTAACGTTGGCGTTGGAGCTGGTAGAGACGCCAGCTGCTGGCTACTCGAGCTCTGGCGGTTACGCACGAATGGTCCCAAAGAAAAGGCAATATTTTTTGTGGGTGTCAAAATAACCCCTTTCCGCCGTTTTAGGAATGTCAGAAACTCCGCCGTTCTAGTGTTATAACTCAAGATCCAGACAACCAAATAACGTGAAATTTGGTGCTGGTATAGACTTGCAGACAGCATGCTTCTCTCGTGGACAGTTGTATCTTTTTGTACATACTCCAAATGGAACTGCCAAAATTACTGTTTATCACATTGCTTTAACATAAATGTACCCTTTTATTACATGCAAATAAACTGGTTTGTACGCTTCTTCAGAAAACCTTATTTTAAACCGGGCAAAGCCGCGTACTTGCAACTAGCTTTATATAAGTCGATAACTTTCAACTCCCATATCTTCCACTCCTTAACGTTATCAAACCTCCACCAGCGTAGTGCATAATGGGAGACAGATACCTACTACCACATACAAACACTATTCGTTTGCGATGTGAGTTTTGGCTGCAGAGTGAAATATAGGCAGAAACACCTCAATTTTTATATATATTAAGATATTTCCCGGAACTTTGTCAGTTCATTGTATCCACCTAGCAGGTTAACAACCACAGCGTTTCGTAGCGGGCAGTCCGCTGTTTGAAGAGGGTTTCTGCTGTTTCCACATCGACGTTTGCTTGTAATCCCGTTCCCACTCATTTCTGCAGCTACATTATTCTGTTAATGGTAACGATCGTCACCAAAATTTTGGGGTCGAACTTTCGCTCCTCGCACGCCACTGACGTCTCGCGTCAGACAATGGATTTTCTGCGGAAGATGTGCGCCCATTACGACGTCGCTTTCACCGCAGACAATGCGCGATTGCCCTTGGAAATCTCCGAGCCATCTTCGATGCTTACACATACACGCTCCACACAAACACACTGCGGCAGTGAGGGAATTTCCACTGCCGGCAAGTTTAGCGATTCTCGACGGATCTCACCGCCGTGCACTGCGGCAGAACACACATGATAGCGAGTTGCATAGATTAAAGATGTGTCGCGTACACAAGGTATAAAGGGGCCGTGTACTGGATGCGCTGTCATTGGCACTCACGTTTCCGACGTGGTTATGGATTCACGGCGGCAATTAACAGACTTTACCACAGAAAGCGGCACTCTGTGACGTCCAGATTGAAGAGAATACTGAGACACAGCCCATGTATCTCATTTCTCTAGCCGAATAGACTTTTGTTTCCATTCAACCGCGTATCGACGTTTAACATGCTTGTGCCAATCTGGGTGTGACAAAAATGTACCGCAACACGTAGATGGAGACCTACTGTTACATAAACATGAGCCCGGAATCAAATCAAATGTTCAAGTAAAGAAAATACAAAGTGCAGAATGGCTATGGGAAGAAAAGAGTTTTTGAAGAACCGAAATTTGTTGACATCCAATCTTAGTTTAAATGTTAGGAAGTCCTTTCTGAAACCATTAGTCTGGAATGTAGCATTGTATGGGAGTGGAACGTGGACGATAAGCAGTTCAGATAAAAAGATGACAGAAGCTTTCTAACTGTGATGCTACAGCCAGATGATGAAGATTAAATGGGTAGATCAAGTAACTAATGAATAGGTGCGCAAAATAATTAGGGAGGAAAGAAGTTTCTGGCATATGTTGACTAAGAGAAGGGATAGGTTGGTGGGACACATTCTGAGACATCCAGGAATTGTCAAAATTCGAATGTTTGTAAAGCTTATGGGACGTAACTACGGGGTCATCAGTTCCTAAACTTACAAACTGCTTACGAAGTAGCTTATACTAAAGACGGCACAAACATCCATACCCGAGGGGGGATTCGAACGGCCTCGCGCATCGTAGCTCGGCGCCTCAATGCGCTCGGCCGCTCCGCCGCGGCAGTGCGGAATCAATTTGGTACTTTTACTACATTAAACACACAAAACGTTTAAGAAAGCATTAAGTTTCAGCATTTACAGCACTCAATGAAAGGTGAGTCACGAGTTTTCCTGTTACAACAGTATGACGACGATGAGACAGAAAGAAAGTGAATCAGATACTGCGTGTGGTGTTATAGAGGCAGACTTATGGCTCACAGCATCCACATAGTGTCAAAGGTTAGCTTACGCCAAGTCTTAAAATCGTCATTTTGTTAGTCATCCAATATCCTTTAGAGTTTTACTATCTCGAGAGTAATTACCTTCCGGTATGTTTGCGGCGAATTCTCTTCTGAGAGGTGTTATACAAAATACTTGGAAGAAGACCAGAAGTATCGTGTCTCCACGCTATAACACCGCGCTCCGCACCACAACCATAAGTTTAGAATGTTTGAGTATCGTTGGCGTCTACTGCAAGCCTAAGGTGGCGTACCAAATCAATTTATAGTTCGTGGCAACTAGTGCCACCGTTTTATAAAATTCTTGTGCTGTCGTGTAACATACCTAATTGAAGAGGTGAGAGTGAGAACCACATTTACATATCCATCATCGAAGTAATCGGTGGATGTTTCGGCAAATTTCACGAACCTGTTCTTCGAAGAATTTGAGCTTTTGACAGATCCAATGGTTGGCCAACTGCTTGTTGTTATGGTCTTCAATCGGCAGACTGGTTTGATGCAGCTCTCCACGCTACCCTGTCCTGTGCAAGCCTCTTCATCTGAGAATACGTTCGACAACCTACATCCTTTTGAATCTGCTTACTGTATTCGTCCGTCGGTCTCCTACAATTTTTATCCCACACTCTTCCTTCTAATGCGAACTTTTATTTCAAAAGCTTTTATTATCTAACTCCTTATCGTCTACGTTTCACTGCAGACAAATGCTTCCAAGAGGACTCACTAACTTTTAAATCAATATTGGAAGTCAACAAATTCCGGAAGTTATCTGCCTACCTAAATAACAAAACTCATCTACTACTTTTATTGTCTCATTATCTAATCTAATTCCTTCAACATCACCTGATTTTCTGACACTACAGTCCATTACCTTTGTTTCACTCTTATTATTGCTCATTTTATACGTTCCTTTCAAAACACTATCCACTCTAGCTGCTCTTCCAGGTTTTTGCTGTCTCTCATAGACTTACTGTGTCATCAGCAAACAGCAAAGTTTTTATTTCTTCTCACTTAACTTTGTCTCTCCAAATATCTCCTTGCATTCCTCCACCTCTTGCTCAATGTACAGATTGAACAACATTGGGGAAAGGCTACAATCCTGTCTTACTCCGTTCCCAGTCACTGCGACCCTTTCATGCTCTACAACTCTAATAACTACTATTTTGTTTCTGTACAAGTTTAGCATGACTCTTCGCCCCCTACATTTCCCCCTCATACCTTCAGAATTTGAAACAGTACATTGCAGTCAACGTTGTCAAAAGCTTTCTCCAGATCTACAAATGCTAAAAACATGGGTTTGTCTTTCATTAACCTATCTTTTAAGATAAGTCGTAACATGAGTATTGTCCCCTGTGTTCTTACATTTATCCTATTCCAAACTGATCTTCCCCAAGATAGGATTCCATAAGTTTTCCATTCATCTGTAAATTATTAGTGTTACAATTCTACTTAGTAATAAATAAATACTGTGCCTAAGTGTTTATATTACCGGGTGATAAAAAATGTCAGTATAAATTTGAAAACTTAATAAATCTCGGAATAATGTAGGTAGAGAGGTGAAGCTGCGGTGGAGTAGCCGAGCGGTCTAAGGCGCCTCGCTGCGGAGCGCGAGGTTTCTCGCCGTCGGATTTTCGAGTCCTCCCTGGGGCATTGGTAGCTGTGTTGTCCTTAGGGAGTTTACCTTAGTTGAAGTAGTTTGTAAGCTACGGACTAATGACCACGCAGTTTGGTCCGATAGATTTACAAACATCTGATTTAGAGAGGTAAAAGTTGACACACATGCTTGGAATGACGTAGGGTTTTATTAGAACAAAAAAAGAAAAGAAAAACGAAGTATTGCTAGACGCGTGTAAGATCTCTTGTGCGCGTCGTTTGGTGATGATGTTGTGCTCAGCCGCCACTTTCGTCATGCTTGGCCTCCCAGGTCCCCAGACCTCAGTCCGTGCGATTATTGGCTTTGAGGTCACCTGAAGTCACAAGTGTATCGTGATCGACCGATGCCAATGCTTCACCATAAGGCCGGACATGCTTTACAGTGATGTTCACAACATTATTCCTCGACTACAACTATTGTTGAGGAATGATGGTGAACATATTGAGCATTTCCTGTAAAGAACATTATCTTTGCTTTGTCTTAATTTGTTATACTAATTATTGCTTTTCTGATTAGATGAAGCGCCATCTGTCGGACATTTTGTGAACTATTGTGTTTTTGTTCTAATAAAACCCCATGTCATTCCAAGCATGTGTGTCAATTTTTACCTGTCTATGTACATTATTCTGTGATTTATTATGTTTTCAAATTTATACTGACTTTTTGATCACCCGGTATTTCAAATGTTCAAATGTTTGAAAATCTCTCGTATGCAGCTGCTCAGTAATCACTCCATAGCTTACAAACTACTTAACGCTTTGAGACCTAATTTTTTTCTCTGTCAAGGAAATTATTTTTAATGCTGTAATACTATTAAGTTAAATTTTCAATGATTTTAGAAGCAAGATTTATGGAATTATATGCACCCATTTTTATTCTACATCACTAGGTATTCTGAAAAACAAGGCATTTTTAGGGACTGAATTAATTAATGTTGTAGTGCCAACTGCTGTACTGAATAAACTGATCGTTCAATAACTACATTGTAAAATATCAACTTCTACTTTCAGTTATACAGTGGAATACAACTAACCCATTATTTCCGTGTTGTTTGAAGTTTGCAAACTGCTGTGCAGTGCAACACTTGCTTCGCAATATTTTTATAGTTGTATATGATGAAATGACTGAAGACTCAGGTGTCGTATACATGTTCTTTCCATTGAGAAAAAACGCTTCTGAACCATCTTAGACACCATAGAAGTTAAGTACACATTTGTAGCCAGTGGGTCTGAAAGGGTTAAACTAAGGTAAACTAGCGTAAGGACAATATAAAACACGTATGCCCGAGGTGGGACTCGATCCCCCGATAGAGGAAGGCCCCAGCGCGCACGGCTAATCCACCGCCACTTATATTATTTCGTGCAGTTTGCCAGGTGACTGCAGCCTGACTAGTGCAGTGATGGTGTCCCCAGAGTGCAGCCTGCCGCGCCGCTTGCTAGTTGACACTGCAGTGACGGTGCCCCGCTGTTCGTTGTTCCGCAGCTACATGGGCGACGTGACGACGCCGGAGGAGCGCACGCTGCGCATCGGCGTGGTGAACGTGTGCCTGATGCTGGGCGTGCCCGTCGGCATGGCGCTGTCGGGCGTGCTGCTGCGCGCCATCGGCTTCTACGGCGTCTTCCTCACCTCCGCCTGCATCTACACCGCCAGCATCGCCTACGGCTTCTTCTTCATCCACGACAAGGTCAGTCCCAGCCGCCTACCATACACGTCTCGCACTAGCTGCCACTTTCAAATCAACTGCCCAATCTACACATATGAAAATTACGTGACACATGTTTGTTCTCAATAAACTCCAACAGTACTCAACTGATCTTAATGATACTTTGTACTCTACATGTGATTTGGATCAACTCAAAGTATACCATAGTATTTGTCTCCATTAATAACCTCAGCATTTATATAATAGACTAGCTGAAAACCCGGCGTTGCCCGCGTATTTATTTATTTATTTATTTTATTTATTGTTTTTTTCTGTTCCATAGGACCCACTTGAGGAGTAAGACTCCATGGTCATGGAACAAGTCAATACATTGTTACAAAAGAATGGTAATAGAAAAATTTTAAGTAGTCCTTTGCACACGACAATCTTAAGACAAAGTGAAAAGAATCAATAAAGAAAAAATGAATTAGCTTAATTGTTTAACTTTTCTAGGAGTTCCTCGACAGAATAAAAGGAGTGAGCCACGAGGTAATTCTTCAATTTAGATTTGAAAGCATGTGGATTAGTGCTAAGATTCTTTAGTTCTTGTGGCAGCTTATTGAAAATGGATGCCGCAGAATACTGCACCCCTTTCTGCACAAGTGTTAAGGTGGTGTGGTGCAAATGTAGATTAGACATCTGTCTAGTATTCACCGAGTGAAAGCTACTAACTCGTGGGAATAAGCTGATATTATTAACAACAAACGACATTAAAGAAAAAAACGTATTGTGACGCCAGAGTCAAAATTCCCAGACTACTGAAAAGGGGTCGACATGACGTTCGCGAACTTACACCAGATATTGCTCGAACCGCCCGTTTTTGAGCCAGAAATATCCTTTTTGCATCAGGCGAGTTACCCCAAAAAACAATGCCGTACGTCATAAGTGAGTGAAAGTAACCGAAATAGACTACTTTTCGTGTTGAAAAATCACTTATCTCAGATATTGTTCTAATGGTAAATTTAGCAGAATTTAGTTTTGGAACAAGATCCTGAACATGGGCTTTCCATGACAGCTTACTGTCTATATGAACACCTAGAAATTTGAACTGTTCAGTCTCACTTATCACATGCCCATTATGTGTAATCATAATGTCAGCTTTCGTCAAGTTATGTGTTATGTGTTATAAATTGTAAAAACTGATTTTTACTGTCATTTAACATCAACTTGTTTTCTACTAGTCATGAACTTATCTCTTGAACTGCATTATTTGATACTGTGTCAATATTACGAGCAACATCCTTCACTACCAAGCTGGTATCATCAGCAAACAAAAATATTTTACAATCACCTGTTATACTCGAAGGCTTATCATTTATATAAATAAGAAACAGCAATGGTCCCAAAACAGACCCCTGGGGTACCCCATACTTAATTGTGCCCCATTGGGATTGCACGTCATAGCCATTTTCTACACTGCGGAGAATTACCTTCTGTTGTCTATTATTAAAGTAAGAGGTGAAACAGTTGTGGGCTACTCCCCATATTCCATAATGTTCCAACTTCTGCAACAATATTTTGTGATCAACACAATCAAACGCTTTTGTTAAATCAAAGAAGACGCCTAATGTCCGTAGCCTCTTATTTAACCCATCGTTAAACCACTTCTAAAACCAAACTGTACGTTTGACAGGAAATTATGTGAACTGAAATGATCAATTAATATTGAATATACAGCCTTTTCAATAACTTTGGAAAAAACCGATGGCATAGAAATAGGTCTATAGTTGTCTACATTATCCCTTTCTCCTTTTTTATAAAGCGGTTTCACTACTGAGTACTTTAATCTGTTAGGAAACTGAAAGGAAAAATTAGAAATATGGCTTAGTACTGGGCTAACATATGGAGAACAGTACTTTAGAATTCTGCTAGATACCCCATCATATCCACAAGAGTCCTTAGTCTTTAGTGATTTAATTATTGACTCAATCTCACCTATGGAAGTATCATGAAGGATCATTTCAGGTAACAGGCTCGGAAAGGCATTTTCTAAAAATGTTATCTATTTATTCATGCCATTTTCAGGTATACTTTCATTTGTATAAGTGCTGTATGTGTGTAAAATCTCTTGGGAATACAGTTAGTAGTAAAGAAGTAGTAGATTAAAACTTGGTGCGTTGTGGGGCGGTTTTCCATGAACGTTACCTTTTATGTGTTCATATCTCATGAACTACATGTCGTACTGTGATACAATTTAGAAGCTACACTCAACTATATGCGTGTATACTGTCTATAAAATTTCCTGCGGCTACGGTTTGTAGTGTACAAATTATAAATTGTAACGTCATACCGAATGGCGTATTTTTACTCCATGAACAGCGGAACGTAACTGTTTATGAGCTCATACCTCATGAACTAAGTGTCGTACTTTGATACAATTTAGAAAGTACATTGATCTATATGTGAGTATACTGTCTGTAAAATTTCCTGTCGCTACAATTTGTAGTGTTCAAATTATAAATTGTAACATCACACCGAGAGCCGTAGTTTTACTCCATAAACAGCGGAAAAGTAGTAAACGAGAAACTTTTTTCCTTTCATCATTTTACTATGGTTACCAGCGAGAAAAAATTTTGAAATTAGATTTAAAGTTTGTTGCAAGTCGCTAAGTACTGTCATTCTCATAGAGTGTATTTCGAAAGTCTCACCGCATTATATGGCATTTTTTGCGATTTCTATTGGTTATGACGTAATATCTTTTGAACCATGTGCCGTATGTAATTCTTAACCAAGCAGCAATTGTTACCTCACGGTAAGGAATGTGTGTACCGAATTTGGTTGAAATCGGTCCAATTGTTTAGGAGAAAATGAGCAGTATTGACGCAAAATTCAGCAGTTTTTCGCGCATCTCATTGTTTACGACGTCGTGAACTATATATCGTATGTGATTCTTACACTTGCGGCGACCGTCCTCATGGATTGAAGCTTACGTGTACAAAATTTCATAAATATTGGAACAAAACTGTATATTTGTATGCAACACATACAAATACACGGACATTCTGCTTTATATATTAGACTAGCTGAATACCTGGCGTTTATTCAAGCCTTCTGTTAGTTCTTCTCCTATCCATCTCCTTTTCTCTAAAAATACACTCCTGGAAAATGACCCAGCAGAGGAAAATTTTATTGACACATTCTTCAGTATGTATACAATGCACGATCACACAGAAAGAGCCATACGCATGTGAGTATAGTCACTATCGATTGCCATCCTTTTACAGCAGTGCAAACTGCAGTTCTCTCAGGGCGTCGATCACAGAAGTGCCGAATGTAGTCTTGCAGTATGGCTGGCCATTCACGCTTCACCTGGTGCCTCAGTTGGGCCAGATTTCGTGCCGGTCGTGCATACCGCTGAACACGATGTTTCATCTGGTCTCAAACATGCTCAGTGGTGTAAGATATGCGGATCGTGCTGGCCAGGTTAGTTTATTTACACCTTGAAGAATATGTTGGGTGGTACGGCATACATGTGAACGTGCATTGTCCTGTTGGAAAAGTATACCAACTTGTCATTGCATGAAAAATAGCAAGACAGGTTAACTGATGGTTTCAGTGTACCGTCCACTGTTCAATGTTCCCTCGGCGATAACCAGAAGAGAACGGCCAGTGTATGATATGGCTCTCCACACCATGATGCTGTCCACCTCGTGCGTCCCTGTCGTATAAACTCCATATTTTGGCACTCGAATATCTTCAGCCTGCGGCGTTATAACCCATCCTTCACCTCTCAACGATGTCAGGAGTCCCTGGAAACGACTCGTGGTTCGGATTCCACGCTAAGCTGTAGGTCCCCTTTCTCCGGTTGGATAACTGGGGTAGGCTAGGGACACGCAAGTCGCCCGAGTGGCGTCCAATTGAAACACTTGCATCGGGCCAATGAGCCACAAGAAAGTATTATTATAGTGGAAGCCTTTCTCCAATGTTCAATTTGTACATTGAGCAAGCTATATCGGAAAGCAAGGAGAAATTTGGTGAAGGAATCAAAGTTCAGGGGGAAGAATTAAAAACATTGCGTTTTGCCGACGACATAGTAATTCTGTCAGATACAGCAAAGGACCTGGAAGAACAACTGAACGGAATGGACAGTGTGCTGAAAGGTGCATATAAGATGAACATCAACAAGAGCAAAACTAGGGTAATGGAGTGCAGTCTAAGAAAATCAGGCGATGCCGAAGGACTTAGATTAGGTAACGAAACAATATAGAAGGTAGATGAGTTTTGTTACTTGGGCAGTAAAATAACAAATGATGGTCGCAGTACAGAGGATATAAAATGCAGAATGGCAATGGGTAGAAATGCGTTCTTGAAAATGAGAAATTTGTTAACATCGAATATTGATTTAAGCCTAAGGAAGTCCTTTCTGAAGGCATTTGTGTGGAGTGTTGCCTTGTATGGGAGTGAAACATGGACCATAAACAGTGCGGACAGGAAGAGGATTGAGGCTTTTGAAATATGGTGCTACAGAAGAATGCTGAAGATTAGGTGGGTGGATCGCGTAACTAATGAGATACTGAACAGTATTGGGGAGAAAAGAAATTTCTGGCATAGCTTGACTAAAAGAAGGGAAAGATTGGTAGGGCACATTCTTAGACATCAAAGGAATTGTGAATTTAGCGTTGGAGGGAAGTGTGTGGGGTAAAAACCGCAGAGGAAGGACAAGAGATGGATACAGTAAGCAGATTCAGACAGATGTAGGTTGCCTTCCGTATGTGGAGATGAAGAGGTTTGCTCAGTATAGGGTATTATGGAGAGCTGCATCAAACCAGTCTCCGGACTGAAGACCGCAACAACAAAAACAGTGGAAGTATGCCACAAATTCCTTTTCACCTCAATTCTAATCAGTACCTGCAATTCTGATCGCCGCGCGGAAGTAGCCGAGCGGTCTGGAGCGCCACGCTACGGATCGCACTGCCTCCCGCGCCGGAGGTTAGAATCGTCCCTCTGGTGTGGATGTGTGTGTTGTCCTTAGGTTAGTTTAAGTTAGTTTAAGTAGTTTGTAAGACTAGGGACTGATGACGAACGTAGTTTAGTCCCATAGGATTACAAACATTTTTTTTTTCTTTTTCTGTGGCGCGTCAGACACGGTCTGCACGGACACTACGGTCGGGGGTTCGAATCCCCCCTCGGTCATGGATATTTGTGACGTCCTTAGTGTTAGCTAGTTCATAAGTAGTTTGTAAGTTTACGGACTGATGACCCCGTTGTTAACTCCCATAAGCTATACAACATTTGAACATTTTTTTGTTTAATTCTGATCAGTACCCCCTTATTAGCTGTTTACCGTAACTGCTTCATCTACGACGTTACTTACTTCTTAGATATATTCTTTAAGGACACCCTCCTGGCATTGTTCTGATCTATTAGTAGCCTATCTGCAATCATCCTTGCTTCTGTCATACCTACAACTTCAACCATCTATATACCCCAGCTACTAGTCCTCAGAAAATTTTATTTTACCCCCTAAGAGTAATTGTCATCCGGGATGGAAGTCTTGCTGTATATAACATACCTATGCTTCCGTAAAATCTGTGATTAACAAGTTCGGTGGTGCCCCCGTGAAGTGAGACGTCACTGGGAGCCGGTATACACCTCTCGGGATATGGGAAATCGCCTAAAATCTCGCTCATACATCACTGTGCGATCCGGATCAGGCTAACTTCCGCGTGTGCCGGAAAATGCGCTTTAAGGCGCTGGTCGTACCGAAGGCCTCGTCATTCAAAAATGTTCAAATGTTTGTTAAGCTTATGGGACTTAACTACGGGGTCATCAGTCCCTAACTTACAAACTACTTATCAACTAGCTACAACTAAGGACGGCACAAATATCTATGCCCGACCGTGCAGACCGTGACTGGAGCGCCTCAGTCCCCGCGGCCGCCGCCTCGTTTTTTCCCGTTATGCGGCGACAGGTGCTGAGACCGCGGCAGCGCAGAGCCGGCAGATTCCGCGCGGATAGGCGCCGCCGGGATGCGAACCCAGATCCGGCTGCGCCCCGCCTAGCCTAGGCAGCCTTTCACTGCGGCCGCTGCTTTCGCTCGGCACACATCCAGCGAGGCCGCGCCGCGCGCTAAGCTCGCCCCGGGCGAATCTGGGATCCTCTACCCACGATGCGGAGGCATATTGCTCACCATCATCTATATTATTTCTCATCGGTTTTTTGTGGGTACAGCATATCTCCCGTATTACTTATCCAAAATTAATGATTCAGACATTATTTTCAAGCTTTAGCCAAAATTAATGATTGAGATATCATTTTCAATATTTAAAATTATGATGGTGCCCAAGTGAGTGTTTTAGCTGCTCTTGCGGCTAATCTGCACATCAGTAGCAGACAAACTGAGCCAGAATCTGTAATCTCCAAAACATCGGTGTTGAGAATTCTACATCAACATAAATTTCACCCGTACCATATTTCTAAGCACCAGCATTTGCATGGCGAAGACTTTGAACGTCTTGTACAGTTTTGCCACTGGGCACAAAATAAATTACTGGACGATAACAGATTTTTTTCATTCGTTCTGTTTCGTGACGAAGCGTCATTCGCGAACAGAGGTAATGTAAACCGGCATAATATGCACTATTGAGCAACGGAAAATCCACGATGGCTGCGACTAGTGGAACATAAAAAAAAAGTTCAAATGTTTGTAAATCTTATGGGACTTAACTACGGGGTCATCAGTCCCTAAACTTACAAACTACTTATGAACTACTTACGAACTAGGACGGCACAAATATCCATGCCCGAGGGGGGATTCGAACCCCCGACCGTAGTGGCCGTGCAGACCGTGACTGAAGCGCCTCAGTCCCCTGGCCACCGCGGCCGGCTAGTGGAACATCAGCGACCTTGGCGGGTTAATGTATGGTGCCGCTTTATGGGAGGAAGGATAATTGCCCCTATTTTATCGATGGCAATCTAAATGGTGCAATGTATGCTCATTTCTTACGTAATGCTCTACCGATTTTACTACAAGATGTTTCACTGCAGGACAGAATGGCGATGTACTTTCAACATGATGGATGTCCGGCACATGGCTCGCGTGCAGTTGAAGCGGTCTTAAATGTAATATTTAATGGCAGATGGATTGGTTGTAGAAGCACCATGGCCCGCACGTTCACCGGATCTTACATCTTCGGATTTCTTTCTGTGGGGAAAATTGAAGAATATTTTGAAAAATGTGTACTGTTGTACAATCAGAGTTGATACTCGGTGAACGATCCAATTTCTATTCGAGTGGTTTAACCCGAGGCCGCCGAGCCCGACTATTTTTCGACTAAAAGAAAGGGTCGATTGGTAGGACACATTCTTGGTCTTTATTTAGATTATCCATTACGGATGTTTCAGAATTCTGACTTATTTTCAATATGATTTAAGAAAACCGCTCCAGTCACTTTTACTTGAAATGATATTTGTTCCATGAACCGGTTTTCAAACCTTTTCAGGTTCATCATCAGGTGGATCATGTTACAATAACATTTTAAGCGTCATGTTGGATGTTGGCTCTGTAGTGGGAAGAAGGAAATTATTTTTAAAAAACTCGAACTGCACGTTGTTTAGGTCGTGTTTTGTATTTGTCAGATTCCGTGAAATTTGCTGCTTTACTTACTGCCACTGTATCGCCGGATTTTTGTAGTTAATTTCCATTTCTTGCGTCTTCTTTTGTTTAAGTCACAGTAACACATCACCTTTTTCTGTTGGGTTCTACACTGCACTATAAACAACACTTTACCAGCGTCCAACATGTGCTTTTACAGCTGCTGTTATTTACAAACGTCTCAATTCAAAGATATAACACTCTTTGTACAGGTAAGTTTGTTCTCAGTATGATACAGTCGATCATTTAGCAAATAAATTTGTCAATATTAAACTGCAAAAGTGAATAATAAATACTGTCTGCATTGTTTCCATAGTTTTTTTACTTAAAATTAAGTTTAATATTGACAACTGGGTAAGAGGTAGGTTATTAAAACACAGAACGTAAGTACGTTTGAACTTTATTTCGGTTGTTCCAATGTGACATTGTGAAATTATCGTGCCTTATGAGAACGCATGCTGTTGCCGCGTGATTACCTGTAATTGCCTCATGACTTCAATAAATGCTTAAAATTATGTCCTTCAATGCATTTGGCAATACGCGTAACGAAATTCCTCTCCACAACGAGTAGTTCACCTTCAGTAATTTTCTCACATGCATTGATAATGCGCTGACGCATGTTTTTAGGCGTTGTCGGTGAATCACGATAACAAATATCCTTCAATTTTCCCCACAGAAAGAAATCCGAAGATGTAAGATCCGGTGAACGTGCGGGCCATGGTGCTTCTACAACCAATCCATCTGCCATTAAATATTACATTTAAGACCGCTTCAACTGCACGCGAGCCATGTGCCGGACATCCATCATGTTGAAAGTACATCGCCACTCTGTCCTGCAGTGAAACATCTTGTAGTAAAATCGGTAGAGCATTACGTAAGAAATGAGCATACATTGCACCATTTAGATTGCCATCGATAAAATAGGGGCAATTATCCTTCCTCCCATAAAGCGGCACCATACATTAACCCGCCAAGCTCGCTGATGTTCCACTAGTCGCAGCCATCGTGGATTTTCCGTTGCCCAGTTAGTGCATATTATGCTGGTTTACGTTACATCTGTTTGCGAATGATGCTTCGTCACTAAACAGAACGCGTGAAAAAAAAATCTGTTATCGTCCCGTAATTTATTTTGTGCGCAGTGTCAAAACTGTACACGACGTTCAAAGTCTTCGCCATGCAAATCCTGGTGCATAGAATAATGGTACGGCTGAAATTTATGTTGATGTAGAATTCTCAACACCGATGCGTGAGGGCGTCTCCCATCGGGGGTTCGAATCCCCCTCGGCCATGGACCGTCTCTAATGACCACGTTGTCGATGGGACGTAAAACCCTAAGATTCCTTCTTTTTCCTTCGGGCATGGATGTTTGTGCCCTCTTTAGTATAAGCTAGCTCATAAGTAGTTTGTAAGTTTAGGGACTGATGAGCACGCAGTTCAGTCCCATAAGCTTTACAATCTTTTGAACATTATATTCAACACCAATGTTTTTGAGATTCCCGATTCTCGCTCAATTTGTCTGATGTGTGGATTACCCGCAACTGCAGCAAAAACACTTACTTGGGCATCAATATTTGTTGCAGGTTGTGGTTGACGTTTCACTTGTGACTGAACATTTCCTGTCTCTTTAAATAACGTAACTATCAGAGGAAACGTCCGGACACTAGGATGATGTTTTACTGGATAACGATCTACATACATAGCACAGGCCCGTTGGGCATTTTGATCACAATAGCCATACATAAATACCATATCGAACTTTTCTGCAATTGGTAAACGGACCATTTTAACACGAGTAATGTATCACAAATAAATACCGTCCGCTCTGGCTAAATGTTATGCGATACCACATAAAATTTTAATAATGATTCTAAAATTGCTGGAGATTGCTTGAATAATAAAACGATGTTATCAGAAGATAAATAAAATAAATTATCTGCTGATAACATCTTTTGATTATTCAAGCAATCTCCAGCAATTTTAGAATCATTATTAAAATTTTACAATGAAGGTTGCATACCTCTACCAAGACTTTCAGTCTAAAATAAGCGATACCACATACTTATACGTTTGTGACTATTACAGCGCCATGTATCACAAAGCGAAAAAGTGTTCAAAATTAGACATTCATATTTATTTACGTACTAGACGAATATGTAATAAAAATGGGGATACCTATTTAAAAAAATGCATTTGATATCTATTTGACTTATGGCAGCGCCATCTAGCGGGCGAACCGTAGCGCCGTATGTTTTCCCCCTTCACGCTAGAAAACTCTTGTTCTTTGTAGTTTCCTTTTGGTTTGATGCTTATTTCGTGAATTATTTGACCCGGTCACTGTCGATGGACCACCCTGTATAGATAGAAAATAATAGCGGTCCTATCACGCTTGCCTTGTGCACTCCTAGCGAACTCGCCATCGAGAACAACGTACTGGGTTCTATTACTTAATTATTCTTCTAGCCACTCACATATTTGGGCGCCTATTCCATAAGCTACTACTTCATTAGCAGTTTTCAGTGCGGCACCGTGTCAAACGCCTTTCGAAAATCGAAAAATATGCAGTCTGCCTGTTGCCCTTAATCAGTACCTCTTCATTGTTCTTAAACCAGTTGACGGTAATGATGACATTAAAAGGTCATACTTAGGTTTCTCATCTTACATTTCTTTTCCCAATGTTCCCCGACTGCCTATAATCCACGAACATCGATCGATACATATTCCAACTGATTTTCAGTTTATCAGGCCTGTTTTAGCATGAATCTAAAAAGTTTGGTAATACCTGATATTTTTGGCTCTTTTGGAGTGTGATCAAATAATTTTATAACATAAATCTGCCTATTTGAAAATTTTTATTGGCCAGTGATCGCAATAAAATATCTGTATTGAAAACCGGTTTCGGAAAATTACATTTTCTTATTGGGATCATTCATCTTGAACCATTTCACAAAAGTGAGTGATCTTCTAGTCGTCGCCAACAATATACGAGAAAACTAACGCAGAAGATTTTCTTGTCGACATTTGTCATGATCATAAAACAATCATTGCGAGACATGGCAGAACAGTCACAATTAATAGAATGTAAAATGCTACTTTTTTCCCGGTTGTCAACACAAATGTGGTATTTTGCATTATGTAGTGCAGATGTCTTTTAACCTTGACTGTTGTGCATACGTCACACAATTATTATGATAGTCACAAACCTCAGACAAGAAAGTCTTCTCTATTAGTTTTCCTGCCTGGGTGTATAACTCTGGTGCCTGCACTTTCATGTTTTGTACATGATTTTACATGGCCCACCATGTTGTAATTAGTTAAACGAAATTTCATCCGTTATTACGTGACAAATAATTGCTACATTACCTCTGCATTTGAATTTTATGTCAATATGAAAAGTAACAGACTCGCGCGAATACGAAATCGAAACATAGGGGCAGGTTGCTGATATTGGACCACTTTTTCATTTTGGGATCCAAAGTCTACATTATTTATCTAATCGAAACAAAATATACTTTAAAAGAAGCTATATGTTGTACACTTTATACCGTGAATAAAAACAAAGCATAAATGGATATTATTTAGAATTTAAAAATGTATAAACGGTCCATATTAGGAAACCAGTTGCCTAATTCGGACCTTCATTTACTTAAATTGAACCACACGGTAAAACAATGACTAAAAAGGAAATAAGACCCGCAATATTAAGAAAAGCTTCACTTCAACATCTCGCCATTGATACTCCTTCTGGCTGACGGAGGGAAAGCTGTGTATTTCGTCTCCTAAATGAAGAAAACCACCTTTTACCTGCCATTTTCTTTTCTATGTTGAAAGAATGGCGCAGTTCATATTTCTGTGCTATGTCGAATGCAAGTTTACGAACATCATGATTGTGAATACAAAAAAAGCTCTCTTCAAATAAAAGAAGGTGATCTGCGACAATTTTTTTCCATGTCAATTGTAAAGGTTGATTGTGTTCCGAATAACAAATTCATTTCAGAACATGCTTTTACCATCAGCATATCTCTTTAATTGTAGCTTTTGGAACTCGGTATATACGAGCACACTCGTTAAGTTCATGGTTACCGTTTCTGTATGCTTCCACAGCAACCTTCAGTTCATCTTCTGTCCATTTCCCATACATGCCCCTTATTGAATCTTCCAAATCTCAAAAGGTTACCATACTTAGTCCTTATTTTTTAAATTGTTTTGCAACCTAGAAAGATAAACGTAAAAACGTAACATCTACCTATTACCTATTGTTAAATGACATTAAGTATTATTTGTTACGAGTGATTGGGCCGGTCCAAATTAGGAAACAGCCATTGGTCCAACTTTGGCAACTCGACGCCATATAAGTAAAGATAACGTTGTATGAACAAAAAACGCTAAACTCTAGTTTTACGATATTAAATTATTAGCTAATGAATGAGACTTTGAACTATAGTACTGATGATATTTTTACTTACCTTTAGAGCAGAGGAAAGCTTATGATATGTAGTAGAAAACTTACAGCGACATCGAAGGAAACGCAATAATGGAAATTGTTCTCATTCGAATGACTATTGTCGACTGGCGACTGAGCCACGTGACTTCGACAATGTTTCTCACCAGTTGAGCGAACTGGTTACCAACACACAGTGAAATAAGTACGTGGTCCAACTTAGGCAACGGCCCATCTTCGGCAAGTCTCCCCTATTTCCTTTTTGTTTTCTTGTATTACTTAACAGAAGCCATTTTGTAAAGATGTCAATTTAATTTGCCGAAACCCGTTATCAATTTGGATATTTTATTGCGATCATTGGCAAATAAAAGATTCTCGAATAAGAAGACTCCCACAATGAAAAGTATTCCTTCAAACCGTCTTGATTGCAAATTATGTTATTAATTACTCACGCGTTTCGTTCTTTAGCAGGGCATCTTCAGATTATCTGCGTGGCAGAATTTACACAAAATTACAAGGCGGAATTACAAACGGGTATAATGGTACATGGGCTTATTTTGTGTTAAGAAACAGTATAAATGGTAAACAAAGCTTACACTGCGCTCTCCGTGTTGTGACATCGTCAGTTGTTCTTGCGGTGTTTCTATGTTTTTTGGAATTTTTGGATTTCCTTGTCGCCCTACAAATGATCGGGTAACAAAAACAAAAATTCGTTGTAATTCGTTGTTACCCGATCATTTGTAAGGCGACAAGGAAATCCAAAAAATTCAGAAAAATGGAAACACCGCAATAACAACTTACGATGTCACAACACGGAGTGCGCATTGTAAACTTTGCTTACCATTTATACTGTCTTCTTAATACAAAATAAGCCCATGTACCATTATACCCATTTGTAATTCCGCCTTGTAATTTTGTGTAAATTCTGTCACGCAGATATCTGAAGATGCCCTGCTAAAGGGCGAAACGCGTCATTAATTAATAAAATAATTTGCAATCAAGACGGTTTGAAGGAATATTTATTCTCACTGATTGCTGTACACCATGGATTGGAAATCATTTTACAATGAAAAGATGGAATCTCGCAGGAGGCAACAAGCGCCAAAACACAATAGCGGCCTCAATCGCTGTGTAATGCGGGTGCATTTCGACACCTGTGTAGCAATAGCGAAGAGTTTACTAGAGCATTAGCTAACCGTTTCCACGTGTCGTCTGCTGGCAGGTTTTTGCATGCGCGGCAGGCACAAGAAAAACGCAGTCAATGCGACAGCTGTGAAGATTTGTAAACATTAATCCGAAACGAGCAAACATAGGACTGATTGCGCAGGGAAGCGCCCCAGTAAGTGGACACAGAACGTTGCGTCACCAGTGCCCGCGAGCGGGTGCACGTCACAGCGGTAACGTAGCTGCGACACTTGCAGACGTACACGGCGATGCTTTCGCCGAGTACACGGGTGTAGGAAGCGCCGAACCCCGCCCATCGGAGCACAGCGCCTCAATCCGCTCGGCCACTCCGCCGCGACGATCGCCTTTTGACAGCTCCAAATATAAATGAAAATAACAGCTTAACAGTTCATCTGACATGAAAATTGAATAAACGAATTTGTAGAGGAGGAAATTCTAAGCATTTTTGTCTCTTATGTCATTTCCATAACTTGCGCCGTTTTAGAGTTATTTGCAAAAAATAATAATGATTTGACACTTACAATAACTTAAAGTAACTTATGCTAAGGACAACACAAACATAAACACCCAGAGGGAGGGTTGGAACCCCCGACGGCGAACGACCGCGCGCACCGCAGTAAGGTGTCTCAGTGCGCACGAAACTTGAAAAAGACGTAAAAATACGATGTAGAATTAGATGACAATTTTTTAACTGAAAAAGGTAACGAAGATATGGGAGGTATATTAAAATAAGGTAAGTAAAAGTTCAAGGAAAGAGTATATTTGTCAAAGCTAAACACAAATATCAAATAATTTTACCTGTTTGATAAAATACGGGCAGAGAAATATTACTTGTTGAGTGCATAGACATTATAACAATACTAGAGTCGTAATCGTATAGTTCAAAACTTGTAATTTGCAACTGTTTGCTGATGATGCTGTGGTGTATGGGAGGGTATCGTCTTCAACTGACTGCAATAGCATACAAGATGAAAAAAAATGTTCAAATGTTTGTAGATCTATCGGACCAAACTGCGTGGTCATCAGTCCGTAGGTTACAAACTACTTAAACCTAGGTAAACTAACCTAAAGACAAACACACACACCCATGCCCCAGGGAGGACTCGAACTTCCACGGCGAGCAACCGCGCGCTCTGCAGCGAGACGCTTTAGACCGCTCGGCTACTCCACCGCGGCATACAAGATGACTTAGAAAAAATTTCTAGTTGGTGCGGAGAATGGTAGCTAACTCTCAATGTAGAAAAATGTAAGGTGATGCGCGTGAGTAGGAAGAACAATCCCATAATGTTCGAATACAGCATTGGTAGTGAGCTTCTTGATGTTGTCGCGTCGTTCAAATATCTAGGCGTAACAATGCAGAGCGATATCAAATGGAACGAACATGTAAGGACAGCCGACTTCGGTTTATTGGGAGAATTTTGGGAACATGTACTTCATCTGTAAAGGAGACCGCGTATAAAACGCTTGTACAACCACATCTTGACTATTGCTCAAGTGTTTGGGACCCGCAGCAGATCAGTTTAAAGGAAGACATAGAGGCGGTTCAGAGGCGAGCAGCTAGATTTGTTACTGGTAGGTTCGACCAATGCGCGAGTGTCACGGAAATGCTCCGGCATCTCAATTGGGGATCGTTGGAGGAAAGACGACTTTCTTTTCCTGAAATTCTGTTGAGGAAATTTAGAGGGCCGAAATTTGAAGCTGAGTGTAACACGATCTTGCTGCCACCTACTTACATTTCGCGTAGTGATCACAAAGACAAAATAAGAGAAATTAGAGCTCATAGGGAGGCTAAAGGCATTCTTTTTTTTTTCACGTTCTATTTGGGATTGGAATAGGAAAGGAAATGCCTAGTAGTGGTACAGTGTACCCTCCGCTACGCACCTTACGGTGGATTGCGGAGTACGTAGGTAGAAGTATTTATTATTAAATTTTTATATTTTTGTCCTACATGTTTTCAAAAATTATAAAACTTAATGTGGGACTTAAAACACACCAGTGCGACTTTTTTCTGTAGTTTCCGCCAGCGGTCAAAACAATTCCGGTTGCCAATTTACTGAGAAACAATTTAAGAACATTTAGTTTTTTTCTTCTGGAGGTGGACATTGCATTAATAGCTAAATTTCGACATTACTCCTCCGTCGTTAAAACGGAAGAAACATATGTAAGTGAAACACTGTTTAAACTGAATACTCATGCAACAACTGACAAATTGCAAAAAGTTTATACAAGAAATCTCGGAACAATTATCAGTAAGAAAACACCAAGTTAATGAGCAATGGAGACTTTGGCCCAATTCATTGGTTTATAAGGAAAGTGAATGTATTGTTGATACTATGCGGAAAAGGTTTGCATTTTTCGACCACAGATGTTAAAACTGGTAAGTTGCTTGGAGGAATATTGGTAAGGCTGTTCTATTGATAGGAAAAACAGGATCGCTACTGGCATTTGGCAATTTGTGAGCCAGCTAGAGGTCTGTTTCAAAGCTCCTTATGGGACTTAACTACGGGGTCATCAGTCCCTAAACTTACAAACTACTTATGAACTAACTAATACTACGGACGGCAGAAATATCCATGCCCGAGGGGGGATTCGAACCCCCGACCGCAGTGGTCGTGCAGACCGTGACTGGAGCGCCTCAGTCCCCTCGGCCACCGCGGCCGGCGTGGGGTACTGTATCAAACGCCTTGCGGAAGTCAAGAAACACAGCATCTCCCTGAGAACCCGTGTCTATGGCCCTCTGAGTCTCGTGGACGAATAACGCGAGCTGCGTTTCACACGATCGCCTTTTTCGAAACCCATGCTGATTCCTACAGAGCAGATTTGTAGTCTCCAGAAATGTCATTATACTCGAACATAATACACGTTCCAAAATTCTACAACTGACCGACGTTAGAGATATAGGCCTATAGTTCTGCACATCTGTTCGACGTCCGGAAACATACTAAATTTAACCATAAAATTGCTAAATTGGCAGCACTGCAAATACACGCATCTGAGATGCTCATAGATATTATTACACAGATGTTATTACAAAGACTAGACCCGTGCGAATAATTCGCATTCTATCCTGATCAGTCACTCCCTCTCGACAATACAGGAAAAACTTATAAGAAATATTACGTCCCGGCACGTAACGTTGCACGTACTCTAAAGTAGCGGGGAATTGAAAGTTAAATAAATTCTTGTAAGTTATAATAGTAAGCGGTAGTTAACTGCGATGATGAACGTGCAGGTAATTCAGTTCATTCGTTCAGTACACAACTCTTGCTTAAACAAAGTGAACAATTCCAAAAGCTGTTGGACATCGACGTGTGAAAAAGAAATCTCGTGAGAAACTATTCTTGCGTAAAGAATATAAACAACTGCAGGATCTGTTAAATTATTTATTTTTCGTTGTTACATCGACGTGTATAACCTAAATCGTGTGAAACTATGCTTGCAGCAAAGAAGATCTTTGGATTGCATAAAGAATCTACACAGTTACAAGAGGTGTCGTTCACGTTAGTTAAACAGATTGTCAATAGATGGCACCTTCTACTCTGCTTTTATATCGGCCGCGCAAACTAAGTTGACACTCGGCGCGTTGGCTGATGGCAGCAACCGTAAATACATGTCCCATTTACGATCGTTCTCCGGGTATCAACTTAGATTATACGAACAGTACGACTTTTTTCAAAATGAATTTTTTTCCGAAAACAATAAGTCTAAACTATATGTGTTTTCGTCATTAACAGAGAACTAAACCTTGAAAATAATACCTCAATCATTAATTTTGGCTAATTAATACGGGAGATACGGCGACGCCTAACCAAAAAAAAAAAAAAAAAAAAAAAAAAAATTCGAAATAATATATTCTAGCAAATCCGGCAACGCTTGGCAGTAGCTTCTCTATGTCCATCCTTCCTTCTCCTTCGTTTGTCCATCTCCTCCTCCCCCTTACTTCAACACCACTCCCTCTAACCCCACACCATATCCATCTCTTCCCCTTCCTCTCTGCGTCTATATCATCTCCCCTTTTTAAATCCATTTCATTCCCCCATCTCTGTGTCCTCCATTCCAGCTCTCTGATCTTATTTACTGTTATTGCAATCGGAAACTTGATTGGGGATAAAAATCAAAATGGACAGGTATATCAATTGGAAACGGGTTATTAGAGAGACTTTTCGAGCTGCTCTGTGAGGGTAGTAGCTTCAATGGCCGCACGTTTTAATGGTTGCGTTGTAGAACAGGTATGATTATAAGCGTAAGCATAAAAACAACTTTCCTGTTTTATGTTAAAAAATGAATGGGAAGAAAAAAAACAAAACCGCACATGTTTACAGCACAGCTTAGCATATTTTTCTCGCAGCGAGCAGTATATAAATATTTGTTATAACACGTGTATATCTTCTTAAGAGTCTTTGAATTGGATGTAAAGTAATTGTAACATGATCATACTACAATGATAGAAATTCCATATGAAACAAAACAATTAGTGGAAATAAAAAAGTAGGGCGGCAATACAACGTTTCCAAAGTTTTTGTGTTGCGTTCATTTCTTGTCTTATTGGGAATCTAACTGAAACACGATTAACAACATTCCTACATACCGGTAAAATTTTACAATCGGCGACACATGCGTAGTATAGCTATGCTGGCAACAGCTGTTGGCTCATGGGAATGAAGCCTACCAATCGTGGCAAAGCTTGAGATAGCCAATGAAATTTTAGATGGCGACAGTTTGTTCCGGAGCCAACTGATGCATCCGCTGCGTAATCGACTGCTGGATTGTATCTGTACCCCATATTATAATTGCCATGCATGGCCTTCTGCTTTGTAGACGACCCAAATTATTTCGTGCGTAAACTGCAACTAAGGGAGTCGAACTCGACTGTACCCTTTTTTCAGAGTCATAACGAATCGCGCTTGAGAATTTCTTTGCCATTTACTTCCAAGCGCTGTGTACGATCTTCGTCGGTGTCATTCACTGCGTTTACATGAAACACATCTTCCGGAAGACGAAAACCGATTTTCGTAAAACGTTTTTCGCTGTCGTGTTTATATAGTATAACGTTGCCCTTGCTTCGTACGATGCCATAATTGTTAAAAGTAGATTCCGCGATTATATTTTTTGGACAAAGAATTGATGGTACCATATGTTTTAACTTGATATAAGCTAAAGTAAAACACAAAATGAACATTAAAGCAAATAAACCGCGGATTGCATATTAAAGTTGGGCACCATACAAGCAACAGCACGTTATAAAACTTACGGAAAGCATCTAGCTGGATCCTGCACTTCGTATTGTAGAAGCTGGAAATGATAACTTTTATGTCTGATTTAATAAGTGAATGTTCGAGATACTTTCCGTAGGAGATCAATGTTCAGACTGTTCACTTCGCTTTTCATTGTCGTGTATCGTGGGTGGAACATGAAGTTACTGGTAATGATATAAAAAGTTTTAAAAAAATGATCGGAAATTACAAAAGAAATGACTGCAGGTTCTAAAATCAAGCAAAGTATAGTATAAGGATGATTGATTGATTGAAATTTTGCAGACAATGCGTTGGCAATGCAATGGCGTCTGAACATTAAACTATTACGGACGTAGAGGAGCTGAAAACAGTAGAAAATAAGTATTTGACATGGAGGGATTCATTTAAATAAAAGCGAAAGAGAGGGGATGATTTTAAATTTAAGTAATATATTTTTAAAATATCTTGTATCACACTTACATTGAATGGATACAGGAATGGAAGACGTCCGTACAGAACGAACAAAGACAAGAGAGTGAGTAAAACTACTATCTCGGTTCCGTCTTCTCGCTTGTTTGGGAGTAAAAAAATGACGAACGAAATTAAATTATTTGCATTGCGAGTCAGAGGGAACCGGAGGCAATAAGTATCGCTGATCAAAGATAAACAAAAAATAAATAAAAATTTCAGTGTATCGTTACAATAGCATAGCCTGAATCGGATTTCGTAGCCCACTTAAAATGGCGGCTGAAAAACAGCTGTTTCAGTTCCTTCAAAAATGTTTGTAAAGCTTATGGGACTTAACTACGGGGTCATCAGTCCCTAAACTTACAAACTACTTATGAACTACTTACGAACTAGGACGGCACAAATAGCCATGCCCGAGGGGGGAGTCGAACCCCCGACCGTAGTGGCCGTGCTGACCGTGACTGGAGCGCCTCAGTCACCTCGGCCACCGCGGCCGGCTTCAGTTCCTTATTTAGTCAGCACAATCGCTATTTTTCTTAATTTAAATATACAGATTCATGTTCACTCTAAGTATTTGTACTTTTATTTCACATTAGAAAATATCACTCTGTCCATATGTGCCGAAAATTCTTAACAAGAAAACACAATCTGACAAGCCGTTTCAAAAACGGTTGCGTTTACATGGTCACGAAAATCGATTGTGGAACTGGAAAACCACTTTAGAGAAGCGGATTTACAGAGTCGATTTTGGAGTGTTTACATGACCAACCAAAAGCGGAATTGGGAAATCAGTTTACGAAATCCGGTTTTGGGAGCCCATGTAAACGGGGTGACTGACTCCGATCTTGTAGTAAGATTGCGTTGCACGTACGCCGACGCAATTGAGGCATTGTTCTACAAAATAAACCACGATCTGTATTTAATTTTTAACACTCAAAAATACCACGAAATAACATCAATTATATCTTTGCAATGCTCAGAAGATATGATCACCACCGATAACATCATGGAGGTAAGAATAATACGGAGGGGCTTGTAGAGAAACAACGTTTCATGTTAAATCTGTCTGACAGTTTTAACCTTGTGTGCATAACGCCATCTCCCTTTATTCTAACCTCCTTGGTGTATTCGTTCTGTTACAGCGTATTTGGTCGCTAGGCGAGTAGCGAATCTGATTGTTGGAGAATCGAGAAAATGATCCCAGCTGCAAGCGTACTTTCAGTTTTTCTCAAATTCTGAGATAATACGCGGTGAAACGGGACAAAAAGTATCCTATGTACGTCTCCTGCTTCTAAGCTACCTCCCCACCAATTTTGAGCCAAATCGGTTCAGACGTTCTTTAGTTATAAATTGTGTAACTAACACGACTTTCTTTTATATACAGGGTGTTTCACTAAGTGTGTATGCCTCTGTAAGTTATAAAATAATAGGTTATAGGAAATTTTAATGCAGTAAGTGAACACAAGAAATGTTACACTTTCTGCTGAGCTATGAACATAGTTTATTGTATCATTTTCCAAAGAGTTACACCACAAAGATATAATTTTTTTAATGGAACAATACTTTTTTCTATCGTGTATTGGATTCGTTTAAACCAGTTGCGTCCAAATCAATTTAAACTACATTCCTATCACAGTTAGTTTGGGAGCTACAACCCTTCAAAGTTTAGGGGGCGGAGGCTACGACAGCGCAGCCGACTGGCTGGTGGTCATGAGACAGTGGGCCGTGCCCCAGGGGATAGCCACTCGGCCAGTCAGCTACGCTATCGCAGCCTCCTTCCCCGGAGGTTGTAGCTCCCAAACTAACTGTGTTTAAATTGATTTAGACGCAGCTGGTTTAAACGAATCCAATACACGACAGAAAAATCTATTGTTCCATTTAAAAAATTATATCTTTGTGGTGTAACTCTTTGGAAATGATACAATAAACTATGTTCATAGTTCCGCAGAAAGTGTAACATTTCTTCTGTTGACCTACCGCATTAAAATTTCCCGTCACCTATTATTTTACAAGTTACAGAGGCAAACACACTTAGTGAAACACCCTGTATATAGATGATGTCATAGTTGACGTATTACAAATATCATATCTTACAGTGACAATTGGGTATAAGACTGGCAAGAATAAGCAACCTCAGAGAGAACGGTTATCAGCTGGTAGATATCGTGCGAACTGAGAGTGCGTTGTTGAGTTATTCGTAATTTAGTAGCGAGTTCTGCACGCAGTACCATTTGTAGGTGGATTTGTGCGTACACGCGATCCGTGTGAAGCTTTTTAGGAGTGTAAAGGGTGGAGCAGAAGCCGACTTATGTAAAGCCCGGCAGTGGCAAACGATCCGGTTGTCCTCAGCACGCACGACCCACTAATCCGCTTATCGCTGCGAAGGCTGTCATTTCGCGAGCTACGGCCGTGCAGTAATTTCACCAGGCCGTTATATCACCGCACCAGCGTCTGTAGACAGCGAACCGGTTGAAGGATTGCGGCTGATGAACTTCCTACTTATTTGAGCCAAGAATTTGTTAATCCGTCACACGGCTGGCTGCTGTGCATAAGTTTTTTTCATCAGTCAACATATACATATATACCCCGCAATCCCCCTTACAGCGAGTAAAACGTTAAAAAAAGACAATGTACACATGGAACCTCGCAGCACTCACTTATTTTTCAACAGGTCAATGCTCCTCCACACATTACACTTTTCAGTATCCCGAACAGAAATATGTGCCTGTAAAGTCGATTAAGGATGGAAAAGATCCACCGTGGTATAACAATAATGTTACAAAGCTACTGAGAAAGCAAAGGCTGTTGCACTCTCGGATCAAAAAGTACACGCAAATGATAACAGGCAAAAGTTAATAGAGATTCGTGCGTCTATACAAAGATCGATGCACGAAGTATACAATAGTAACCACAGCCATACCTTACCAAAAGATCTTTCCGAGAACCCGTAAAATCGACAAGCGGGTCAAAATCCACTATCCAGTCATCGTTGAAGATGAAAGAAATGAAAGAGAACTGACCCACACAATTACAGGCCAATATCGTTGACATCAGCTTCCTGTAGAATTTTGGAGCATATTCTCAGTTCGAATATAGTAAAATTCCTTGAGACGGAAAAGCTTCTTCCTATGAATCAGCACGGGTTTAAGAAACATAGTTCGTGTGAAACTCAGCTTGCCCTTTTCTCACATGACATCTTGCAAGCCATAGATGAAGGGCTATAGGCGGATTGTGTTTTTCTCGACTTCAAAAAGGCGTTCGACGCAGTGCCACACTGCAGACTGCTAACGAAGGTTATGGTATACATTCGTGACTAGCTGCAAGACTTCCTGAGTAATAGAACGCAGTACGTTGTTCTCGACGACGAGTGTTCATCAGAGACGAGTGTATCGTCAGGCGTGTCCCAGAGGAGTGTGATAGGACCGCTATTATTTTCTAGCTATATAAATGATCTGGTGGACAGAGTAACTTGAAATTAGAAGCTGTTTGCTGATGATGCTGTGGTTTATGGAAGGATGTCGTCTTTAATTGACTGCAATAGCATACAGGATGACTTAGACAAAATTTCTAGTTGTTGTGAAGAATGGCAGTTGACTCTAAAAGTAATAAAATGTAGGGTGATGCGAGAGTAGGAAAAACAATCCCATAATGTTCGAATACAGCATTAGTAGTGAGCTTCTTGATGCTGTCGCGTCGTTCAAATATCTAGGCGTAACATTGCAGAGTAATATGAAATATAAGGACAGTAGTGAGTAAGGCGGACAGCCGACTTCGGTTTATTGGGAGAATTTTGGGAAGATGTACTTCACATGCAAAGGAGACCGCGTATAAAACGCTTGTACGACCACGTCTTGAGTATTGCTCAAGTGGTTGGGACCCGCAGCAGATTAGTTTAAAGGAAGACATGGAAGCAGTTCAGAGGCGATCAGTTAGGTTTGTTACTGGTAGGTTGGACCAATACGCGAGTGTCACGGAAATGCTCCGGCAACTCAATTGGGGATCGCTGGAGGAAAGACAACGTTCTTTTCGAGACATTCTGTTGAGGATATTTTATAGGGCCGGAATTTAAAGCTGAGTGTAGAACGATCTTCCTTCCTCCTACTTACATTTCGCGTAATGATCACAAAGACAAGATAAGACAGATTAGGGCTCGTACGGAGGATATAGAAAATGTTTTTTCCTCGTTCTATTTGTGAGTAGAATAGGAAAGGAAATTCCTAGTACTGGTACAGTGTGCCGCGGTGGAGTAGCCGAGCGGTCTAAAGCGTCTCGCTGCGGAGCGCGCGGTTGCTCGCCGTGGAGGTTCGAGTCCTCCCTGGGGCATGGGTGTGTGTGTGTTGTCCTTAGGTTAGTTTACCTAGGTTTAAGTAGTTTGTAAGCTACGGACTGATGACCATGCAGTTTGGTCCGATAGATTTACAAACATTTGATTTTTTGGTATCGATATGCGTCGGTGAGGCCTGGGCTTCCAAAACATCACAAAGGTGTTCTGTGGGATTCAAGTCAGGACTCTGTGCAGGTCAGTCCATTACAGGGATGTTACTGTCGTGCAACGACGCCGCTACAGGCCGTGCATTATGAACAGGTGCTCGATCGTGCTGAAAGATGCAACCGAAAATGGTTAAATGTTTGTAAAGCTATTGGACCCAACTGTTATTCTCATCAGTTCCTAGACTTACATATTACGTAAACTTAAACTAACCTAAGGACAAAACAGATACACACACAAACACACACACACACACACACTATATGCATCAGGAAGGCCATGATCCTACGAAGGCGATCAACCGCACGCTCCGCAGCCAGGCGCCTTAGAACGCTCGGCCACCCCACAGCTGCTAAGATGCAATCACCATTCCCGAATTGCTCTTTAACGATGGAGAGCAAGAAAGTGCTTAAAACATCAATGAAAGCCTGTACTGTTACATTCCCATGCAAAACACAACGGGTGGAAGCCCCCTCTATGAAACACACGACCACACCGTGACACCAACGCCTCCTAATTTCACTGTCGGCACTGCACACTCTGGCAGATGACGTTCACCCGGCATTCGCCATTCCCACACCCTGCCATCGGATCGCCACATTGTGTACCGTGGTTCGTCACTCCACACAACGATTCTCCACTGTTCAATCGTCCAATGTTTACCCTCCTTACACCAAGCGAGGCGTCGTTTGGCACTGAACTGTATGATGTGTGGCTCATGGGCAGCCGTTTGACCATGAAATACAAGTTTTCTCACCTCCCGCCTAACTGTCATAGTACTTGGAGCAGATCGTGATTTCGTGATAAGCTTAAGTATCGTGGTATAAGTGGGACAGTCCACAAATGGTGCAAATCATACTTAACCGGAAGAGAGCAGAAAGTTGAAATAAGCTGTTCACATGATATAGATGAAACAATTAATCCCTCTAACTGGGGGGTTATCAAAAATGGGGTCCCACAAGGTTCGGTCTTTGGTCCCTTGCTGTTCTTAACATATATTACATTCTACATTCACGAAGATGCTAAACTAGTACTTTTTGCTGATCTACATCTACATCTACATGGGATACTCTGTAAATCACATTTAAGCGCCTGGCAGAGGGTTCATCGAACCACAATTATACTATTTATCTCCCATTCCATTCTCGAATAGCGCGGGAAGAAAGAACACCTGAATTTCTCTGTTCGAGCTCTGATTTCTCGTATTTTATTCTGATGATCATTTCTACCTATGTAAGTGGGAGTCAACAATATATTTTCGCATACGGAGGAGAATGTTGGCGATTGGAGTTTCTTAAGTAGCCCACGCCGCAGCGATAAGCGCCGTTGTTGTAATGATTCCCATCCCAGATCCTGTATCATTTCCGTAACGCTGTCTCCCCTGTATCGTTGACAATACGAAACGAGCTACCCTTCTTTGGACTCTTTCGATGTCCTCCGTCAAACCCACCTGATAAGGATCCCACACTGGGCTGCAATACTCCAAAAATGGACGGACAAGCGTAGTGTATGCAGTTTCTTTTGTAGTAGGATACAAGTATAGCCATTACACCTGACAAAATGAAAACGTATGTTTACGGGGGTATCGAAATACTTCTGGTCACATAGCGTGTAAATTTTCAGAATTCAAGCAATCTTTTAGAAATACCGGTTGATCAAAAAGTCAGTATAAATTTGAAAACTTAATAAATGTTCAAATGTTTGTAAATCTATCGGACCAAACTGCGTGGTAATCAGTCCGTAGCTTACAAACTGCTTAAACCTAGGTAAACTAACCTAAGGACAAGACACACACACCTATGCCACGGGGAGGAGTCAAACCTCCACGGCGAGCAACCGCGCGCTCCGCAGCGAGACGCTTTAGACCACTCGGCTACTCCACCGCGGCAAAAACTTAATAAAACACGGAATAATGTAGATAGAGAGGTAAAAATTGACACACATGCTTGGAATGACATGGGATTTTATTAGAACCAAAAAAGAAAATAAAAGTTCAAAAGAGAAAGAAAATGACGGAGTCAAAACATTAATGAGAGTCGCAGCAGATGACAAACTTTCACTACTAAAATCCTTCTAGGTCATACGTTTTACTCTCGATTAACCTGGTGTTGAATGTTTCGGTAACAGTGTATGCAGCGATGCTGTAATACAGTTGTTTAAACAAGACTGGCATTCAAGGGAATCTTCCGATCGGAACTGATAGTGCCTCTCCATAACACCGGACATGGTTTACAGTGCTTTTCACAACATTATTACTCGACTACAGCTATTTTTGAGGAATGATGGTGAACATATTGAGCATTTCCTGTAAAGAACATCATCTTTGCTTTGTCTTAATTTGTTATGCTAATTACTGCTTTTCTGATCTGATGAATCGCCTTCTATCAGACATTTTGGAACTTTTTTTTTAGTTCTAATAAAATCCCATGTCATTTCAAGCAGGTGTGTCAATTTTTACCTCTCTATCTACATTGTTCCCTGATTCATTAAGTTTTCAAATTTATACTGACTTTTTAATCTCCCGGTATGTTCATATCTTCAACAAAGTCTTGAAAAACCAGTTGATCTTGGAATAATTTTTATTTGCTCTCTATAACGGTCATCAAAGACCAATTACAATTCCTAACATTCTAATCTTATCAAAGACATACGATACCGGTGGGCCTAGTCAAGAATGCTACAAATTCAAATATATATGGAACTCATTGTTCTTTGGGCCAATCTAAATCAATTTATACAAGTTTCCAGACAAGACCGCGTTTTTTTTTTTTTTATGTAAGGATGACCGGTTTCGACGTCCACAGACGTCATCTTCTGATCTCCTATACATAGGTAAAACCATATAAGATATGACATCGTAAAATATAGGAGTCAGAAGATAACGTCTGTGAACGTCGAAACCGGTCATCCTTAAATAAATAAATAAAATAATAAAATAAAATAAAAAATAAAGCGGTCTGAGGTGGAAACTTGTATAAAATGTTAAAATTACAATATTTCTAACGTTACAAAATCAATACGAATTGATTTTCCAACATTTTAATAATTATAATAATTCATACTCACAGAATATATGACATCAATTGCGAATGGGCAAAGCTGAAAATGTACCCAGCCGGGATTCGAACCCGGGTCTCCTGCTTTCTAGGCAGTTGCGCAGACCCCAACACCACTGGGGACACAGTGATCACCGCACCTGCAAGGACTACCTAAGCACGTCTCCCGTCCGACACAAATTCCTAGCTTTACCCTGCCCATAGTACTCAAACTGGTAGTTTTGAAACTAATTCCCGTAAGAGTAAGGGCTCCAAACTTGCCCACGCCTCCCCACTAACGATATAATTGTCGGCTGCAGCGCGCAACAGCAGGCGGCGGCTTCTCCTCTCGCTCGACGACCTCATTCGGCAAATAACACCGCTGGTGACGACGGAGTACATTTCCACGACCTGCGCTACGTCGGCACCGATGCACGCGAAATAAACAACTTAACAACACCTTTAAATGGGCTACTGACGAAACAAACATGTGTCGTAATCGACAGATATTGCAAATTAAAATTCTTCAAGATTCCTTCTTTTACTGTTATTACTGTAATTAATGTATAAACAACGGAACAGCGATAGTTAATGGTTGAAATATGAGGAGCAATCAAAAATAAACGAGCCAGAGGCACAATTACAGAAACCAGTTTCTGTATGTTAGAAGTATTGATCCTGCCTGTTGACACACTTGGCGCAGCCGGCTGCAGTGACCGAGCGGTCTGCGGCTCGCCAGTCACGGTCTGCACGGCCACTGCGGTCGGGGATTAGACACGTCCATCAGGCATGGATATTTGTGCCGTCCTTGGTCTTAGCTAGTTCATAAGTAGTTTGTAAGTTTAGGGACTGATGACCCCGTAGTTAAGTCCCATAAGCTCTACAAACATTTTGAACAAACATTTCAACACTTGTCCCACTGTGACAAAAGGCAGTGTACGGCTGTCGTATAAAATACCCGGGGCTGCGGTGAGATCCAGTTCTGCACGTATAGCTGGACGTCGTCGTCAGAGGTGAATCGTTTGCGCCTCAGACCCTTTTTAAGGGGACCAGAAATGGCGTAACCGCAGGGAGAGAGGTATGGACTGTATGGAGGGTGGCAGAGAACCTCCCATTTTAATTTCTGCACCATTGCCGCGACTGTGTTGTAGTCTTGTGTAGTTCGCGAACGAACTAGTTCGGAAGAGCGCTCCCCAGGCGATCTAGTTCGCAGATCCCTCGCCTCTTAGTTCGTCCGCTCCTTTTCCGAAGACTGACGGGTAACAGCAAGAGGACGCGAGAACACACACAATCGCGTGATTCCCTTCCGCCAGTTGCCGTCATTTCGAGCTGAGATGCAGCTCAGCTGTAGTTTTAGTAGCGGTAGCAAAACCCAAAACGAGCGGACAAACTAAAGAGAGCGACCTACTTCGCGGCCGAGCTAGGAACTAAAAGGAGAGCTACCGGTCGCGAACTAAAATATGCGTGATCGGTCGCGAACTAAAAGATGCGCGATAGGTCACGAACTAAAATATCCGCTATAGGTCACAAACTAAAATATGCGCGATGGTTCGCGAACTAAAATATGCGTGGCTGGCCGCGGTGGCCGAGGGGACTGAGGCGCTCCAATTACGGTCTGCACGGCCACTGCGGTCGGGGGTTCGAATTCCCCCTCGGGAATGGATATTTGTGACCTCCTTAGTATTAAGTAGTTGATAGGTAGTTTGTAAGTTTAGGGACTGATGGCCCCGTAGTCGAGTCCCGTAAGCTATACAAACATTTGAACATTTGAACAAAATATGCGTGATAGGTTACGAACAGAATTAAAAATCACGTGTTTGCCTTCTGCAGATGAGAGCCATTTCGAGGTTAGCGTCTGCCTGCTAGATTACATAGTTCAGTGCTACAAACTTCTGCTTTGAAGTATTCTGCACTCTGCAATATCTGACTAATAAATTCCATAATGCCAAGATGTAGAAATGACTCTACACTTAAAAGCGAGAAATTATCCACAAACTGTTTCTTTTGGTTTACGTGATATCGTTAGCGGCTCAAGCAGCAAGCGCATGAAGCAGCTAGGTGGGGGAACTTCTCCCTCCACCTGCACGCGCAGACCACGCCGTCAGCCGTCACTGGGAGCGGACGAACTATACGAACGAACTAGTGAGCGCTCCCGGTCGCGAACTATTATGCACAGGTCTACTGTGTTGGCCGTATAAAGCTTCGCAGCGTCTTGCAGCAGAATGACCCCACGGCTGAGCTTGCCCGGTTGTTTCGATTTGATCGCTTGACGAAGGTTGGTCAAGGTTTGCTAGTAACGCTGGGCATCACTGTTGTCCCGTGCTGCAGAAAGTGTATAAGAAGGGGCCATCTTGGTCAAAGAAGAACCTCAGCATAGGCCTAACCTGTCCTGCACTCGTGTGGACGGCATTGACTGAAAATATTTTTTATTCTGTGGTAGTGACCCTGGATGCTTCCACTGGAGACTTAGTCGTTTTGATGCTGGTTCGAAGTGATGACGCCATGACTCTTCTCCAGCCAGCACTCGTACAAGAACGCGCTACCTTCCAGAGCATAACGCTGCAGGTGAGCAAGACACTAGGCCGTTGAAAATGCTTCCTGGTCTGGTTGAAGACTTTGGGACACCCGTCGGACACTGCACAAGTGCAGTCGTTCCTTCATCATGGTGTCAACACTTCCAACGCTAAATCCGACCACGGCAGCTAGCCACATTCATCTGAATCTGCTTACAATATTCGTCTCTTGGTCTCCCTCTGCGATTTTTCCCCCCACACACTTCCCTCCAATGCTAAATTTACGATTCCTTCATGTCTAAAAGGTGTCCTTCCAATCGATCCCTACTTCTAGTCAACTTATGCCAAAAATTCCTTTCAGTACCTCTATTACTTACACGATATACTCACCGAATCTTCAGCATTCTTCTGTAGCACCACATTTCAAAAGCCTCTGTCCTCTTCCTGTCCGCACTGTTTATCGTCCGTGTTTCCTCCAGTAAATGGCAACACTCCACACAAACGCCTTCAGAAAAGACTTCCTTGCACCTGAATTAATATTCTATGTTACCAAATTTCTCTTTTCAAAAACGCTTTTCATCCGATTGCCATTCTGCATTTTATTATCATCTATACTGCGACCATCATACGTTATATTCCTGCCCAAGTAACAAAACTCATCTACCACCTGCATTCTTTCCTTACGTAATCTAATTCCTTCAGTATCGCTTGATGTTCTAAGACTGCACTCCATAACCCTTCTTTTACCCTTGATAATGTTCATCTCATACGCTCCTTTCAATACACAGTCCATTCCGTTCAATTTCTCTTCCAGGTCCTTTGCTGTCTCTGACAGAATTACAATGTCATCAGCAGAACGCAGTGTTTTATTTCTTCACCCTGAACCCTTCTCCAAATTTCTCTTTGCTTTTCTTCACAGCTTGCTCAATCTACAGACTGAATAACAATGGACAACGGCTACAACCCTGTCTTACTCCCTTCCCAACCTCCGCACCCCTTTCATGTCCTTCAACTCTAATATCAGCTGTTCGTTTAATGTACAAGTTGTAAATTCGAAACAGTATATTCCAATTAACATTGTCAAAAGCTTTCTCTAAATCCTCAAAAGCAAGAAATGTAGGTTTCCTTTCCTTACTCTATCTTCTAAGATAAGTCTTAAATTGAGTATTGCCTCCCGGGTTCCTATGTTCCTCCTGAATCCGAAATGATCTTCTCTGATGTCAACATCTATCAGCCTTTCCATCCTTCTGTAATTAATTCGTGTTAAAATTTTGCAAATATGACTTATTAACCTGATGGTTCTGTAACTTATACATCTGTCTCCGCCTTCTTCTTTGGAATGGAGATAACCGCATTTTTCTTAAAGTCAAACATCTTATTCACCAGGTGAAATAGTTTTGTTGTGGCTGGTTCTCCCAGAGACTTCAGTAGCTCTGAGGGAATAACATCTACTACAGGGGCCTTGTTCTACTTCGGTGTTTCAGTGCTCTGTCAAATTCTTCTCTCAGTGTAGTACCTCCTATTTCATCTTCATCTACTTCGTCTTCCCTTCCTACAATATTGTCTCAAAATTCATTCCTTTTGTAGAGCCCCTGTATATATTCTTTCCACCTTTCAGCTTCCCCGTCTTTAGTCAGAAATGGTTTTCCATCTGAGTTCTTGATATTCATACAGTTATTTTACTTGTCTCCAAAAGTCTCTTTTACTTTCCTGTAGACGGTATCTATCTTCCCTCTAGTTATACATTCTTCTACAGATTTGCACTTGGCTTCTAGACACTCCTGCTTAGACATTTTGCAGTTCCTGTCAATGTCATTTCTTAGTCGTCTGTACTCCATTTTTCCTGATTCATCTACTGCATTTTTATATTTTCTCCTTTCATCAATTAAATTTAGTATTTCCTGTGATATCCAAGGATTTTTTTGTATGTCTTGGCTTTCTACCTATTTGGTCCTCTGCTGCCTTCACTATTTCATCTCTGAAAGTTACCCATTCCTCTTCTGCTGCTTTACGTTGCCCTGTTTCTCTCATTTCTTGCTTAAAGTTAACTCCGAAATTCTCAAGAACTTCACGTTCCTTCAATTTATCCAGGTCTCATCTCGTTATATACCTCTCTTTCCGTAGTTTCTTCATTTTCAGTCTACAGTTCATAACCAACAAGATTTGGTCAGTGTCTATATCTGTCCCTGAATATGTCTTATAGTTTAAAACCTGGCTCCGAAATCTATGCCTTACCAGTATAAAATCTGGTATCTTCCAGTGTCTCTTAGTCTCTTCCACGTATACTATCTTCTTTCATGATACTTGAACCAAGTGTTTGCTATGATTAAATTATGAAACTTGTATCCATTCTAGATGTTTGAAACCTGCTACAGCGAAGATTAAAGAAATCAGGAAATACAGCAACCAGTCGCCAGAGATAATATCTATGCCCGTTGTCGGAAGCATATCATATAAACTTGCCAGGCAGTTCGAAACTGGTGATTAAATACATAAGAAAGGCGACTGGCTGCTGTATTTTCTGATTTCTTCAATTAAATTATGTTCCGTACAAAATTCCACCGGGCGGCTACCTCTTTCATTCCTTAGTCCATATTTACCTTCTGTTTCTCCTTCCCTTCCTTTTCCTACTACCGAATTCCAGTACCCCCTTCACAATTACGTTTTCATCTCCCTTAACTGTGTGAATAATGTTTTTTTTTTTTTTTTTTTTTTTTTTTTTTTTTTTTTTTTTTTTTTTTTTTTTTTTATTTCCATATAGATTTCTTCGATCATCTCGTCATCAGCAGAGCTAGTGGGCATATAAACTTGTACTACTGTGGTCGGTGTTGGCTTCGTATCTATCTTGACTACAATAAAGCGATCACTGCGCTGCTCGTAGTAGTTTACTCGCATTCCTACTTTCTTATTCATTATCAGACCTACTCCTGCAATACCTCCCAATTGATTTTGTATTTATAATCCTGTACTGGTTGGTTTGGGTATGAGACAGGGGAAATACCCTCTGACTTCAAGAAGAATATCGTACTTCCAATTCGAAAGAAAGCAAGTGCAGACAAGTGTGAAAATTACAGAACTATCAGTTTAATAAGTCATGGTTGCAAAATACTAACACGAATTGTTTACATAATGTAAATTATTTATAGACGAATGGAAAAACGTGTGAAATCCGACCTCGGGGTAGATCAGTTTGGATTTAGGAGAAATCTAGGAACACGGGAGGCAATACTCACATTACGATTTATCTTAGAAGATATGCTAAGGAAAGGGAAACCTGCGTTTTTAGCGTTTGTCGATTTGGAGAAAGCTTTTTACAATGTCGACTGGAATACACTCTTCCAAATTCTGAAGGTATCAGGAGCGAAGAGTTATATTCAACCTATACAACAACCAGACTGCGGTTATTAGAGTCGAAGGGCAAGAAAGGGACGCAGAGGTCGGGAAGGGAGTAAGACAGGGTTGTAGCCTTTCCGCAATTTTGTTCAATCTGTACATTGAGCAAGCAGTGAAGGAATGGAAGGAGAAATTTGGAGAGGGAATTAAACTGCAACGAGAAGAAATAAAAACATTGCAGTTTTTGCCGATGACATAATAATTTTGTCAGATACTGCAAAGGATCTGGAAGAGTAATTGAATGGAATGGACAGTGTCTGGAAAGGAAGATATAAGATGAACATTAACAAGAGTAAAACGAAGGTAATGTAATGTAATGTCAGAAAATCTGGCGACGCTGAAGGAATTAGATTAGGTAATGAGACAATAAAAGTAGTAGAAGAGTTTTGTTATTTAGGTAGCAAGAAAACTTCTGATGGTCGAAGTAAAGAAAATATAAAATTCGGAATGGCTATGGGGAGAAAAGAGTTTCTAAAAGCGAAACTTGTTAACATCCAATATTAATTTAAATGTTAGGAAGTCCTTTTTGAAAGCATTTGTCTGGAGTGTAGCATTGTATGGGAGTGAAACGTGGACGATAAAGAGTTCAGATAAAAAGATCACAGCAGCTTTTGAAATGTGATGCTACAGACGAATGATGAAGATTAGATGGGTAGATCGCGTAACTAATGAGGAGGTGCTTAACGAAATTGGGGAGAAAAGGAGTTTCTGGCATATCCTGACTAAGAGAAGGGTTAGATTGGTAGGATACCTTCTGAGATATCAAGGATTGTCAACTTAGCATCAGAAGGAAGCGTGTGTAGTAAAAATCGTAGAGGGAGACCGAGGGACGAATCCAGTAAGCAGATTCAAAAGGATGAAGGAATTGTCAACTTAGCATTAGAAGGAAGCATGTGTAGTAAAAATCGTAGAGGGAGACCGAGGGACGAATCCAGTAAGCAGATTCAAAAGGATGTAGGTTGCCGAACGTATTGTCAGATGAAGAGAGTTGCACAGGACAGGGTAGCGTGCAGAGCTGCATCAAACCAATCTGCGGACTGAAGACCACAACTTCAACAAACCTGTACTCGCCTGACCAGAAATCCTGTTCCTCTTTCCACCGACCTTCACTAATCCTCACTATATCCAACTTCAGCCTATCCATTTCCATTTTTAAATTTTCTAACCTCCCTATCCGATTAAGGGTAGTGGTCCTTAAAACTTCCATGAGTTGGCACCCTTGGTGTATATTAGTAACGTGCGAAGTCTCGTCCCAAACTGAATTTCCGAGACGAGAAGGTCTGCTTGTCAGACTCAATACAAGTATCCCCGACAGCGTAAGAGGGTGTCTCGTCCGTCCTGGGATTGGCAACAGACTCGTCCCTTTCATGATTTCATTATTCTTATTTCATGATTGTTGAACTAAGCGTTTGTTATGATTAAATTATGTTCCGTACAAAATTCCACCAGGCGAGTTAGTTTCATTCGTTATTCCCAGTCCCTTTCACATACTGTTTTTCCTTCCCTTCCTTTTCCTACTACCGAATTCCAGTCTCCCGTCACAATTAAGTTTTCATCTCCCTTAACTGTCTGAATAATTTCCTTTACGTCCTCATACGTTTCTTCTATCTCCTCGTCATCGGCAGAGCTAGTGAGCATATAAACTTGTACTTCTGTGATCGGTATTGGCTTCGTACCTATGATTACTGAAATAAAGCGATCACTGTGCTGCTCATAGTAGTTTATCCGCATTCCTATTTTCTTATCCATTATCAGACCTACTCCTGTAATACCCCCCAACTGATTTTCTATTTATAATCCTGTATTCGCCTGGCCAGAAATCCTGTTCCTCTTTCCATCGCCCTTCACTAATCCTCACTTTATCTAATATCAGCCTATCCATTTCCTTTATAAATTTTCTAACCTCCCTACCCGATTAAGGGCAGTTCTCCTTAATACTTCCATGAGTGGACATCCTTGGTGTATACTACTAACGTGCGAAGTCTCGTCCCAAACTGAATTTCTTAGGCCTGAAGGTCTCCTTATCAGAGTTAATACAAGTTTCTCCGACAGCCTAACAGGGTCTCTCGTCCACCCTGGGATTGGCAACAGACTGCCTCCCCCCGCCCCCCTCCACAGAGAGACAGTTGACTGAAATAAATCGCAATATGCGATCAGTTATGGCTCCACTGTACTAGGTTTGGATGTAATACCAAGGTGCGGAAAATGAAAAATTGTGCCTGGCCGGGTTTCGAACCTGGGATCTCCTGCTTACTAGGCACCGAGGACACAGTGACGAGCCCCCCTGCAGAGGACTCTTTCCTGCACGTCTCTCGCCACACCTAAATCTCCATTCGCCACGCTGTCTCTTTCCTATACCACAGCCTGTTCTCCCTGATGCGGGAATACAGTATTGTGGCTGCGAGCATTACAGAACAAATAGTCTGTGGTATATAAAATTCTACGTGTGTGTGAGTTAATATTTCCCTCAGCAGCGAAAATTACAGAAGGCAAATGAATGGTCTGTGTGTAATTGTTGTCCGAAGTCTCTCGTTGTACACCATAGCTATAATGGGGTGCAAGATATGGTGGTTGAAAGTCGTGAAATTATAAAAAATAAAAAATAAAAATAAAAAAATCGGACTGAAGGCCAGCGATGACGTTTGCGACTCTATACCAAGGAGGTTACGTACAGCGAAACGAGATGCCACAGACCATATCTTTGTTCTATGCGTGCTACAATGTCTTCAGCTCTTTCTCTGTAAGGATAAGCATACGAATAAGGAAATATAAGAATAAATAAATAAAGCAGTAAAAAAGAAATTTCTTTTCATACATCTCTTTAAGAAAAATCGATTTGACGTTTCGCGCATTACATCAAGTGATCGATCTGTGATATTATTACAATCATTAATAAGTTGAATTTCGTGATTGGATTCTTCGAAACGAGTGCATTTTTACGTGTGATTTGATGGCATAGCACACTACTGAAAGGTAGTTTATCTATCATAACCAACACGCGAGCGGAGCTGCGGGTTTAAGCTAGTATATATATAACTAGCGGAACACCCGCTGCTTCGCATGCCTAGGCTGGTTGGTCTGCACCAGTTGTTTCTGCTGCTCTGTGCACATCTGGCTTATTTGATGTATATTTTCTTGTGGAATCCTTCATTTGCTTCCTCCGTTTCAGATGACTGCATCTAGCACGTCTTTTTCTAGTTGCATTGCCGGGACAGTAGTTACGAGGTGATGTCTCTAAATTAATTACACCTGATTCAGGTGTAGGAAACAGTTTGCAAGCCGGATGTAAGGAACTGAGGCTGAATAACAGGTGTTGAAATGGAAACTCGTTTATTTTGAGGTGGAACATAGACATCGAAATGACCGATTGGAATTTTTGACACAAAATTGCATTCTAACACAGGCGTGTTTTCTTAAACCGATTTTTGCAAAAGTCTACCCGCATCTTTAATGGACGCATGTCGTATTTGAAAGGAAGTCTGTAAAATACTTATGCACAACTATATGTGGTTTGCTCACGTACTTTTAAATTTTTTTTTAAATTGTAACGAAGAATCCATACACCAATTTATGTAGTTGTAGCTACAAAATTGCTTTCATAGTAACATTTTTAAATAACTATTCATCCCCTCTTTCACCCCCTTCATGTGTGAAATTCCTGGCCAAATATTAATTTCCGTAGCTCTAGCCTCACAATCGTCCCGATAGTAACGTATTTTCAAAAAGAATTTTTGGTCCTCTGTTTGACCCTCTTAGTTGTTGAATTTTTAAAAACACTGAAACACGCATTTTTTAAAATCCTGACCAAGAGTCCACATCGGAATTTCCAACGAAGTATGCAAATATTTTTTGTAATTCTGGGTTCAAAATTGGCTTGGTAGCAACGTATTTTCAAAAAATGTTTCATCCCCTATTTCACCCTTTAATTCATTAATTTTCTGAAAATACCGAAACACGTGTCTTTTTAATTGTGACCAAGAAAACATATACCAATTTTTGTGGTTGTAGCTTCAAAATTGCCTTATTAGAATAACATTTTCGAAAAAGATACCCTCTCCAATTTAACCTCCTTGATGGTTGAATTTCCAAAAATACCGAAACACGTATTTTTGAAATCATGACGAACAATACAAATACCAATTTTTTTTTAGCTATAGCTTCAAAATTGTCTTGACAACAATGTGTTTTCGAAAAGAATTTTTGATCCCCTCTTTTACACCCTTAGTTTTTGAATTTCCAAAAATACCGAAACACGTGTCTTTTTAATCATGATCAAGAGTCCATATCCTAAGTTTCGTAGTTATACCTTGAAATTTGAGTTAACAGCAACATATTTTTGAAAATCAATTTTAGCGTCGCCTATTTAACCCCCTTATTTGTCGAATTTCAAAAAATGCCGAAACACGTGTCTTTTTAATTCGAACCCTGAATTAAGATCCGAAATTTGGTAGTTCTAGCTTCAAAATTGCCTAAATAGCTACGTACTTTCTAAAAACGTTTCATCCCCTATTTCTCCGCCTTACGGACGGAATATCGAAAAATAGCTTCTTAAATGACGCCTACAGGTAAGATCAACACCCTCCAGAAATTTCAAGTTTCTATCTTCAGTGGTTTGGGCTCGGCGATGATGAGTCAGTCAGTCGGGACACTTCCTTTTATATATAGAGGTCGGCTACCTGTGGCGAGGTGGCTGGCCTGCCCTGGTGCTGGGCGTGGCCCCTCGCTACCCAGCCAGCAGCGGCGGTGGCAGTGGCAGCCTCATTACGGGCCAGCCCATTGCACGCCTGTCGTCCGGCGTTTTGTGCGCGCCGCGTTGCGTCATTAGCAATCTCGCGCAGGCCTTGGCCACGTGTAACGACCCCGGGCTGGGCTGTACACATCTCGCTGCAGGTTACAGCGCGCCAGATAACAAGGATACGGGACAACACAGCTGCCGCGACCGAGGTTTCTCTCCACCCGCCGCGGTGGAGTAGCCGAGCGGTCTAAAGCGTCTGGCTGCGGAGCGCGCGGTTGCTCGTCGTGGAGGTTCGAGTCCTCCCTGGGGCATGGGTGTGTGTGTGTGTTTGTCCGTAGGTTAGTTTACCTGGGTTTAAGTAGTCTGTAACCTACGGACCGATGACCACGCGCCGGCCGCGGTGGCCGAGGGCATTGAGGCGCTCCAGTCACGGTCCGCACGGCCACTACGGTCGGGGGTTCGAATCCCCCCTCGGGCATGGATATTTGTGCCGTCCTCAGTTGTAAGTAGTTTGTAAGTTTAGGGACTGATGACCCCGTAGTTAAGTCCCATAGACTCTACAAACATTTGAACATTTTTTTTTTTTTTTTTTTTTTTTTTTTATTTATGACCACGCAGATTGGTCCGATAGATTTACAAACATTTGAACATTTCTCTCCACCCGCAACTTGTGAAGCTTCCATAGGTACGAGGGTAAGTCAGTTATTACCCGCAATTTAGTTATATTGTTATGTTGGTAATACTGTCGTTTTACGTCGGTGACGCATGCTTTGTTTATTTGTTGTAATATCTCTGCAATTTTCAAGCTGCTACGTTAGTTTCGTGTTCGCTGCCGTGCTGTTAATCATGGCTGCTCCGCTGTCTATTTCCACCAAAGAAGAGCAACGTTCAGTGATACGTTTTTTGTGGGCGGAAGGTGTATCAGGGGCCGAAATTCATAGAATACTTTCAGTACAGTACGGGAGCAGTGTTTTGCCACAACGAAGTGTCTTCGAGTGGATTGAAAAATTCTGAAATGGTCGCACGAGTGTTAAGCACGATGAAGGAGCCGGACGACCGTTTACCGCCACAAATGAAGAAACCATTGAGCGATCACGTGAAATGTTTCTCTTAGACAGACGATTAACTATTGATGAAGTGGCTCATCGACTTCAAATTAGTCACGGTTCTGCCTACGAAATTATTCACAACAGACTTGGGATTCGTAAAGTTGTGCAAGATGGGTCCCAAAACAACTCACACAGTTGCATAAGCAAACGCGCCTCTACATCTGCAAAAGACATTTGGATCGCTATGGTAACGAAGCGGACAACTTAGACAGAGTCATTACTGATGACGAAACATGGATCCATCATTACGAGCAGGAGAGTATGGGATGGAAACATCCAAATTCACCGTGCAAACCAACCGTCCGCAGGAAAACTGATGCATACGGTTTTTCGGAATGCACGAGGTCCTGTACTGGTGAAAGGGGCACAACAATAAACAGTGTACGTTATAGTGAGATGCATACTGACAGGCTTAAGCCTGCAATTCGAAGAAAACGCCGAGGATTCCTGTCAGTAGGTGTTGTGTTGTTGCACGACAATGCCCGTCCGCATACTGCTGTCTACACTGCTGAAACGCTCCAGAAACTCAAATTCAAGTACTGGATCATACTCCATATAGTCCCGATCTTGCCCCTTCTGACCATCACTTGTCTGGTCCACTCAAATAGGCATTAAAGGGCCGTCGATTTGACTCGGACGAAGCAGTGAAGGAAGCGGTGCATTCCTGGCTCGCAGATCAACCGAAAACCTTCTTTTTTGAGGGCATAAGGAAGCTTGTAGAGTGATGGACGAAGTGCATTGAAAAGCTAGGAGACTATGTCGAAAAATGGTGTTCTTGTAAGTTTCGTATTTTATTACAATAAAATTTTATAACAACTTTCCGAATAATAATTGACTTACCGTCGTACCTCCCAGCGGAGCACATGACCACGTTCCAATAATACAAGACAAATCCGCGATTTCTCGATGCCTCATTTTCGGCGGTTTGCTCTCCAGACAAACCACTTCAACCTTTTCTGTTATTACACCAGTGGAGGCACGTCCTATGTGTTTATTGGTTCCAGTGAACCCCCTAAAAAAAAAGCTCATCGTGAAACAAAGGAAATAAATGAATACAATAAAATGTAATGAAAACCATTTATTTTTCTTTTTTCGTCACAGTTGAACTATTTAGAAGTTGGTAACTAGTTTCGGACTTGTTCGTCCATTTTTAAACCATAGGCCTACAAAAAAAGAGTCACAAGCATTAAGTTACGCTGTTCACATCACAAAACCATAAACCAGCAGTTGGTATTGATGCTAGAAAAATCTCATTTTCAGTTTACCTTATTCCAATCGTAACAATATACTGCATGAAGTAAATGACTGAGACCTTTTGTTTTACACTTTTAATATTTTACTTTTTTGCTGGTAATGCGTAAATTGTGATGCTGGTCGTTTTGCTGACCAGTTTTATGTAAAGACGTCATTGTATTTTATTTTTAATCGTCCACAATGGTACCAACACTATTGTAAGGCACACTACAGGTGGCGGCCTCTAGCGGAGCCACGAGGTATCATCATGCACAGCACACGTTGTAGGCCCGTGAACACAACGTCTATTTTAAATTTCAATGTAATCATGTTTTAACAGTGGACAACGTACAGATTTTATGAGTCATTTGCTTCATGCCGTGTATTGTTACGGTTGGAATAAGGTAAACCTGAAAATGTCATTTTTCTAGCATCAATACCAACTGCTGGTTTATGGTTTTTTAATGTGAACAGCGTAACTTAATGCTTGTAACTCTATTCTTGTAGGCCTATGGCTTGAAAATGGACGAAAAAGTCCGAAACTAGTTACCAACTTCTAAATAGTGCAACTATGACGAAAAAAGAAAAATAAATGGTTTTCATTAAATATCCAGTTGCTGATCTTGACCCATCTTCACGATGAATTTTCAAAATAAAATGTGTTTTAAACTATTATTCTTCGTTTCATTCTTTTATCAGATGATTTTCTATGCACATTCAACGTATTTTTATAGCATAAGAACGTTTTACGTCGCGGAGACAGCACGTATACGAGTCGTAGCGCGGCCGCTTAATATAGGCGCAGCGTTGCAATGCGCATGCGCGGCTGAGGTTCAGATTCTCTCCTGAACCCCCTGGAGGCAGCATATGGGCGCTCCCGCGGAAGGGAGGGGCGAGGGGAAACATGTTTCAAGTTCCGTCCTTTGATGTGCAGTAGTTATTGTAACCTACGTTTAAGCTCTTAAATACAGTTACGTTTCGTTATAATTTGCGGAAATGTTTGCAGTGATGTGAATCTTTAGCATACGCTGCGAGCATAAATTACCGGGAATTATTTTCTTTCGATTTTGTGACGATACCTTTTTTCTCCGGGGGCGGAGGCTGCGATAGCGTAGCTGACTGGCCGAGTGGCTATCCCCTGGGGCCCACTGTCTCATGACCACCAGCCAGTCAGCTACGCTGTTTTTTAGCCTCCGCCCCCTAAACTTTGAAGGGTTGTAGCTCCCAAACTAACTGTGTTTAAATTGATTTGGACGCAGCTGGTTTCAACGAATCCAATGCACGATAGAAAAAACTATTGTTTCATTTAAAGACTTATATCTTTGTGCTGTAACTCTTTGGAAAATGATACCATAAACTATGTTCATAGCTCCGCAGAAAGTGTAACATTTCTTGTGTTGACCTACCGCATTAAAATTTCCCGTCACCTATTATTTTATAAGTTACAGAGGCAAACACACTTAGTGATACACCCTGTATATATATGACGACGTCACAGCGTTTATTTTTAATTAAATAAATCGCAATTTGCAATCACTTAGGGCTTCAATGTATTAGGTTACTGTCTCAGACTGCGGTAATAGGAAAGAGACAGCGTGGCGAATGGAGATTTGGGTGTGGCGGGAGCCGGCCGCGGTGGCCGAGGGGACTGAGGCGCTTCAGTCACGGTCCGCACGGCCACTACGGTCGGGGGTTCGAATCCCCCCTCGGGCATGGATATTTGTGCCGTCCTTAGGATAAGCTAGTTGATAAGTAGTTCGTAAGTTTAGGGACTGATAACCCCGTAGTTTAAGTCCCATAAGCTTAAAGAACATTTGAACATTTGATTTGGTGTGGCGGGAGACGTGCAGGGAAGAGTCCTCTGCAGTCGGGCTGGTCACTGTGTCCTCGGTGACGGAGTGGTCAACACGTTTGCCTAGTAAGCAGGAGATCCCGGCTTCGAATCCCGGCCGGGCACAAATTTTCATTCGCCGCACATTGGTATTACATCTAAACCTAGTACAGTGAAGCCATAAGTGATCGCAAATTGCGATTTATTTCTTTGTAGTGGTTTAGTTGTATAGCATTACTAACATGCGAACAAGTACACTTGCGCACTGCCGCGTCCGGCACGTAACATACAAGTTCCGCACCTCGAGCAGATGCGCAGTTTTCCATAATAGCGGCCACAGGAAAGGTCACGATTAACTGCACGTGACTTGGCGAAGAAATGTTGCCAACATCTTCCCCTGGCAGCGGAGCGAACTGCGGTTGTGCGTGGCGAAGAGCAGTTTATAACGTGATCAGCTGTACACGGCGGTAGGACTTGCGAAACATCCGCCTAGGCATTACGTAGTGTTATAAAACCGGTGTGTCTATTACACGGAAAAAAGCGTCGAGTTACGTCAAGTCGTGACTGCACGACAGCGACTGCTGCTTATTCAACAGGTTCTCGCTGGACGCCAGACACGGGCGTTCATCCTCAAGGCCGCTTCTTCACGTGCCCTACCAGGTGCGGAATCACGTGACGGGACAATTCCCTCTGAAGGAAATAAAACCGTCTCAAGTGGGTGTACAGAAGATGGTGCATCATCGAATGTGTAAAATCAAGGTGTTGTATGTAATGCCGGAAAAAAAATTGCCCATAGAAATACGGCGACGGCTTTGATACTATGACGGTAGTTGTACCGATAATGCTTACAACCTCGTTCGACTACCGATAGCAAAGGGAGACAGCTGCTAGAGCGACAACTGTGTGTGCCAAAATGTTCAAATGTTTATATAGCTTATGGAACTTAACTATGGGGTCATCAGTCCCTAAACTTACAAACTACTTAAGAACTAGCTTACACTAAGGACGGCACAAATATCCATGCCGGAGAGGGGATTCGAACCACTGACCGTCGTGGCCGTGCAGACCGTGACTGGCGCGCCGTAGTCCCCTCGGCCACCGCGACCGGGCTGTGTGTACCCTTATAAGAGAATGTTGCCGGCCGCGGTGGCCGAGGGGACTGAGGCGCTCCAGTCACGGTCTCACGGCCACTACGTTCGGGGGTTCGAATCCCCCCTCGGGCATGGATATTTGTGCCGTCCTTAGGATTAGCTAGTTCATAAGTAGTTTGTAAGTTTAGGGACTGAAGATCCCGTAGTTAAGTCCCATAAGCTATACAAACATTTGATTTGATTTGAGAATGTTTGCGGTAAAAGGCTCAGAGTGATATCAACGTGTGAAGCAAATAAGCTTCACCATTTGATGGTGTTCCAGCGTTGCTGAACTGCAGCCATGTTTAAGACTTTAAAAAAATTGTTTTATGTAGACGAATATAAGCTATATCGTTCACTGTATTTAGTTTCACTCTAAGACTTTTACTTTTTGCGTAAAAATATTGAAAACACTATTTTCGGATTTGTGCGTTTTCTGCGCTAATGCAGATTCTTCGATCGATTTTGCAGAAACTGTTCGGTAGAATAAAATTATTGTTCTGTATCTTGTAGCCGAAAGCCACCGCATGATATTGGACTGGTTTGATTTTAGTTATTATCCATAGTTATTCATATAATAAGAACTAAAATACAACGCCACGCATATTTTGAACAGTTTGCAATTGAAAAATTTAGTCGCTGACTACTTTGCGGCCGCGGCGGAGCGACCGAGAGCATTGAGGCGCTATGCTACGATGCGCGAGACCGTTCCCCGTCGGGGATTCGAATCCCCCCCCCCTCGGGCATGGATGTTTGTGTTGTCTTTAGTATAAGCTAGTCAATAAGTCGTTTGTAGGTTTAGGGACTGATGACCCCGCAGTTAAGTCCCGTAAGCTCTACACACATTTGAACATTTGAACTACTATGCGTTTGGTGCATTTTACACCATAAATTACTGGGTACGAAATATAGCTAACATGGCGAAATTGTTTTTAATGGTGAAAGGAAAGCCATGCCTCTTTCCATTCTGGAGAAAATACGTGAGATATGTTTGACGCGAGCGGTCGGCAGCTACGCGGCACACGCACGGCTGTTGCCGCCTGCTGTGCCGAGTGCGGAGCTGCCTCGTTTCTTTCTTCTTCGTGTGCTGCCAACCTGCTAAGCTATAAATAACTTGCTGAAATGAAAAGACACGGAGAGTGATCGGCTTAAGATGCGGACTGTATTTTTTAAGTCTACAGTCCCTGGTTTCAAATAACTGTGCAAGACCTCTGTAAGCTAAAGTATCCATTTCTTCTGAATGATCACCTCGGCTAAGCCGAGAGGGATGCGCAACGATTTCCTCTATCATCAGGGGCCTTCCTCCATTTATTGAAACACACGTTCACCCCTTCGTGTTCACGGACCACTTCAAACATTCAAATGTTTGTAAATCTATCGGACTCAAGTTGTAGGTTATTAGTCCGTAGCTTATGAAGTACTTAAACTAAGATGAATTAACCTAAGGACAACACAAACACCCATGCCCTATGGAGGGCTCGAACCCCGACGGCGAACGGCTAATCCGCAGCGGCCACGAACCTCTGCTACACCATAGATAACGAATGATCTAGTAACGTTTCTTGTCAGTACTCCTCAAGCTGAGTTTTATACTACTTTGCAAAATTCAACAGTTGCAAAAATACTACACTACCTTCATTGTTACCGAATACGATGGTTGCTGATGATAATTATCATCATAAATTATGAGGCGACAAAATAGAAACGCATAGTAATAAAATAACAGATGTACACCACTGACCATTAATTGCTACGCCAAGAAGAAATGCAGATGATAAACGGGTATTCATTGGACAAACATATTAGAACTGACATGTGATTACATTTTCACGCAATTTGGGGGCATAGATCCTGAGACATCAGTACCCAGAAAAACCACCTCTAGCCGTAATAACGGCCTTGATACGCCTGGGTATTGAGTCAAACAGAGTTTGGATGGCGTGTACAGGTTCAGATGCCCATGCAGCTTCAACACGATACCACAGTTCATCAAGAACAGTCACTGGCGGATTGTGACGAGCCGGTTGCTCAGCCACCATTGACCAGACGTTTTCAATTGGTGAGAGATCTGGAGAATGTGCTGGGCAGGGCAGCAGTCGAACATTTTCCGTATCCAGAAAGGCCCGTACAGGACCTGCAACATGCGGTCGTGCATTATCCTGCTGAAATGTACGGTTTCGCAGGGATCAAATGAAGGGTAGAGCCACGGGTCGTAAAACATCTGAAATGTAAAGGCCACTGTTCAAACTGCCGTCGATGCGAACAAGAGGTGACCGAGACATGTACCCAATGGCACCCCATACCATCACGCCGGCTGATACGCCAGTGTGGCGATGACGAATACACGCTTCCAATGTGCGTTCACCGCGATGTCGCCAAACACGAATGCGACCATCGTGATGCTGTAAACGGAACCTGGATTCATTCGAAAAAAATTCATTTTGCCATTCATGCACCCAGGTTCGTCGTTGCGTACACCATCGCAGGCGCTCCTGTCTGTGATGCAGCGTCAAGGGTAACCGCAGCCGTGTCTCCGAGCTGATAGTCCATGCTGATGCAAACGTCGTCGAACTGTTCGTGCAGATGGTTGTTGTCTTGCTAACGTCCTCATCTGTTGACCGACAGATGGAGACGTGGATGCACGATCCGTTACAGCCAAGCGGATAAGATGCCTGTCATCTCGACTACTAGTGATACGAGGCCGTTGGGATCCAGCACAGCGTTCCATATTGCCCTCCTGAACCCACCGATTCCGTATTCTGCTAACAGTCGTTGGATCGTGATACGATAAACCGCAATCGCGATAGGCTACAATCCGACCTTTATCAAAGTCGGAAACGTGATGGTACACATTTCTCCTCCTAATACGAGGCATCACAACAACGTTTCAGCAGGCAACGCCGGTCAACTGCTGTTTGTGCATGAGAAATCGGTTGGAAACTTTCCTCATGTCAGCACGTTGTAGGTGTCGCCACTGGCATCAACCTTGTATGAATGCTCCGAAAAGCTAATCATTTGCATATCACAGCATCTTCTTCCTGTCGGTTAAATTTCGCCTCTGTAGCACGTCATCTTCGTGGTGTAGCAATTGTAATGGCCAGAAATGTACAAGAATAGCTGCTACCAAAATTGAAAAGGAAAAAGCAGATGGTATGAAGAGGTATGAATATAGTGCCAAGGAATGAGAATCTTCGCGTGCAAATGCAAGGAATTTTTCATGTCGATCAATCAACCAAAGACCTGTTAAAAGCCTAACAGGTGTCACTGAGAAGAATGGTGTTATAGATCATACAAACTACACCACACTCATGATTAAATACGTCAGATGTATACAATACACTTCTGACATCGGTTGTACAGCTGTTGGAAAGTGTCATCAAACGCTTTTTGTGGAATCGCTCCATGCACTCAAGTCACGTGTTCTTGGATCTCTGCAAACGAATGCACACTTTTAGGAAAACGAAAAAGTGGAGGTTAACAGCTTCTAAATATTTGTAGAATGTCGTGTTGACCACAACTCAAAAAAATGTTAAAATGTTTGTAGAGCTTATGGGACTTAACTACGGTGTCACCAGTCCCTAAACTTACAAACTACTTATGAACTAGGTAACACTAAAGACGGCACAAATATCCATGCCCGAGGGGGGATTCGAGCCCCAGACCGTAGAGGCCGTGCAGAACGTGACAGGGGCGCCGCAGACAGCAAGGCCACCGCGGCCGGCTTCACCACAGCTGCTAAATTTTTAGCCCAAACCTACAGGTTTCGGTTAATACACCATTATCAAGCACTAGCTGAGCTTAACCAGTTGATTAACGTGACGTGTTACAATCTTGAAATTTGGCTAAGCTTTGCTGGCGCTTGATAACGGTGTATTAACCGAAACCAGTAACTTTAGGCTTATAAATTAAGCAGCTGTGGTCAACATAACATTCTACAAGCACACTTTTTACTCACTGTTTCAACACCATACGCTTACACATCCCATGCATCTCCATTTCCGTTTTGCCTAGTTTGAAACAAAACATTGCTTCATTTTGCGCTCCATGTTACAATGGCGCGAGTTCTCACACTGCCCTGTTAGCCGGTCGCGGCGTGAACCGCCGCTCCACTGCAGCGATAGGGGGCGCTTGTCGACTGGCCCTCAGTGTATATGCACGGGCACCTCATCCTCGCCAGCACAGTTTCTAAAATATGGGACCACTCACCGAACTTTTCAGACGCACATTGTAGGTTGCCATTCTTATGATGAAGAGGCCTGAACTGCATTGAGTGAGATGGAGTCTGCATCAAACCAGTCTCCGAAGACAACAACAGCAACTTTGACTGAGGATCATGTAACATAGTACAGCCTACAAATTTATGCAACTTTAAGTCGCTTTTTCCCCTATACCTAACGTATATATACTTCGCAATCCACCTTAAAGTGCGTGGCGGAGGGTACACTGTACCACTACTATGCATTTCCCTTGCTATTCCACTTCCAAAAGAATGCCTATATGCCTCGGTACGAGCCCAAATTTCTCTTATCTTGTCTTTGTGGTCACTACGAGAAATGTAAGTAGGCGGCAGCAAGATCGTTCTATACTCAGCTTCAAATTCCGGCCCTCTAAATTTATTCAACAGAAATTCACGAAAAGAACATCGTCATCCCTGTAGCGATCCCCAATTGAGTTGCCGGAGCATTTCTGTGCCACTCGCGCATTGGTCCAACCTACCAGTAACAAACCTAGCTGCTCGCCTATGAACTACCTCTATGCCTTCCTTTAAACTGATCTGCTGCGGGTCCCAAACACTTGAGCAATACTCAAGACGTGGTCGTACAAGCGTTTTATACGCGGGCTCCTTTACAGATGGTCTTCCCAAAATTCTCCCAATAAACCGAAGCCGGCTATTCGCCTCACAACTGTCCTTACATGCTCGTTCCATTTCATATCGCTCTGCAGTGTTACGCCTAGATATTTGAACGACACGACTCTATCAAGACGCTCAGTACTAACACTGTACTTTATACGATTGTTTTTCCTACCCATGCGCATCACCTTACATTTTTCTACATTGAGAGTTAGATGCCATTCTTGACACCAACTAGAAATTTTGTTCAAGTCATCCTGTATGCTATTACAGTCAGTTACATACGACACCCTCCCATACACCACAGCATCATCAGGACATAGCCGCAAATTTCAAGTTACTCTGTCCATACATCATTTATATAGATAGAAAATAATAGCGGTCCTATCACACTTTCCTGGGGCACACCTGACGATACGAATGAATGTTTGAATGTTTGTATAGCTTACGGGACTTAACTACAGGGTCATCAGTCCCTAAACTTACAAACTACTTACGAACTACCTTATACTAAGGACGGCACAAATATCCATGCCCGAGGGGGGATTCGAGCCCCCGACCGTAGTGGCCGTGCAGACCGTGACTGGAGCGCCACAGTCCCCTCGGCCACCGCGGCCGGCCTTGACGATACACTCGTCTCTGATGTACACTGCGTTCTATTACTTAAGAAGTCTTCCAATCAGTCACAAATCTGTGAACCTGTTCTAGATGCCATGTCTGTATACTGATGTGGGTTTGTCCACTATTGCACTGGGCACCACAGGTGCACTTAAGTCTGCCACAACCACACTGTATAACCTTGTCCAGTGTTGGAAGCGACTGCAAAATGCCATATTTGTCACACGTGGCTATAGTCCACGTCACATAGGAAGGCGCCTCCGCGCATGGAGGCAGGGTGGTTGGGAAAGCGTGGAGGAGAGGAGCTACGGCCGAGCGACAACAGTTGTGCCTGCAGGAGAATCGTTGCGAAGTCGCGGCCAGGCATGCGCCGACAGAAAAGACTTGCGCATAATAGTTCGCGATCGGGTGCGCTCATTTTAGTTCGCGGTTCTGCCGCGAACTAGTTCGTTCTTTTAGTTCGTTCGCTCCCATTGACGGCTGAGCGGCGTGGTCGGTGCAAACAGGTGGAGGGAGAAGTTCCCTCACCTAGCTGCTTCATGCGCTTGCTGATTGAGCCGCGAGAAATTTCCTGAAAAGAAACAGTTTGTAAATAATATCTCGCGTTTAAATTTAGAGTTATGTCTATACCTTGGCATTGTGGAATTTATTAATCAGATATTGCAGAGTGCAGAATACTTCAAAACAGAAATTTTGTAGCACTGAACTATGTAATCTAGCAGGCAGACGCTCACCTCGAAATGGCTCGCATCAGCAGAAGGTAAACACGTGATTTTTAATTCTGTTGCGCGCCCTCTCGATATTGCCCGTCGGTCTTCGGAAAAGAATTCAAATAACTAAGAAGCTAGATACTTTTGGCATAATAGTTCGCGACCGGTAGCTCTCCTTTTAGTTCACAGCTCGGCCGCGAAGTTGCGCGCTCCTTTTAGTTCGTCCGCTCTTTTTAGTTCGTTCGCTCTTTTTGACATTTGCTACCGCTACTAAAAGAGCTCTTTCTTCTGTTATGACAGCTTTTCTATATAATGATCAGTGTTGCCCAAGCCCGTATTTTTGGGCAATTAGACATCAAATACTTAAGCAAATAAACCAGATATTTACACGAATGGGAGATACAACGGTATTCAAGTACTTTGCATACAGATTACTCATAGTAAATATTATTTAGACACTGCTGAATACCTTAGAAAAGAAATTTTGTGGCAGTGAACTATGAAACTACAGCTGAGGTGCACCTCAGCTCGAAATGACGGTATCTGGCAGAAGGGAATCACGCGATTCTGCGCACTCTCGCGTCCTTTCGTTGTTCCCCGTCAGTCTTCGCAAAAGTGCGGACGAACTACGAGGCGAGGGATGTTCTAACTAGTTCGCATAGTTCACCTGTGCGAGCGCTCTTCCGAACTAGTTCGTTCGCGAACTACACGAGACTACTGCAGAATGAATATTATTGGCTTCCAATGCGCAGAACGGCTGGAGACTGTGGCGCCTTCATACGTGACGGCGACTACAGTGCAGTTCTCCCGCAGCTTCTCTTCTCACGTGTTTGCTCTGTTGCTCCCCCCGCAGCCTCGGGAGCCGGCAGTGGCGGCCGAGAAGCCGGAGAAGCTGCCCCAGCCGCAGGAGGAGCCCCCGCCGCTGCGGCGCTGCATGTCCGGCGTGCGCGACCTGCTGGACGTGCGCCACGTCGCGCAGACGTTCCGCGTCGCCTTCCGCCACGGCGACAAGCAGCGGCGCATGCGCGTCGCCATGCTCATGCTCTGCTGCTGCGTCATCATCGGCCCCATGCACGGTGAGTCCACGGCCCACAGCCTTCCGTTACTGGCGCGTACAGCGGGGTGGTTTGGTTGGGATAGGGGGACTAAGCTGATAAGGTTGTCAGTACCCCAGTGGGGAGGGTAAGGAGTGAGAATAGGAAAGGAGGGAGGGGAGGGGAGAGGGAAAATAAATGGAGTCTGGAAAGTAAAAAAGGAAGGAAGACTGCATTAGCTTCAGGTTCGCAGATTTGTGACTGGCTGGAAGACTTCGTAAGTAATACATTGCAGTACTTTGTTCTCGGCGGCGAGTGTCGATCAGAGACAAGTGTATCGTCAGGCGTGCCCCAGGGGAGTGTCATAGGACCGCTATTATTTTCTATCTATATAAGTGAACTGATGGACAGACTAACTTGTAATTTCCGACTATTTGCTGATGATGCTGTGGTGTATGGGTGTCGTCTTTAACTGACTGTAATAGCATACAGGATGAATTAGACAAAATTTCTAGTTGGTATGAAGAATGGCAGCTAGCTCTCAATGTTGAAAAATGTAAGGTGATCCGCATAAGTAGGAAAAACAATCCCATAATGTTCGAATACAGCATTAGTAGTGAGCTTCTTGATGCTATCGCGTCGTTCAAATATCCAGGCATGACATTGCAGAGCGATATGAAATGGAACGAACATGTAAGGACAGTTGGAAGGCAGACAGCCGACTTCGGTTTATTGGGAAAATTTTGGTAAGATGTACTTCATCTGTAAAGCAGACTGTGTATGAAACGCTTGTAGGACCATGTCTTGAGTATTGCTCAAGTGTTTGGGACCCGCAGCAGATCAGTTTAAAGGAAGACATAGAAACAGTTCAGAGGCGAGCAGCTAGGTTTGTTACTGGTAGGTTCGACCAATGCACGAGTGTCAAGGAAATGCTCCAGGAGCACAATGGGTGATCGCTGGAGGAAAGACGACGTTCTTTTCGTGAATTTCTGTTGAAGAAATTTATAGGACCGTAATTTGAAGCTGAGTGTAGTAAGATCTTGCTGCCGCCTACTTACATTTTGCGTAGTGATCACAAAGACAAGTTAAGAGAAATTAGGGCTCGTACAGAGGCATATAAGCATTCGTTTTTTCCTCGTTCTATTTGGGAGTGGAATAGGAAAGGAAATGCCTAGTAGTGGTACATGTACCCTGCGCCACGCACCTTATGGTGGATTGCGGAGTATGTAAGTAGATGTAGCTTGGGGCCCCATGCTCGCAACGCAGATACGAAAGAACCTGTAACTGGTGAAGTTTTACTAACGAAGATGAAGCAAGAAGGGTTGCTGCCTATCGCCTTTCCTCTCAGACAGGAAGTTTCACTCACCTGCTGATCTGTGTCCTTGGACCGTAAAGGCGTCGGACTTCTTCTCTTGGCAGGTGTTTCGTCGCTTTATCGAAGATTCATTAATTGAAAAGGGGACTGTAGGAAAGGTACAGAACAAATAGGCAGAATTGTGGTGAAATCTGTATTCATAAAGATATGACAAATTTCAGGTAGCCCTGTTGCATGCTTAATATTATTTCCCAAATAAGTCTATTTTGCCACGAAACTACCCTGTTGTAGAACAAGGAATTACTTATTAATTAATAATTAAACACACTTTAAAACAGATACATTTGCAGTCCCTAGAGAGTGGTTGAATTAGAGAGAATGTTGTTAGCCATGAAGTTGTAATACTATAACCAGAACAGGGGCCAAACGGCCAAGGGGCCAAGCTTACCTCACCGTAAACTGGATGGTAAGTGTACCGTATGCTTCCACTCGCCCATCATTGTAACAGACGCGGACGGTCCTCAAAGTCACACTTTGCTAATACGGCGGTAACTTCCGCCCTAGACTGTCCGCTAGGTGGATACTTGGAAGCTCTGCAACCGAATGGCGGTGCGTGGCTGTTCGCCGGGAACGGCACCGCAGTGTGCTTCCGCTGTTCTAAAGTAGCCCCTGTAGCCAACCTTACAGGTAGGGGAGAGGAACCGTTGGGGAAGCTTAGCCCCTGTGTCTCGGACACTCAGGTTGGGACACCTGTTTGGAGCGCGGGACAAAGCTGGTATGCCTCCGACACGGCGTCGCTTCCGGTTGCTTTTAAATTTAACGGCTACAGGAAATTCTCCATTTTGAGCAATTTCTACATTAACGAAAAGGTTAATATAGAAATTACTCTGTCCCTTCCATTCGATTGTCTTATAAGTAAGCATTCATTCTGGGTTGCTCCTTGGTTGGTGAAAATTAATAAATCGCACTAAATTAATTGATTTAATTTTGCTACTTTTTAATTAAGGTCCCATCCGATCTGTTATTGGTATCGAGGAGCTTGTAATTTTACTGGCAACTCGAATCCGCGGTCGGAATAACATATTTAATTTCATTTTGCTCTGATTTCTTCGTTATGGCTTAGCCGTTGTATTGTGTGCCCTCAAAAAGACTGTGCATTACAAACCATGAACCCCCTGGGGGAGGGGGTGTGCGGAGGGGAGGGGGTGCAAACATCGATCTACAATACGAACTGAATCTACCGATACCAGACATTGCCTTCTTACATACGTGTAGTTCTCACCTCTTCGCGACGTCCCGCAGACATCCACATCTGGACGATTTCTATCGTTATTTGTAGCATAATGAAGGCTTTCACGACTGAATGTCATAATTTCTGATTTTGTTATTATTATTTAGCGTGTGGCTAGATCACAAAAATAATATGTGAAACTAATCTCATCTCTCTCTTCCACAAATTATCCAGTGCTGCCTCTCTGAACCATCCTTTCTTTATTTTTTGAAAACTTGTTAATTTTACGAAACTTCTTCGAAACCAATCTTAGTAGTTATAATGTACTCACCCTTCAGTTTTTGGCTGTATGTTTGGCTGTATGTGTCTTTAGCACAAATATAAATATCACTGAATGAGCGAACTCGTCAAAAAGCCATGCGGAAAAAACAGGTTCTGGTAAATATAATCCTGCCCTCTGAAGCATCTTATCTTGTGCTTTATTTATGGACATAGCGAAGGCTACTTTTATTGGAAATTGTTTTCTCATTATTTATGGTCATAGCGAAGGCTACTTTTATTGGAAATTGTTTTCTCATTATTTGGAAAGGCGTGGTTGGATCAGAAGGTGTGAGATTAATGCGGGCTATTAGCACAGTTTTATCAGAGTCAGTGAATTTAGCAGTTATGATGTACTAGCCTAAGTGACTCACCACTAATCTTGCACCATTCATTAATTCCTGATTAGCGTTAAGATTTCTGTTTAACATAATTATAGCATTATTCTTTGAAAGCAAGAGCTGTCGGGCCTGTTAGTTAAATTAAATTATTTGTGTATTTTTCGTCGTTACATCGACATGTATAACCGAAATCATGTAATAAACTATGCTTTACATCGACGTGTACAACCGAAATCATGTGATAAACTAAACTTGCTTCAAAGAAGATCTTTGACCTGTAAAAATAAACTAAGCAAATGCAAGTTCTGTCGTTCATTTTGGTTAAGCAGATTGTCAATAGATGGCACATTCTACGCTGCTTTTATATCGGATGCGCAAACTAAGTTGATACTCGGCGCTCTGGCTGATAGGAGCAACCGTGGAGACGTGTTGCATTTACGATCGTTCGCTGGATATCAACTTAGATTGTAGGAACAATACTTTTTTTTCAAAATAAAGTTTTTTTGTGAAATCAACAATTTTAAACTATTTGAGTATTTTTCGTCATTATTGGAGAACGAAACCTTGAAAACGATACCTCAATGAATAATTTTGGATAAGTAATACGGGAGATAAGGCGTACCCAAAGAAAAACACCGATGAGAAATAATATATATGATGATTGTGTATGATATCTCCCCTGATTCCCTAATTGTTTTAAGGAGTATATTTTCCTACTTATGACATACATAACGTATTTTGAAGCAGCATCTTGGATTGACTGTTTGTTTAACCTGTTCAGTCTATAAGTGCACATATGTGCACCTTGGTTCGTAAACTGTTTTCTCTGTCTCTGGGCTATTTTGTGCGCTCAGACCGCGAGTGCACAATGGTGTACCTTTTTGCTTTCAAATGACGCCACTTGTACAGCTCTTGCAGCGGTACTTCTGGAGCTGCAGCAATCAGGAGTTTGATGTTAGTGAAGCTGGCAGCCCGGCAGCTTCTTTACGGCAGCAAGCAACAAGTAAATAATACAAAAAGCTTTATGTGGTTATCTGTGATGCAGTGAGTGATAAGTGAAGTTTGTACATTCTTCTGAAATATAGCAAACGTGAATTATTTCAATTTACCTGGGCAATAAATGCCGATGTTTCCATAGTATACATCTGTGTACCTTGGTTCTTAGTGTGCTCTTTTACAGTAGCTCTGTACCCCATAACGTATCATATTTTGGCAGCTCATGTGCTAAGTGATAAAGAGATATCACGGCATACTAAAGGGCAGTGTTGCAGTATATTCAAATTCTGTATCTGAGGAGGATTTTTTTGCTGTAATGAATCGACAACATACGAATTCTGACTCCCCACGTGATGCTCGTAACGAAATTCCGTCTCAAAACATTGAAGATTTAATGAATAGTGATATTTAAAAAAATCCATAAGAGGTTTGACGTGAAGAGCTATTTGGTTCGTATTGCTATACTTTGAAGAAATGTATTTTTGTTTCTTTCTTTATTTGTAATGAAATGTGTAAATTTTCACATCAAATTTTAAGAAAAATGTAGGTTTGGTGCATACCCATGGTTTGTTCGTTACTTGTTTAGCATGTCTGACATTGACGCATCTCTGGAGAGGAAAGTGATTCCAGTGGATCCAAAGGAGGCTTGGAATCTTTCACTGAATTCTTTCCAGTTGAATTCTGAGAAGTTTTGACATATTATACAAACTTCAAATCTGTGCAGACTAGTTCACTTAGTTTCAAACCAACCGAATTAGAAATTTTGCATCATGTTGGGATTAGAGTTGTCATGGGGACTCATAGAAAACCATCTGGCAATAATAAATACTTGTGAATATGTATTGTAATATTTCTTATTGTAAATAAAATACGTAGATTGTACAAATACAATATACTGTAAATAATTTTACCCTTAAATACAGTATGTTCTCTTGAGAAAATTTAAGAAATATGTTTACGATTGAAACCCGAGGTACACAAGTGTGTACCATCAACGTTCATCATCATTATCGTCATCATCATCATCATCATTAGAGACTGATTATGCCTTTCAGCGTTCAGTCTGGAGCATAGTACCTCTAATAAAATTCCTCTATGATCATCTATTCAATGCTAACATTGATGCCTCGTCTGATGTTATGCCTTTTACTTCAAAATCTTTCTGCGCCGAATCTAAGTACTTTCTCCTTGGTCTACCTCGACTCCTCTTACCCTCCGCTGCCGAGCTCATGAGTCTCTTAGATAACCTAGCTTCTCCCATAAGTGTTCAAAAAATGAAAATTTTTCAAATTGCGAAAGAGAGAAATATGGTGCCTATGCAATCTAATAAATAAAAAAATATTGACATTTTCAAAATTTTAAATTACCCTTGGCACTGGGACTGAAGAGGTTAAGTGGGCTACCTGGCCCAGTTAGAGAATGTTTGTTTCTGTCTGAAACGCTGTATGGAGGCTAAGGTTACGTGTGTGAGACGGCACCGCGCCCTGTGGAGAGTGGCGGTGGCAATTACTGTGCAAATGAGACGGCGGCGACCGGATGGCCTACTACGAGCGAGGCGGTGGTCCGCTTTTGGCTCCCTGCTCACATACACAAGGAGGCGAGGCGCGAGACTCGCGAAATTACTGTGTCAGGGGCGCCGGAGAACTGCACGCCGCTCGAGACAGCTGGCACCATCACGCTGCACTGACATGGATCAGCAAGCGACTACTCCCATGCGCGCAGCCATCACAACTAGGATTCAGGAGGTTAACCCCATCGTGTTGAACAGCATATAACACTTTACGTCTTAATGAGTACATTATGACGTTGGTGTTGTTATTGTCTTCAGTCCGGAGGCTGGTTTGATGCAGCTCTCCACCCTACTCTATCCTGAGCAAGCCTTTTCATCTCCTCATAAGAACGGCAACCCACATCCATTTGAATCTGCTTATTGTATTCATTTCTTGGTCTCGCTGTGCGATTTTTACCCCACACACTTCCCTCCAATGCAAAATTTACTATTTCTCGATGTCTAAGAATGTGTCCTACCAATCGATCCCTTCTTTCAGTCAAGGTATGCCAGAAATTACTTTTCTCCCCAATTCTGTGCAGTACCTCATTAGCTACGCGATCCACCAACCTAATCTCCAGCATTCTTCTGTAACACCACATTTCAAAAGCCTCAATCCTCTTCCTGTCTGCACTGTTTATCGTCCATGTTTCACTCCCGTACAAGGCAACACTCCACACAAATGCCTTCAGAAACGACTTCCTTAGGCTTAAATAAATATTTGATGTTAACAAATTTCTCTTTTTCAAGAACGCTTTTCTACCCATTGCCATTCTGCATTTTATATCCTCTGTACTGCGATCATCCTTTGTTATTTTACTGCTCAAGTAACAAAACTCATCTACCTCCTTTATTGTTTCCGTTACCTTATCTAATTCCTTCAGCATGACCTGATTTTCTTAGTCTGCGATCCATTACCCTTGTTTTACTCTTGTTAATGTTCATCTTATCTGCACCTTTCAGCACACTGTCCTTTCCGTTCAACTGCTCTTACAGGTCCTTTGCTGTCTCTGACAGAATTACTATGTCATTGGCAAAACGCAATGTTTTTAATTCTTCAACCTGACCTTTAATTCCTTCTCCAAATTTCTCCTTGCTTTCCTTTATAGCTTGCTCAATGTACAAATTGAATAACATTGGAGAAAGGCTACAACCCTGTCTTAATCCCTTTCCAATCACTGCATACCTTTCATGCCCTTCAACTCTGACAACCGCTGTCTGGGTTTTGGACCAGTTGTAAATAACCTTACGTTCCCTATATTTTACTCCTGCTTGCTTCAGAATTTTGAAGAGTTTATTCCAATCAACATTGTCAAAAGCCTTCTCCAAATCCACAAAAGCTAGAAATGTAGGTTTGCCTTTTCTTAATCTATCTTCTAGGATAAGCCTTAAAGTGAGTATTGCCTCCCGTGTTCCTACATTTCTCCTGAACCAAAACTGATCTTCCCCGAGGTCGGCTTCTACCAGCTTTTCCATCCTTCTGTATATAATTCGTGTTAATATTTTGCAACCATGACTTATTAAACTGATGGTTCTGTAGTTTTCACACCTGTCTGCACCTGCTTTCTTTGCAATGGGGATTATAATATTTTTCTTAAAGTCTGAGGGTACTTCGCCTGACTCATACATCTTACACACCAGGTGAAACAGTTTTGTCATGGCTGGTTCTCTCAGAGACTTCAGTAACTATTTGTGAATGTCATCTACCCCAGGGGCCTTATTTCGACTTAGGTCTTTCAGTGCTCTATCAAATTCATCTCTCTGTATAGTATCTCTTATTTCATCCTCATCTACTTCTTCTCCCCTTCCTACAATACTGCCTCTAAGTTCATTTCCTTCGTGGAGCCTCTCTATATATTCTTTCCACATTTCAGCTTTCCCTTCTTTCCTGAGAACTGGTTTTCCATCTGTGTTCTTGATGTTCATAGAGCTGTTTTTCTTATCTCCAAATATCTCTTTTATTTTCCTGTAGGCTGTATCTATTTTTCCCCTATTTATACATTCTTCTACATCCTTGCATTTGCCTTGTAGCCACTCCTGCTTAGCCATTTTAAACACGGTCAATTTTGGTAACGCAATTTTTGTTTTGGCTTAAATCCGACTGATAGGCAACCGCAACAAAACGTCTACTACGTGATAAATCGTATATTGCAGAATATGTTCAAAATGTTCAAATGTTTCTATAGGTTATGGGACTTTACTACGGGGTCATCAGTCCCTAAACTTAGAAACTACTTATGAACTAACTAATCCTAAGGACGGCACAAATATCCATACCCGAGAGGGGATTCGAACCCCCGACCGTAGTGGCCGTGCAGACCGTGACTGGGGCGCCTCAGTCCCCTCGGCCACCGCGACCGGCGCAGGATATGGAGACATGAAAAATAAATGTGGAAAATACTCTCCTGGAAAATGAAAAAAGAATACCATGAATTCGTCGACCCAGCAGAGGGAAATTTTATTGACTCATTTTTGAGATTGTATGCAACACTCGATCACACAGGCAGAGCTGTACGGATGTGAGTACAGCCATCAATGAGCCCGCAATGTTGGCGTTAGTACCGTGTATACCCTCCTTCTGCAGCAATACTAGCTGAAATGCTTTCATAGAAACGATCGAAGAGATTACGAATGTAATGCCTGCCACGCAGTTTCCACCTAGTGCCTCAGTTGGGCTCATACATACCGCATAACGTGACGGTTCATGCGGCTCAAACATGCTCAATTTGGAAGAGATCTGTGGATCGTGCTGACCACGGTACTCCTTGAAGAGCACGTTGGTTGGTACGGGATACTTGTGAACGTGCATTGTTCTGTGGGGAAAGTATATCACCTTGTTCGTGCATGAGTGGTAGCAAGACGTGTTAAATGACGGTTTCAGTGTATCGTGCACTGTTCACCGTTCTCTAGACGATCACTGGAGGAGAATGGCGAGTGCAGAATATCGCTCTCCGCACAATGATGCACGATCATGTGTGCCGTTAGAGTGTACTCCGCTCACAACCAACATCGTTCAGCTGCCTCCATTGGTGTCACGGTAGGCGCTTATAAAGGGACGAATGGAGACTATTCGTCTTCAGTGATGAGTCGTCGCAGTCTCGATGCCAATGGTGGTCGTACGTATGTGTGGTGTCGTGTAGGGGAGTGCGAAAGTCTGGAGTGTACGCGACAGAGGCAAACGGGGCCGACACCTGGCATCATGGTGTGGTGAGCCATACCGTACAATGGCGGTTGTACTCTGGTGATCGTTGTGGGAACGTTGAACTACACGGAACATTGAAACCATCATGCCGTTCATGCACCAACAAGGCGATGTGATTTTCCAACAGGACAATGCACGTCCACACGTATCCCATACAACCCAACGTGCTCTTCTAGGTGTAGACAACTACCCTGCCCATCATTATCCCCAGATCTGTCCCCCACTGAGCATGTCTGGGGCCGGATGAAACGTCATCTTGGCGCGGTCTACACGACAGTCACGAGATCTGGTCCAACTGAGGCATCAGATGAAAATTGCATGGAAGGCTATACCGTAAGACTTCATTTCGCACCTCTATGATCGTTTTCATGAGAACGTTGCACCCTGCACTGCTGCAAAAGGAAGGTATAAACCAGAGGTTGGCAAGTGATCTTAGATGGGGTCCAGATACTTTTGAAAATTTTTATCGAGGTCCAGATGTAATACCGCATGTTCCTTATTAATTTTTTATTTTAATTTTTATTTTCACTCACAAAATAATGTGAAATACAATAGATGTAAAATAATAATTTATAAACAATCCAGAAAAATATTATTGGCTGTTGTTGTTATGGTCTTCAGTCCGGAGACTGGTTTGATGCAGCTCTCCACCCTACTCTATCCTGAGCAAGCCTTTTCATTTCCTCATAAGAACGGCAACCCACATCCACTTGAATCTGCTTACTATACGCGTCTCTTGGTCTCCCTCTGCGATTTTTACCCCACACACTTCCCTCCAATGCTAAATTTACGATTCCCCGATGTCTAAGAATGTGTCCTACCAAGCGATCCCTTCTTTTAGTCAGGGTATGCCAAAAATTCCTTTTCTCACCAATTCAGTTCAGTACCTCTTCATTAGTTATGCGATCTACCCACCTAATCTTCAGCATTCTTCTGTAGCACCACGTTTCAAAAGCCTCTATTCTCTTCCTGTCCGCACTGCTTATCGTCCATATTTCACTCCCGTACAAGGCAACACTCCACACAAATGCCTTCAGAAAGGACTTCCTTACCCTTAAATTAATATTCGATGTTAGCAAATTTCTCTTTTTCAAAAATGCTTTTCTTCCCATTGCCATTCTGCATTTTATATCCTCTGTACTGCGACCATCGCATGTTATTTTACTACCCAACTAACAAAACTCATCTACCACCTTCATTGTTTCGTTACCTAATCTAATTCCTTCAGCATCGCCTGATTTTCTAAGACCGCATTCCATTATTTTTGTTTTGCTCTTGTTAATGTTCATTTTATACGCTCTCTTCAACACGCTGTCCATTCCGTTCAACTGCTCTTCCAGGTCCTTTGCTGTCTCTGACAGAACTACAATGTCATCAGCAAAACGCAATGTTTTTATTTCTTCCCCCTGAACTTTAATCCCTATTCCAAATTTTTCCTTGCTTTCCTTCACCGCGTGCTCGATGTACAAATTGAATAACATTGAATAATATTGGCTATTTATTTTTATTATCGCTCACAAGAAGAATGAAATAAAATGAATAACTTTTATTGGAAAGTCCAGAAACAGGTCATACATTATAGATACTTTATTTTAATTTTCTCTAAGAAAGTAGGAAATACAATGAAATGTATGAATATGTATTAAAAAGATCGATGGCAAAAATTACATTTGCGATCTTGAGCAGATTCTTAAAGTTATGTTCACGTGCGGAGCTGCATATGCGAATAGTGTCTTCAAAGTGGGCGGTCTTGAACGAAAATCATTCTACAAGAATTTCATTTTTGAAAATGAAATTTCTCGAATACGAGTATATTTGGAGCCAAACATAGAAGCCAGGCTAATCGCACATTTTTTGCAATTACATATTTGTCAGGGACATGTTGACTGCCAAATTCTTCTGTAGATACAGTTTTATACTTTTACAAGGAAATGTCTTCCTGCAAGTCTATTATCTTCATTTCGAGTAAAGGCTTTGAAAGGTGGAAGAACTTCGCAGCCACATCCGTCCATTCTGCTGCAGGAGAAACTTCAAAAGATCATTTTAAAAAACGTGACAACTTGTCTATTTGTTAAAAGTCTTTGAATCTTGCTGCAAATTCCTTCTTAAGATCTGCCAAGAAATTTGATAATATGGAAAAGTCTATTTCAGGATCATTTCTATATTAAAGAAATGTAGCGCAATGAAGAAATTGTTGACTTGAAACGTCTCTTTCAAAAAACCAGCTTGCGACGTAATGATGATACACTTTGAATGGAATCACATTATAATTCCCCATTTTCTTGTAGCTCGGTGTTGTTGTCTACAGAAAAAATTGTTTTATTTTTTTTAACAAAAATACTTTTGTCGGTCCAGTTTTTGGCCTTCCGCTGTCCGAACGTGGACCGCGGTCCGCCAATTGCCGACCGCTGGTGTAGACGATACTAGCGTCGACAGTGAGCACGCTCTGGTGACTGTACTGACGTGCGTGTGTCCCGACTGTGTGATCGTGTGTTGTATACTTCCTCAAGAAGGTGTCAACAAAATTTCCCTCTGCTGGGTTGACGAATTCATTTTCCAGGCGCGTATCAACGAAGTGTGTTACAGCTGAAAAGTTTTGACGTCAAACACAGTCGATACTCGGAATGAATGGCAGAAACCGATGTCGCGGCGAAAGGGAACGGATGAAATCCTTGCAGAGTGCATCGGGAGGCGTGAATCTAGATCGGCGGACGGCAGGGACTGTGGTAATTGGTTTTCTGACCTCGCCGGCCGACAAAGTATCCCTTTCCCTGCTCGACGGAGCCGATCTGGAAGAGTTCCGCCTGTGATGTAAGACGGAACCGTTCGCCGAGTGGAGTGGAGAGCAGGCCGGCTAATTAGAAGCGTTTTATTTTAGCGCTCTGCCGGCCGGTCGGTTGCGGTGGCGTGCCTCGCCAATACAGGCGGAGGGACGCTGGGAACTCCCTCATCAGCAGAGCGGCAGATGGCGGACGGCCGATACGATAATTCAATTACGCGCCGTGTGGTAACAGCTGCGTCACCGCCGCTGCAGCCTGCGAGCAGCGGAGCTGTGGCCAGCCTGGATATGGGACAATTGTAGTGTCCGATACCACCCCTGAGCTATGAACTTGGGCACCTCTATACAAACAGGCACGCGCATCAACTTCTGCTGTAGCAGCAGCTTCCGCCGCCATTTTTGTTCCAAGCGGCGACAGCGTCACCTTCTCAAAGACATCTACATCTACTACATCTACATGGGATACTCTGCAAATAAGTGCCTGGCAGAGGGTTCATCGAACCACAGTTATACTCTTTATCTCCCATTCCATTCTCGAATAGCGTGCGGGAAGAAAGAACACCTGAATCTCTCCGTTCGAGCTCTGATTTCTCGTATTTTATGCTGATGATCATTTCTACCTATGTAAGTGGGAGTCAACAATATATTTTCGCATTCGGAGGAGAATGTTGGCGATTGGAGTTTCGCAAGTAGCCCACGCCGCAGCGATAAGCGCCGTTGTTGTAATGATTCCCATTCCAGATCCTGCATCATTTCCGTAACTCTGTCTACCCTGTATCGTAACAATACGAAACGAGCAGCCCTTCTTTGCACTCTTTCGATGTCCTCCCTCAAACCCACCTGATAAGTATCCCACACTGGGCAGCAATACTCCAATAATTGACGGACAAGCGTAGTGTATGCAGTTTCTTTTGTAGTTCTGTTGCATCTTTTAAGGGTTCTTCCAATAAAACGCAGTATCTGGTTCGCCTTTCTCACGACGTTATCTACGTGTTCCTTCCAATTTAAGTCATAAGTAATTGCAATTCCTAGGTATTTTGTGGAGTTTACGGCCTTCACTCTTGATTGATTTATCTTGTAAACAAAGTTTAACGGGTTTCTTTTCGTACTCATGTGGACACTTCACACTTCTCATTATTTAGAGTCAACTGCCAATTTTTACACCATACTAACATCTTATTCAAATCGTTCTGCAGTTGGGTTTGATCTTCAGATGATTTTACTAGACGATAAATTACGGCGTCATCTGAAAACAACCTAAGAGAGTTACTTAGATTTTCCACTAAATGTCACCTCTGTTTTAATCGATGCCTTACCATCGATTACTACGAACTCTGTCCTGTCTGACAGGAACTCCCCTATCCAGTCGCAAATTTGGGGCGATATACCGTAACCACGCAATTTATTAAAAAGCCGTTTGTGAGGTAGGGTGTCAAAAGCCTTCTGGAAATCAAGGAACACTGAATTAATTTGCAAACCCTTGTCGATAGCACACATCACTTCGTGTGAGTAAAGAGCTAGTTGTGTTTCGCATGAACGATATTTTTCTAAACATATGTTGACCTTGGCCCAATAGATCATTCTGTTCGAGATAATTCCTAATATTTGAATACAGGATATGTTCCAAAACCCTGCTGCAAATGAAGTCAATGAAATAGGCCTGTAGTTTAATGGGTTACTCCTACTGCCTTTCTTGAATATATGTGTGACCTGTGCAACTTTCCAATCTTTTGGTACAGATCCTTCTTTGAGAGAGCGGTTGTATATGGCTGTTAAGTAAGGAGCTATCACTGCAGCATAATCAGATAGAAATCTAATGGGTATACAATCCGGACCAGAAGACTTGTCCTTGTTAAGTGATTTTAGTTGCTTCACTACTCCGATGATATCTAATTCTACGTTACTCATTGTGGCCTCTGCTCGTAATTCGAAATCTGGGATATTGATTTCGTCTTCTTTGGTGAATCAGTTTGTAAAAGCTATGTTTAGTAACTCTGCTTTAGTAGCGCTGTCATCGGCAGGATCGCCATTACTATCACGTAGTGAGGGTATTGTTTACCTTTTGCCCCTCGTATATTTAACATATGACCAAAATCTCTTAGGGTTTTCAGTGTTGTATTTTAGTGTGGTGTAGCGAAGCGAATTAGCGAATAATTCGTGATTTTATTGTTTCACTGTGTGAAATAGTTGGTTGTGATGTTCCGAACTGCTCAAATAATAGCAGACACGGTCGCTATAATTTTTATCGTTGTCCTTCATACATAGACTGGCGTAAAAGGTGACTTGTAAATACCAGACGCGAAATGTGGACGCCAAAATCGAACAACTCTTTTGTGTAACGTTAAGAACAAAACCTTGTTCTTATTATTATTTGTTTTAGAAACAGTATTGCTCATAGAGAGGTAGTAATAAAAATATATGCATATACATGTAACAATGGTTTAATTTTGCTACAGATTGTTAACATAACACGAGGTACAGTGTGTTTAAAGCAAGCCACTTTTCTTGGTTTTATTTACACCAACTAAGGAGTTATTCTAAGGGCTGTTAATTATATATTTTTTAGTGATGCATGACTGCAGCTGGCTTTACCCAGCTAGTGGTATTATTTCGCAATAATTCAGTGTTTAATTTAAATGTGACTCACGACACGGAAATATGTAGGCCTAACCCATGTTGTGACCAGGCTGTCTGAAACAGAACAAAAGTGAACTTCGCCAAAAATGCGAACAGAAAGAAGTCGTACACGAAAGACATTAAATACAAAATTATCATGGAACAATCACTTTACTTCAAAGTGAATGCCACCAGAGAGACTTTATGTAGTTGTTATCTAATGAAACCAGACGTGCAAAGTTATTAAACACACTTTGCCTCAAAATTTTCTCTGAAATATGGTGTATGTAAAATATGTGAGGTATTAGAGGGGGGAATACGGGATGTACAATATGGTAATTTAACATTATTCCGTAACTGTTTTCGATTGCAGCTCTTAGTTACTGTAAACGTATGTGGATGTACCATTTATAAACCAGAAAATAAAATAACTGTAATGTATTTTAACAGTATTTGGTAAATATTTAGAACGGCAACATATGCATTAATATGGAATGTAAGTGAACGTATTTAATCTCTACATTTCTCTCTAATCTCTAACTTCCAGTTGCTTGTCTCTTACAATAAATTTACTGTGCTGTAATATTTTCTGCGTTAGGAAAGTATATTTAATGCTCTTAAGAGCATATTAAAAATCGTAAATGTTCCTGAATCTTTAAACGCGCCTTCAACATGAGATTCGAAATTGCGGATTGTTCTGCTTGTACTATACACTGCTCTACTTCGAACAATGACGTCATATCTCATCCACAGATAGTACGTGTGGTATGCAAGACATAAGACGGGGGAAATACCCTCAGACTTCAAGAAGAATATAGTGATTCCAATACCCAACAAAGCAAGTGCAGAGAAATATGAAAATTATAGAAGTGTACTAAGTCATGGCTGCAAAATACTAATTATTTACAAACAAATAGAAAAACTGGTGGAATCAATTCGGATATAATAGAAATGTAGGAACACGCGAGACAATACATTACGATTTATCCTAGAAGATACATTAAGGAAAGAGAAACCTGTGTTTTTTTTAGCATTTGTGGATTTGCAGAAAGCTTTTGACAATGTTGACTGGAATACACTTTATCAGATTCTGAAGACAGGAGGGGTAAAATATATGGAGCGAAGATCTATATTCAACTTTTACATACACCAGACAGCAATTATTAGAGTCGAAGGGTATGAAAGGGTCGCAGTGGTTCGTAAGGGAGTAAGACAGGGTAGTAACGTTTCCCCCATGTTGTTCACATTCAGCAATCTGTGAAGGAATGCAAGGAGAAATTTGGAGAGGAAATTAAAGTCCATGGAGATGGAATAAAAACCTTGCGGTTTGCTGACTGAGACAGCAGAAGACCTGGAAGAGCAATTAAACGGAATGGACAGTGTCTTGAAAGGGAGGTATAACATGAACATTAACAAGAGTAAAACAAAGGTAATGGAATGGAGTGTCAGAAAATCAGGCAACGCTGAAGGAATTAGATTAGGTACTAAGACAATAAAAGTAGTGGAAGAGTTTTCTTATTTAGGTAGCAAGATAACTTCTGATAGCTGAAGTAAAGAAAACAAAAAACGCAAAATGGCTATGGGAAGAAAAGCGTTTCTGAAGAAGCGAAATTTGTTGACTTACAATATTGGTTTAAGTATTAAGAAGTCCTTCCTGAAAGCATTTGTTTGGAGTGTAGCATAGTATGGGAGTGAAACGTGGACGATAAGGGGTACAGACAAAATAGAAGCTTTTGAAATGTGGTGCTACAGACGAAAGATGTAGATGGGTAGATCACGTCACTAATGAGGAGGTTCTGAACCGAATTGGGGAGAAAAGGAGTTTCTGGCATATCCTGACTAAGAGAAGGGATAGGTTGGTGGGACACATTCTGAGACATCAAGGAATCGTCAACTTAGCATTACAAGGAAGTGTGTGCGATAAAAATCGTAGAGGAAGATCGAGGAACGAATACAGTAAGCAGATTCAAAAGGATGTAGGTTGCCGACCGTATTCTGAGATGAAGAGGCTTTCACAGGACAGAGTAGCGTGGAGAGCTGCATCAAACCAGTCTGCGGACTGAAGACCACAACATCAACAACGTTGAATCCCTAACAATCGAATGGCGTGTGAAGCAGTTTTTTACAGTGAAATGTACGAATTTTCAAATAATTTCCAACGCAATGAAATTGAATTAAGGAATGAAAAAGAGGACAATATTAAAATGAAACATTTTTGAAGTAAAATTACGTAATATTATTTAAAAGAACGAAAGTATACAATTAAAAAATCGAAAAATCGGAGTATTATAAAATACTGAATAAGGTAAATATTTAACGACATTCACTGGATCTAACGGGACTACAGCCGAAAAGTGTTGTTTTTTAGTGTGGTGAGGGGGGGGGGGGGAATCTGAATTGAAACATGTGAAACATGCCAAAAATATTGCAATTCGTTAAAGGTAGTACACACATAATATGTTTGAACACTACTAGGTATGCCTTGCCTTTCTCCGACCTTCAAATTGACTTATTCAGCCAGTTATAGGAGGACCTACAGTTTAACGTGGATTCCCAACCACGGACCTACTAGATATTTTTCACATCAGCATTTTGCCAGAGGGAAAAGAAGAAGGTGACAGATCAAAATCCTAGTGCCTGATGGGGATGGAACCCGCGACCTTTGAATTCATAGTCAGGCACTACCACTGTCCCACCGAGCCACACATGTTAATACTACTAAATGAAAAGAAAAAATATTTGAATCAGTAACTAGATTTAGCAATTCCAACAATACCCGCATACAAGTATAAGAATTATTATTACTATCATTATTAAAGACGAAGAGTCGATATCAGCGTATAGAACTATAGAGGTAAATTCTAGGTACCGTTATAACTGATCTACAGTATATAGGTCAATACTAGTCACCAAAATCAAACGTTCGTGTACAAAATATAAAGAGCTGGTATCGGTAACTAGGATGGACCTAATAGCTCAATTCTATTTATCGATACCAAACGACCTATAGAAAATACTATGTGTTGGTATTGGTAACTAGAAGTGATCTAATAGGTCAATTATATTTACCGATACCAACCATTCGTGGAGAAAATGCGACCAGCTGTAATCAATATATATAAAAATGAATTGCTGTTCGTTAGTCTCGCTAAAACTCGAGAACGGCTGAACCGATTTGGCTAATTTTAATCTTGACAATTTTCGTGTAAGTCAGGAAAGGTGTAAACGGTGATAAAATATGGAAAAGTTGTCCGGAAAAATGAAACAGCTTTTTCCAGTGAGCTTTTGTACATTTCATCTTGAAAGCAAGAGGAAGGTCCGCATCAAATAAAAATTTGGAAAAGTCGGCCGGAAAGTAGGGAAATTTAGGAAAAACCGAAAGCGATTTTTCTATGAATAAAATGAATTGCCATATGGTAGTAAGAGCATCACTTGAGTACGGCCTGACAGGGCAAGGTTTGTATGAAGTAATTTTTTTGGAAAATTGAAAATTTGATAAAAACTTAAAATGCGTTTTTCAATGAGCTATTGATTTAATTCAGCACTATAACTGACTATTTGCATGACGGAGAGAGGTAACTTTTGTTTGTTTGTTCATTATGGTCTTGGAAAAGTTTTCAGTAAAAAAATAGGGATAGTTAAAAGGGAAAGTCGCAAAATTCGAGCAAAGTTCCTTTTTCAATGTGTTTCTAAATGTACTCAAGACTTAAGTTGAAAGGCGTTCATCCGAATGTGATAAAATTTTGATCATTTGACGTTCAACGAAAGATAAACGTTCTTACCAACTAAAAATTTGGGAAAGTTACCCGCAAGGAACTGAAAGAGCTTTTTTGCAATGGGACATAAAATTTTGCATATTTGACGTTCAAAGCAAGAGAAACGTTCTTAAGAAATAAAAATTTGGTAAAGTGTCCCTGAAAATTGGAAAATTCAGAAAAAATTGAAAGATATTTTTCTATGACATATCAATACCATTCATCTGACTGCGATAAAATTTTGCTCATTCGACTTCAAAGAGAGAGGAAGGTTTGAGTGAAGTAAAAATTTGGAATAGTTGGCCAGAAAATAGAAAAATTTGTGGAAAACTGGAAGCTGTTTTATTTTGGATATCAATATTCGTACGATTGCCGATAAACTTTTGCATATTTGACGTTCACCGATACTTAGACTATCTGATGATACCTTTATAAAGCTACTAGGCCTAAAATACATATGATTTAAATTAATATGGTTTATAGTAAGAGATAAGTGATACGAATTTCACCGGGTCATCTAGTCGGTAACTATAATTGAGTTATAGAGGTCAATTCTACGACAGCGGCTGCGTAGTGTACCGATATCGTCAACTCCCTTTAAATGGTATTTGAAACACCCGTCACATAAAAGGAGAGGAATAATCTTCTGAGTTGACGATGAAATAAATCTACTCTGTGTTTGACAGGTTCTACCGTGTCGGGACGGTAAAATTACTTATCCTTGTAAAACGAACACTTTGCTTCCAACATTAGCACACTACGCCACCGCTCCAGTAAGTATAATTTCTCCAGCAGTAATCCACATTATGTCAGGGACCAACACAGATATATGAGGTTACCCCTGCTTGTTACGATTTATGAGAATATTCAATTTTAGAATATATTTCTGGAGAAACAGCGATCGTTAATGAAATTATATTATTAAAAACACAATCTTGATCGCAAGAGAATTTTTATTGTTGTTAGGCAACCGGCGTCAGTCTGCTTGTGAGATCATCTTCAGGCCAACCATGGAGCCGATTATGGGCGGATCACAAACCGTTGGTCGTGGAAATCAATTGCCTAATTTGATTTCCACGGCCAACGGTTTCTGATCCGGCCATAATCGGCTCCATGGTTGGCCTGAAGATGATCTCACAAGCAGATTGACGCCGGTTGCCTAATAACAACAAAAATTATCTTGCGATCAAGACTGTGTTTTTAAAAATATAATTTATGTGAATGTTGTTCGTTAGAAAACTAAAAGCATAGCTTACATTTATGTCGAAATGCAGTTACATTGCGTCATATAACCATGAACACAGATATATTAGGTTAGATCCTATACAAAGGAAATAAACTTGAAGGCAGTATTCTAGAAATGGAAGACGAAGTGGAAGAAGAGGAGATAAAAGATACGATACTACGAGAAGTTTGCACCCTTCTTAGCAGTTGGTCTAATAATAAAATTTTCTGTGTCTTTTAATTTTTATGTTGTGTTTTTCAGTTAACCTAATACGCTTTGTGGGCAGATCTTTGTAATTTTATTTGTTCTAAGTTTGTTGAGAAATATATATGCCAAGATCGCTTGTTCTATATTTTATTTCAGACAACCGGTAGTTGTCAACTTCAGATATCTACATTTTAAACAATATCACCTCTCCAAACATTATTTATGACAACACAGTTAAGTCGTATTGTGTCATTATTTATAAGAATTTGCGTCTGCTCGTTATTTATTATATCTAGATGTGTTGTAATTTAAAATAATATGTCGTAACTCGTTACTTTTAAAAACAATCACACAACATATTTTTCCTCACTTGTTCACAATGTACTTAGAAGTAAGACAGTTGGTTCTACATACAGTGTGAAAATGTGCCTCGGATAACTAGGGAACAGATTTTCGTCTTATCATTTTTTTTTGGGGGGGGGGGGGGCGACACCACATGTCCTCTTTTTTTTCTAACCTCACGAGGACACTACATGGCTATCGGATTTTAGAATATTTTTATATTTATGATACGTGAAGTTCAGAGCTTAAATAAACTCAGAAAAAGCCATTCTCGATAAAATCGACTTTGAAGTTTTGAAAAGTACACGAAGAATCAAAAGTAAATAATAATAATAATATTAAAAACACTTCCAGTATCTGACGCTATAGGTCAGGTGGTAGCGTTCTGGCCCTACAACCATAGCATCGCTGATTCGAATTCAGTTATATAAAACGTTTTGGGATCTCTTATTCCCGTGTTGCGTCAGTTTTTTTATCACTATTATTATTTTATGTGTATGTAGACGAGCTGAAAACCTTTTCGTCGCGTAAAACGCTGGTTGAGTGACTTAGCTGCTTGGAAAACCATTTGAAGCTATGGAGATGACTGTTCCAAAAACAGTGTTGTAGCTCTTCACAAACTGAACAATCAAAGACTACCGTCGTCAACTAATGGTGAAGCGAATACTGTAGAAAATTTAACATCAGTTTTTTTATTGAACCCATCATTATTAAGAACCTTCTATAAAGTTTAGAAAATTAAGAATAAACAAAAATACCTGCACTTTTCTTAAAAATTACCATTTGACCTTAAAATTGTGCAAGTATTCGAACACAACGAAAAAAAGACAGGATTCGAACCATCGACCCTAGAGTTGAAAGGCGAGAACGTTGCCACCTGAGCTACACCGACAGCTGCAGCAACTCATTTAATGATTACTACTTCTACATCTACAGACATACTCAGCAATCCACCGTAAGGTGCGTGGCGGAGGGTACACTGTACCACTACTAGGCATTTCTCTTCCTATTTCACTCCCAAATAGAACGAGGAAGAAAAGAATGCCTATATGCCTCCGTACGAGCCTTAAATTCTCTTGTCTTTGTGATCACAACGCGAAATATATATAGGCGGCAGCAAGATCGTACTACACTCATGTTCAAATTCCGGCCCTCTAAATTTCCTCAACAGAAATTCACAAAAAGAACGTCGTCTATCTTCAAGCGATCCCCAATTGAGTTGCCGGAGCATTTCCGTGACACTTGTACATTGGTCGAACCTACCAGTAACAAATCTAGCTGCTCGCCTCTGAACCGCCTCTATGTCTTCCTTTAAACTGATCTGCTGCGGTCCCAAACACTTGAGCAATACTCAAGACGTGGTCGTACAAGCGTTTTATACGCGGTCTTCTTTACAGATTAAGTACAACTTCCCAAAATTCTCCCAAAAAACCGAAGTCGGTTGTCCGCCTTACTCACAACTGTCCTTACATGCTCGTTCCATTTCATATCGCTCTGCAATATTACGCCTAGATATTTGAACGACGCGACAGAATCAAGAAGCTCACTACTAATGCTGTATTCGTACACTGTTGTTGTTGTTGTGGTCTTCAGTCCGGAGACTGGTTTGATGCAGCTCTCGACAATACCCTATCCTGAGCAAGCCTCTTCATCTCCACATAAGAACGGCAACCTACATCTGCCTGAATCTGCTTACTGTATCCATCTCTTCGTCTTCCTCTGCGTTTTTTACCCCACACACTTCCCTCCAACGCTAAATTAACAATTCCTTGATGTCTAAGAATATGCCCTACCAATCTATCCCTTCTTTTAGTCAAGGTATGCCAGAAATTTCTTTTCTCCCCAATTCTGTTCATTACCTCCTCATTAGTTACGCAATCCACCCACCTAATTTTCAGCATTCTTCTGTAGCACCATATTTCAAAAGCCTCAATCATCTTCCTGTCCGCACTGTTTATCGTCCATGTTATGTTTCACTCCCATACAAGGCAACACTCCATACAAATGCCTTCAGAAAGGACTTTCTTAGGCTTAAATCAATATTCGAGGTTAACAAATTTCTCTTTTTTCAAGAACGCTTTTCTACCCATTGCCATTCTGCATTTTATATCCTCTGTACTGCGACCATCATTTGTTATTTTACTGCCCAAGTAACAAAACTCATCTACCTCCTTTATTGCTTCGTTTCCCAATCTAATTCCTTCAGCATCACCTGATTTTCTTACACTGCACTCCATTACCCTAGTTTTGCTCTTGTTAATGTTCATCTTATATGCACCCTTCAGTACACTGTCCATTCCGTTCAATTGCTCTTCCAGATCCTTTGCTGTCTCTGCTGGAATTACTATGTCGTCGGCAAAACGTAATGTTTTTAATTCTTCCCCCTGAACTTTAATTCCTTCACCAAATTTCTCCTTGCTTTCCTTTATAGCTTTCTCAATGTACAAATTGAATAACATCGGTGAAAGGCTACAACCCTGTCTTACTCCCTTTCCAACCACTGCATCACTTTCATGCCCTTCTACTCTGACAACCGCTGTCTGGTTTTTGTACAAGTTGTAAATAATCTTACGCTCCCTATATTTTACTCCTGCTTGCTTGAGAACTTGAAAGAGTTTATTCCAATCAACATTGTCAAAAGCCTTCTCCAAATCTACAAAAGGTAGAAATGTAGGTTTGCCTTTTCTTAGTCTATCTTCTAGGATAAGCCGTAAAGTGAGTATTGCCTCCCGTGTTCCTACATTTCTCCTGAACCCAAACTGATCTTTCCCAAGGTCGGCTCCTACCAGCTTTTCCATCCTTCTGTAAATAATTCGTGTTAATATTTTGCAACCATGACTTATTAAACTGATGGTTCTGTAGTTTTCACACCTGTCTGCACCTGCTTTCTTTGGTATGGGGATTATAACATTTTTCTTAAAGTCTGAGGGTATTTCGCCTGTCTCATACATCTTACACACCAGGTGAAACAATTTTGTCGTGGCTGGCTCTCCCAGAGACTTTAGTAGCTCTGAGGGTATGTCATCTACTCCTGGGACCTTGTTCCGACCTAGGTCTTTCAGCGCTCTGTCAAATTCATCTCTCAGTATAGTATCTCCTATTTCATCTTGATCTACTTCCTCTTCCCTTTCTACAACATTGTCTCTAAGTTCATTTCCTTTGTAAAGCTGCTCTATGTACTCTTTCCACCTTCCAGCTTTCCCTTCTTTGCTGAGAACTGGTTTCCCATCTGATTTCTTGATATTCATAGAGTTGCTTTTCTTGTCCCCAAATGTCTCTTTTATTTCCCTGTAGGCGGTATCTATTTTTCCCCTATTTATACATTCTTCTACAACCTTGCATTTGCCTTCTAGCCACTCCTGCTTAGCCATTTTGTATTTCCTGTCAATCTCATTTCTTAGTCGTCTGTAGTTCATTTTGCCTGTTTCATTTACTGCATTTTTATATTTTCTCCTTTCATCAATTAAATTTAGTATCTCCTGTGATATCCAAGGATTTTTTGTAGGTCTTGCCTTCCTACCTATTTTGTCCTCTGCTGCCTTCACTATTTCATCTCTCAATGCTATCCATTCCTCCTCTACTGTTTTATTTCCCCCCGTTTCTGTCAACTGTTGCCTAACGCTCCCTCTGAAATTCTTAAGAACATCAGGTTCCTTCAATTTATCCAGGTTCCATCTCCTTGTTTTTCTACCTTTTTGTAGTTTCTTTAGTTTCAGCCTACAGTTCATAACCAACAAGTTATGGTCAGAGTCTATATCTGCTCCTGGGTATGTTTTACAGTTTAAAACCTGGTTCCGAAATCTATGTCTTACCATTATAAAATCTATCTGGTATCTCCCGGTGTCTCCTGGTCTCTTCCACGTATACAACCTTCTTTTGTGATTCTTAAACCAGGTGTTTGTTATAACCAAATTATGTTCCGCGCAAAATTCTACCAGGCGACTTCCTCTTTCATTCCTTTTGCCTAGACCATATTCACCTACTATCTTCCCTTCCCTTCCTTGTCCTACTACCGAATTTCAGTCTCCCATAAGAATTAAGTTTTCCTCTCCCTTAATTGTATGAATAATTTCCTTTAGCTCCTCATATATTTCTTCTATATCCTCATCATCTGCAGAGCTAGTTGGCATATAAACCTGTACTACTGTGGTCGGTGTTGGTTTTGTATCTATCTTGACTACGATAATGCGATCACTGTGTTGCTCATAGTAGTTTACCCGCATTCCTATTTTCTTATTCATTATCAGACCTACTCCTGTAATACCCTCAACTGATTTTGTATTTATAATCCTGTACTCGCCTGACCAGAAATCCTGTTCATCCTGCCACCGAACTTCACTAATCCCCACTATATCCAAATTCAATCTATCCATTTCCCTTTTTAAATTTTCTAGTTTCCCTACCCGATTAAGGGATCTAACATTCCACGCTCCGATCCGTAGAATGCCAGTGTTGTTTTTCCTGATGATCACATCCTCCTGAGTAGTCCCCGCCCGGAGATCCGAATGGGGGACTATTTTACCTCCGGAATATTTTACCCGAGAGGATGCCATCATCATATGTTCATACAGTAGAGCTGCATGTCCTCGGGCAAATTAACGGCTGTAGTGTCCCCTTGCTTTCAGCCGTTCGCAGTAACTGTGTGGCAAAGCCACATTAGCTGATGTTACAAGGCCAGCTCAGTCAATCATCCAGACTGTTGCCCCTGTAACTACTGAAAAGGCTGCTGCCCCTCTTCAGGAACCACACGTTTGTCTGGCCTCTCCACAAATACCCCTCCGCTGTGGTTACACCTACGGTAAGGCTATCTGTATCGTTGAGGCACGCAAGCCACCCCACCTCGGCAATGTCTGTGGTTCATGGGAGTGGATTCGTACATTATGGGATTGTTTTTCCTACTCATGTGCCTCACCTTACATTTTTCTACATTTAGAGCTAGCTGCCATTCTTCGCACCAACTAGAAATTTTGTCTAAGTCATCCTGTATGCTATTACAGTCAGTTACAGACGACACCCTCCCATACACCACAGAATCATCAGCAAACAGCCGCAAATTACAACTTACTCTGTCCATCATATCATTTATATACATAGAAAATAATAGCGGTTCTATCACACTCCCCTGGGGCACGCCTGACGATACACTCGTCTCTGATGAACACTCGCCGTCGAGAACAACGTACTGCGTTCTATTACTTAGAAAGTCTCCCAGCCAGTCACAAATCTGTGAACCTATTCCATAAGCTCGTATCTTCGTTAGTAGTCTGCAGGGTGGCACCGCGTCACGCCTTTTTCAAGTCTAGAAAAACACAATCCGTCTCTTATCCTTTATCCATGGCTCGCAAGATGTCGTGTGAGAAAAGGGCAATCTGAGTTTCACATGAATGATGTTTCCTAAACCCGTGCTGATTCATAGAAAGACGTTTTTCCGTTTCGAGGAAATTTACTATATTTGAACTGAAAATATGCTCCAAAATTATACAGGGAACTGATGTCAACGATTTCTTGCAAAACTTTAAAGTCAATTTTGTCGTGAGTTTTTGAAAGTTGCATCGACTGGTTTTGGCTGATTGTTGAGTTCTGAACTCCACGTATCATAAATATCAAAACAATTCTAAAAACCGATACACATTTCGTCCCCTTGTCAGACATGCTGGAATTTATTCATGTCAGTAGACCGCGTAGTTATGCCGGACGACTATCCTTCGGGAACAGTTCGTCTATTGTCAACGTGTATGCAAAATTTCAAGATGATCGGCTGTGAAAGCGCTTTTAGAACAGGTAGTTAGGGCGGCTTGCAGCTAGCAGCGAGAGAATTAACTCGGGAATAGTGACCAAGGTAATGGTAGAGCGAGATTTACAGCTCGAGTTAGCAGAGGCTTCGGCTTGACAAAATGACTAAGTAGAAGCGAAAGGCCGCTGAGATATACATAGTAAGAATGAGAGAGATAGAGAAGTGATGAGGGTGGTGGGAGAGAAAGTCAGGATGGAGGACGGAGGGCCAGGCGGGTCAAGGATGGGAATAAAAGTGTGGATGGAGGTCGCCAGAGAGAGGAGATCTGCATAGCAATCAATGCCAGCGGGGAGGGGGCGGCGTTCTCTCTGCCTAGGCTGCAGTCACTAGGAGACCACACGGGTGTCGCATTTTAGAATTTCTTCATATTTGTGGTACGTGAAGTTCATAACTCAAATAACAGTCAGCCAAAGCCATTCGACGCAACTCTCAAAAATTCTCGAGAAGATCGACTTTCAAATTTTGCAAGTACATGTAAGTAGCAATAATTACAGCAGTTGCACCATTGGTCGGTGCCGGCCTCACAACTGTTATGTCAATGGTTCAAATCCTGCGCGGACTGTTTTTTTCGTTGTGTTCGAATTTTTACAGTATTGGCTTAACTATTCGTTGACAACGGTAATCTTTGACTATTCGGTTAGTGAAGAGCTACGGAGCTGATTTTGGAAAGTGAACAACATAGCTACTAATGACTTTCGAAACAACTAACCTACTCAACCATCGTTTTACGTGACGACAAAGTCTTCAGCTCGTCTATATACACATAAGCAAAAACTGACACAACACATGTAATTAGAGGTACCCAGTGGCAGACTAAGGGTGGGGGGGGGGGGGTCGGAGCGCGCATTGCACCTCGTTCTGCTGGGGCCTCCAAATCTCGAAATCTATTTTGTTAGACTGTCCCAAGCCTCTCGCCTTGGGGAGGCCTCAAATTCTTTTTTATAGTAATTCATGTATTTCCAAGTGGACGGGGGGCCTCATTTTGTTTCGCCACCGCCCCGGGCCTCTAACAGCCTTAGTCCGCCACTGGAGGTACAAAATGTTTTATGTAACTAAATTCAAAAACAACGAAAAAAACTTTATGTCATAGGCGGAATTAGAGCCACCGACCCTATGCTTGTGGACCCAAAACGCTGCCTCTTGAGCTACGACGACAGATAGTGAAATTGTTTCAATTACTGGTACTTACGTGTACTTTACAAAACTTCAAAGTCGATTTTCTTGATAAGTTTTTAGAGTTGCGTCGAATTGCTTTGGCTGGTTGTTATTTAAGTTCTAAACTTTGCTTATCATAAATATAAAGAAATTCTAAAATCCGATACCCATGTGGTCTCTTTGTTAGACATGTAGTTCCGTGACACTTCGGCAGACGTCAGTGTAGTCGTTTAGCGCGTTGAGTTACATTAGTTAGTTACATTATTGCCATGCTTAAAATGCTCGACCGCGTCCTCTTGGAAAGGGGACAAATCCACTTCTCCGATTCCCATGCTTCAGACGGAACCAAATCATTTTAAGTTTTTGAATGATCAGATCACTAAAGTACTTAAATTACCTTTTAAATGGAAAATATATGCACCGCACAACTAGTAAATTTTAACCCGGCCAGCCAGTAGTAGTGTCTGCATTGAAATACAAAACTGATGAAATATTAAATGCTCTGAATAACCGGACATTGCCCTCGGGATCTTTTGTGATCTCTCAAAGGGTTTTGCTTGTGTAAATCATGGAACTTTTCTAGATAAGCTTAATTATTGTGGTATGATTGGGACAGTGTACAAATGGTTTAACCCTTTAATGCATAGTGGAGGAAGGAAGGAAGGAATCTCAGGGGTTAACGTCCCGTCGACAGCGTGGTCATTACAGACGGAGCTTACGCTCGGATGTTTGGGTAAGAATGGGGGAAGGAAATCGGCCGTGCCCTTCGAAAAGAACCATCCCGGCATTTGCCTGGAGGGATTTAGGGTAATTACGGAAAACCTAAATCTGGATGGCCGGAGGTGGATTTGAACCACCATCCTCCCGAATACGACTCCAGTGTGTTACCACTGCGCCACCTCGCTCGGTTTAATGCATAGTACATCTGATCAGTTACATACCTTTTTCTTCCACTATCTGTCAAATTGATCAACATTTTACCACAAATCCATCTGTAGCTGCTTGTATACATACTATTATATATTCTAGTAGCTCATACTAGAAATTATAAATTACAGAGTGCTACTGAATCATTTCGACTGTTATCTGCATTGAGTTACTCCTACCATGTACGTTTGTTTACATTAGTATTCCTTCTTTGCCATCTAAAAGTAGTCAATCACATACTACTGTTGTATTATGAGTTACTTTCTGGAAATATGACAGGCATAATAGTGACATTTACTACATCGGGTACATCATTGAAGCACTATATAGCTGACGAACTATGAATTTTTTGTTGCTAGTAGTGCATAATAATTTTAAGGATTTTTTCAGCATTTTCCTCAGAATATATGCACTATATATTAATCGACTTATTTCTTATAGTTTCTTATAGTTTCATACAGTAAACGGCATGATACCATTAATAAATATAGACTTTGAACATAAATCTGTAGCTAAGGTAGAATATTCAAAAAATTCGGTGTTTGCATTGATGAAGAATTGAATTGGAATAAACACATTGAAGATTTGTGGAAATGTTTGAGTTCAGCTACTTATGCTATCAGTGACATAGCAACGTTTGATGATATACTTCACTGCTTTCGTATTGGATCAAATTCTGGGGCATTTCAACATTGAATGAAAACGTATTCGTTGCACAAAAGTGGGTAATCAAAATAATTGCTGGAGCCCACCCAAGATCATCCTGCAGACATTTGTTTAAAGATCTAGGGATCTTCACTGTAGCTTCACAATATACGTATCCATTTGTGAAATTTGTTATTAACAATCCTACAGAATTCAAAAGTAATAGGAGTTTGCATAGTTACAACACTAGGAGAAACGGTGATATTCACTATTGAAGGTTAAATATAACCTTGGCACAGAAAGGAGTGAATTATGCTGCACAAAAGTCTTCGGTCACTTACCAAGTAGCATCAAAAGTCTGACAGATTGTCAACTGGTATTTAAAAAGAAATTAAAATAATTACTGAATGGCAACTCCTTTTACATTTTAGATAAAACTTGATAATTTCACTACAAAACTACATAAAATATAAAAAGATTAATAAATAAAAATGAAAAATTCTTAAAATATTGCTGTCATGTATAGACACCATTTATTAAACTGACACGTTACAAATCATTGTGATACGTCGTATTTATGATCTATGGAACAAGCATTAATCTAATCCAATCTTTATTACCGCTAGTAACTATTCTCATTGCTAAAGTACAAGAAGTACAACGTAGAAGTCGATAGTTATGTAAGTAATGAGTACCTATGATAATCCTCATGGCAAAGTATGCCAGGTGTATAGTGTTGATTTTCGTAGCCTTTCATAGAGAACACTAGTTATCACAGACACAGGGTGCTGTGTGTATGCCTACCCCTTACAATGCAGCTTCCTGTCAGGCTACCAGCTTGTGTCCTCCATGGAAGAAATCGAGAATATACACAGTACACCTGGCATACCTTGCCATGAGGATTATCACACAACATAAAAATTTAATCAATCCTAACATTATATAGCCATATTTATTTTCAATCTTCTGTTGTTTTTAAACCCAATGCTTAACTTTTTCATATTGTTTTAATCACTGACAAAAAATAGCTCTGCACACATGAAGCACTATGCATTTTTAAAATTTTCTAAAAGCATTTTGTACATTTTACACACATTTTGAATTTCCTTTTACTGAATTACAATGGCTTGCAACGTTACCGTACATAGAACTTGCAATTTTGGATTTTGCAAATAAATAATTTTGCAATAAAGAGCTATGAGAATTTATTGTTACGTTTCTTTCAAAGATTTTCGGAATATATTAGTTTTGCAAGGTATATAAAACTTTTCAGATTCCGGATGTACTGGGTGATCAAAAAGTCAGTATAAATTTGAAAATTTAATAAATCACGGAATAATGTAGATAAAGAGGTAAAAATTGACGCACATGCTTGGAATGACATAGGGTTTTATTATAAAAAAGAAAAAAAAAGAATTTTCAAAAAATGTTCGACAGATGGCGCTTCATCTGATCAGAAAAGCAATAATTAGCATAACAAATTAAGACAAAGCAAAGATGATGTTCTTTACAGGAAATGCTCAATATGTTCACTATCATTCCTCAACAACAGCTGTAGTTGAGAAATAATGTTGTGAACACCACTGTAAAGCATATCCGGAGTGAGGCATTGGCGTAGGATGTTGTCTTTCACCATCCTTAGAGATGTCGGTCAATCACGATACACTTGCGACTTCAGGTAACCCCAAAGCCAATAATCGCACGGACTGAGGTCTGGGGACCTGGGAGGCCAAGCATGACGAAAGTGGCGGCTGAGCACACGATCATCACCAAACGACGCGCGCAACAGATCTTTCACGCTGAAACTAGGCAGCCGTAGACTGGAATTCATTATTTTAGCTTTATTTTTGTGAATCTGAACGTGTATCCGCCTTATAACTTTATTTTGTATGTGAAAGTCATCCATGATCGATAATGTCAGTCCATGTTTGTAACTACTGCACATCATAGTGTCTTTGCAACTGAGAAGTAGCATCTACGCTACAGCGGCTTCTTTGACCGCTGAGTAGTAGAGAGTGAGCTGTTGAGCAGAAGAGTCGATTGTAGGCTAGGCTAGCTGACAGACGTATGGCAACTGTGTTGTCTACTAAGGTTGAAATGGTCAGCAATGATTGTATTGAGTTTGATTTATTTCACTCTATATTTATGAATACAAACGTTTTATATTGGACAGAGGATTCTGTATCAACAGGAAGAGAATAATTGTATGGAACGGAATTGTATAAAACCATTGTATTATATTGAAGACTCACCAAAGGTACGTTTCTTTAATTCAATAAATAATTTAATGATTACTATTTTTTCTTATTTCAGCTCAACCTCGTCCCTCATTTTCCTGAATGTGTAATTTTTGATTTTGTTGTATGGTACGTGTTGAGTTTTTTGAGAAAAGGATTTCCTTTTAAATGTAAATGTTCAAGTACCAGTAAAGTAATCAGTCCTTCTGTGAGAAATAATGATCATAGATGTACAGATTGTTTTACATACAGGGCCTAATTTCGTTTATTAAATCCGTTGCGCACATATGATTAGAGTAACTCCTTGATTTAAATAAAAAGACTTAATAAGAATAGGAAACTTACACTTAACAAACTTTCATCAAGCTTTCACTTTCACTTCATAAACTTACAACAAGAAGCTTTCAACGCGTCTAGCAATATGGGGCGGAGCGCCATCCTGCATAAAAATCGTACGTTCCAGCAAATGTTTATCAGCCAGGCTGGGGATGATGCCATTCTGTAACATATCGGCGTACCTCTCACCCGTCACGGTAACAGTCACTGACGTTTTGCTGTCCAGCGCCATCTGTCGGACATTTTTGAACCCTCTTTTACCTTTTTTTCTTTGTTCTAATAAAACCCCATGTCATTCCAAGCATGTGTGTCAATTTTTACGTCTTTATCTACATTATTCCGTGATTTATTAAGTTTTCAAATTTATGCTGACTTTTTGATCAGCCGGCAAGTATTAATGGAAGAAATCACACTGACGTGTTTTACGGCCCACTTTAGATTTGTAGTTTTATAAGTTTTTGCAAACATTTTGGACCAAAATAATAATCTAAATAATAATTAATTAATTTATAAGAGTGTCTGAAACCCTTTCGCGTCACAGTCCAGCACCTTGCCCACTACGCTACGGCTTTAAATAAAAACATTAGTTCTTTAATCCCATACTATTAATGGCCGTTGTTAACTGATGTTAATATGGCATTTGTAGACATTAGATTATCATTTATCGTACGAAGAAAGATGTGTTTTTAATTCCTCAGTGCGCCGTTGCTTTGAAATGACAACGTGTAAGTTACAATAAGAAAATCATCAAATACGCGAGGAATGTCACGTGACATCTCCGAACGGCTGGTTTTCGTTAATTCAATGGAGGGTATCAAATCTCCGTTATTTTTGCAAATATGTCTCATACGATACGAGATATGAAAAAAACATAAGGGAGCTAAATTGTAGAGAATTTTCTCCTCTACCAATTAGGTTATTCAATTTTCGTGTCAGATGAACGCTCCGTTTGCAATTACAATTATATTACAAACGTCTTTTTTTGGTGTTACTATCGTATTTTTTGTCCGAAAAATTTGAATAAGGGATGTTCTGGTCTCTGGCGGCCTACAATCATGTCTGTAAAATTTGCTGCTGATCGGTTGAACGGTTCGTCTTAAAAACAGGGAACACGTTACGGACAGACAGACAGACCGACAGACAGACAGACATCCCAAAATCGCCGTTATTTTTAAAAATATCTTTGAAACGATACGTGATATGGAAAAACCATAAGATAGCAAAGTTGTAGAGAATTTTCTCCTCTACAAATTCGGTTATTCAATTTTCGTATCAGATGAATAGCTAAGCCGTTATTTTCATTTAAATTTCGAGCTGTCAAAAGACGATCGCAAAGGCCCACTTTAAGTGTTACTACCGTAACCTAAAGTAGGCCAATACTGGCATGTAAGTCTAATTCTATTTAGAATTAAAAATACAGATTTCCGCGATAAATTTTCTCGCATTCTAAGTGCAGCTCCCCCTCACTTGGAGAGCCGCTGTCGTTACAGTTGTTACACACTGTACTGGTGCTCCGTGGTGCGTTACACTCGCTTCAAGCCGCAGCCCTTCGCAGACGCGCTGCAGTCTTCTGGCATTTCCAGGACTCCCCCGGAGTGAAACTGGCGACCTTCCCTTCCGCAGCCATCGCCGACTGCCGTGACGGCTCCGTCCTTGCTCTTCTCGCTGCCATTTGCATAAACAATTCACGACACTTGTTCCCGAACGTCCGGTTTCTCCGACAACCTCTTAGGACAGGCGGAATACATGCGAGAAACAACCTCTTAAGATAGGCGCAATACACGCTGTAAAAGCCAGTTCGTATCGACTAATGAGGCTACAAGTTATTACGTAGTAGTGGTGTCACTTCCTACCAGCCCTCTGCATACGATCCGTATTGAACCGTCTCTCTGACTCTCTCTCCCTCTCTCTCTCTCTCTCTCTCTCCCTCTCTGTCTCTCTCTCTCCTCACTCTCTCACTTCCCTCTCTTTTCCCCCATCTCTCTCTCTCTCTCTCTCTCTCTCTCTCTCTCTCTTTCTCTCTCATTCTCTCTCTCCCACCCTCTCTCTCTCCTCTCTCTCTTTCTCAGTCACTCTCTCTCTCTCTTTCTCTCCCTCCCTCTCCTCTCCCTCCCCTCCCTCTCTCTCCTCTATCTCTTTTTCTCTCTCCCACCCTCTCTCTCTGTCCTCTCTCTCTTTCTCAGTCTCTCTCTCTCTCCCCACTCTCTTTCTCTCTCTCCCTCCCTCTCTCTATCACTCTCTTTCTCTCTCTTCCTCTCTCTCCCTCCCTCCCTCCCTCTCTCTCTCTCTCTCTCTCTCTCTCTCTCTCTCTCTCTCTCTCTCTCTGTCTCTCTCTCTCTCTCTCTCATGTCTCTCTCTGACAGCTCTGACAGTGATGTTTTATTCGAGTAGCTCGAGGCGTTTTGATTTATGATGTTCACATCTAGTTCGACAGAGTAGGGCAAATAAGAGTTGGCCTGGACAGCAGAGTTCCAAGGTATAAAGAAAGACAGCAGTGGACAGGAAGCAGATGTTAAAAGTGATCACCATTCATCTCTTGGCACTCTTAGGTCCTGTTCAGGCTCCTCACACAGACGCATAAAAAACACGTTGCAACATAAAAAAGGAAAAATGCACCTAAAATTGCATAACCGAACAGTTATATGGCGTCACACTTTGACCATAAGGGAAGAACAACAAAACCCAAATACGACAAATTGTTTAACTATTTATTTACTTTATAAAAAAAACACATTAAATTTCGCAAATACATCTCGCCGCAACTCGTGCATCATTTCTGTGACACTCTCTTCCCTATATCGCGTTAGTACACAGCGAGCTGCCCTTCTCTGAACATTCTCTATATCCTCCGTCAGTCCCACTTGATGTGAATCCCATTAATGCGCAGGAAAACTCAGATGTATCCCTTTCAGACGAAAGGTTGTAGGTGATGTGACATTAATATAGAGCGGCACGATTAAGATACGAAATACATACAGCAATTCATTACAAAAAAAGAAAATAAATTTATTTAAAAAATTTTGTACCCACATAATTGTCTGCTTTGAGCCTTCAGTACAAATGTTTATGATATGCACCATCTTACAGTAACATGCCTTTGAAAGAAATTATATAATAACATCACAGAATCATATAAAATCAGTTAGCTGTCAGGTATGATAGCTTCACATGTCAACAAATCTTTCTTACCGCCATTGTAAGTGTACTGGAAGTTTGCTGGAACTAAAACACGTTGCGCAACTGTGATGCAGGCCCGAACTTCCTATCGTGAATCACAAAGAAATAAAGCGAGCAAAACCAGAGCCGCAGGGCCTGAAACGGATAGGACGCATAAGTTAAGTGTAGGCAGTTTCTTTAGTACAACTTTTGCATCTTCTAAGTGTTCTGCCAATGAAACGAAGTTACTGGTTCGCCTTCCCTACGATATATTCTATGTGTTCTTTCCAATTAAAGTTGTTCGAAAATGTAACTACTTGGTATTTCGTTGAATTTTTGTCCTTTAGATTTGGCTGATTTATCGAGGACATTAAGTTTGACGGATTTCTTTTACTGCTCATATGGATGATTTTTAACACGAATTATCTACAGGAGAATGGAAAAGCTGGTAGAAGCTGACCTTGGGGAAGATCAGTTTGGATTCAGGAGGAACATAGGAACCCGGGAGGCAATACTCACTTTACGTCTTATCATAGAAGATAGATTAAGGAAAGGCAAACCTACATTTTTAGCTTTTGTAGATTTGGAGAAAGCATTTGACAATGTTGAGTGGAATACACTCTTTCAAATTCTGAAGTCAGCAGGGGTAAAGTATAGGGAAAGGAGTGTTATTTATAACTTGTACAAAAGCCAGACCGCAGTTATTAGACTCGAAGGGCATGAAAGGGAAGCATCAGTTGGGAAGGGAGTAAGACAGGGTTGTAGCCTTTCTCCGATGTTATTCAATTTGTACATCGAGCAGGCGGTGAAGGAAACCAAGGAAAATTTTGGAATAGTGATTAAAGTACAGGGGGAAGAAATAAAAACATTACGTTTTGCTGATGACATAGTAATTCTGTCAGAGACAGTAAAGGACCTGGAAGAGCAGTTGAATGGAATGGACAGTGTGTTGAAGAGAGCATATAAAATGAACATTAACAAGAGCAAAACAAAAATAATGGAATGCGGTCTTAAAAAATCGGGCGATGCTGAAGGAATTAGATTAGGTAACGAAAAAATGAAGGGGGTAGATGAGTTTTGTTACTTGGGTAGTAAAATAACATGTGATGGTCGCAGTACAGAGGATATAAAATGCAGAATGGCAATGGGAAGAAAAGCATTTTTGAAAAACAGAAATTTGCTAACATCGAATATTAATTTAAGTGTAAGGAAGTCTTTCCTGAAGGCATTTGTGTGGAGTGTTGCCTTGTACGGGAGTGAAACATGGACGATAAGCAGTGCGGACAGGAAGAGAATAGAGGCTTTTGAAATGTGGTGCTACAGAAGAATCCTGAAGATTAGGTGGGTAGATCGCATAAACAATGAAGAAGTCCTGAACAGAATTGGTGAGAAAAGGAATTTTTGGCATACCCTGGCTAAAAGAAGGGATCGCTTGGTAGGACACATTCTTAGACATCGAGGAATCGTAAATTTAGCATTGGAGGGAAGTGTGTGGGGGAAAAATCGCAGAGGGAGACCAAGAGATGCGTATAGTAAGCAGATTCAAGTGGATGTGGGTTGCCGTTCTTATGAGGAGATGAAAAGGCTTGCTCAGGATAGAGTAGGGTGGAGAGCTGCATCAAACCAGTCTCCGGACTGAAGACCATAACAACAACATTGGATGATTTCACTCTTTTCATTATTTAGGATCAATTGCCTATTTTTGCACCATGCAGATATCATTTTGCATTTGCTTTTGATCTTCTGGTAACTTTACTAACAGATATACGACAGCATTATCCGCGAACAGTCTAAGATAGCTACTCAGAGTGTGGCAGGAACGGCAGACACCACTTCTCTTTCAATCGATGACTTTCCGTCAATTACAATGTAATGCATCCTTTCTCACAGGAAATCGCGAATCCCATTTCACAATTCTGTTATATTCCATAAGCACGCAATCTGATTAGAAGACGCTTGGAAGGTTCAGTGTCTAATTTAACGGATTTCTTTTAGTGCTCATATGAGTGACCACAGTTTTCATTATTTGTGGTCAATTTCCTGTTTTCGCACCATGCAGATAGCTTATGTGAGTCGCTTTGTAGTTGCTTTTGATCTTCTAGTAAGTTTCATAAGCCATGCTGAATGGCCGCGTGTTCTAAGACATCATGCTACGGACTCCCGGAGGAGGTTCGACTTCTCCGTCGGGCATGGGTCTGTGTGTTATCCTTATTGCAAGTTAGGTTAAGTAGTTTGTAAGTCTAGCGACTGATGACAATAGCAGTTTGGTTAAATAGGTTTGCAAACATTTGTAATTTTTTATTTAAATTTTCTAACCTATAAACAACAGTTTAAGATTTTATACTAAAAGGAAAAAGGCGAAACGCGTTCCAGAAACAAATAAGCCTTACTACGAAATTTCCTGGCAGATTAAAATTGTGTGCCGGAACCTGGACTCGAACCTGTGGCCTGGGAACGTGGACCCTTGCAGGAGTGCTAGTACTGCAAGGTTCGCAGGATAGCGTTTGTGAAGTTTGGAAAGTAGGAGGCGAGGTACTGGCGGAAGTTGTGAGGCCGGACCGTGAAGCGTGCCAGGATAGCTCAGTTGCTACAGCGCTTTCCCGCGAAAGGCAAAGGTCCCAGGTTCGATTCCCTGTTTAATCTGCCAGGAAGTTTGATATTAGCGCACACTGCGCTGCAGAGTGGAAGTTTCATACTGGGATAGACAGTTATCCGAATTTCGAAACTGATCATTGATAGCCATATCCACGTTACATGTTTGTCCCCGAACACGACTAATTCGGTTTTTGCCCTGCTGCAATAATAGTATTTTAAATAAATAGTATTTCCAATAACTTTGGAAGAAAAAACACTTCGTAGTCAAGATCGCTGTACTCGTCCTTAATTCGAGATTACCGGTTTCGGTAAGCAATGTTACCATCATAGAGTCTCTTTTCTCTTTCTATAATATTTAGGGCCTGCGCAGGTTTTTTCCATAAGGGGGTGCATTGCTTGGTTTGGCACACTCAACAACATCACAGATAAAAGACTATTAATGAGTTGCGCTGCTTGTGCTTTATTTCATCAATTACTAGCTGAAACCCGGCGTTGTCCGGCTATTCATATATTTATTTGAGCCTTGACATAGTACTTCTCCTACACCTTCTATCTCTGTCCATCTCCTCTTCTCTACAAACATATTATGTTTATGAGGGAGTATATAAGAAAAAATGCCATCATGCCAGCAGTCAACAATCCGAAGATTGGTTTGAACACCACAGTGCTTTACTAGGCATGGTCCTGTTTGGAGGTGGTATGCCATTGCCTTCCTCCGACCTGACTTACCCAGCCAGTTATAGGGGACCTACAGTTAAACGTGGGTTCCGAACCACGGTGCTACTCGGTATTTTTCACATGAGCAATACTGCCAGAGGTGAAAGAAGTGGAAAGTGACAGATAAAAATCCTAGGACCTGGCGGGGATCGAACCCGCGACCTTTGGATTTGTAGTCTGGCACTCTACCACTGTGCAACCGAGGCGCACTGCCATCATGTATAACGTACAAAATTATAAGTGCAGTACCGAAACAAAGAAAGGTAATTATCAAAATACAAATGGTATATAACATTCATACATTCATTTCGCTATAAACATTATCTCTTGATACTTGTCCAGGATGTAATATGAATAAATTCGTTGATAAATCCAACCCTGAGCAAGCGACATAAAGTTGTCCATATGAGAAACATGTAAACGTCAAATCCAGTCCGCAGTATTTAATAGAATGTCCCGGGATTTATTAATAGTAATAGGAAATTCAGGTCTCACTGGAAACTTCGGTCTCTTGAAATTAAAAGACAGATCTGGCGGAAATAATGGGTACTCGTTGGATGTGCACTTTCTCTCTTTTTCCGTATAGCCCTATGTAAGTCTATTGCTTTCGCCTGTAACAATGTGCGCTTCCCAGTTCGAAGTTGTTTCAAATTTCTCAGCAGCACTGTCATCTTTCAAGAATTTCCTTAAGCTGACTGTAATACAGGAGTTTATAATTTGTAAATATGTAAATATGTTGAAACGTGGTGCAAGATGTGAAAGGTTTTTACCCATCACAGTATATATGAACTCATTGATTATACGGGGGTTGGAGCTTAAATAGTGGCAACACTGCTGTTGAGACCCTATGCAATGGAATCCACTATTGTCGCTGATAGCACACGTTGTTCACACACCTACCTCACCTCCGAGCAAATGGACTCGCCCGTCCCACGTCAGCGTGCGTACACTCGAGAGAAACACAGTCACTTGTGAGCGAGCGGTCTAACGTAACGGAGGCATTATGGGCCACATCGTACGAGCAAAAACTCAATCGCCAATCCAACGAATGGTGTGATTATGGGTCGCCGCGAAAGTCGAAAATTATAGTGATTATCTTGTACGACAGTGATGGTGTTATCCTAATGCATTACGTTCCCCCACGGCAGACCGTCAGTGTACAGAATTATGGTGCGTTTTTGGAGCACCAAATGAACAAGCTCGTGAAAGAAGCGGCCACACTTTCTGCGCAACCCACCCATCATTTTGTACGACAATGCGCGGGCGCAAGCTCTGTGCGGTGGATGGGACTGGGAAGTACTGTACCATCCGCCATACTCCCTGGACTTAAGTACTTGTACTTTGAAAGAACCACTTCGTGGCATTCGCTTGCAGAGATTCGACAGGCAGTAGACCGCTCCATTAGCACCATCAACAGAACAGGCTCTGCTAACGGTATACTACGCCTCGGCATACTAGGATAACGGTCGCTGGCAGCGGGTTAATGCTGGCGACTGCTTTGAAGAACAGTAACAGGTGCAAACATGTAACGCTTTTATATCGATTGTGAATAAATAGTTGCCACTATTCAAGTTCCAACCCTCGTATGTTGTATAATTTTGCTGTTATATATTCATTTGTCTAAGTGTTCTACATCGCGAATACAGTTGGTAGTAAAGAATAATAGATTAAAAACTCGTCGGCCGCGGTGGCCGAGGGGACTGAGGCGCTTCAGTCACGGTCCGCACGGCCACTACGGTCGGGAGTTCGAATCCCCCCTCGGGCATGGATATTTGTGCCGTCCTTAGGATTAGTTAGTTCTTAAGTAGTTTGTAAGTTTAGGGACTGATGACCCCGTAGTAAAGTCCCATAAGCTATACAAACATTTGAATTTTAGATTAAAAACTGATGCTTGATGGGGCAGTTTTCCATGAGGGTTAGTGTTTATGTCATATCTCATGAAATGTGTGTCATACTGTGATACATCTTGTAAGCTACATTCAGCTGTTTGTGTGTAAAGTGCCTCTAAAATTTCCTGCGAGTACAATTAGTATTGTAGGAATTATAGAATGAATGTCATACCGAATTCGGTAGTTTTACTCCATGAATAGTGGAAAAGTAGTAAGCGAGAAACCATTTTTCCTTTTAGCATTTTGATGACGTTATCAGCGAGAAAAAATACAATAAAGGTTTGAAATTATGTTTACATGTTGTTGCATGTCTCTATGTACTCTAAATCTCATACAGTATATGAATAAATTTTGTCGCATGATGTCGCAGTTCTATACGACTCCAGTTGTTTGTGATGATATATCTCGTGAACCTTACCTCACGGTAAGGGATAAGTGCACCAAATTTGGTTGGAATCGGTCCAGTGGTTTAGGAGGAAATGTGGAACTAGCCGCATGACGCAGCAGGTTTTCGCGCATCCCATTATTTATGACGTCATATCTCGGGAACTGTGTGTTGAACGTGATCGTTACTCTTACGGCGACCGTCCTCTTGGTTTGGAGGTCATGCAAGCAAAGTAGCATTAATCCTTTCCTGCCCGACTGGACTTAAAAGTCCCAGTGCATTTACAGCGTCATAAAACTAAATGGAAAATGATATCTGACGTGTATTCCTGAGCGACGTCAGGGTCCTTATGATGTATCATGTGAAACACTCCCTGGCCGATAACTGTTCAATATGAATGCTCACAGACACCAATAAAAAACGGACTCTTATATTTGTGTGCACGATTTTGTCAGGCGAGTTTTGTTCTCAGAAAAATATGCTGTTGTGTGTTCTCACATTGGTAATTTTGTATTCTATTATTTTAGCTTATGGAAACTGATATTATTCAATGAATAGAGCTCTTTTTACTTATTCAAAACAGTGCTGAAAGTGTTTAATACTGACTATGTCAAAGGCATTTTGTGCATGTTATTTTTGAAGTTTTCGTTGTTGTTAGGTGTTAATAATAAATGGTTGTAGTTTCCTTTTGTTTACGAATTACGAAATGTGAATACGGTTCAGGGATGATTGTTGTTTGCTTTTTTTCCCCTTCAGGTCAATATCTGAAATGCCATTTCGCTATAACAATTTTGCTATCTTTTTCCTTGCTGGTAAATCCTTATATTAACAGTGATAAGCATTTCATAACTTCTCCAAATTAAATTATATTATCTTGGAATGCGAAGACCCATTTTTGTTTTAATTTTTTAATTTTAGATTTTTTGTGTCAAAAAGGAAAACAAAAATGTGTCACTCTGGTAATAAAATAACCAAATATGAAGTTGTGTGCTCGAATATTTGATAGTTTGGGCAGGAAAGGGTTAAGATTGGAACAAAATTGTATATTTTTATGCAATACGTACATAGAAACACAAGAACACTCTGCTTTATGTATAAAGAAGAAGAAGAAGGAGAAGAAGAAGGAGATTGCGAGTAGCAAATCAAGCAATGCAGCCTTCTTATGGGAATAAAAACCTGTACAGGTCCCACTCTGTTTACAGAAAAGAGATCCGATGATGCTAACATTGCTTCCCGAAAACGGCAATCTCGAATAAAGGACGAGTACAGCGATCTTGGGTACGAAGTGTGAGTAGGCCTATATTATATGTTTGGCCGTTTCGAGTGCTTGTTTAGCGCGCTGATGGTCCCGGTGGTTCGGCGTTTATTGGAGCAGGTGACGGCCCGGTGTACGGCGGTCGGCGGCGACTGCAGGTTATGAGTGGTCGTCATACGGCACTGGGGAACCCGTTGAGCGGCCAGGCCGACGGCCTCCGTTTAATTGCTACCGGTTGTCGGTTGTCGGTTGCCCGCTGTCTGCGCGGTCGTTCGCACTAGCGACGGCGGCGGCGGCGGCGGCGGCACACGCGACTGCCAGCAACATCGCGTGCTGCCTGTTCTGTCCGTGGCTTCACTACAGCTCTCTCTGACTGCTCACCGATCAGTGCGAAGCAGCTGAGACGCTGGAGAATTGACTCCTGGCAGCAGGAATAGAACGCAAGTGATAAGGGTCGGAGGGTCCATTCATTCTTCGCCGACATAGCGGAAAGACTAAGAATGAAACACGTCGATCCCAGCCGCGGCATGGTTCACTTGTTGACAGGACACGGGCCTTATCCTACGCACTCACACCCCGTCAGTCTTAGGGAAACACCATACTGCACATGTGGGGAGAGAGGATCTCCCGAACACGTTGTCCTATTCTGCGGGACAACAATCACCTCAGAGACATATCTGCAGCATTACATGCTCACATAGAACATCAAATATACACATGCCTTTAGCAGTAGCTAACCGTTTTTGACTGGTACCGCGGCTCTCGCCTCAGGTGTATCGTATAATAAGGCCTAATCTATATCTATAAATGTGAATGTCTGTTCGGTGTACGTTTATCACGTCTGAACCACAAGACATAAAGAGCTAAAAATTTCTACAGTTACTAAGGTCTACCCGGGGAAGGCTTTAGGCCCGGTTTTTTGGCGATCGGATAGCTATTTATCTATATATATTAATGTGAATGTCTGTTCGGTGTACGCTTATCACGTCCGAACGACAAAACGCAGAGACTCAAATATTTGTACAGTTACTAATTTAAATCTGAGGAAGGTTTTAGGCACGGTTTTATAACGATCTAAACAATATAACGCGAAATGCCGAACAAAAATTACTCTTTGAAAATTATATTTACTCTTTGAAAATGGTTTTATTGGTTGCATTGTTGCTTGAAAGTTGATAATAATAAAAGGATGGAGTATATTGGGATAGGAAATTATCGGTGTCTATAAAATTCTGTGTGTGTGTGTGTTAGTTAATATTTCGCTCTTCAGCGAAAACAACAAAAATCAAATGTTCAAATGTTTGTAAATCTGTCGGACCAAACAGCGTGGTCATCAGTCCGTAGCTTACAAACTACTTAAACCTAGGTAAACTAACCTAAGGACAACACACACACCCGTGCCCCAGGGAGGACTGGAACCTCCACGGCGAGCAACCGCGCGCTCCGCAGCGAGACGCTTTAGACCGCTCGGCTACTCCACCGCAGCCGAAAACTACAGAGAGCAAACGAATGGTGTGTGTGTGTAATTGTTGTCCGAAGCCTCCCGTTGTACAACATAGTAGTTCCAAGCCGACAGCTATAAGGGGTGGAAGATATGGTGGTTGAAAGTCGTCAAATTATAAGAAAATTCGGACTGAAGGCCAGCGATGACGTTTGCGACTCTATAGCAAGTAGGTTACATACAGCGAAACGTGATGGCACAGACCATATCTTTGGTTGATGCGTGTGGCCACAATGTCTTCAGCTCTTTCTCTGTAAGTATAAGCATACGAATAAGATAATATAAGAATAAATAAATAAAGCAGTAAAAAAGAAATTTCTTTACATACATCTCTTTAAAAAATCGATTTGACGTTTCGAGGATTACATCAAGTGATCGACCTGTGATATTATTAGAATCATTATTGTTGAAATTCTTCATTGGATTCTTGGAAACGAGTGCATTTTTACGTGTGATTTGATCTACACTACTTACTTTCCTGATAAACGGTAAGTACATAGAATTCTGCTATCTGATAGGAATATTTTTCAGTTCCTTTAAAACCAGTTTCTTAGTACACTACTGAAAGATAGCTTATCTATCATAATCAACCAACACGCGAGCGGAGCCGCGGGTTTAAGCTAGTATCAGATATTTGTAGGAAAGGGCGAAGTACTTTTGACAAACAAGACTGCAGATGTCATCGCTGCTTGTTCACCAGCAATAATTTAAGCTGTACTCTTAGGTTCCTGTCTAACCACACCGTTTAACATCAAGACATATACGTAAAAAATAGTGAAGTACTTTTGTCAATCAGAATAGACATCTACAGTGTAGCTTGTGAAAAGTACTTTGTCGTTTTCTACGAATATGCAATATTAGGCCGCATTAGACGATACACCTGAGGCGACAGCCGCGGCACCAGTCGAAAACGGTTTTACAAATAAAAGGCTCGTCAAATATACGAGGCCATGAGACAAGAGGACCAATAGACAACACTCAATATACTAACAGATAAAATCTCGCACACAAAATTAAACGAATACAAACGAAACAGACCATACAGGAGACAATATCGTATGCAGCGAGCAAACACAGTGCGTAGAGTGTACCAGCAAAGGAACCGAAATCGAGAACACGACAGGGACAACAACACGGACCCCAAGACAGACACCAACGCGGACAGTGATTATCATTTAATACATAATAACAAGGGTTACTATAGTAGTAAGGACGAATATGAAATTGTCGCTTTTTGTCACCGGCAAAACAGCACTAATAACCTGTAAACCTGTTATAGATAATACTAACGATGTTTGAGATTTGACGACTTGATGGGAATGCCAAGTCCTCGACCCTCAAGCGTCACAAAGTGTCGGACTCTATCTTCTCATAAATTCTCTCGCCTATCATCTTCTTCCATTAAATATAAATTCATGTTATTCTTTCACTATGTTTTTCAACATAAACGTCTGTACTTGCCCTTATTCTTTACTTCTTCTTCTTAAATGGATATGTATTGTTTAATTGATTTTTCTAATTATTATTTATAGTTTTATTTCATAAGTTGTTAAATGTAACTAGATATAAGAAGAAATTATTCAGTGTAAAAAAAACAATTACCTGTGCAAAATACGACCTGTTTTAGCATCTAGATAACAGGTCATTGTAAAAGACAGCAAAACAGATAAATAAATAAAGTGCGAAACATTATTTTCGCCCCGCCACAGGGTCGAAGAATCGATTGAAAGTAAGTTCTGAGCGAATTTGAAAGGAAGATTAAATCTCGAAAAACACATTGTTACAAACCGATTTCAATCTATCTATTAAACGAATCTACGAAAAGTGAAGTCAGTCGGCCAGACGAAACTACCCGGACGATTTCCTTCATTTTTGTTTTAAACGAAAGGTATTCATTCGCAGATTTGTCATGAAGTATCAGAATTAACTTGTCTCTCCATACTTTATTTTTATTCAAACGCGGTATCCTTCTGTCCTTGCACTGAATATTTTAATCAGTTTGTTTTACGATATCTTCGGTTCTAGTTAAGGTACGTAGTTATTTTGACCTAACAACAGCGGATCAAGCTCTTTAATTTGCGCTTTTAAACACTTGCATTGATTGATTCTGAAGAAAGTTATGCATCAACATCGAACTTTATTTACATTTTTTCCCAACTTTCTCGTCATTCCACTAACGGTGCGAAGTATTCGCACGGATCCTCTACTTTTTTATTAAAAGTTTCTCTTATAACAGTAAGTACGTACATTGTACATAAATATACTCCAACTCATGTTGTAGTGCATGGTAGACTGAGTCCGAAACAGGGGCGGCACAAAAACTAAACGAAAAGCATCTCAGTAATCATCGCGCCTATCGCCCGATATGCAGATCGTTGCATATTTGTTAAACTCGCGACCGAATGCAATTACTTCACTTTAATCGCGAATACCTGCTCGGAGGAATTGCGAAGTTCCTGTCAGTCAACGAAATATCACCAAGAATGAGCACGGCGGCTTCTGCACAATAGGCGATCGCGGACCTGTCCTCCTAAGAACTGCCAGCCAGCATCTGAAGCAACTGCCCAACTGAGAGCGGCCACGTCGCTCACGCCAGTTTTGTTAACGCGAGTTTCGCACCGCTGATTCTTCCGACGGGAAAACTAGTAACGTGTTACCAATCTGACCAGAGCACAGTTAGTTCGTTCTGACTCGCAATGGCCGGTTTCACGCCTCCTAGGGCGGCGACCTGTCTTGGCGGCAACTCGTCAAAGACGGCGGGAACAAGTGTCCTTCCGCGAAGACGTTGGCTCTCCGGGTTTGAACTTAACGGCTCCGGTAGCCTTTGTGGCTGATCGCCATCTTGCCAATTTAATATATTAATTAATACAGGACACGGAAAATTATTTCGCCCCCACGATTCGATGATCCTCTGGTCAGGCAGGCAAACGGTAATTTTAGATTGTCAGGGAAAATTAGTTTTATGTGATTTTATTGGCGATTAATTTTACCAACTATTTGAATACTGATCGTACCTAACTTTGTAATAGTGCACACTAATCGTCATTTCTCATTGGATTGGAATCCGTCGTCAGAAATTTTAGAATTATTTATTTATGTCCACTCCCTTTGTCCTAAAGGCCGACGACGTGGTTCGTGACACCTTTGGGCTGGTCTGTGAAAAGTCTGAGCTCTACAGAAGTATAAAGGGCCGAGAACGCGACCCTGCGGGACACCTGGCCGAGCGTTGTGAGGGCGGCTGGCAGCGCAGCAGCGAGCGTCGCCCACGTGGGCCGAGCTCGGCCGCAGTCGCAGCTGCTTTGCGTAACGGGCCGTTGCGTCACGCATCCTGTGGCACGCCCGCGCGCCGCGCCGCCCTGATTCGCGACCGCGGCCACCGCAGCCGAGGTGGACGCTCGTAAAGGCGGTCTCTCCCACTGGGCCCATCGCCAGCGCGTCGGCTAGGCCCGGCCCCTTCGGCCACATCTTATCCGTCCACCAATTTCTGTCGAAACGACTAGCGAAGCCAGCAGAGCTTCACAGTTCGTCAATATCTATCGCAACTGTCTAAACCGCCTCCTTCCACACCCCCATTCAATTTCCTCCTCCTCTCTTCCTGCATATCCTTGGACATCACAGGACATACTAAATTTAATCGATGAAAGGAGGAAATATAAAAGTGCAGTAAATGAAACAGGCAAAATGGAGTACAGACGACTAAGAAATGAGATTGCCAGGAAGTGCAAAATGGCTAAGCAGGAGTGGCTAGAAGGAAAATTCAAGGATCTAGAAGAATGTATAAACGGTGGAAAAATAGATACAGCCTACAGGAAAATAAAAGAGATATTTCGAGATAAGAAAAACAGCTCTATGAGTATCTTAGCAAAGAAGGGGACGCTGAAAGGTGGAAAAGTATATAGAGAGGCTCTACGTAGGAAATAAACTTAGAGGCAATTTGTATGAAGGGGAGAAGATGTAGATGAGGATGAAATAGGAGATACTATACTGAGAGATGAATTCGACAGAGCACAGAAGGACCTAAGTCGAAACAAGGCCCCTGGATGACATTCCCTCAGAGCTACTGAAGTCTCTAGGAGAAACAGCCATGACAAAACTTTCACCTGGTATCTAAGATGTATGAGACACGTGAAGTATCCTCAGAATTTTTTTAAAAAATGTAATAATCCCCATTCCAAACAAAAAGCAAGCGCAGACAGGTTCAAAAACTACAGAACCATCACTTTGATAAGTCATGGTTGCTAAATTTTAACACTAATTATTTACAGAAGGATGAAAAAGCTCGTAGAAGCCGACCTCTGGGAAGATCAGTTTGGGTTCAGGAGAAATGTAGGAACACGGGAGGCAATACTCACTTTACGGGCCGGCCGTGGTGGTCGAGGGGCCTGCGACGCGCCAGTCACAGTCTGCACGCCCACTACGATCGGGAGTTCGAATCCCCCCTCGGGCATAGATATTTGTGCCGTCCTTAGTGTTAGCTAGTTCATAAGTAGTTAGTAAGTTTAGGGACTGATGACCCCGTAGTTAAGTCCCATAATCTACACAAACATTTGAACATTTCACTTTACGGCTTGTCCTAGAAGATAGATTAAGAAAAGGCAAACCTAGATATCTAGCTTTTGTAGATTTGGAGAAGGCTTTTAACAATGTTGATTGGAATAAACCCTTTCAAACTCTGAAGCAAGCAAAAATAAAAAATAGGGATATTAAGGTTATTTACAACTTGTACAAAAACCAGACAGCGGTTATTAGAGTTCAAGGGCATGAAAGGGATGCAGTGGTTGGGAATGGAGTAAGACAGGGTTGTAGCCTTTCTGCATGTTATTCAATTTGTACAATCAGCAGGCTATAATGGAAAGCAAGGAGAAATTTGGAGAGGGAATTAAAGTTCAGGCTGAAGAATTAAAAATATTGCGGTTAGCCGACGACATAGTAATTCTGGAAGACTAGTTGAACGGAATGGACAGTGTGCTGAAAGGTGCATATAAGATGAAGATTAACAAGAGCAAAAGTAGGGTAATGGAGTGTTGCCTTGTATTGGAGTGAAATATGGACGATAAAGAGTGGGGACAGGAAGAGGATAGAGGCTTTTGAAATGTGGTGCTACAGAAGAATGCTGAAGATTAGGTGGGTGGATCGCGTAACTAATGAGGAGGTACTGAACAGAAATGGGGAGAAAATTAATTTCTGGCATACCTCGTCTAAAACGAGGGACCGATTAGTAGGACATAACTACCTCAGAGGAAGTCCAAGAAACGCATAAAGTAAGCAGATTCAGACATATGTAGGTTGCCGTTCTTATGTGGAGTTTAAGCGGCTTGCTCAGGATAGGGTATTGTGGAGTGCTGCTTCAAACCAGTCTCCGCACTGAAGACCACAACAACAACAACTAAGTTTTTCTTCTTCAGTTTTCTGATTTTGATCACGAATATATAATTCTAATTGTTAAATAAATTTTCACAATGCTTTCATTTAACCAGTTCCCATGGTCGTCTTCTATAGAATTTGACAAATACGGTGATTCTACAAAAAAATCTCATGTTTGCACAGTTGTTAATTTGATGGCTGAGATTGCTTGTCAATTTCTGTGTCGAAGACGTCATCCTACAAATATGTTCACACAGCTTACAGATCCTGGTAACATCCGAAGATGGCTGCACCAATCCCCTACGGTTCTTAACTGACACCAAAGTCATAGCCTGTAAACATTCTTCACATTTGATTTTGCCCTCTAGGCTTCGAACAGCGTAACCCGAAATGTACTCTACATCTGCCACTAAAGTCGAAAAAACTGGTTCCACTGCTGGAAGAAAATCTTCATCTTTTTTGAGCGTAAAATAGGTATTGGGTCCAGGCGTAGCTTACGGGATATCACCAATACAGGCGCTGATACTCTGGGAGTGGGGGAAGCTTGACACCCCTCGCTCGCCCGAAGACTGCTCTACTACCTTCTATGCTGTGTATCCTCATGGAGCATCCTTGTGGAATATTCTCGAGGAAGCTGGAGGGCTGTTTCTAGTGCCCTATTTTGTAGCGTTTTAATGTGGCTGCTGGATGCAGTGCCCCACATTAGGGACGTGTAATAATGGCCCGACAACGGTCGTGTATACCGGCAGAACGTTTTAAGGGGAAGGGTGGGTTCTGAGTCATGTATGGGGTAAAGGGCGCGGAGTCGGCCGATCGCCTTACCCCTTACTTCCCGGATGTGCGGTTTCCACGTCAGGCGTTGGTCCAGGGTGAAAATGAAATGTTCAAATGTTTGTAGAGCTTATGGGACTTAACTACGGGGACATCAGTCCCTAAACTTAAAAACTATTTATGAACTAGCTTATTCTAAAAACGGCACAAACATCCATGCCCGAGGGGGGATTCGAATCGCCGAACGCAGAGGCCGTGCAGACCGTGACTGGCACTCCACAAGCCGCTCGGCCACTACGGCCGGCGGTCGAGGGTGACCCCTAAATACCTGCCTGTCTAGCTCCAGGGGATGGGGTTATCCATGTTGGTTATTGGTGGAAGATTTGGGATACTTTTCTTTTTGAAAAATGACTGCCTGGCTTTTAGCTGCGTTGTACGCTACGAGCCATTAAAATTGCTACACCAAGAAGAAATGCAGATGATAAACCGGTATTCATTGGACCAAACATTATACTAGAACTGACATGTGATTACAATTCCACGCAATGTGGGTGCATAGATAATGAGAAATCAGTACCTAGAACAATCACCTCAGGCCATAATAACGGCCTTGATATGCCTGGGCATTCAGTCAAACAGAGCTTGGATGGCATGCCCATGCAGATTCAGCACGATACAACAGTTCATCAAGAGTAGTGACTGGCGTATTGTGACGAGCCAGTTGCTCGGCCACTATTGACCAGACGTTTTCACTTGGTGAGAGATCTGGAGAATGTGCTGGCCAGGGCAGCAGTCGAACATTTTCCGTATCCAGAAAGGCCCGTACAGGACCTGCAACATGCGGTCGTGCATTATCCTGCTGAAATGTAGGGTTTTGCAGGGATCAAATGAAGGGTAGAGCCACGCGTCTTAACACATCTGAAGTGTAACGGCCATCGATGCAAACAAGAGGTGACGGAGACGTGTAACCAATGGCACCCATACCATCACGCCGGGTGGTACGCCAGTACGGCGATGACGAATACATGCTTCCAATGTGCGTTCACTGTGATGTCGCCAAACATGGATACGACCATCATGATGCTGTAAACAGAACCTGGATTCATCCGAAAACATGACGTTTTGCCATTCGTGCACCCAGGTACGTCACTGCATACAGCATCGCAGGTGCTCCTGTCTGTGATGCAGCATCAAAGGTAACCGCAGCCATGGTCTCCGAGCTGATAGTCCATGCTGTTGCAAACGTCGTCGAACTGTTTTTGCAGCTGGTTGTTGTCTTGCAAACGTCCCCATCTGTTGACTCAGGGATCGAGACGTGGCTGCACGATCCGTTACAGCCATGCGGATAAGATGCCTGTCATCTCGACTGCTAGTGATACGAGGCCGTTCCGTATTGTCCTCCTGAACCCACCGATTCCATATTCTGCTGTCATTGGATCGCGAACTACGAGAGCAGCAATGTCGCGATACGATAAACCGCAATCGCGATTAGCTACAAACCGACCTTTATCTAAGTCGGGAACGTGATGGTACGCATATCTCCTCCTTACACGAGGCATCATAATAACGTTTCACCAGGCAACGCCGGTCGATTGCTGTTTGTATACTAGAAGATGATGTTCAGGTATTTGTTAAGCTTAAGGGACTTGACTGCGGGGTCATCAGTCCCTAAACTTACAAACTATTTATGAACTACCTTACACTAAAGACGACACAAACATTAATGTCCGAGGGGGATTCGAACCCCCGACCGTAGCGGCCGTGCAGACTGTGACTGGCGCGCCGCAGACCGCTCGGCCACCGCGGGCGGCTGTGTATTAGAAATCGGTTGGAAACGTTCCACCTGTTAGCACATTGTAGGTGTCGCCACCGGCGCCAACCTTGTGTGAATGCTCTGAAAAGCTAATCGTTTGCATATCATAGCATCTTCTTCCTGTGGGTTAAATTTCGCGTCCGTAGCACCTCATCTTCGTGGTGTAGCAATTTTAATGACCAGGAGTGTATCTGTGGATCAGTTCCCAGCGCGTCGTGGTCGCGGCTGAGGACGGCCGAGCGCTGGTGGGGTGTCGAGGCCAGCTCTCGCCTCCTGCATGCTGGCCACTTGTTGCTCGTGCGCGGCGGTTGGGTAACGGTGACTCGGCACATCTAACAATGCGGACAGCCGGCTCGCAACTCTCGCCCGGACAGGTTTCCATCATGAACGTGGCGTCCAGGGGTCACCAGCCGCCAGCGAGAGGCGCCACCAGGGTTCGTCTGTCGCCCAGAGTCGGGCAGTCGGCCTCTGAAAAGTGAAGGCTCGTGAAGCGCTTCGCCTCTGACCAGCTCACCAAAGTGTCTCGACCAAAGTATCTGAACGTCGGTTTGTTGTCTTCAATACGGGCGGACCGACCCTACACCTTCACACAAAATTGACAGAAGACGTGTAATAGGGGTATGAACTGGAACAAAAGGCCGTGGTAACGCGAACACAAGCTACACTACGTCGTCAAAACTATCTACACACTCCCCCCCCCCAAAAAAAAAAAAAAAAAAAAAAAAAAAAAAAAAAAAAAAAAAAGTTCCTACTTACTGCCAGGTGCTCCATATCAGCGACCTCACTAGTCAGTAGACAGCTAAATGGGGCGTTCCGCACAACTCACACATTCGAACGTGGTCAGGTGATTGGGTGTCACTTCAGTCTGGATGATTGACTGAGCTGGCCTTGTAACATCAGCTAACATGGCTTTGCCATGCAGTTATTGCGAACGGCTGAAAGTAAGGGGAGACTACAGTCTTTACTTTTCCCGAGGACATGCAGCTCTATTGCATCGTGGAGAGCTGCATCGAACCAATCTTCGGACTGAAGACCACAACAACAACAACTCGAGGAGTTCAAAAAAATGTTCAAATGTTTGTAAATCTATCGGACCAAACTGCATGGTCATCAGTCCGTAGCTTACAAACTATTTCTACATCTACATCTACATACATACTCCGCAATTCACCGTAAGGTGCGTGGCGGAGGGTACACTGTACCACTACTACGTATTTTCTTTCCTATTCCACTCCCAAAACGAACGAGGAAAAAAAGAATGCCTATATGCCTCCGTACGAGCCCTAATTTCTCTTATCTTGTCTTTGTGATCTTTACGCGAAATGTAAGTAGGCGGCAGCAAGATCGTACTACATTCAGCTTCAAATTCCAGCCCTCTCAATTTACTTAACAGAAATTAACGAAAAGAACGTCGTCTTTCTTCCAGCGATCCCCAATTGAGTTGCCGGAGCGTTTCCGTGACACTCGCGCATTGGTCGAATCTACCAGTAAAAAATCTAGCTGGTCGCCTCTGAACCGCCTCTATGTCTTCCTTTAAACTGATCTGCTGCGGGTCCCAAACACTTGAGCAATACTCAAGACGTGGTCGTACAAGCGTTTTATACGCGGTCTCCTTTACAGGTGAAGTGCATCTTCTCAAAATTCTCCCAATAAACCGAAGTCGGCTGTCCGCCTTACTCACAACTGTCCTTACATGCTCGTTCCATTTCATATCGCTCTGCAATGTTACGCCTAGATATTTGAACGACGCGACAGCATCAAGAAACTCACTACTAATTCGAACATTATGGGATTGATATTTCTACTCATGCGCATCACCTTACATTTTTCTACATTGAGAGCTACCTGCCATTCTTCGCACCAACTAGAAATTTTGTCTAAGTCATCCTGTATGCTATTACATTCAGTTACAGACGACACCCTCCCATACACCACAGCATCATCAACAAACAGCCGCAAATTACAACTTACTCTGTCCATCAGATCATTTATATACATAGAAAATAAAAGCGGTCCTATCACACTCCCCTGGGGCACGCCTGACGATACACTCGTCTCTAATGAACACTCGCCGTCGAGAACAACGTACTGCGTTCTATTACTTAGGAAGTCTCCCAGCCAGTCACAAATCTGTGAACCTATTCCATAAGCTCGTATCTTCGTTGGCAGTCTGCAGTGTGGCACCGCGTAGAACGCCTTTTTGAAGTCGAGAAAAACACAATCCGCCTGTTGCCCTTCATCCATGGCTCGCAAGATGTCATGTGAGAAAAGGGCAAGCTGAGTTTCACATGAACGATGTTTCCTAAACCCGTGCTGATTCATGGAAAGAATCTTTTCCGTTTCAAGGAAATTTACTATATTCGAACTGAGAATGTGCTCTAAAATTCTACATGAAACTGATGTCAACGATATTGTCCTGTAATTGTGTGGGTCAGTTCTCTTTCCTTTCTTATAAACGGGAGTCACCTGCGCTTTTTTCCAATCACTTGGAACTTTGCGCTGAATTAAAGATTCGCGATAAATGCAAGCTAAGTAGGGGGCGAATGCCGCAGACTAGTCTTTGTAAAACCGAACTGGTATTCCATCCGGACCAGCAGACTTTTTCGTATTTAGCTCTCTCAGCTGCTTCTCTACACCAGAAATACCTATTGCTATGTCCCCCATTTCGGAATTAGTACGTTGATCAAATGATGGTACATTTGTGCGGTCCTCCTGCGTGAAAGATTTCTTAAAGGTTAAATTTAGAACTTCAGCTTTCCGTTTGCTTTCTTCTATGATTGCCCCGGAATGATCAACAAGTGACTGGACAGTGGGCTTTGACCCGCTTATCGATTTTACATAGGACCAGAATTTTTTCGGGTTCTCGGAAAGATCTTTTGCTAAGATATGGCTGTGATGATTATTGTATGCTTCGCGCATCGAACTTTTTATAGACGCACGATCTCTACTAACTTTTGCCTGTCATCATTTGCGTGTTCTTTTTTGAATCGAGAGTGCAACAGCCTTTGCTTTCTCTGCAGCTTTCTAACATTATTATTATACCACGGTGGAACTTTTCCATCCTTAATCGTCTTTACTGGCACATGTTTCTCTAACCCTTTATTAACAATGCACTTAACTTTAGTGCACAATTCCTCTACATCCATAGTCCCGGAATTAAACGATGCCCATTCATTTTCTAAGTGCGATCGTAACATTTGCTTATCGGCTCTTCCCAACAAAAACACGCTCCTAGCCTTCTTGATTGGTTTATGAACTTTGGTCACCATCGACGCTATGACGATATCATAATCACTAATTCCTGTCTCTACACAGACATCGTTAATAAGGTCAGGCCTGTTTGTGGCTATAAGGTCTAGAATATTTCCATTGCGCGTGGGTTGCCGGTTTAACTGCTCAAGACAGTTTTCGGAGAATGTGTCCGAAAGTAGCTCGCAAGACTACTTAAACCAAGGTAAACTAACCTAAGGACAGCACACACACCCATGCCCCAGGGAGGACTCGAACGTCCACGGCAAGCAACCGCGCGCTCCGCAGCGGGACGCTTTAGACCGCTCGGCTACTCCACCGCGGCGATATGAACTGGAACAAAAGTCTTTGGTAATGCGAACACACGCTACATTACGTGGTCAAAAGTATCTGGACATTGCCAAAATATCTACATTTTTTTCATTTTACACCATAGATGAAGCAGTTAGAGCGAACAGACTGAGATGGTGGGGTCATGTTACACGCATGGGGGAAGCAAGGTTACCTAAGAGACTCATGTGTTCAGCAGCGAAGGGTAAGAGGAGTCGAGGTAGACCAAGAAGAAGGTACTTAAATTCGGTGCAGAATGATTTTGAAGTAAAAGGCATAACATCAGACGAGGCATCAATGTTAGCATTGAATAGGGGATCATGGAGGAATTTTATTAGAGGTACTATTCTCCAGACTGAACTTTGAAAGGCATAATCAGTCTCTAATGATGATGATGATGACGATGATGATGATGGTGCAGTGTGCTGTCACCTACTGCCTTGTACTCCATATCAGCTGAATGGGGCGTTCCGCAGAACTGACACACACTTTATACGTGGTCAGGTGATTTGGTGTCACTTGTGTCTGTGCACGAGATTTCCATACTCAGAAACACTGCTTAGGTCCACCTTTCCCTATGTGATACTGAAGTTGAAACGTGAAGGGACACTTACGGCACAAAAGCGTACAGGCCGACCTGGTCCGTCGACTGACGGAGACCGCCGAAAGTTGAAGACCATCACACACGAATTCCAAACTTCGTCAGGATCCATGCCAGTTACTGTGACACGCTGCCAATATGCCACACATCCACAGTTAAATGCCAAATGACGCCTCGCCTCGCTTGGTGTAAGGAGCGCAAACATTGGACGCTTGAACATTGGGAAAACATTGTATGGAGTGATGAATCAAGGTACACATTGTGGCAGGGTGGGAGTATGGCGACTGCCCGGTGAACATCTGCCAGCGTGTGTAGTGCCAACAGTAACATTCCAAGTCGGTGGTGTTATGGTGTGGTCGTGTTTTTCATAGATGGAACGTGCACTTGTTGTTTTGCGTGGTGCAATCACAGCACAGGCCTACATTCATGATTTAAGTCCTACCTACTGTTGAAAATCAATTCGGGTATGGCGACTACATCTTTCAACAGTACCGAGCAGCTGTTCATAATGCACGACCAGTGGCAGAGTGGTTACACGACGATAAGATCCCTGTAATGGACTGGCCTGCACAGAGTCCTGACTTTAAACCTCTGGCGGTGTTTTGGAATGAAGATTTCGTGTCAGGCTTCACCGACCTACATCGCTACCTCTCCTCAGTGCAGCACCCAATAAAACTTCCAGCACCTGATTGAACGTATGCTTGCGAGAGTGGAAGCTGTCATCAACGCTGAGGTTGGGTGAGGGCGCTACGAAGTCATTTCCAGCATTCATTCAGTGTTCGGTTCAGTTGCGTCAGAGCACGTATTCCGTCCCGTGTAAAAACAGTCTACACCAACTTGTATACAGCCTTGTTGAAATCGTGGCTGCATAGCTTCATGGTGTCTGCTCACACCATGTAAAATCGGAATTCATTATACCAAGGCACATTTATTCAGTCGTGTAGGGTCCACCCAATATAGTCATGCGCCCTGAAAAAGGTCCAACAGGCAAAGTGGTACTGTGAGAAAAGGCACTCTTTATCGTCTGCGGCCACAGTGTTGCTAGTATGTTGGATTTGACAACTACACTGGCGTTTGTGAAAAGTGCAACACCGAAAAGGAATTATCCGAATAGCACCACACTTGATGGAAGTGTCGACAGGTGTGCAAGCAATAAGTGAGACGTAGGAATGCATTGTCTCGCGGCGATAACCTTTTATTCAAAGTTCTCGGGTTTCCGTCCGCGTCAGGTGGTTAATAAAACTCCACGAGCTTTCGGCCAAGCACTCCTTGCCCATTGTCAACTGTGACTGACTAGTGGCTGCAAGTACGGGCTTATATACACTGGCTGCCGCTGTGACGTCACTGGTGCTCCGCGACATCGCCATATATGGGCACGCTTTGAGTCGGTGTTGGATGCGCCCGTTTTAACTGCGCGACCGCTGGATCCCACGCCGCGCTGAGCTGCAGGCCGCCGTCTCTGTTAACATTGTTATCACATGTTTTAATTTCGATGGCTTCTTTAATAATACTGTCCCAGAAGAGGTTCGTGCGATCCACGACGGCAGTTTCACCGAATTTGAGGCGATGACCGTTTACTAAAGAATGCTCAGCTAAAGCAGAGTCATCTGGGTACCGTAAACGATAAAGCCTTTCATGTTTCTTCCTTCGTTATTCAACAGGTCGTACTGTTTGTCTGACATAAGACTGGCCACACTCGCAAGGTTTCTTGTAGACCCCAGGTGTTCTGAGACCTACTGCGTCTTCAACTGGTCTCAGTAATTGCCGGATTTTCGTCGGGTGCCTGAAGACTGATTTGATCTTGTGTCTCTTAACAGGCGGCTTATTTTGCCCGACACAGAACCACAGAACGGCAAAAAAGCAAGTTTCTTTCCTTCTTCCTCATCAGTGGTCTTATTCTTTTCCTTCCTGAGATCGCATAACTTATTTCACGATTATTGTACCCATTATTCCTGAAGACCTATCACTGCGCCATCTCGTTCAGGAGCGGACAAACACCAGGTGTTATGGTTTGAGGCGCCATTGGTTACAACAACCAATCTCTCGTCCTACGTATTGAGGGCACATTGAACAGCTACCAGTAGCTAACGATGGTTGTGAAGCCTACTCCCCTTGCTTCAGGCATCTCCTCAGGCCACATTTCAACAAGACAACGCCCGGCCACATACTGCGAGAAATGTGCAGGCCTTTTTCGAAGAGCGGCGGGTTCCAGTGCTTCACTGGCCTGCACGTTCGCCAGACATGTCTGGGATATTTTGAGAAATCCGCGTGGAAATGTCGCTGGTGTGTTCGCAAGACTATGGAAAGGATGAAGCAAGATTAGGGTCTAACGTTCCGTCGACATCGTGGTCAGTAGTCCTCATAACGATGTTGTTTGTGTTGTTTGTCTTCAGTCCGAAGACTGGTTTGATGCAGCTCTCCACCCTACTCTATCCTGAGCAAGCCTCTTCATCTCCTCATAAGAACGGCAACCCACATCCATTTTAATCTGTTTACTATATGCGTCTCTTGGTCTCCCTCTGCGATGTTTAACCCACACACTTC